>CM026288.1:44765-650986 GCA_014851415.1 Cnaphalocrocis medinalis | reverse complement strand
ATGTAGAACCACAACAGCCCAGCTAAACTATAAGGGGTAGGTCAATGGCACCTTAACAAAAGTTGTTCAGATTAATGAGCATTTTATGATGCCATGAAAAAAAATCCAAGATCATGGAACATTGGTGTGGAACTCTAAGAGCCCAGCTACACTTGAACAAATATGGGATGAAATGGAATGCAAAATTGTCAAATGTGATGAGCATTTTTGGATGAGATCCGATAAGGAAGGATATTTCGAACTTAAAGGGGGTTACAAGTTTGGTGATGGGACTACGTGATTCCTTGGCCCAATCTACTATTTCGACGGTCCCTACGTATAAACGGACATGTCAAAAACGTAGGTTTACAGGAGAGCGGAATTAAGGTTCATTTTGCTCTGAAAAAAAATGTAATCAAAATTATTAATATATCTTTTCACTAATATTTTATTAGCATTAGAACGCTTTTAGCAGTATTGAAACATATGTATTTTTATCACAATTTCCCAATAAAACTACGAGTTAACTGTTTCTACGCTGTCATTAAAAAAAAGTCAAGTCGGACAAATCTAAGATGCCTGTTTATACAGCGGGAATAACAAATGGCGGTTTTCAATACGAATTTAAATTTTTTTTTTACGAGAATGTGTAATTATGACTTAATTTTCAAAGCAATCCGTAAAAATCTATTTACAGTTATATGTTAAGATCAGAATGCATTAATAGTAACATGTCTTTTTATACGTGGTACAAACTAAATAAGCGTAGGCCTACTTACTGCATAGTATAAAAAGACATGTCCTTAAATAAAAGCAAGATTTTGTTATAATATTGGGTATATGAATAAAACAAGTTTTAATCAAATGATATATTGTTACATAAGTTATCTTCTTAACAATATTTATGTATTTTTTTAATTTTTTTCTGAAATAGGAACTAATTTACCATTAGAAATCACAGTCAAAATCACCACTGTAGCTTAATTATCTTAATTTACTTAGCTTTATTAGCTGAATAATATCAACTTAAATATTATACTCTTTTTTATTTGGGTACCCTAGGTATGGATTAGAACATTCCTTTTTACCTAGGGCTGGAGTGTGTGTGTACGTCAGAGACGATATCAGCTCTCGTCGCCTCAGCAATCTTGAAGGTCGGGACCTATCTATCTTATGGCTCCGTGTAGACAGCGACGACCACCCTCGCGTTTATGCGTGCCTTTACAGGTCCCATAGCGGTGACACCGAAACTGACCGACTCTTTGAGCGCATCCAGATGGCTTCGGACATTGTGCAGCAGCAGATCCCCTCTGCGGAAATCATCCTCCTTGGCGATTTTAATGCCCACCACGCCGAATGGCTCATGTCCAGTAAAACTGATTACGCAGGTCGATCTGTTCACGACTTCGCTCTTGCAAACGGACTGACACAACTGGTTACCACGCCCACACAAATTCCAGATGTGGAAGGCCATGCTCCTTCACTGTTGGACCTTCTGTTGACCTCTCTCTCGGACGGCTACAACGTATCCGTTGTTGCTCCACTGGGTTCCTCGGACCATTGCCTTGTCCGTAGTATAGTGCCACTCACAGACTTGGCTCGACCGCGGAAAGCACGCGGGCGCCGTGTATGGCACTATAGGTCAGCAGATTGGGATGGAATGCGGTCTTTTTTTGCATCCTACCCTTGGAGGCAGGTGTGCTTCTTGCCGGATGATCCCAGCGTCGTTGCTGACTCTGTTACCGATATGGTGCTGCAGGGAATGGAACTTTTCATTCCGTCGTCTGTGGTTCCTATCGGTGGCAGATTTCGGCCCTGGTTTGGTTCATCTTCCAGAAAAGCTTCTTGTAAGAAGCAGGAAGCTTACCAAGCCTGGGCTGATGCGGTGGCGACGGGGGATGAAAATACCAGCGCGCTCAAAAAGAAGTACAACTTCGCTTCCAGGTCCTTCAAAAGAGACATTGCAAGAGCGAAGTCGGTGCACATCGGTAGAATTGGCGTGAGACTTGAACGTCTTTCTTAGGGAACACGTGCGTTCTGGCCTCTCGCCAAAGCAATCGAAGGTAATTTCTGCAAACCGTCTTTTCCTCCTTTGCGCACGGGAAAAGATTCGTTGGCCCATGGCGTAAAAGAGAAAGCCGACTTTCTGGGCAAACTCTTTGCGTCCAACTTGACTTTAGATGATGGGGGCCAGATACCATCGAGCATACCGCAGTGCGGAGGGTATATGCCCGACATCCGTTTCCACCAACGCTCGGTGCGTTCAGCCCTCATGTCTCTAGATGTTCACAAGTCGAGTGGGCCCGATAGAATCACACCCATTGTGCTAAAGATGTGCGCTCCGGAGTTGGCACCGGTACTCACGCGACTCTTTCGGCTCTCCTACTCTTCTGGCGTAGTCCCGACGTCCTAGAAGACGGCCTTAGTGCATCCGATCGAAGACGTAAATACGGTCATATCAGATATGTCCCATATACTTTAAAAAATGTTTGCAGTATAAACGGACATGTCTGACATGACCGCTTTTAATTCGTTCTCTCACCTTTACAGGTTAGGTTTCAAACGAAGTATTTGACGACATGTATACATAACTGTGTCTACGGCCCACTTTTGACTAGATGATTATACTTGTCCTTTTATACGATTTGTATACTGAGCTAACCTTATGATATTTTAAAAAAAATCTTATATGGATATGAGCGTAAAGGCAATCCGAAGCCATTTATGCAATAATATTTTTTTGCCATTTTGGACATGTCTGTTTATACGTAGGGACCGTCGATTTAAATAATCATCTTTAAGTCAAGAGTCATAAAGTTCACGCAAACGAAGTTGCAGGTGGCCACTAGTATCAAATAATTATTATGCAATCAGTCAAATGTTTGTCTGTCTGGTCTTTATTTTTTTTTTCAGGGTGCTGTTAGGACTGCCTCGCTTCTGTAGCGCATCAGGGATGTTTGGACAAGCACGAGTAAATTGATTCTTTGCCACAATGCGGAAAAAGTGCCGTGCGCATCCCTGGTGCGCAAAGTCAACGGCATGCTGGAAATGATTGGTAGTAACTAGTACGTTAGATTGTGTGTGTACCTAAACCATTATCGTGCCACGGCCTATGGTACAGGGGGGTGATGAATTGGGTGCATACCTACCTACCTTTTACTTAGTTTATTTTAATTAATAAAGTTATTGTAATATTAGGTTCAGTACTAACATAGGTATAAGTTAAATTATGTTACTAACAAAAACAAAAAGAGTCCTGGTTACTTGAATTAAGAATTTATTATTATTATTTATAGAAACAAAACTACTCAACGGAATTGAACGAAACTTGTCACAACCATTCTCCATACTCCTGCGCATATTAAATTAGGTACCTATACTTTTTATCACGCTACAATAATCGAAACAATTTCGAGTTGTATTCCTCCTTTCTCGTTATTTATAGCTTGCGTGTACATAAAGTTGTCTTTATTTAGCATTTATTTATTTTTTGAAAGCAATGAAATAAACGGGTTACGTGCCTCGTTTTTATCAGTGGCGTCCGTTTCTTTATTTACATTTATTATTACTGCAACTTGCTGCATCAGTCGCCCTTACTTTTTAGTTGAAACCATACATACCATAGGCTGCTTTTTAAAAAAAAAAAGAATAATTTATAAAAAAAATATATTTTTTTATTTTTTTAGATTAATTATTTAAAGTATCTACTGTAGTGGTTCAAAATTTGGTTTTTGTTTTAATATGTATTACTTTTAATTAGGAACTTTTTCTAGTGTAAAGAGTAAAATGCAGTTCGAGAGTGGTTTTAACCCATCTTGCCTACAACCTACTACAGGGGCAGCTCCTGAGACCTTTGCAGCAGCAATCCAGTACTTCGCTGCTGCACAGTGTCTTTTACGCGAAGAACATAAATTTGATGACGATGTAAAAGGTATCTTACGTTTACCATAATTTTGCAATAAAAACTTCATAATTTACATTCTAAATAATAAAAAAATTACATTTTAGATGGTTCGCACTATGATTTTATCATAGTAGGAGGAGGCTCAGCAGGATGTGTTGTAGCAAGCCGCCTTAGCGAGGTGTCTAAATGGAAGATACTTCTTATTGAGGCTGGTTCTAACCCACCTATAGAGAGTGCGGTAAGTTTGTTTTGCATAGACTTTCAAAAAAAAATTCCGATACCAACCTGAAATTTCTAGACAGTAAAATTAAAAAAATATTATTTTTTGTAAATGTTTAAAATATTTTTTTAGATACCAGGATTGGAACGCAGCCTACTTCAGTCTAAATATGACTGGCAATATAAAACCCAAGACGATGGAGTAACAGGCAAAGCCTTAAAAAACCACTCTCGGTTTTGGCCACGTGGTAAAATGTTAGGGGGCTGCAGTAATATAAACGGCATGATATATTTTCGAGGGAATCCCTTTGACTATCAAAGGTGGTATGATGCTGGAAATAAAGACTGGCACCCAGACGTGGCAGGCGGAATGTCATAAAAAAGCTGAAAATCTGCAAGACAAAAATTTACTCAGAAATCAAACTCTCAAAGAATATTACGGAAAGGACGGGCCTCTTCGTCTCACCACTTTTCATTCTTCATATGAAAATCTTTTTGAAAAAGTGATTCATTCGTGGGATGAAATTGGTATCAAGACCGTGCAGGATTTAAATTATGCGAACAATTTAGGATCTGGTTATGCAAGAGTAAATGCATATTATGGACGTAGAGAAAGTACCGATCGTGTTTATCTGAAACCAGCAAGATGTAGAAAAAACTTGCATGTCATCACAAATGCATTAGTGAGAAAAGTTTTGATTCACAAAAAAAGTAAAGAAGCTTTCGGAGTTGAAGTAGAAAGAAATAAGAAAATTATAAAAATACTAGCAAATAAAGAAGTTATTTTGTCTGCTGGTACAGTCAACACACCCCAATTACTTATGTTATCAGGTATTGGATCGAAGAAACATTTGAAATCAAAAAACATTGACTGCATTGCAGATCTACCTACAGTAGGAAAGTATCTTCAAGATCATTTATTCATTCCCGTTACAATACTTGGGGATGAGCCCGGAGAAGAAGATCTAGCCCAAGAGCATTTTAAAGTCATCAAATATATTTACAATCAAACAGGGTATATGACACCCAATTCTCCTAATGTTGTATCACTATACACAAATGAACGCACGGACACATATCCTATATTTCAAAACCATTTAGGAATATTTTGGAAGAAGTCTCAAGACTTGCCCGCGTATTTTAACTATACTTTGGGATTTAAAGATGTCGTTGTAGAGTCCCTACGAAAACAAAATCAAAACAACAGCATTTATTTATTCGTTTTTATACTTCTGCATCCTTACTCTATGGGAAATGTGTCTTTAAATACGTCAAATCCTAGGGACCATCCATTAATATTCGCAAACTATTTGAAAGATTCTAAGGATCTTAAAGCAGTAGTGGATGGCATAAAGATGCTAACTAAAATTGTTAACACTAAATATTTTAAGGCTATCAATGGACGCGTTGGTAGAATAAACTGGCCAGAATGTAACAAATACAAATTGGATAGCTATGATTACTGGAAGTGTATATCCATAAATATGTCTTTGCCTGCCCACCATCCGGTAGGAACAGCCAAAATGGGTAAAAGTAGGAAGAAATCGGTAGTTAACAGTAGATTAAAAGTTCATTCGGTAAAAAATCTTCGTATTGTTGATGGAAGTGTGATGCCTTCTCATGTCAGTGTTAACACTAATGGACCAATCATTATGATCGCGGAGAGAGCAGCGAGTTTGATCAAACAAGATCACGGTATAAAAAAGGAGTCTCATGATAAATGTTTTTAGAAAGTGTATGATAGTGATAAATTATGTTGAAATAAAGTCTATTAATCATTCTAGCTGATTGCTCTGCGGAGTTTTCTCCATTTTGTACTCAACTCTGCTAGTACTTTTATTTATGTCATTTCCTTTATAATTTACGTCATTTCTAACATACCTATTTTGTTGGCCTTACCTTTTCCGTCCTTTTTTTCCACATTTCTTTCCATTATTACTTTAAGTAACACATCATTATACTACTTCAGTAACTAGTGCCGCCAATTAGTTTATTAAAATAAATACGATTATAGGATATAAAAAAAGTAAATTCTGAGAGTAGGTACAGTCGACTCCAAAAATATGTATACACTTTAGGACCTCGTCACAATAATATATTAAAGTAGAGGTCGTTGTACTTTCTATAGTATGTATTGTGACAAAGTCCTAAAGTGTACTAACGACAATAAAATTATCCTTAAGCTGAAATGCTAAATTTTTCCTCGTTTTTCTTGTATTAGGGAGACTTTGCATGTCAATGACTGCCCACAGACAATCATAAATACTTAGTGTTTATTATGAGTATACATTATTATTAAAACTTTATAACGCAAAACTTCGCCCAATAGGCAAACTTAATACCAAGAAGCAAGCTCAACCTGTCAACCTTTGGGTCTAGCAGAAAGAAAAAAGAGGCATTCTCAACCAGTCAACCTTTGATTCAAGCAGAAAGAACAATCTATCTTATTAATGAACTTTAACAATAAACTAAGCATGATACAAGTAATGATCAACTGTTAACATGGCTTTGTGTATGAAAACATTATAAATATTTTTCACATTTTTAAAATCATAAAAAAATCAAGTACGTACGGGCTAGCCCTGTTAACACAGGCCCTGTGGCCCTACCAGGTATCAACTTTTTATTATGTTACAGTCGGACCTCAATAATGTGTTTTAGTATAAAACCCTATACTTACAATGCAAAAGAGTTTTTTTTTAATAGTGGATGGACTTGTGGTCACAAGACTATAACTAAAAAAAAACATATGCTGATATAAAATTGACCAATGGGATTTAGTCAATAATAAATAAAGCCTATATTGGTGAAATTACAGACAAATTACACTAAGAGCTTCGTTCACCACCTCCAAGTAAAGTGTCAAGTAATTTACTTGTCAATTATAGTGGGTTCGGAAAAAATTGGCCCCTGGTATTTGTTTTGAAAAAAATATTTAAATAAAATTGCGTGGCTGAAGTGGCAATGGGCAGGGCACATTGCGAGGAGAACAGACGGCCGTTGGGGTGGAAAGGTCCTTGAGTGGAGGCCACGCGCAGGAGGCCGCAGTCGTGGCAGGAGGACCGACGATCTGGTAAAGGTCGCGGGAGTCCATTGGATGCGGGTGGCACAGGACCGATCTGTGTGGAGAACTTTGGGGGAGGCCTATGTCCAGCAGTGGACGTCTATTGGCTGAAATGATGATTTAAATAAAACTAGGCCGCGGACCAGTGGCCAATCTCTGAACCCACCATACGATTCAATTTTCTCCGAACTCCGGAGGTGGTGAACGAGGCACTTAATTCTTTAAATATTTAGTATGTTTAATATCACGTGTTCACAATGCAGGAATAAAACACAAAATATGTACAGAATTATAATTATTATAGTAAACATAACACGAACTACAATTATTTGATTTCCTATTAACATTGGCCTGCTACAGGTATGCCATGGTCTCTTTTGATCAAACTGGAAGCTCTCTCCCCAATCATGATGACTGGCCCATTAGTGTTCCCACTCACATGAGATGGCATCACACTCGCGTCTGCCACTCGCAGTTTGTTTATAGAGTGAACCTTCAATCTACTACTTACTACAGACGTCTTCATATCTTCACCCATTCTAGCAGTCCCCACTGGATGATAAACAGTTACACGAAAATTAATAGCTATACATTTCCAGTAATCTTCACTATCTAATTTGAATTCATCACATTCAGGGTAACTCATTCTACCCACACGCCCATTTATAGATTTAAAGTATTTAGTTTTTACAATCTTCGTCATCATTTTAATCCCTTCTACCACTGTTTTTACGTCTCTGGAATCTTTAAAATAATTTGGCTGTATCAATGGGTAGTCCGTAGGATTTGATGTATCCAAATTTATATATCCTGTTGATAATGGATGGAGCAATATAAATAGAAATAGATATATACTGCTATTTTTGTTATGATTTAACATTGAATCAACTACGATATCTTGATATCTCACAAGTCCTTGAAAGTAGTTGGTTACAGCTGGAGAATTTTTATTGAAGATTCTTAAGTGACTCTGAAATTGAGGGTAGCTACATTGTCTATCTTTTGAGTAAAATGCTGCTATATCAGAGAAACTGTTCTGGGCTAGATAGCCTGTTTGATTATAAATGTATTTGATTGCATCAAACTGTTTTTCAGCTTCATTTTCTTCGTTAGGTTCATCTCCCAATATTGCAACTGGAACTATTGAATGATCTTGAAGATATTTCCCAACAGCGGGTAGATCAACAATACAAGAAATATTTTTAGATTCCAGATGCTCCTTAGACCCAATACCGGAGAGCATAAGTAATTGAGGTGTGTTAATAGCACCAGCGGATATAATAACTTCTTTAGACGCTAGAACTGTAATTATCTCATTATCTCTTTCAATCTCAACTCCATAGGCTTCTTTGTTGTCTTTGTCTATAAGGACTCTCCTCACTAAAGAATTTGTAATAACATGTAAATTCTTCCGATTTTTAACAGGCCTAACATAAGCCCTATCTGTACTTTCTCGACGACCTTTATATGATGTAACTGTTGCTGTTCCAGAAACACACGATAAATCAGCGTAATTTAAATCCAATACGGTTTTGAAACCCATTTCATCCCATGATTGGAGTACTTTTTCGTTTAGGTCTTTGTAAGTGCTGTCAAATTTAACTATTCGCACGGGTCCCTCATCACCGTAATATGTTTTGAGTCTTCGATTTCTCATTAGATTGTCGTCTTGTAAATTTTCAGCTTTTTTAAAACATTCTGCCACAACATTTGGATGCCAATCTTTGTTTCCAGCATCGTACCACCGTTTGTAGTCTTTGCGATTTCCTCTTAAATAGATCAATCCATTTATATTGCTACAGCCACCTAACATTCTGCCGCGTGGCCAATATGTTGTATGATTTTTGATAGCTTTTCCTGTTCGACCATCGTCTTGCGTATAATATTGCCAGTCGTATTTAGTACGAAACATACCCTTATCTAATCCAGGCACCTGAAAAACCGAAATATGTTATTGCTTTAGATTAATCAGCTCAAATTAGGTACAGATAATAGACGAAGTATAAAATTCGAACAAAAAAATACATTTAATTTAATTTAATTGAAGTGCAAAAAGAATGAGTGCTAGAGATAGAAATAAATTAAAGTAAAGTATTTTAATTAAGCTTATAGTTGAACCTGACTATTTCCGCTTATCATTTCAGTCTAAAACGAATTAAAATATTTTTATATAAAGTATGATAGCCCGCCTCAGACTAGTACTAGACAGATAGACTCAGTTATGGTTGTGATCTAAATTGAACTTTTCCCTTTTGGGCACATATCTCAAAGCTTTAACAACATCAATGCCTTACCAGCTATACCTTAGAAAATCGGAATTTCTTTAGGATATAGGTTATAGTGTAAATTTTAACAAACACGTATAAACATACCATACTTTCAATAGGGGCAGTGGGACCGGCCTCGATGAGTAGAACCTTCCACTTTGACACCTCGCTTAGACGATTTGCTAGAACACATCCCGCCGTACCTCCACCTGCTATAATGAAGTCGTATTTCGCGGCATCTGAAATTTTTCGGGGTAAATAGTTGATTATTTTGGCTGAATTATGCTCAAACTTTATCATTCTTATTCTTAATTCCTGTTTAGGAGAATCATGTTACTTTTCAGAACATATTGTCTGAGTTAAATTTTAAGTATTTATTTGCAAACTAACAAAGGCTTAAGGTTTTTTTTTATTTATAAATCGACCTATTTTCTGAGTTGTAGATCTCAGCCCACATCAACACTGCATTCTGAAGTCGTTACTAGCAATACCTAGTAGGTAAAGGCTTTTTCTTTATTTTGCCAAAATTACCCACTGTTTTACTGTGTTTTTCTTTTTATTGAAAGAAATAAAATCATTAAATTAACATGTTTTACTTTATTGCATTTATACGTAAGCAAGTAGGTATTTTATTGGTTACTTTGAATACTTTTTGGGTACGTGTTAATTAGCTAAAAGTTGTAGTGCTACGCCCTGCTGGTCTAGTGGTTTAAAACGCCCTGTTGGTCTAGTGGTTTAAAACGCCCTGTTGGTCTAGTGGTTTAAGTACCGGGCCGTAATCTCGGAATCCCGGGTTCGATTCCCGGGTCGAGCAAAAGTATGTTTCGAATTTTTCGAACATAGATCGGGTTTGTGATCACCAATCCACATCAGGCAAGCGTGGTGATTAAGCCTAATCCCATCATAGTAGCGATAACTTGATTTCTATGATGGAGGCCTTTGCCCTACAGTGGGACAGAATATAGGCTGATACTTTTGTAGTCCTATAAGGCAGAAAAATTGATCTTTAAAGCAATTTTTCGATGAAAGGTGTGAAACATCTTCGTTTCAAGGACATTTTCTTCGTCTCCTAAAATTGAATACCGTCCGCACCATCTGGGTAAGTGGCGGTCCACCACAATTAAGTTGGCCTAGTTTATTTCTGTAGGTCTTCTTTGCCTAATTAACGTTATTTCTACTAGTGTGTTGGACGTCCATATGCAGCAGTGATCACTTATTAGGAAACTAATTAGCTCATTAGTCTTCTCCTCCAATAAATGGCATTAAAGACAAAATTGTTACCTTACCTTCAACCGAGTCAACAGGTATTTGTTCTTCATTTAAGAGACATTGCATTGCTGTGAAATATTGAATGGCTCTAGCAAAAGTCTCAGGGCCTGTTCCTGTTGTAGGTGCTAAGCATGACGAGTTAAGAGACATTGTAAATATTGAATTAACAATCACACTGATAGGTATATCAGAATATACACAAAGCTGTTGCAACTCTTTATGTCAACGTTTTTATGATTCCTCCATACTCTTGGCTAGTGTCTCACACAACTTTGTTTACTCTTGGCTCAATCTTGATGGACGCGATGTTTTCAAATAACTCCTTTACAAAAGAATTTTTACTTACTTATATAGTTTAGTTAAGCCCATAACAATAAAATTATACAGTTGTATCTACAACGCTACAACAACGTGACAATTAAACGTTATCAATTGTTTGAAAACATTAAAAATGATGGCAGAATTAATTAAGGAATAAAAGCTAAGTACACAAGTAAATAAACGTAAACCAAAGGTCGTGTGTTCGATCATCATTCTGGATACCTTTTCCTATTTCTATTCCGGTTTCATTAAAGCTCTTTACACAATAACAAGTGGCCTGTCCACACTTCGCTTTGGGACCCTAGTTTATACATGAATCAATAGATGGCGTTGGGCGTCGATACATCTCGCTTTCGTGTTAGGCTAGCGATTCGTGTTTTAGGCCAGCGTTTCGTGTTTTAGGTTTACCTTTTAGCCTTTTCATTGTTTATAGAAGTTATCTCTTTATAAAATGACAGGTCTTTTAATGGATGTATCCTCCAAATTGATGCATTCGTAGAACATTTGCTTATTTTGCGCCTTCTTAGCAGTGGTCTCTCTCTCTCTCATCTTAGCGCGTAATTCCTGTTTGCGTCTAAAGCTGTGGCTTAAGTATTGGACGATTCAGTGGGATGGTAATTCAAGTGTAATTAAATTTATATGACTTTTGCTCTAGGTGTATTAATACCAGCTAATAATGCTGGAGTAAATAACAAAATTTGTGTTGCGTTAATTATTTTATTACATACATACAATTATTATTATCATTTTCTACGTTCGTGAACGAACTAATTGTAAATGATCACTTAGTATTTAATAACATTGATCTGCAGAGTCTGCAGGTATGCCATAGTCACGTTTGATTAAGCTGGACGCTCTCTCCCCAATCATGATGACTGGCCCATTAGTATTTCCACTTACATGAGAAGGCATTACACTGGCGTCAGCTACTCGGAGTTTCTTTATAGAGTGAACTTTCAGTTCGCTGTTTACTACCGAAGTTTTAGCATCTTTGCCCATTCTAGCAGTCCCGACTGGATGATAAACAGTTACACGGAGATTAATAGCTATACATTTCCAATAATCATCACTATCTAATTTGAATTTATCACACTCGGGATAACTCATTCTACCCACACGCCCATTTATGGATTTAAAGTATTTAGTTTTTACAATTTTCGTCAACATTTTAATTCCTTCCACCGCTGTTTTGACATCTCTAGAATCATTAAAATAATTTGGCTGTATTAAAGGATAGTCTTTAGGATACGATGTATCTAAAGTTATATGCCCCATTGATGAAGGATGAAGCAATGTAAATAGGAAAAGATATATACTACTATTTTTATTATGATTTTGCATTGAGTCAACTACCACATCCTGATATCTCATCCCTTGAAAGTAGTTGGTCACAGCTGGAGAATTTTTATAAAATATACTTAAATGGCTTTGGAACTGAGGGTAACTAAAATCTCTATCTTTAGAGTAAAAAACGGATATATCAGAAAAACTGTTCTGGGCTAGATAGCCTGTTTGATTATAAATGTATTTGATTGCATCAAACTGTTTTTCAGCTTCATTTTCTTCGTTAGGTTCATCTCCCAATATTACAACTGGAACTATTGAATGATCTTGAAGATATTTCCCAACAGCGGGAAGATCAACTATACAAGAAATGTTTTTAGATTCCAGATGATCCTTAGATCCAATACCGGAGAGCATAAGTAATTGAGGTGTGTTAATAGCACCAGCAGATATAATAACTTCCTTAGACGCAAGAACTGTAATTATCTCATTATCTCTTTCAATCTCAACTCCATATGCTTCTTTGCGGTCTTTGTCTACAAGGACTCTCCTTACCAAAGCATTTGTAATTACATGTAAATTTTTTCGACTTTTTACAGGCCTAATATAAGCCCGATCTGTACTTTCTCGACGACCTTTAAATGACGTTACTGTCATTATACCAGAAACCCACGATAGATTAGCGTAATTTAAATCCAATACAGTTTTGAAACCCATTTCGTCCCATGATTGGAGTACTTTTTCGTTTAAATTTTTGTAAGTGCTGTCAAATCTAGTAATCCGCACTGGTCCATTGTCACCGTAATAGGTTTTTTAATTTTTTGATTTCCCATTAGCTCTTTGTCTTGTAAATTTTCAACTTTTCTAAAACATTCTTCAACAACATTTGGGTGCCAATCTTTGTTTCCAGCATCGTACCACCGTTGGTAGTCTTTACGATTTCCCCTAACATAGATCAATCCATTTATACTACTACAGCCACCTAACATTTTACCGCGTGGCCAATATATTGAATGATTTTTGATAGCTTTTCCTGTTCGCCCATCGTCTTGCGTGTAGTATTGCCAGTCATATTTAGTACGAAACATACCCCTATTTAATCCAGGCACCTGAAAATAGGAAAATGCATTTATTTTTCATATACCTTTGTATATAAACTACATAATACTGATATACATACGTATTATATAGGATATTGACTAAGGGTCGCTTGGTTATTACTTTTATTACGATAAAATGCCAAACCCTCCTTTTATAACATAGACATTTCGAGTGAATTACTTTTCATGTCATTGGCATCGGTAAGTTAATTTTCTTAATTTTATTGATCTGATTGACACTCATCGTCGAAAAAAAAAGGTGTATAACAGAAAAATATCACCGTACCATACTTTCAAAAGGGGCGATGGGACCGGCCTCAATGAGTAGTATCTTCCACTTAGATACCTCGCTGAGACGATTCGCTATTACACATCCTGCTGAACCTCCGCCTACTACGATGAAGTCGTATCTTGCGGCATCTGAATCATATTTATTTATTCGAGGATTAAGTGTTTGATATACTTACTATTTCATTTTAGCTTTATGTCAATATGATACATTTTCAGTACATGCATTAGTAGGCAACGTAATAATAATTATAATAAATCTGACCAATGTTGCAGATTAACTAACATACTCAGCCTAGCTTATCCATTCTCTACTGTATATTTTTCTTCGGCAATTAAAGTATCGATGCACAGTGAAAGATGACGTCACTGTGAAGCGATACCTACTTCAATTGCCGATTTCTAAGCTATTGAAACTGTTGCTAATGAGTGATAAACTACCCGGTAACCGGGTAGGTATTAATCGGCAACACTACTGCGTACTCAAATATCGTTTCATTAGCATTTATTTGAACATTACTGCTCATTATATAAACAAGTGTTCGTTTCAATTCTTGTTTCGACAAAAAGTGTCTGATCCGAGACGAGTTTGATCCGTCAAGCAATGTTATATGAAGAAATACACGTAACATAATTCATTTAAATATTCCATACGTATTATGTGAACAAGAGGCAGTCCACTATTTTGCTATTTAAATGGTATTTCTCAAGAATGTAATTTGCTTACCTTCAACATAATCAACATCTATTTGGTCTTCACGTAAAACGCATTGTGCTGCTGTAAAAAACTGTATAGCCCTAGCAAAAGTCTCAGGGCCTGTACCAGTGGTTGGTGCAAAACACGATGAGTTAAGAGACATTATTATTTAATTCAATATCAACACTACTTTGAACCTGTCAAAATAAAGTCACAATTCTTAGTTAAAACACTAAATGCTACGCACTAAACACGATTACCGAAACCACCACGTTATAAACAACTTAGATATATCCATTTTTTCTTTGTCAATAAACTTTATCTTGATGAACGTGATTATTTCAAATAATCTTAATTACTCTCACTTATTAGGTAGGTATGTGTTCCACATTTTTTCCTCTAGTAGGAAATTGTCATCAGTTAGAACTCTAAAGAATTTTACTTATATAGTTTAGTTAAGTAGGTACGTATGTAGATACACCTGTTTAACGTAATTGTAATTATATTCATTACAATTGAGGTAAATATCTACAGTAAAACCAAAACGAACATTTTAACAACATTTAATGAAACAGAATAATAAAGTAATTAAAGCGAAATATACAATCAATAATTTACATCAAAATTATTAAAAGCATCGATCTTTAGGTTCTGGCTTAATGCCATATTCCCGTTTTATCAAAGCTGATCCTCTTTCTGCAATCATTATGACAGGACCATTGATGTTACCACTTATATGCGATGGCATTACACTTGCATCTATAACTCGTAACTTCTTGACAAGATGAACTTTTAACTCACTATTAACCACAGAGTTTTGGGAATTCATACCCATTTTAGCAGTTCCAATCGGATGGTACACTGTAGTAACTAAATTAATAGCAATACATTTCCAGTACTCATCACTATCTAATTTCAAATCATCACACTCAGGCCACTTTACTCTTCCTAAATGCCCATTCATAGACTTAAAGTACTCTGTATTTACAATTTTGGTCATCATTTTGATACCATCGACTGTCGCTTTTATATCTCTAGCGTCATTTAAATAATTAGGATAAATCAACGGGTGATCTCTTGGATTCGAAGTGCTTAGCGAAATATTTCCTTTGGAATATGGATGGAGTAAATTAAATAAAAATAAATACATTGTCTTCTTTGAGTTTTCTTGCGCCAAATAATCAGCTACATTATTTTTGTAGTTAGATATTGATTCAAACCATTTTGGTGCATCAGGAGAATTTTTCCTAAACAATTGAAAGTGACTCTGGAATTCCGGATACCTTGCCCATTTATTTCTGGAGTAAAAAGTTACAATGTCACCAAAACTGTTTTGTGCCAAGTAACCTGTTCTGTTGTAGAGATATTTTATAACGTCGAATTGTTCCTGTGCCTTATTTATTTCATCGGGTTCATCGCCATACATTGTAATAGGAATAATTAAATGGTCTTGCAGGTTTTGACCAACTTCAGGAAGATCTGCTAAACATGTTATGTTTTTGGATTTCAAATGTTGTATTGGTCCTAAACCAGATAGCAAAAGAAGCTGTGGTGTATTTATTGAACCTGCAGATAAAATAACTTCTTTAGATGCTAACACGTTGATTGTTTTTCCTTCTCTACTGATTTCCACTCCATACACTTCATTTGTGCCTTCACGTATAAGTACTTTCGTAACTAAAGAATTGGTAAGAACGTTTAGATTACTTCTGTTTCTAACTGGTTTCAAATATACATGATCAGTGCTTCCACGACGGCCATTATATGCTGTTGCTCTAAAAATACCAGATCCCATAACTTTTGCGTAATTTAAATCCTTCACAGTTGTAAAACCCATTTTGTTCCATGATTCCAGAATCTTTTCTGTTAAAGGTCTGTATGTGCTATTAAAAGTGTTGATGACGAGCGGACCTTTACTGCCATAAAACATTCTGAGTCTTTGGTCTTCGAGTAGTTCTTGATCTTGGAGACTTTCAGCTTTTTTGAAGCATTGGGTTACTACACTGGGGTGCCAGTCTAAATTTCCCGCATCGTACCATCTTTGGTAATCGTGACGGTTACCTCTAATATAAACCATACCGTTGATGCTGCTGCAGCCTCCAAGCATTTTACCTCGAGGCCAATAAACCGAATTGTTATTGTTCGCCCGGTTGGTTTTACCATCATCCTGTGTATAATACTTCCAATCGTAATCACTTAAATATAGACCCTTATCTAGTCCTGGAATCTGAAAAAGTAAGTTTGTGATTTAATTTTTATTACTGAAATAGGCGGACGAGCAAGCAGGCCGTCTGATTTTACTCACTGCAATAAGTGTTTTTTTAGTAAATTAAGTTATGGAACAATATGTTTTTTTTCATAGGAATTTAAAGTTTCTTTATTTTTCTGCTCAAATGATTTGATCTGTCGGTGATCCGTCTGCTCGACTGCTACCTATCACATCATCACACAAAAGAAAAGAAAGAAATTAAGAAAGGTACTTCAATAAAAGAAATGAAAATACATACATCACTTTCAATTGGAGGATTGGACCCAGCTTCGATGAGGAGGACATTCCATTTCTTCACTTCACTGAGCCGGTTTGCAAGAACGCATCCTGCTGAACCTCCCCCTACTATGATAAAATCGTAGCGATTTCCATCTGAATTAAATAAATTGTTGAATATGTTAATCTTAGGCATGAAAACGTACAGTGGCCAGCACATCAAGTTACTACAATCTGTCAAATTTCCTCAGTTGATATTGAACCAAACACGTTTGACATAAAAGTGAGGTTCGATTGAAGAATTTTGACAGATTGTAGTAACTTGATGTGCTGGCCACCGTACTTGGTTCTTTTTTGAATGAATTAATATTTTGTAGATTATGTTAATCTTTAGCATAAAAACGCACTTGGTTATTTTTTAATAAAATATTTGGTAGATACTTAAAATGAACTCTCTTGACCTTCAAGAAAAAAAACAAAAAATCATTTTCTGTAATAATTTGAGAAAAGAATTTGGCGGGTGACTCCACTGGCATTGGGTGTCTATGGATGCTGTTGCGGCAATCGTTGACCATCGGTGATGTCAATGACTATGATGTGTGACAAAGATAACGGTCTATTTATCTGCTACCAATCATATAAAAGCATAGTATCTTTCAGCATTATTTTTACCTTCTACGTCATTATCAGGAGGCGGCTGTTCTTGTAAAAGACACTGCGCAGCTGCAAAAAACTGGAGTGCAGCAGAAAATGTTTGAGGGGCAAACCCTGTAGTTGGTGAGATGCACGATGCAATGTAGTTACTGGAATGTTCAAATAAATTAATAAATTAACATTAAGTAACAATATTGTTAAAAAAATCCAATTTACTTACTTGCATCTAAGTTTGTAATGTTTTACTTTCTTAAAAAATATCATATTATTGTCGCTAAAATCAGTGTAAATTGGTTGGCGGCGCTAGTTTCGTCGATATAGCCCCTTAAGTAGATACGTTATTGTATGCCTTTAAAGGTAAGCTGTGAGGACCTTAATGTTTTTTCTAAGACCTACTCATAAGTAGGTATACCACAGTTTGGAACTATAAAGACGTATGATTATGATATGAAGTTGTAGGAATTATAAAAATAACACAATGAGACAATGATGATCAAAAGAAAAAAAAAGCTAACCTCATAGTTTGTATTATAAAAAGTCGTTCCTGTTTGTCAATATCACAACTGGTTGGTTCTTGTTAATTTAATTAAATGAGTGTGATAGTTTAATTAGTCGGTGTTTTTGACCTAAAAAGATCGTGTTTAAGGTCTTCTCTATGTATGTCAAGAATATTTGCGTTCTTACCTTAGATAACTTAAACAATTAGATCTAATTAGAAAAGCCATACTATCTTTTATCTTTTATGTTGTTTTTTCGGCATATTACCTACCTGCATGACGTAATTATTCAACCTTAAGCAATGTATGTATGTTTAAACGAATGTAAAAATTATGGTTCTGTAGTAAAAACAAAATACCAAACCTTACCGTAACACTTTGACAACGTGTGACTGCGGATTTACAAACATGAAAATTTATCTCTACATAGTGAATATTGCATACTTCAGAATAGTATTGTACGACATTATTGTAAATTGACCACGAAGGCATCTTGGTAAAGTCTACTGTGCCCATTTACTTGCATCTACATTAGCAACTTTGGTCAGTTCATTATTCTGAAAATCTTGTGGAAAAGTGGTGATAACTGGGAATATGGCGGTCATAATAGCCCGGATAAAACCTATCCAACAAAAAAGGGCCCCGGACACTGAAACTTCTATCTACCTATACTTATTTATTTAAGCCCGCATACGACTGTAAAATGTTAACTAAATTCAGACAAAAGCGACCAAGTGCGAGTTGAGCTCGCCCTCGTTCCGTAGCAGCAAATATATATAATATAGCTTTTATAGTTGCGGAAAATGGCTGTGACATACGAACGGACAGAAATAATAAATAATAAATTGAGACAACATCACATACATTGTCCTGGCCCCAAACTAAGGTTTTCCCTTGTGCTATGGAAACCAGAAACAACGAAGGTACTACAACACCCAGACCCAACACAAATATCTGTTTCATCAACAAACATTTGTGATCGGTGCGGGAATCGAACCTGCGACCCTTACGTCTCAACCGGCGCTCAAACCATTGCGCTAAACGGGTCGTCAAAGGCAATAGAGAAAGGCAGATAGACAGACACGATGAATCTACAAAAGACAGACCGACATATGACGAATCAATAAGGTTTTTTGCCATTTGGCTACGGAACCCTAAAACAATACCAAAATCCACAATCCCACGCAAAAATATGCACTGATTTAAATTATATTAACGCCATGCATAAAACTGAGGTAAGTCGGCCATATTACTCTGGCTTTTGAAGAAAAACCGCCATGCGTAGGTTTAAACCGTTTTAATTCAGTTTGCTTGTGTATGCGCACATAATAACGCGGCTAAATTTAAAACATCGTTAAAAACGTTGTTTTAGTACAAGAGGTCAGTGTTATAATTCGTAAGGAAAGTCTTGAAATCAGATTTTTAGGGATCGGAGTTCCCATGTTAAACCTACTAGCGGACGGACTTCGTACGCGTGGAGTTATGTACAGACAGCCACACATCAGATTACCACAATCTGTCAAATTTCCTCAATTGAAATTCAACCTTAAATGTTTGACAGTAAAATGGGAGTCGATTGAAGAAATTTGACAGTTTTGTATTTTTTTTTAATATTATAGGAAGGCAAACGAGCAAGCGGGTCACCTGATGGTAAGTGATCACCGCCGCCCATGGACATCAGCTACACCATACTTACTACTTACTTATACTTTAATGTGTGGCTGTACGTACTTATACAATTTTATAAATTGTAGCCTATGTGTTATTCTCATATAAGCTAAATTACTGTAAAGAATAATTACAATCCATTCAGTTTTTGCGTGAAACAAGAGCAAAAATCCATCCATACAAACTTTCACGTTTATAATATTGGTGGGATGGGGCTTACACGGTTAAAATGACGCATCAAAATGAAGCGGATTTATTTAATGCTCATTATCTTAATTATAGATAGTTTTCATTCCTATTTAAATATTTTTAACTAAGTGACAATAAAAAAAATGAATGAATTAATGCTATTTATCATGTTCTACTCGTACTGTATATCACTAACATAAGGTCATTAGAAAAATTGTTACTAACAAATTATTATGGAGTCCTGGCCTAAAACAATTGATTTATTATAATTATTATTAAGGTTGAATTAACGTCTCTGAGTGTGACAGTAAGAGAATGAAATTAAATTTCCTGAGTTACTTACCACCTACTGACATTCATGGAGCACGTTGTGTAGGCATTTGAAAGGTCTCCCCGCATTCGGCATATCACTGAGACCCTGTAAATACCTCGCGAAGACCTTTTACGTAAAGGATGTGTAACTTAGTGCGGTAATGTATGTTGCATTCACATAAGGGAGTGAATACATACGTAACTGAAAACATTTAATGAGCGTTTAGCGTAAATTGGGAATCGCCAGTTCATTGACCTTTGACCTAAATGAGCACGTATATCGTAAATTGAGAATGACAGTTGACCTATAAGTTTTTGGTCCTCAAAAGGACTTTTTAGCTGATGGTAAGCGATTCCCGCCGCCTAAAGATACCTATAACACTGGTGAAGTTACAACATTTTAACACATTTATGCACTTACACACGGCGGCAGCAATTCCATCCTCATGATCTTGATGGTTAGCGATCTAACACTGCGTTTCTCGCGAAAATTTCTTCCACGAAACTCAATTTTGTGGAACAGTTTAGCCGCGGCAGTATTTAGGTAATGACGGTTATGACTGAGGAACTTTCAAGACAAGAGTGTAGGTACGCCAGCAACGCATCAGCGACCTTACTGATCTCCGAATGTACTGTACATGTGCGGAAGTGATTACTTACGAGCAGGTAACCCGCTTGCTCGTTTGCTGCCTCTAGTATAGAGGTATATGAAAACACACACGGAAATATAATAATTATAATGAAATAAAGAACGCTTTGAAACAGTACAATTATTGTCATTGTATCTTTGGATTGGTGTACTAAATTATTCGTCTACCCCTGTACTTAAGTCCATAAACGAACCGGCTAAAGCAAAAGAGGGTTAAATGGGCCGAATTATTTTTATATCCACAGTGACTGGATGAGTCGTGAAAGCCTGTGAACACCCTGTTTAGCAGTCCGTAGTTTGCAAAGGAGGGTTAATAAAAAGTAATATTATTTGCAAAAACGGGCACGCAGTAAAATTAAATAACTCCAACTGTAACTCAGTTGCGGACACGTTCTTTAAGGTTTAATAAGTAATTTTAGCTTTAACTGTAGGAGAGTCACGCTCCGGCATAAATGGGCTGGATCGGCTGGAGTGATACCACGTCGCCGTCACAAAACATCTGCGTGATGCAACACCTGCGCAGAGTACCTGAGTGAAAGCCGTTGGCAGCGCACTTGTGAATCTACTGGTGTTATTCTGGGATCAAAAGCGATAACTTACGCAACCAGAAATTACACGTTAAGAAGGATGTCCTTACATAAACAATAAACCATAAAAGGAGGAGGGGAGGCCTATGTCCAACAGTGGACGTCTATTGGCTGAAATGATGATGATAATGAAATTTCCATGAATATTTGCACCAACAACAAACAACCGAGACTGATAGCATCCGGTGCATAATTGCAATTTTAATGAATTTCCGGTCATTAAAAATTATTTCGTAGCAACCTAACTTATTTAACAAACAATCGGAGTAGTGATGCGATCTGGCAAAATATTTCTTCTCCCTGGTTTTTTTTCAATTTTATTATTTTTACCGTGAGAAAAACTGTACAATTCAGAAAGTTTCTCCGTCATCATCATCAGTCCGGAAGTACCACCAATTAGTATTGGACCTCCTTTATTTTTTATGTTGTTAGATTTTTTATGTGATAGAAGTCACCAGTGTGTTGCCAACCGTTTTAACCCCCTTTGGGGTAGGTATACTACACTGATTCTGTGTAGTACCAACCAACTTTAAAGGAAAAATATCCTTTAAAGTTGGTTTCTAAATATAAAATGTACATTTTAGTGCTAGATCGGTTGGCTGTCCTTCCTATTTGAATAAAATGTGCTGTGGGGTACACCACTAAAGTGGAGTTTAATCGAAAATTTATTTTTTGCGTAACTGTAAACTTATTTAAGTTGCAAACAAATTGCATTGGACGTAATTTGCCCGCGGCTGCTGGCATGTCCGGAAAATAAGAGTTGTAGTCGAACTAATTTATTGCAGTTCCCTTCAAGAAGAGGAAACGACAGATGATGAAGCTATACAGGGTGTATCTGTGAACATTTACATCCATACATACGTGGTTAAAGACGTGTTTCACCAAACATTCTGACCAACATTTATTGTTCTATGACTTTAGGAAATTCGCATGATAAAATTTCGACTTTTCATACGAAGTCGGTCACGTGACATGATCATTTTGTATGGGAAGTTGAAAAAGTTTCCGATGAATTTCGAAAAATCCTTGAACAAATGTTGTACAGAATGGTCGGTAGATCATGTGGTTAAAGGGATGTAAATGTTCACAGATCACTGGGTATCAGTATAGATAGATGAATCATTTATTGCAGCAAAGTACACTTGATTCTAGATTCAAAACTTTCTAAGGCTGTAAGTAAAAAAAAAATCGTCTGTTAAGATATCTGTGACTCATTGCGCGCACAGAAGTAAATTAATACTATCAGGACAGCCAACTTCTGTTTGGAAGTTTAGCCGCCAACCTTTTCATAACACCTAGAGCACCCTAGAGTGCATAGTTACTAATTAATTAATTCAATTGAGACATCACATACATTGTCCTGGTCCCAAACTAAGGTTTTCCCTTGTACTATGGAAACCAGAAACAACGAAGGAACTACAAACACCCAGACCCAACACAAATATCTGTTTCATCAACAAACATTTGTGTTGGTGCGGGAATCGAACCCGCGACCCTTGCGTCTCAACCGGCGTTCAAACCATTGCGCCAAATGGGTCGTCAATAGTGATTTCTGCTGCTGAACCCGGCGCAATAAGGCGTCATCTGCGTCATGACATTCAGGTGGACACGGAAGTTAAAAGGTTTGCAGCACACATTATGTCTCCATTAGTGTTATCTATGGGTGGCAGCATTTGCTTACCATCAGGTGAACAGTCTATTCATTTGCATGTTTTTTGTGATAGGTGTGTCACTTCACGTTCGAAGAAAAACCAAACTGCAATGGCAAGCGTGGTGATTAAGCCTAATCCCACATAGCTATGACTTGTTTTCTGTGATAGAGGCCTTTGCCCTGCAGTGAGATAGTATATAGGCTAATGTTTTTTTTGCTTTAGGTGTGTCACGTACAAAAATAGAACTACGGCGGTGATGGGCCGAAAAATATCCTTGAGATTTCCTACCACACAAAGCGGGTCATTTGTATCAAATGTCTAGTAGTTAAGTGTCAAATTGTGATCATCCGAGCAAAGTCTACCTATAAAAGGTTACGTGTGAAAGTAATCAGGTTTGGGTAGACCGATCCCACTGACAAATGGCAGAGGAACAGAAACAATTTCCTTAAAATGTTCAATGTTAGGGGGGTGAGATAATATTTTGAGGCGTTTTCCTTGGTAACATCTTTGTAGTGTCTTTCGCAGAATCATGTCGTTTTTTAAAGGCCTGGCAAGTGCTTTGGGGCACTATTATTTCTGCCAATGTCAAGTTTTTAAAGAGATGCGTTACTGTTAAGTTGAAATTGACGCGTGATTTGAGCTATGCAGTACGTAAGCGAAAAGAAGAAGAAAATACACTACAGGGAAATAATGACCTTTCTGTTATGAAGCGATACTTTTTTACTTGATATAATAATAAATGATTTATTTATCACACGCTTTTACAGTATTTAACTTAGGGATAAATGCTTTGCGTGTGATCTGGAGCCTAAGCTACGGCGACCCTGTACCTTTAAAGGCGTCTAGGTAAATATTATATGATAGGACGGATCGTGAAACTAAAAATAAAGCAATCATTTTGTAGTCGTTCTCTACCAAAGTAAACTAACTACTGCTTGATAAGAAGTGAACCTAAGTACACTGCAATAAAGACTTTACAGACCCAAGTACTTCAACAAGTAGTTGACATACCTCTTATCCGTACCGAGCTTTAATGCTGACAGCTTAAGAATAGGATTCCTTGCCAAAATCTCTGTTCCCAGATCATTATAATGTGAGTTATTATGGCAAGAGTGAACAGATAGCTTCTAAGCGCATTTGTGACTTTCCAGGTGTTTATGGGGGAATTTATGGACAACTGCAATCGTTTAGCATCAGGTAATCCGTTTGATAAAAATTGAGACAACATCATACATTGTCCTGGTCCCAAACTAAGGTTTTCCCTTGATTTGGTTTGATTGTTGGTCGTCGTTGTTTTGACGGGTGATTGTGGGCATTGGAGGCCCAATAGGGGGGATGGGGGGTTGAGGGTTGGCAGCGCATTTGTGACTGCAGGTGTTCCAGGCGGCGGTCGCTTACCATCGGTCCTTCTGTCCTTTCATCTTTCACATAAAAAAAAAGTAGACGCGTAACATCCTAGATCTTATTGACGCTTTATATCATGTATACTGTGGTCAAGTGTTAGTTTAAAAACTTAAAAAAGTGCAATTTACAAGACTGGATTCTAAGGGTCTTGAAATTTGTCTACGCCAAAGAAAACCCATAGATGGCTGTTTCTTGATTCATTCCACCAGCTGCGGAGAACAGTTGGATATCTAAGGGATTTATCACACAAATGACAGAGCTATTGTTGTATATTATAACAAGAAAAAAGTGACAATAAATCACCGGGTATCTGCATTCGGGGCCCCAATCTTAACAATCTGACACACTGCTGTGGGGAAGAGTCAACAAAACCTAGTTATTTTGATTTGTATGTACCTATTTTATTAAATAGATTTGTTAAGTATGTTACCTACTCTTCCGTATTTATACAAATAAACATTCATTTCATGTAATTTCATTCCATTCATTTCACATGAAAACATATTAATAGTTCAACTTTTTTTTGTTTTACACATTACATTATGAACTAACTGAAAATCCGAAACACTATTGCGATGCAATCGATACCTACCGGCATCTATTGGCACAGAGCGGAACTAATGTCCTAAACAAAATAAAGGATCATTTTTAATTAATTTAAATAGAATAAACGCCTAGATCTCTACATTAATTTATATGAATTTAATCTTAATATAAATATGAAACGTGACAATTTGTAACAAACAAGTGCTTGACGCATTGTGTTATATACGGCCGTGTTCACAAGAAGTCATCACCATCATCAGCCTCTTGCAGTCCACTGCTGGACATAGGCTTCTCCTAACATTCGCCACTCTGATCGATTTTTCGCTACTCGCATCCAGCTCTTGCCAGCCATCCTATCTTTTTTTTTTATGTGATAGGTAGCAGACGAGCAGGCGGATCACCTGATGGTAAGCAATTGCCGCCACCATGGACACATGCAACACCAGCGGAGTCACAAGTGCGCTGCTAACCTTTTATCCCCTTCCCCCCCGATGGGCCTCCGGTACCCTCACTCACTCGACGAATCACAGCACAGAAGCTGCTTCACGCCGGTTTTCTGTGAGGCAGTGGTATCACTCCGGTCGAGCCGGCCCATTCATGCCGAAGCATGGCTCTCCCACAGTTAAACTCCATCACTCCATCATTCTAATCCATCGTAACTCACTAGTAGTCAATATGTGATCAGTGATCGCTCTCACTATAAAAGTGTGTCCTATCTAGACTATCTTTTTTTTATGGGATAGGTAGCAGACGAGCAGGCGGATCACCTGATGGTAAGCAATTGCCGCTGCCCATGGACACATGCAACACCAGCGGAGTCACAAGTGCGCTGCTAACCTTTTATCCCCTTCCCCCCCGATGGGCCTCCGGTACCCTCACTCACTCGACGAATCACAGCACAGAAGCTGCTTCACGCCGGTTTTCTGTGAGGCAGTGGTATCACTCCGGTCGAGCCGGCCCATTCATGCCGAAGCATGGCTCTCCCACAGTTAAACTCCATCACTCCATCATTCTACTCTATCGTAACTCACTAGTAGTCAATATGTGATCAGTGATCGCTCTAACTATAAAAGTGTGTCCTATCTAGACTTTTCACTGTGGGAGAGCCACGCTTCGCCATGAATGGGCCGGCTCGACCGGAGTGATACCACTGCCTCATAGAAAACCCGGGTGAAAGCAGCCCCTGTGCGTGTTTCGCCGAGTGAGTGAGGGAACCGAGGCCCACTCGGGGGGGAAGGGGATAAAAGGTTGGGAGCGCACTTGTAAATCCACTGTGGTTGCAAGGTCATTGGCGGCGGCAATTGCTTACCATCAGGTGATCCGCCTGCTCGTCTGCCACCTATCACATAAAAAAAAAACATAACTCACAAGAAGTCAATGTGTGATTAGTGGTCACTTTTACAAACGCTCTCAGTATAAAATTGTGTATCTAGATGTGAAGTATGTATATTGATGGCAGAGATGCAGCAGCACTTTCGCTGAACGGGTCAGCAGTGGTCCCTAATGTGTCCGCAAAAACTTAGCTAGGACGAAGTAGGCGCATTCTGTGGGGACGTTTACAAATCGCGCCTATTTTTCACACGCATCTGATTAAAGTTTTCCCCAAGATTTGCAATAAGATGAGACGGTACCTCTGGAAGATATGGCCGATGTCGCGGGGTCTCGAGACAGGATTATGGCTCAGTATTTTATTTAGATTTTTAGTGGAAGTGGGATGAGAAAATACCGCTTTGAGAATAGAGGAGATTGTGCCATTAACTTATGACTTGAGAAGACTTTAGGCTTAGTGCTGGTATAGCTGTTGGAGTAGGAAAGGTAGAGAAGATATTATTTTTGTATGTGTTAGTATGGCGGGTAAACGAACAGGCGGATCACCTGTATGGTAAGCGATTGTCGCCACTCATAGACACCTGCAACACCAGTAGGTTCAATCTAGGATTACTTACGTTCATCCATACAAAAACTAAGTTCGAAAAAAACTGAGGTTCAACTCATTATCTAATGTATAAGGCTTATCTTCTGTTGGCGAAGTGTTGCTTTTATCGACTTCTAATGCCATCTATTGGTGCTGGTCATAGCTAAGTTAAGAAACGAAATGACGGCGAACCACTCTATATTATAATGTGGTGCCACCCCACGCTTCCACCACCCCATGCGTATACTAACGAGATCATCCCCCAATATTTCAAAAGCCCAACCACACTATTTGTCATAATAAAGTTGTCGTTCCGAACATGGGACAATGCAAATCCTTGTTATCGCGGCATTAAGGCGGTTTATAAAATGACATCTTTTGAAGAAACTATTCGAGCATTCTAAGCCGTCTTGAATATATCTCAGGTGAAAATATGAGCGGAATTGTGGGATGTAATTTTATAAGGAAAACTCGGGTCGCTTTGCCTGAGCGGGACAAAAGACGAATGAGCGAGTGGTGAAAGAAAACTGTGTCTTTTATTGCCTTTGTGTTGTAGTTTGTTTATGTCATCATCATAGGAGATATCAACTTTTTTTTGAGCGGGGTTAGTATAGGATATATCTAAGTTCTTCTTCTTCTTGCGTCGATGGGTACCCCAATTACTGGGGCTCGTGACCTCTCTTTTGTAGAACCTTGTGCCTAATTTATTGACCGCCATTAGTGTCGATCTGCGAAATTGCGTAGAGGACTGTGAATCCAAAAAGTGGTTCAGATCTGGTCCGCTAAGATATCTTAGTACTTACACCTGGGCCTTTTAGCAAACATTTTTGATACCAGTATCTAACACTGAAACTATTTAGATAACTATATACATATAATAATATGTCGCAGCCGTATCGTATGATCCGCCGTATTACATTACGGCTAGCTGTTATCAGAAACAGGACCGTCTTAAAATGCCCACCGCATTTCAACGATTAGCCGCATTGTCATTGAAATAGGTTCTTCAGTAAGGTGGCCCACGTCACAAAATAATTACACACAGAAGGTAGACTTAGCCTGATTTTGAATTTAGAAGAGTTCGTTGACATATGCTAGGGTTGTTGCCCGGCATGAGTACATAAGCGCGCGGCCTCTACCACAGACCTCGACAGTTCGACAATCTTATGTCATAGGCTAGGATTAATGTGGTCGAAAAGGCGTATTTCTCCCGTTAGTGTGCATGCGTGAGTACATGACACGTTTTTAGCTCTTAGTGGGCAGCCTACTTTCTGTGTGTAATTATTTTGTGCCCACGTTTAGCCGCATCGTACTACTACTTATAACTTAACAAATGTTGCCACAACACAAAATTAATCAGTTATAGAACATTCTGATAAATGAAAGCGTATTCATACTGGGAATTCCATTGGGGACATTTCTATTGGAGCGTGATGCCGGGTCACTACTAATGCAGAATCTGTGCATTCTAAAACATTTCAATAACACAACTTCATCAATTTCACTCCTATTCAATTGGATTCAGGAATGCGTTACTCAAATTTAGTGGCTCTTTAATGTAAAATCCGAACAGTATTCCAAATAATCCGCCGAACCATCAAATCGAATAAAGGAAAGTCCAAAACGTTATATTGTAATCTAACGCAGGAATTTATAGGAGGGTTTCTTAATTTGGCAAAGCTTGTAGTCCGGAAAAGCCCAACACCGAGGCCTGTAAGATAGAGGCTTTAGTAGAGGTGGCATTGCAGGACAGGCAATCATAGGAAAGGTCCGCGTATTCAATGTCAATAAAGGGTGGCTCATAAGATAGTTTGAGATGAAGGGTCGACGCTAGGATCACCATGCTTTTGGAAGTCCAAAAACTTGGCCAGGTTGGCAACGCGGAATCGATCTGTTTTGTGGAACACGTCTACTACGATCTCTCTGCTAAACGTCTATCCTGGAAGAAGACGGTGTCGGAGGGCCTAGAAAAACATGAGAAAGCGTGGGTAAACCCATCCGTAGCGCAGCTCAATTCACCTGCTACAATATATAATTGTGGGAGACCCGTGCTTCGGCATGAATGGGCCGGCTCGACCGGAGTGATACCACTGCCTCACAGAAAACCGGCGTGAAGCAGCTCCTGTGCTGTGTTTCGCCGAGTGAGTGAGGGTACCGGAGGCCCACCCGGGGGGAAGGGGATAAAAGGTTGGCAGCGCACTTGTAACTCCACTGGTGTTGCAAGTGTCTATGGGCGGCGGTAATTGCTTACCATCACGTGATCCGCCTGCTCGCCTGCTACCTATCACATAAAAAAAAATGTGGACGAAAGGTTCACTCCTGCATAGGACTTTTAACAGCCACTAGCGCTGCTGTAAGGTCACACCGATGCTTGAAACATCTGCCACAGATATAAAGGCCTATGATGATGATGATGATGTATCTTCACACAAGCAAGCGGTATACGCGCGCCTCTGATCTCGACACTCTCGGGCAACAACTTAGGCTACCAATTTAGAAGTAGTTATCCTTCTGGGATAGCTGATATCTGTATGGCGGCGGTGATCACTACCAATTAAGTAGCCCGTTTGCTCGTATACCTCCTTATCGCATAAAAAATAGCACTAAAAGAGAATGTATGTATTTTTTTTTATTAGACTACTAGCGGCCGCCCGCGACTTCGTACGCGTGGAGTTAATTATTGACACTTACCGTCATATTTTGGACAATCCACCCAATATATTTTTATAAATTGTAGCCTATGTGTTATTCTGATGTATAAGCTATATTGTGGTAAAGTTTCATTCAAATCCATTCAGTAGTTTTTACGTGAAAGAGTAACAAACATCCATACATCCATACATCCTTACAAACTTTCGCCTTTATAATAGTACTAGCGGCCGCCCGCGACTTCGTCCGCGTGGAAAAGGTTTTACCCCCCTTTTAACCCCTTACAACCCCCTTTTCCGCAATAAAAAGTAGCCTATGTTCTTTCTCAGGGTCTAGATCACCTGTATACCAAATTTCATTTAAATCCGTTCAGTGGTTTGGGCGTGAAAGAGTAACAGACAGACAGACAGACAGACAGACAGACAGACAGACAGAGTTACTTTCGCATTTATAATATTAGTTAGGATATAGTAGGATAGGCCAACGCTTGACCATAATCGCACCTGATGGAAAGTGACAATGAGGTCTAGGATGACACGCGTTTGCCTAGAAGATGCCTGTTCACTCTTACCTTAAAGATATCCATGTTATAGGGGTCGGGTATTTGCGAAGGACTAGCCGTATCGCTTTGACTCATAGGTCACGGAGCTTGCCGCATGCGCCCGCGTCGTAAGTCCATAGATATGACGCAAGAGAAGAAAACTAACAAACCATATCACTTTATGAGAAAGAAGTATGATGTCAGGTTATAGTCTAACTACATTTTTATTATTTCATCTCTTCCTCTTACCTAATGGTAAGGCAACATGAATTCTTTATCAGCAAAACAATTTGTTCATCACTCAAAGAAGTTGCTTTCATACCCCTTTGAATAATAAAACTTGAACTAGTTTATCATTTGAAATTATTCCAACCTTTCTTATACAAAGGCATTCCGTAGCTTATGCTACCTGAATGGAACACTTATTTAGTACAGAATTCAAAATTAATGTTGTTATTTTCATTTACTACGCTGCCTGGGTATAACAGCGGTACCTACCTTCTTTCCGTAGCGCTGGTTTGGAATAAAATTCAAAATAGAATTTGGTTTTAAGGGTTTGTTTTCAGTAGCCCAGTTATTTTTATTGATTACGATAGGTTCAAAAGTAACATCATTTAATAAACACAATTGTTTGTTTTTCCTGTTCTCTGAATGAATAAACAAAATTTTATTTGATTAGTCGTGTGACCACTATATGATCACATCAGAATCCGTAAGTTGCTCAAACGCCGAACTTTGGCCTTTTGTTGAGTATAGAATAGAAGATAAATATTATTTATTCAATTTAAGTCCTTTTAAGTCAAACGTAAATTAAAGTATCAGCCTACATACATACTGTCCCACTGTAGGACAAAGGCCTCCATCTTAGAAATCTAGCCATCGCTACTATGATGGGATTAGGCTTTTTTGATCTTATAGCGTGGTTTATAGATTATTATATGAATTTTTTATACCCTACAAAGAGAAGGGTATAAAAAATACATTGCAACTTCGCAAAAACTACAGTCTTATCCAAATCAAACTGTGTAGTTACCCTACCGGGGATAAATGATATCTATGTTGGTATTGTGCCGGTTCCATAGACAGAAAAATATGGTAAATATGCAAATAGCTGTGTTATTTCGACAAACATAACGCCGTGAGTGGGTTATTTTTCTTCTGATACTTTTATTTGTCTAGATCATAGGAGTTAACTTTGTCTGTATATCTCAACAGTGTGTAATACTGTTAAGTGTAAACTTAACAGTAATACACTAAGACACATAATTATCCAACCGCACAATGCTTATTTTTAACCTCTGACGCAAAAACGACGGAGCGTTATAAAAAAATGACATGTCTGTCTCTTTGTGTGTCTGTTTGTACATACACACAGACACACAAACAGACAGACATGTCATTTTTGTTCGGGAGCTATGATGCCACAGACAGACATCTGTCTGTGGCATATAAATTACTTGACACCTTACTCGGCGGTGGTGAACGAGGCCCTTATTGTAATATTTTGTACGTGAAATTACCCGTAAAAGCCTCGTCTTTTAATGTAAGTTTTTTAAAAAAATAATTAAAGTAATTTATGAAACCGCCAAGTAATTACGTTTATAGATAATAAGCTAAGGGTAAATATAGGCTGAGAAATTTAAAGTTTCTTTAATAAATCCATCCATACTAATATTATAAATGCGAAAGTAACTCTGTCTGTCTGTCTGTCTGTCTGCTACTCTTTCACGCCAAAACTACTCAACGGATTTAAATGAAATTTGGTATACGATAATCTAGACCCTGAGAAAGGACATAGGCTACTTTTTGCGAAAAGGGGGTTGTAAGGGGTTGAAAGTGGGGTAAAAGTTACTTTTCCACGCGGACGGAGTCGCGGGCGGCCGCTACTAAATATAAAAGCGCCAGATAAAATTTACACGTCTCAAACTAGGGCAACGTCTGTACTATGAGTACCAGGCGACGATAATTAACTGGGGGCAACAACCCAGAACACCCAGACCCGAGAAATCTTACCCTTTTTAATCGTCAAGAAACTCTCATCTCGCTCTGCATCGATTAAACAATTCGAGTTCAACTGAAACCCAAAACTGCTCTCGAATTGCTCACAAATGGTGATAAATTACAAGCGACACGCATAAAAAGCGAACTTCCACTTGATAAACTACGTGTCATGTACAGTCGAGTTCAAAAATATGTATGCACTTTAGGACCTTGTCACAGTACATATATATATAAGAAAACGACTTCCACTTTCTTATAAATATGCAGTGTGACAAGGTCCTAAGGTGTATACATATTTTTGAACTTGACTGTACACACATAACTTTACGAATTTAACCATTTGCGGACACCGAGAGGCAAGGATACCGGGCTAAAAATATACGAGAAATGTGTAAGATTTGAATAATTACGCTTTACACTTTACATTTAGTTTTTTTGATAAATTAGGTAAGTTTTTTTTTTGGTATTTAGCAATTCTTTGCAATTTATTCTTAATAAATATTGCACTTAAACCTGAACCGAGGATTTTTTTAAGTGCAATATTTACTTAATTAGGCTTACCTAATCTATCGGTCCAATTTAATTTAAAAGTTTAGAAGAGTACACATAATAATTTGTTGTGTACCTGTTACATTTCAGAGTACACAGATTTCAATTAAATACAGAGTATCCAATTGAATGGTATACATAATGGTTAACTGTGGGAGAGCCACGCTTCAGCATGAATGGGCCGGCTCGACCGGAGTGATACCACTGCCTCACAGAAAACCGGCGTGAAGCAGCCCCTGTGCTGTTTCGCCGAGTGAGTGAGGGTACCGGAGGCCCACCCGGGGGGAAGGGGATAATAGGTTGGCAGCGCACTTTTAACTCCACTGGTGTTACAAGTGTCCATGAGCGGCGGCAATTGCTTACCATCAGGTGATCCGCCTGCTCGTCTGCTACCTATCACATAAAAAAAAACATTCATACAAATATTTTTTCTTAGATTCGTCATGTCTGTCTGTCTGTCTATGTGTCCGTAAGTTACAGCCATTTGTTCTTCAAAAATGATATTGAGGTTTCTAACGTAGGTAATTATGTTTCTTCTAAACTGACTTGTTTACCTGAAAGATACCTACTTCCAAAGTGGAATGTGTGTTCATCTCTCTCTAATTTCTAAAATCATCATCATCAGCAACCCACACTCGTCCACTGCTGGACATAGGTCTCCCCTAATACACGCCACCGCTCCCGATTTTCAGCCACTCTCATGCAGCCCACACTAGCCAGCCTTCGAATGTCATCATCATCCCAATATTATATATAAAACTAGTGGCCCGCCCTCACTTCGCTTCGGGACCATAATCCAGAAATGAACCAATAGATAGCGCTGTGCTAAATTACATCGCGCAAGCGTTTCGTGTTTTCGGTTTACCTATAAGCCTTGTCGTTGTCTATAGAAGTTATCTCTTTATAAATAGATTATCTCTTTATAGAAGATAATATTTTTAAAATAAGAGAATGAAAAAGTTATAAATGACGTAGGTATATTTCCAATAAAACTACCAACGAAAATGATTTCTTATTATTTACGAAGATTAGTTGGGGATACCAAAATCTAACTAAGCAAAGATGAAGTTTTCAATTCTGACGGCCCAAAATTTGTTCAATAAAAGCTTATGTTCAATCAAGCCTGTAAACAGACTTAGTTTGTAATCAGCCTTGAAACCTTTTAGGATGGAAAGGTGTATTACTTTACCTGTCAAACATCAAAGATGGCTTCTCTGAAGTACCTACTTCTTATCATTAAATTCATAGAAGAATGTAGGTACGAAAATCATAGATTTTTTTTCTATTACAAGACATAAGGATTTTTTTACAATAAAACTGCTGCAATAGACGCACAGAGGCGTTAAATAAATAGACACCGAAAGTCAGGTCTAGCATTGATATCGAAGAGTTCATTGAGCCAAAGGGCAGTCGGTCGTCATTGCGCTTCGGACCGGCGGCATTTCACCTGGGTCAGCGAAAATAAAAAGAGGCAGTTGGTCGGTCCTAGATTCTGTAATTTATGCCTTCAACCGTGGGAGAGCCATGTTTCGGCATGAATGCGCCAGCACGATCGGAGTGATACCACGGGCTCACAGAAGACCGGCGTGAAGCAGCGCCTGCGCTGTATTTTGTCGAGTGAACCGGAGGCCCTATTGGGGAGAAAGGGGGTTTAAGGTTCGCAGCTTGTACTACAGGTGTTGCAGGGTATCTATGGGCGGCGGCAATCGCTTACCATCTGGTGATCCGTCTTCTCGTCAGCCCCCTATTGGATTACATTAAAAACCATGACATTTATTAAGAGGGAATCCACATGTAAACGATAAATAATAACGATTTAATGTTTATATGGATTGAAGAGAAGCGCAAACTTTCAAAAACGAACCGCAAAGTTGGGAATACCAACATTCCGTGAATTTAAATACAAACGCCTCTCCCACACTGCAACCGCTCTAAATCTTCGTCACGACTGTCAGACGAATAGAATAGCATCAAGGTATATTTATTACTGCTTGGAGAAAATGAAATTTGTATTTTAAATGACTTTCATGGTTAGTGTGAATGAAATAATAGTTCCGAAAGCGGTGCGCCTTGAAATGGCCGTTTCCAAGATTTATAGCCGCAAATGGGTGTACAATATGCATTTTATGGTATTAAAATTTTGTCTGATGGTTGAGTCGTTTTGAAATTATTCCTTTTATACTACTGCTTCAGTGGTGCAGTGGTTATTGAGTCGCAGTTGTATTACTGGTTTAGTACCGTAAATTCGGATCAAGTAATAAAATGAAATACTTTGCGGATTCACTTGTGCACCATGAATGTCTGCATGTGTGACCCACATCGGCCGCTGTAGCGGAATCGGTTACACACTAACAAACTTATTTAATTCATCTTCTCCTTCTTCGTACGGGCTTTTCCGCAATTGCTTCGTCAGAATTAACTTAATTTGTTAGAAGTCGGCTTGATTTTAGCTTAACTATCTTTTGCCAAAACACGTCATAGGTAGTGTTGGGCTCTCCTATGACTGAGGCCTCACGTGACACTGCCAGCACGGCCTCTTACCATCGCCCGAGCCAAAAGCCCCCGGGGCAGCTCTCCCACTGCCCTTCAACACAACCCTCACCGGGCGGCGCCCGTATCGCTGTGCAGCTGTCAGCCGTCGGGTATCAATATGTCGAGTAAGCCAATTGCAGACCCGCCGATGCCCAGAAACACCAGGACCCCTCCGGTAGCAGCTCTAAACAGAGCAAAAGTACTTTTGGGGCCACACGAGGAGGTCGCCGCACCGTATTCCCCACAGATCTAAAATCCTGCTTTAACCAGACTTAGGATATTGACAATTTTAAAAGCCCTTTAGTTTTCTAGAGTCGTGAACGCACCGCTTTGAATTGCGGCATTGCATTTAAGCTTCGAAGAGTACTTTATCGTTTTTTTATTGCATTCGCTAAGTAGACATTGCAGTCGTAAGTTTTTCTTTCAGCTTTGGTTGCAATAAACTGGGTTCTTAATTTTAATGCCTTTTTCAAAACAGGGTAGGTACTTTAGTTTTTCTTTGCAACAAATCAACATTTAGTTAAAATAGGTTAAGCCGAAAAGGCGAAACGCTTGCACGATGTTATTGACTCTTTTTTTTTTTTTTTTTTTTTTTTATGTGATAGGGTAGCAGGCGAGCAGGCGGATCACCTGATGGTAAGCAATTGCCGCCGCCCATGGACACTTGCAACACCAGTGGAGTTACAAGTGCGCTGCCAACCTTTTATCCCCTTCCCCCCCGATGGGCCTCTCAGGGCCATCTATTGGTTGATACTATTTTAATTTAAGTGCCGAAATAAAGTAGAAACGGGCTACTAGTACCTATTCAATAAAAATCGTTTCAATAAACTGACAAATAGAATAAGGATTAAATAACAAGATATTGGTCTTGTAATAATGATAATTCGTCGATCGTTCGAGAGCATTGATCGACAATAAAACTGGATTATACTCCAAACTGGAAAACAAGACCAAAATCTACGACAGATATGTCATTGTCAAATCTGTTAATGTCACTTATATCATTTTCAAGTGAATTTTTTAGTATAGACGGTGGACCTCGCACTAGGCATAGCCTGTTTAATAATAATCAAAAGTTGAACAGTTCATAATGCGTCAATTAACATTGACCGATGCCTTTGATCGACAATCGATCGTAAATAATGCACTTAAAAATTCATCGATGGGTTCAGGTGGGACTCGAGCCCACAACCTTCTACAGTCTGGGTGGTTTTACTACTCAATAATACTAACCGAATCCCTTACTAAGCCAGGCAAATTTACGTACACATCGATGAATTTTTAAGTGCATTATTTACTTAAGAATAAATAACAAAAAAATGTTATAGTAAAAGTAAAATTAGACAATCGATCGCTTGAGTTGATAACACACTAATAGTAATACCCTAATCCATACTTCCATACTAATATTATAAATGCGAAAGTAACTCTGTCTGTCTGTCTGTTATTCTTTCACGCCAAAACTACTGAACGGATTTAAATGAAATTTTGTATACAGATTATCTAGACCCTGAGAAAGGACATAGGCTACTTTTTTGTTGCGAAAAGGGGGTTGTAAGGGGTTAAAAGGGGGGTAAAAAGTTACTTTTCCACGCGGACGAAGTCGCGGGCGGCCGCTAGTATCTTATAAGAGCTCCATTTTTATGGTTCAGAACCCTAATAAGAATAATTTCGTTTATGTCACTGTCAATTTGGATATGAAATATAATAATACTCGTAGTATGTACCTACTTTTTGCCTAGAAACCAAGAGTTATTCATTCCTGTTACGTGAACTAGGCCCCAGGCTGGATGAAGTGACGGGTGACGGGAGAGCTAGCGTATTTCTGGGCCAACGAATATGTTTGGCTATCCAGAGAGTAAATTAAATACCTTAAGGGCCTGTATCACAATATATTATGGATAAGTTCTACAATCTACATACTTATTGGTACCATTTTTGTAGTTGTAAGATTTTGATTTTGTAATTGACGTTTATATTTTGTTTTGACGGCTAAGGTGTTCGCCCGAAGCGCGAAAGGTTCCTTGATCGATTTCCGGTCAAGTCAATTTAGGAAACTACATTTTCTAGTTTTCTTGGGTCTAGGTGTTATGGGTTGACGCCCCCAGTTAATCGTCACCTGGTACTCATAGTTATAGAGATTGCCTTAGTTTGAGACTAGGTTGATTGGTGTGATTGTCTGGCGTATAATTAATTAATTTAATTCTAACACTTGACTAGAACATAATAACACTTGACTGCCCGGATACGCCAAAGGTCGTGGGTGGGTATGATCCCCATTAAAATTGTACCTTACTCTGAATAAATATAGTAGGTATTTGTAAGTAGGTACGAAATCCACTTGCTATCAAGTGCGTCTTAATTTTCATCTTCAATATTGCAGCAAAAAGTTTTAACGAAGATGGAAGCGCGCCAAGGAAATTGCTATAGGTTTTTATTATAAGCACAGCATTTTTTGTTACGTAAGTGACTAGTTTATTATTAAAATATAATTTTCTTGCCTGGTATTCCCAAACAAAATATAAACATTCATTTTTGAAGGGTTACCAGAGTGGCGCAGTGCAAGCGTGCCTGGGCCCATAACTTGAAAGGTTTTGATGAATATAAAACAGGATTTTACGGAATAAAATTAGATTTATTTTAGTTCAGAACTTCAGACAATGACAGTGTGGTGCCACAGACAAAGATATTGCTCATAAACAACTTACTTATCACAGACAGCAAGGAGTTTCTTTTAACTTTCCAATAAATTTGTACTAAACACAATGTAAATAGTTTTAAAGGGAAAACCTGTTACACTTGAGTTCAAAGATTCGTGGCAGTTGGTTTTATATTTCATAATAGTTAATTAATGGCATACTCTACTCTTTTATGTGATAGGTGGCAGACGAGCAGACGGATCACCTGATGGTTAGCGATTGCTGGCACCCATAGACCGCTGCATCACCAGTAGAGTCTCAAGTGCTCTGCCAACCGTTAACCTCTTTTCCTCCGATTGGCCTTCGGATTTCCTCAATTTTTTTGTTGTTATAAAAGTGTGGCAAGCAATTTATTAGCACACAAACATTTTCCTTTTGGAGGCTAATTGTGGCGCTAAAACTGGGTGAAGAAGAATTCCTCCGTCTTAATTCGGGACTGACATTTTGATCGATGAGTATGAATAATTTATTTTCCGTAGTGCAGTCTTAATTTTTTTATGGTAGAAGCTTTAAAAAAGCAAGTTACGCACATTATATAAATAGAGAGGCCACTGATCTGAAGTACCTACTCCAGCCCATACATAGGAGCAGTAAGTATTTTCTTCAATCATAGAAACCCTAGATCCAGCGTGGACACATTAAAATTGTCGCCTTAAATGAAGGCTCCATTTGTTAGAGAGTGATGTAATTTGGCATTTTCCGAATTTAATACCAAAGTAATTACTACGGATGACACCTTCATTAAGAAACGAGCATAGGCTCGTTTCTGGTATAGACCTTTCTAAAAGGCCGGCAACGCATCCGCATTCTTCTGGTGTACCTAACTGATGTCCATAGGGTGGCGGTGATCACTTACCATCAGATGACCTGCTTGTTCATTTGCCTTCTTATATCATAAAAAAGTATAGTTTAATATTATTGTTTGTCTAGAGATTATGATTGAAGAGGGGAAGACATCATTATTGCATAGGATTAGTGAGGTAAACCTCAACGTTAACAACTTTTGAGTGTATAAACGCCGGGCCACTGGTTGTGTTTACATTAGTTACAAATTAGCTCAAAGTGCTCTATACAGAGCCATCAATCATTCTGGTAAATCAAGTGGTACAAGTACAATGTACGAGGCACACCGGAGCCACTCACAGAAAGTGGTGCGCTCCCCGTGGAATTGGCACATGCGCCCTCCAAGTTTTGGTAGGCGAAAGTGAAATTTTGAACTGAGTGCCTAGTTACTTTCTGAACATTTTACTTACACGAATATTAATAATTTACATTTTATTAGTTTTATTTCAAATCATAAATTCACATAACAACTTGTAGATTGACCTAACTCTGTACTAGGTAGCTTAAACACATGTGTTACAAATATCAGACACAACCGAGGATTACAAATATTAAAATTTGTATTAATAAAGTGTACCTAAGTAATATTTGTGATTGCCCTTACAGGTACACTAAGACCATGATTCAGGATTTGCGAGCCTCGAGTGGTAAGTAATGGGCAGGGCAGATTGCGAGAAGAACGAGCAGCCATAGAGGCGTAAAGGTCCTTGAGAGGAAGACGCATACATTTAAGTCGCAACTGCGGCTGGCGCTCCACAAGGTAGCCCGACGATTTCGTGATTGTTTAGGGAATTCCTCGGAAGGGAGTGGCACAGGACCGATCCAAGAGAACATTAGCCTTTGTCGTATTGGCTTCTTCTTTTAGCAGTCCAAAACCTACTTCACCACGATGACTGCGCTATTGGTAGTCTGCAGGTGTTCGCTGTATGTTCTGCTTTCCGCACATAAAAGACATACCAGGATATGGGCCATGGTTTGGAGGTCTAATAGCTGAAATAAATGAATGAATTTTTACAGCATATGAATGTTAGAAGGTGCTATATGAAGTTTGACGGGCGCTTATCCTTCGTAAGACTTCAACGGCTCCTCCACGGCTAGAACGGCGTGATTAGACCGGCCGGTATGACGAGGGTCGACGCGCCTTCACGTGTAAGAACAATCAATCTACGTTCCGACGGCTTAAAGTTCACCAGTCTATTTGCATCGATATCCGTCTTTCAAGAACCTGGTATTAAGTATCATGGGTGAAAACTCTAACTTTCCTTGTAGGTTTGAAACGTTCACAACACTTGAATTACATTATTAATCAATCAATGATTTCTTTTTTAGTCGACGCCCTGTTGGTCTAATGGTGTAAGTCCCGGGTCGATCAAAACTATGTTCGCGTTTGTGATATGCAATCCGCATTAGGGAAGCATGGTGGTTAAACCTTATTCCATCATATTAGCGATAAATTGATTTCTATGAAGGAGGCCTTTGCCCTGCAGTGACAAAGGATATAGGCTGATACTTTATTCTATTTTACTTATTTACATTTTGAAATTCATTTAGAGTCGTCAGATAAACATTATTTAACTTATTAATTGTTAAGGAAACTATGTACTTACTCATAATTTTATACCACGATTATAAATATAATTCAAATATCTAAAGGAATGACTTCGTATCTCTAGCTAAATCCCCCATAATACAAACTGTGGCCGCGCTAGATTCTAACACACTTGCGAGTTATTTTAGAAAGTTTAAATATTTTCTAGAAATTCTTTTCGCCCATCCAATTTACCAGGTATCATCGGTTAGGTTCTATGCTTTAGCCGGTAGGTAACAGAAATCCCTGTCTGATAACTTGACGTTAACACCTTTGCGGAGCGTTTTCCACAAATTATTATAGTTTCCGAGATCTCTTCTTGGAGCCCGTCCAAGAAACGCAAGGGAAAGTCATTATTAAACTTTCAAAATTGTGATTTATTGCATTCGTAGTTTGAGGGAAATTCAAATTGATGTTGTGATGGTACGATCAATATCAAGAGCTCAAGACTTGGATCACGGTTCATGTAGGTAAAGTATCAGCTTATATACTGTCCTACTGCAGGGCAAAAGCCTCCATAGTAGAAATAAAGTAATCGGTACTATGATGTGATTAGGCTTAATCACCATTTAAGTTAATAAACGCGAGCTATGTTCGAAAAATTCTAAACATAATTTAGGTATTGCTTGACCGATAGAAACCCAGTACACCGAGAACATGGCCTGGTACTTAAACCACTAGACAAACGCGTAAACGGGGCGTTTCATATAGGTAACCGAATCAAAATGATAATGTCAATTTATTATTAGAATAGACCTTCCGAATCAGCAGTAGATTATAAAATTGACATTCATAAATGTTCTGTAAAGGACTTAAATTGAATAAAGTGATTTTGATTTGATTTGATTTGATTTGATATAGGCATCTTAATATTTTCGCCTCCCTGCTAGATGCTCTCAACATTCCTTACACCAGTGCAGAAATTCTGCGACAGTTGTGATTTTCACATAATATCTTGAATTATTATATTATACCCTATCCGCTTTTATATACGGCATACATTTATCTGTCCTCTGTTTACTGCAGTTGGTTCGGTCACATTTGCAATTCTATTTTTGTGTACTGCAGCTGTTTAGTCTTCGGTCTGTCGGCATGCAGTCTCGAGGTACGTGTATATTTAGCTACGGATAACTAATTTTACCGCGGGATGGCCACGGTTCGGCATGAATGGGAAGCTCAAGCGGAGTTTTGCCACGGTTTCACAGGAAACTGGCGTGAGGCAGAGCCTGCTCTTTTTTTATGAGAGAGATATGGAGGAAGCCCAACCCGGTGTTGAGTAATTTTATGTTACTTACTGAGACTCCACTGGTGCTGTAGCACTACCATGAGTTGACATCTAAAACTGACGTAACGTATACTATTGCTCTGTCTCTTTCTAATGCATCACAATGAAAGAGACAAAGCGATAGTTTTCGATAGCGAGGACAGTATTTCAAACTCATGGTAGTGCTGCTGGTCATGGGCGGCGACAATTGCTCATCCGTCTTCTACCTATTACATTAAAAAAAATGTATGGTCAAGTTTTTCAAATAGGTCCGTTGGCTTTATGTACTCAAATTAAAGACGTGTGACAGGTGTAATTTATTTAATTTACCTAGTTATTAATAAATGAGATACTCTACCGTCTTTGTGACTTGAACAAATGAGGAAAGCCGATGTTAATTGTGGGAGAGCCGTGCTTCGGCATGAATGAGCCGGCTCGACCGGAGTGATACCACTGCCTCACAGAAAACCGGCGTGAAGCAGCTCCTGTGGTGTGTTTCGCCGAGTGAGTGAGGGTACCGGAGGCCCATCGGGGGGGGGAAGAGGATAAAAGGTTAGCAGCGCACTTGTTGCATGTGTTCATGGGCGGCGGCAATTGTTAACATCAGGTGATCCGCCTGCTTGTCTGCTACCTATCACATAAAAAAAAAAGTTAAGAGTACTTTGAATACCTAATCTCTACTAAAGCACTGGGAGTATCTTAGTTGTAAAATATGGAAGCTATCTGTCAGATTGAATTTCTATTTAATTCAAAATCTAGTTGCAACATGACATCGTTTAGAATTTTAGATACAAACGTGGCAATCTTTTTCGAAACAACTTTTTGACACCGAAAAACTTTTTCGGCTTCAGTGTGGAAGCCACATTTGTAACTGGTTTTCCATTTGTAGCTTTTATGAAAACACCCACACAGTGTTTTTCTGTTCATTCGATTCCCGTCATCCCCTCTGTCATCTTTTGCCTAAAATGTATTGCTTTCACTGAATGATTTGGAGATAGCTGCTATACAGGAATGCTTAAACCCACACAAACATACTCTTATACCTATATACACGTTTATAAATACACGACAGGTATTTAAAAAAAACCGGCCAAGGGAAAGTTTATTATTATTTATTTATTGGATTATCATAATAAAAAAAATATATAAAATTGCAAGTAACTTAAGGCTTACTGATTTTATAATTATAGATAGTCACATGATGCATTGCATAGGCAAGATAATTTCAATAAAGGTGGGCTCGCATACCAAGGTACATAGGTATCCTAATAGTTCAGGAATCAAAATATACTTAGGTAATTAATGCTAATCATCAGCAACCCACACTCGTCCACTGCTGGACACAGGTCTCCCCTAATGCTCGCCACCGCTCCCGATTTTCGGCCACTCTCATCCAGCTCACACCAGCCAGCCTTCGAATTCATCCTATCTTGTCGCAGGGAGTCCAACACTACGCTTACCGAATTGCGGTCCAAGTCGCGGTCTCTACTCAAGGACTTTAAGGCAAGTAGAAACCTTTTTAAGTGCCTAATCAGATTGGTTTTTATTTTAATATTTATTTGCTTAGTCTTAGCCTTACAACCTCTCACGCAACTTTCAACTCTGTTCAGGAAAATTCGCTGCCTTGTTTTTACGAGTGAATAATTAAGGTCGCCACAGATAGAAGTAAAGCATGTTCATAATTAACTTTACGCGTAAAGTGCGTTAACACTCTTGCATTCATCAATTATGCAAGCGGAAAAACCATTAACGGAGTTACTCACACCCAGCCGTTAAACCTCAGCCACCTTAGAAAACAGTTCTGGCGTGAGGGAGTCACGCTTTGGCATGAATGGGCTCGACTGCAATGATACCACGGCCTCATAGAAGAAAGCGTGAAGTAGCGCGTAAAGGGGAGAGTGATTGGAGTCCGGTGCCAATCTTTCTCCTCGATTGAGCCTTTTCCGTGACTCCATTGGCAGCAGCCATCGCATACCATCATAGGTGATCCATCTGCTGGCCTTTCACCTATCACAAGTTTTTTATATTTTTATAATATCTTATTGTATTATTTCATTATCATCATCATTTCAGCCAACAGACGTCCACTGCTGGACATAGGCCTCTCCCAACGTTCTCCATATAGATCGGTCCTGTGCCACCCGCATCCAAGGGACTGTCGCGACATTCACTTCTATACTATTTATAAAGAGATAATTAAATGCTAACCACCAGGTTTATTATATTAGTAGCAAAACTAGTCCCGAAACAAAGTGAGGGCCGACCACTATTTAATATAAAAAACGTGATCTTGAGTTACTACTACTAATACTAAAGTTGATTCCATCAAACAGGGCTTAACAGGTGCTAAGCGAGCCTAGCTCCGGAACTTTTCTTAAATCTCGTTTTGTAATAAGGCGGCAAGAGTGGGTTTTTGAATCTGCGTAACTAATTAAATCTTTATAGACCTACTTTATGAAACTTTAAAATTACGTAAAGGCTAAAAAGACGTTCATTATTACACTGTGATCACGTTTCGTATAATTTCTGAAACGTGTAACCATGATTTAGTTGATCTGGTTCTTCTTGTGAAGGAAGGTCAGGCGGCAGTCTCCTCATTTTAATAGCCTAAACCCTAAGTAATGGTCTCCGAAGCTTCAGCTTTGGATGTAAGCGGAATTGCACGCTTTGATGAGATAAAAGATTGTTGGTATGCCGTAGTAAAGTGGTTCTTATGCTATCGGAGTGATCACTATCTCTAAATCATTTACTTACTTACTTACTACACTATCTAAGCCTGTATTGTTTATGTAATAGGTAGCAAACTAGCAAACAAGCAAAGAGATCAACTGGTAGTAAGCGATTGCCGCCGCCCATACTTAGAGTGCAACACCAGTGGAGTCACAAGTGCTCTGCTAACCTAATACATAATTACCTTAGGAGAAATGGAGAAGGGTTGTGAAGCAGGCCTAAACTGATGTGACGACCAGGACCACTCTGCCAAGAGTGTAACGACAAAGAAAAAGGACTTATATTATTCATCATCATCATAACCATCAGCCTGTCTCAATCCACAGCTGGACATATGCCTCCCCCAATGTTCGCCATGTCACCCTGTCTTCGGCATCCAGTCTATTAATACCAACGGCTTTTTGCAGATTGTCACTCCATCTAGCCGGAGGCCGTCTTACACTACGCTTTTTAGAGTTGCGGTCTCCACTCAAGAATAATTTATCTACCCCATAAACGGTTGTCAGTTCTTCGACAGATATGGCCTTAAATTATTTTTAAATTTTATGACTTTATTTTTTTTTATATACAGACCTAAGATTGTTTGAAATAAATGATATTATGTACTTATACAGTTCTTATCTACAGAGTGTCAGTGCCATTGCGTTATTCTCAACGTCCTAACTAAACGTCGATTTATCTAGTAGCATCAGAAAATAAACTGATAAATTGAGTCAACATCCCAAACATTGTTCCGGTCCCAAAGTATTTGCATATGCAAAAAGCAGTTCAAAAAACCATGTCCGCCTAACTTAGTGCAAAAGTGTGGACGTGCGTGCGGTAATGGTGGTTTTGGCTTGAATAATAAATGGAAGCAAAAATATTAACGAGAACAACGTGCTAAGTTCTGCTTGAGCCGAAACTTCAATTATTCAAGGCAGTACAAGAGCTGAGAACACACTGGTTGGAGGAGTTTGACTTAAAATTCGGAAAAGAGAAAAAAACAACCACACCACTCAAACTAGTCTCAAACTGGGGCAACCCCTGTACTATGAGTACCAGGTGACGATAATTAACTGGGGGCGTCAACACAGAACCGCCAGACCCAAGGCAACGTAGAAAATGTAGTTTCCTAAATTTACTTGACCGGGAATCGAACCCGGGGCTATTCGAGCTTCGAATGAACATCTTAGCCACTGAGCCATCGAAGCCGTCTACAATAAGTATGGCGGAAATACAATATACTTAAAAAGGTTTTTTTTTTGTAACGAACTAAGGCAATTATTTCCGTATTACATTAATTTAGTTATAAATGTAATTAGGTACTGTATTTCATAGAGACATTATGTCCTAACTGTTGTTTATCTGCACTTCTAGAAGCCTGTTTCACCTCTTTCATAATGCAACACGTTCATTAGCAAATGTTGCCATGTTTCAATTAGCTCGGCTAATTTGTACAAGTGCAATGCGAGGCAAAATGAAATGCTTCGAATCATATCCTTGCATTCACTGAAAGGAGTACCTAAATTCATCTCTAAATTCACTTAAACCAAGTAATTTAGGATTTGAATTTCAACAAACATAAAAGTTTAATTATGTAGAAGTTTTGGCTATTTTTGTTAATTTCGTAAAAAATCTAAGTGCACTGAAATGATGTCAATAGTGCGTTTGAACATTCAAGAAATGTTCAAACAGTTTTTTAATACAATGTAATCTTAATTATTGGCATACAGAAACCAAATTTGAAAAGATATTGTATCCAAAAAAGATATTTTACTCACCACTGTTTCACATTTCTCTTAAATATTGTTGAATGGACCAAACCACTGAAAAAAAATGTCGGAAATTCCTTAACTTAGCACGCGTGTACATGCCTTTAACCTCGTTAAATGCGTCCCGAACGAAATTAGGTCCTGTACACACATTGAACTATATTACTAAGCGAGGGTTCACACATGTACACTGTGACACGTGAGAATGTGATATCCAGCGAATGAAGTTTATTTTGAGAGCGGAATCTTAAACTCGGCACTCTAAAACACCTGCAGCACAAAATAAGTACATTAAAAAGTCGGCAGCACAAAATAAGTACACAGAGAAAGTCGGGTCTAGCTGATAATTAGGTAGGTAGAATAGATTAGAAGTCATTTATTTCAACTTATACAAAGTCATATAGTTAAAATTATTACTTAACTAGTGGCTCCCGGCGAACTTTGTAACGCCTACTCTTTGTTTAATTCCGTGGACTACGACAAACATTTTAAACTAAATCAGCACAATCGGTCCAGCCGTTCTTATCAGAGTAACGAACATCAATTCATTTTTATTTATATAGATATTATTAGATAGTGGTAAAACTTTATTTGAAAAAAAAAAAACCCATTAAGTCGTCGTTGAGGGAAAACATCTGGAAAAAATACCTAAGCTAAGATGAAAGAAAAAAAATCTTTACTGCTTCAGCATTTTGTCTGTACTGGACCTAAAGGGAAGACAATAAAAAATGAGCATTCATTGTACAATTAATCCTGGTACAAAAGAAACACTTTTTAAAAGTATAACAAAAAAGTTCAGCTGGTGTTAGAGTTAAGTAGGCGCTCTAGGCCCGGTCTGGCAATTAATACTAGTAGCTTTTTTTACATTTAGAGACGGTACTTTTTATATCCTAGGGGAAAATGCCGTCTGCCTGCTAAATGGAGTCAACACTGCCGCTTGGTCAGCGATTTCTTATGCACATGGGTAGTGTGACACTCTTTTCAAACCAGAGTCCGTAAAATCCACTGATGGGGTCTCTCCTTCAAAACATTATGTAAGTATGCAAGGATCAACTCTGCCCGTTCCAGGCCCCAGGAAAAATTTAGAAGTATCACATTTATACTCGTCAATGTTTTTGCTTAGCTTGATAAAAGAAAAACTTAAAAAATTTTTTTTTTTCAGATAAAAGAGTCAAAGTTAGTGAAAGATCCAGTTGGTTTGTCTCCTGTGATGAAAGTAAGAGGGCAGTCGCTTCATTGTCACTACCAGACTGCCCAAATCCTGACTCCGAAGCGAGAACTTGGGACGCAACTGGGAAAGACACGCTAGGATGATTAAAACAGTCTCTTTTGTTTTGGTGTGAAAAGTTCTAGTTTTAACAAAAGATTGACAAGATCAACAAAGACGTTTTAGAGTCATGTCAGGTCATGTCCTTAAAAGGTCTTTAAAAATCTTTCAATATTGGCACACTAAGTGGTTTTACAATTAATTTGAGCATAATTTAAATAGGCTGTTTAAGTCTATTTAAAACTTTATAATATTAAAACAGGACTGCTCATTAATTAACATTAATTTGTACTAAAGTCGTGTTATTCTTAACTTCTACAACAACTGAAAAAACATAATCATTTGTAGGAGCACATTCCACCTACACACTCATCTGTTGGCAGTACCACAATAATAATATTGTTTGGAACAAAAGTACTTGGAATTCGTCTTATCCCTTTAAGGGTCACGTCCCTCAGATTATTTCTACTTGATTAGGGGAGGAGCGCAAAAGGAAAACTGAAGACATGTTTGTTGAGTGCGGGTGATATCAAAATAAAACTCTTAATAACAATCATAATGTTCGGAAACTTGCTGAAAAAAGTTTAGTTAGTGGAGTGGTTAGGTATGTAGACCCTATCTGCCTCATAACGGACAAGATTTTTGAGTTGCATTATAACTAGGATTAAAACGGGAATCAACGCGAGACGTTTATTTAGTTAAGTACATTTTATGCACTTACTGCTTGACGTTTCAGCTACGTTGCAGCAGCCGTGGTCACAAGCGGACTGGGTGGTGCTCGGCGTCGTCTGCTAGGGCCCGGTAGCGAATCTTTGGACACCCTCACATTTTGCGGTATGATTGTCTATTGTTTGCTGTCTATGGAGTGGATCACTCAACACACTCTACGATATCAAAGTCAGCTGGGCATCATCAAGCTCATGTGGGGATGGGACAGCATTACGCTACGACCAAAGAGGGATCAGGTGCAGGACCAACAGCTTAACGTAAGATTTTAAAGCACGGAGATACAGGACCAGATTTTGAGACTACGGCTTGAATCTAGGAATTTCTCTACAGAACAACAGCAGAATATAATCCTTAACAGAGGTTATTAAGAATTGTTTGTGGAAACAAGGTTGCAAGAAAACCGGACCGGAGTTCCGCACTTCAAAAAGACTTATATCACAACTGTTATTCTGTGATACTGCGATAGCCACGAGTGTTGTCAACATTATACAATACATACGATATTGTATTCTTTGATATATGAAACTGCTGTGCGTGCGGACAAATATCCTTTGTCTTCCATTATTTAGAACAAACAATAGAAGCTTAACAAGGACATAAGGATTAGTGCCTGAATCTGATAGCGCACGGTCTACTTCACATTGAGTACAAGTCAGTTTGTATACTTGAACAGAGTATTATTATTACTTTTTTTTCGTGATGGGTGGCACAAGAGCAGGCGGATCACCTGAAGGTCAGCAATTGCAATACCAGTGGAGACGTAAGCGCTCTGCCAACCATTAATCCCCTTCTCCCGTCACTGGGCCTCTGTTACCCTCACTTAGTAGGTGAAAGGCACACCGACTAAACCATCACCTGCCGGAAGCGCCAAGCTAGCCGTCCCTAGCAGACTGGGGCAAAAGCCGTTTTTAGACGCTGGGTAATACTTCCTTAAGCATACCCTCCTGCCGGGGGGTAGACGGGATATGTCGGGCTCATTCCGATGCCACCTGGAGGTATACCGACTAAACTCCAGCGACGCTTCCTTATCGCCTAAGGGGGACATGAGTACCGGTTGAAGAACCTTACTTCACTTACACTGCAGGCCCATTACTGCCTCCCCCAGCCAGGGGGGCAAGGGTGATTGGGACAGCTGGAAGCGCCAAGCCGTCCCTGCTGGACTGGAGGCAGAGGCCTGAGCAAAGCCGGTGATGGTACCCCCGTACCTCGCGCTGGCTGGGACAGCATTCCCCCTGCGACATCAATACACTCTGTAAAAATTAAATGTCACTACCAAATGCGCCATCATACTGGTAAAAAAGGCTAGAACCAACATTTTAAATTAAACATGTCTCTGCTGAATCATCCAGCTCATTGCTTCTCAAATGCGGCCTCAACCCGGTCAGATATAAACAATAACAGTTCTGTTTACGGAGTAAACGTCGTTAATCCACATTAAAGACCTCCGGTTAATGACGGTACTTTAGCGGAGGGTAACATTGCCCCCTTTTTGGCATAAAATAAGTAGAAACAGCTAAAAGCAGAAGTAACTGCAATTTCACTGTTTGTAAGTAATTTTTATTTTGAAGAGTTGCAAAAACTGTGCATTGACTTTGCTGTTGAGTAAACTGGTTTTTTTTTCTTCTTTATGATGAAGGGCGAATAGATCAAAGTACAAAAGAGGCGATGTGTGAGTGGCCTTCTGTAAGACTGGTTTTAGACTAGCGTAATGGTTCGCCATATACGGCTGTTTTAGCATACGAGATTACCTAACTAGCTTACTACGGTTTGCAAACGCGCATCAAAAAGCCAGATGCATACGACTGTATTTCAGTGTATTCACATGAAGAGAAATATTTTCATTGTGACGACCATATCAAAGTTTTTTTGTTTACAATACGAACTAATAGGCGCGTATAAATGTTAGTCTGATACCGCACCAAAGAAAATTATGTGTGTACCAGTAGATACTAATATTGCAGGTATCTATGGGCGGCAGCCATCACTTTACCATCAGGTGATCCGTCTGCTCGTCTGCCATCTATCACATAAAAAAATGTTTGATATACTACATTATGATTATGTACCTATAACAAACGATAAAAATGTCTTAACGTCTGCGTCCTAATGATCGTGCCACGAAAATATGTCGTTTTCGAGATTATATGCACAGATTCGGCGGTTTGACGACCCGTTTAGCGCAATGGTTTGAGCGCCGGATAAGACGTAAGTAAGGGTTGCGGGTTCCATTCCCGCACCAACACAAATGTTTGTTGATGAAAAAGATACTTTGTTTCTGGTTTCCATAGTACAAGGGAAAACCTTAGTTTGGGACCAGAACAATGTATGTGATGTTGTCTCAATTTATTTATTTATTCAAATCTTTGATTGTATGTACCAAAACAGGTAACATTACACTTGTACGGACTATGTTTATCTATCACAATTTCATTTCATTTCTTACCATCATTCTCGATTTCTTAATATTGAGGCTCTCTATCGAACCTAATGAAAATCAAACCTCTAACTTTCTTTATTGCTCTTTCGATATACGATATTTCACTCTATGGGTGGAAAGGTTAAATACTTATATATAACCCCAAAATACATATTGACACAGAAGGCTGACTGCCCACTAAGAGAAAAAAATATGTCATGTACTCACGCATGCGCACTAATGGGCAAAAACGCCTTTTCGACCACATTAATCCTAACTTATGACATAAGATTGTCAAACTGTCGAGTTCTATGGTAGAGGCCGCGCGCTTATGTACTCATGCCGGGCAACAACACTAGCATATGTCAACGAACTCTTCTAAATAGAATATCAGGTCAAAGTTTAACTTCTGTGTGTAATTATTTTGTGATATAACGTTACCCTCTCTGTACAGTCGGTAATAAAGTTGACTTTGTATTCAGCTGCTGTCTTTGAGGTGAGTAGGAGGTATTTCGGTCCTTAGAAGGGGTTGATTGATGAATTAAATGTAATTAGGTAAAATGTTATTCAGCCATGGCTTCCGAGTTTTAGGCTCATAACTTCTTATAGGTTGAATTCATGTTGGGTAAAATCAAAATTCGGCAAATCAGTTAAAAAAATCTTATCAAAGTGTGTTAATTTTTATGACTAGTGACCCGCCCTCACTTCGCTTCGGGACCGTAATTCAGAAATGAACCAATAGATGGCGCTGTGTCCAATTACATCGCGCAAGCGTTTCGTGTTTTCGGTTTACCTATAAGCCTTGTTGCTGTCTATAGAAGTTATCTCTTTATAAATAGTATAGATAGATAGAAGAAGATATAGGTAGCAGACGAGCCCACGGATCATCTTATTGTAAGCGATTACCGCCGCCCATGGACACCTGCAATACCAGTGGTGTCACAAGTGCGCTGCTTACCTTTGAACCGCCTTTCCCCTGGATTGGGCTTCCGGTACCCTCACTCACGCAGCGAAACACAGAGCTTGCAATGCTTCATGCCGGTCTTATGTGAGTACGTGGTATCACTCCGGTCGAGCCCATTCCATGCCAAAGCGCTGTCGCTTTGGAGCCCGACGTTGGACCATTCAGGATTTGGTAAGTATGATAACTGATTGGATTGACTGTCATTTGAAATTAATGGCAATTAAATAACTAAATAGACCTACATATCTATAATTTTTAATCATATGGAGTAGACTGTCAAAAGTCAATGTGTCATCCCCTTAAATTATCACTTTAAATGTGTCATGAACACAATACAGGCCATATATAAAAAAAAAAAAATATCACTCAATTTGACACATGCAAAATGACAAAATGTATAGAAACTTGACATTTGCATCTGTCAGTTTACTCCACATGATTTAAAATCAGAGTATACCTACTCGTGCAGTTTCCATCTATTTGTAGAGGATGACAAAATATTTCGTTTTGCCTTCCAAAAATTAACGCAGGGAAAATTGACGAGTTGCGCGGAATTTTGTAGTTAGGGGCTTAATGAGATGCTATGTTAACTATGTGAGAGGAGCAACTGTGATGTCTGAAATTAAAATGTTGATGCATTTGTTGTTCATGGAGAGAGAGAAAGAGAGAGAGAGACACTACATAAAGTAAATAAAACAGATTTCTAAATGTTATACATACAAATGGAAGTATTATTTAGGTACATCCTAATCATACGACTTAGAACCCAATGGTTGTGAATACCGACAGCATATTTATTTATTAGATCACCATTCACCAACAAGATTTATATTATATCAATACAGAGTGTATCTGTGAACATTTTTAACTGTAACCACGTCTTCTCTCAAGCATTCTGAACAACTTTTTGCTCTATGACTTTTGGGAATTCGCAAAAAAAAAATGTTTTGATACAAGGTCGGTCACGTGACCCTGTATTAACATAATAAAAATGTCCGTATTTAGTACAGAAACTTGCCAGAAACTGTAATTTATAAGGTTGTCATGCCTTGTTCAACATAAATGCAAAAATCTCAGCTTCACTAGAATTCTAGACGCAAGAATCCAATTAAGGCTGTCTTGTTTTAAAAAACAATTCAAGAAATTACAAGAGGATAAAAGAAATTCTTCCGAGAATACGGCATGATTACTTAATTCCATAGTAAGGACAGACACAACAGCATTTTTAAGTAATTACAGCGAAACCGACACGGCTTAACGCCAAAATGAATAAAACAAATCAAAACTAAGAGATTTGCCACAAACCGATTGATGACAGTAAGGCATCTCTCTCCATAATACGTCTCTTTCCTTTTACATTATAGCGTACAGACAAGCAGACGGCTCACCTGATGATAAGTGATCACCGCCGCCCATAAACATCTAGGCATAACTCCTGTGGCATCAAAGTCAAAATAATTTTTATTTGCTTAGACTTGTGCACAGCACTTACAAATCATCATACATTAAAAAATATTTCAAATGATTTTTAGATAATGTATAATTTAAATGTAATTAAATATATTTCTTTATACATAAATTGTTCTTCAGGAAGAAGAAGTTTGCAGCATATTATTACTTAGTTATAAGAATACTCGTATGTCTGAAAGTTAGTCTGCAATCTGTAAGTATTTAGATGGTTACATAGTTGGTATTTAAAGTGCTGGTCTCAGGCATACTTCCCTGAGTATGCCCAGAATGACTTAGCCTCGAATTCGTATGTTTTTAAATATCGCACCTTTGATAGAAACAAGGGCATTAACTCATTTTTGCAATTTTTGACAGTTGTGCCCGTAATCTACCAAAGGTGCGATATGAAAAAATCACGGCTGACATAGCATTAATACTCGTATGTTTTTGCGATTTACCACTGAATTAGCAAACTGAAGTGGCAGTGGGCTGGTCACATTAGCCGCAGAACTGACAACCGTTGGAGTCATAAAGTCCATGAGTGGAGACCGCAACTCGGTAAACGTAGTGTTGGACGCCCTGCTACAAGATGGGATGACGACATTCGAAGGCTGGCTGGAGTGAGCTGGATGAGAGTGGCCGAAAATCGGGAGCGATGGCGTGCATTGGGGGAGACCTATCTCCAGCAGTGGACGAGCGTGGGTTGCTAATGATGATGTTTTTGCGATACATATCTATTTTTCGATGAATATCTCAAGCATTAGAACTGGAAGCTTGGTATCTCGTATGGGTTCGCAGTATGATACTCGTAGGTGTTTGTTACTTAATAACTTGTTTTAATTAATTCATGTTTTGTCTGTTCTATACTATGCACTTACTTTGTTCTGACACTGACTGCATTAAAGAAGCATAAATACAACAGTTTGCAGCTGTTGCAACAAACTTAATCCTCTTTAGCCATTTTTGCTTAATTTTTAGCTGACAGATGTCTCTCTGAGGATAATATTCCGCAGTATTGTGTGAGGCCATTTTTGTAAAGCCGTGGGTAAGAAACGGAATATTTTAAGGCAAAAATGGAAATGTGATATGGCAAGATAAGTTATTCGGTACATTTGGCTCAGAGTTACCTGCTTATAAAATTGTCTTTTTTCAGATAGATGGCAAAGATTAGCTTTTTCATTTATTAAATAGGTATGGTACAGAATAGTTTCAACTGGTAACATAGTCTTCTTTGAACTTAAAATATGTATGGATTTACCAGCATTGGCGTAAATACCTATGTGATTAATAAATAAATGATACAGGATGATCAATGAGGTAGGTCCCTCAATAATTTTGAAATGTTCCATAACTAAATACCTTCATTAGATGACGATTTAATACTACATACATTTCAGACCAGATGTCGCTAGATAGAAAATCGCTTTACCGAAGGTGTCCAACCAAAACGCAATTTTATTCAGCAGAACGATTTGTCCTATGAATAAAACTGAACCGACAAGTACAATCGACCCCGCCGTTTCCTAAATAGATACGGAATTATGGACTGAATAGAAGGAACGCAAATGACTTTGGTGTCTGCCGAAGCATTTTCCCGCTTAGGCTCCTTATAGACGGAGCGGCACTTTAAAAGAATTTCCTTATTGATAGTAATTACGTCATCAGTGCGCGGTGCGTACATTGTGAGTGCAAGTGTGTCGTCACTCTTATAGTTACTGTCGACACTTATGCTTCGACATACCTATTGAAATTAACCGCCGACCCGAAATGTGTCGTCCTACCGCCACAATACATATATATCGCAGTTATTCCGGAGCATTGCACCACCACTACAGCGCGTTTTCAACCTATTTGCTAATGGCATGTTGGTATCTGTATTTCTTAATGAATGTATCTATAGGTGTACCTAGCGTGGCTCTCCCACAATTGAATATTTTGATAAACCTCGTTGTTGATAAACCACTTCACTTTTTACTTTTATAACTTGTACATTATCGTGAGTAAACCCTAGTAAACCTATATGCTCTGGCCCACTGGAGAGAAAGAAGGTAACACATAAAAAAGGTAACATAATAAAAGAAGGTCATAAGTGAGATCTAATTTCACGATCACACACTGAGTAAATTGTAGCCTAACCTAGGCTACAATTTAATAAAAGCTACAATACCTTGGTCTGCTGTCAGCAAAATCCCGTCTATCTGTAAGAACCCTTATAGGGTCTAATAATAAAAAAGTTATGAGGCGTGAACTATTGACACGAAAGAGAGATGAGGGATGTACGTTTCGACGTCAGCCGTCTTCGGCAGGCTGCCAAATTTTAATGATGGACTCTCGGAAATTATTTGCCTATAAATGCCGCCCTTGATTTCTTGGAGGCATAGAGCAAAGGAGGGTCGGAAGATAGAAGAATAAGATGGAAAGATTTTAAGTAAAAAAACTTTGTTGGACTTGTGCGAATGTAAAAGTTTGGTGGTAGATTCTTGCAAGGATTATGCTACTACTCGTAAAAAATTACAAATTTCAATTTCTGAGTCTTCGAGTTGAATCCCGTTTAGCAATTTTAGAATATGATCTAGCTACAGGCAAGTCTGATAATTACAGATGACTTTTACAACTTTTAAAATAGCGTTACGAACAAGAGTAGACTCTATTAAATAAACGAACCAGAGCAGATGCATTTATGTAACACATTGATTGATACCTATTTGAAAACTTCTCCAGAACTAGCTAAGATTTTTATGACAATCCAATGGGGTGAACGCTGGCAGAGGTGCAAATGCCCTAGCTTTCCAAAACACAAATGTTTGTTGTTGATGAAACATACCACAAACACCCAAACTCAATGCTTGGATGTATATGAGACCGTGGTTTCTTGTTTCCATGTGTATTGATGTATGATTTATCTGCATGTGGTACTCCATAGTTACAAGAGACAACCTTAGTTTGAGACCAGGACAAAGTATTTGATGCTCATGCTGAAGCGTGGCTCTCCCTTGGTTGAATATTTATTTACCTTGAGACAAAAGGAGAAATAAAAAAACTCTTTTGTGACTCTTTAAAGAACATGATCTTCTGTATCAAACCTTCTCTGTGCAGACGCGACCTGCCAAGACTGGTTGTCAATGAAGAACGATGACTTGATAGATCTAAGACTGAGCCAGCATTTTTAGGGTTCCGTAGCCAAAATGGCAAAAAACGGAACCCTTATAGTTTCGTCATGTCCGTCTGTCCGTCTGTCCGTCTGTCCGTCTGTCACAGCCGATTTACTCGGAAACTATAAGTACTACAGTGATGAAATTTGATGGGAATATGTGTTGTATGAACCGCTACAAAAATATGACACTAAATAGTAAAAAAAGAATTGAGGTGTGGGCCCCCCATACATGTAACTGAGGGATGAAATTTTTTTTTTCGATGTACATACCCGTGTGGGGTATCAATGGAAAGGTCTTTTAAAATGATATAAAGTTTTCTAAAAAACATTTTTCTTAAAGTGAACGGTTTTTGAGATATCAGCTCTCAAAGTCGTAAAAAGTATGTCCCCCCCCCTCTATTTTTATAACTACGGGGTATAAAATTCTAAAAAAAATAGAGGTGATGCATGCTAATTAACTCTTTCAACGATTTTTGGTTTGATCAAAGCGACGGTCCCTACGTATAAACAGACATGTCCAAAATGGCAAAAAAATATTATTGCATAAATGGCTTCGGATTGCCTTTACGCTCATATCCATATAAGATTTTTTTTAAAATATCATAAGGTTAGCTCAGTATACAAATCGTATAAAAGGACAAGTATAATCATCTAGTCAAAAGTGGGCCGTAGACACAGTTATGTATACATGTCGTCAAATACTTCGTTTGAAACCTAACCTGTAAAGGTGAGAGAACGAATTAAAAGCGGTCATGTCAGACATGTCCGTTTATACTGCAAACATTTTTTAAAGTATATGGGACATATCTGATATGACCGTATTTACGTCGGGTTTTTTACTACTGTAAATAAATTGATTTATCTATACGTAAATTCATTAATTTTACTTAAAAATAAATAACTTAACACAGAATAAACAGTTTTTAGTATCAACTAAGTATTTGCAGTCATGTCTTACATGGCTGTTTGTACGTGTAAGTAATCAATATATTTACGGTTATGTTTTCATTTACGTTTAAGTTTTTCAAATATGGTAAACATGCTTCAATCTCAGACACAAGTTTGTTTCGGTTCTCGATGACGTTTTCCCGAGAAATGTTGGCGCGGCCGGTGTAAAACGCATCGCCCGTACTGTCATCGGCATAGCAATGAATATCGCGTAAACGCAGCATATCATCGATATGAAGAAGGAACAGCGTGGGCGATAGCACACAGCCTTGCGGGACTCCGGCATTTATGGACATAGTGTCGGAGCATTCACCGTCAACTAAGACCTTGATGCTTCTATGTTTCAAAAAGCTAGAGACCCATTAACATAATTTCTCTTGAAGCCCATAGGAAGGAAGCTTCGCGAGAAGCGCCTTGTGCCAGACCCGATCCTTCGCAATGTCCAGCAGACTAACCGCCAATGCCTCTCCCTTACTCTCAATCGCCTGTGCCCAACGGTGAGTCAGGAAAGTCAGCAAATCACCAGCTGACCGACCCTGGCGGAAGCCGTACTGTCGGTCGCTAAGCAACTCTTGACCCTCGAGATACCGAAGGAACTGGCTGTTAATTACGGATTCCATAACTTTTGAGAAAAGGGAGGTTATGGCTATCGGTCTGTAATTGGACGGATCTGAGCGGTCGCCTTTCTTGGGGATCGGATGCACTAAGGCCGTCTTCCAGGACGTCGGGACTACGCCAGAAGAGTAGGAGAGCCGAAAGAGTCGCGTGAGTACCGGTGCCAACTCCGGAGCGCACATCTTTAGCACAATGGGTGTGATTCTATCGGGCCCACTCGACTTGTGAACATCTAGAGACATGAGGGCTGAACGCACCGAGCGTTGGTGGAAACGGATGTCGGGCATATACCCTCCGCACTGCGGTATGCTCGATGGTACCTGGCCCCCATCATCTAAAGTCAAGTTGTACGCAAAGAGTTTGCCCAGAAAGTCAGCTTTCTTTTCGAAACGAATCTTTTCCCGTGCGCAAAGGAGGAAAAGACGGTTTGCAGAAATTACCTTCGATTGCTTTGGCGAGAGGCCAGAACGCACGTGTTCCCGAAGAAAGACGTTCAAGTCTCTCGCCAATTCTACCGATGTGCACCGACTTCGCTCTTGCAATGTCTCTTTTGAAGGACCTGGAAGCGAAGTTGTACTTCTTTTTGAGCGCGCTGGTATTTTCATCCCCCGTCGCCACCGCATCAGCCCAGGCTTGGTAAGCTTCCTGCTTCTTACAAGAAGCTTTTCTGGAAGATGAACCAAACCAGGGCCGAAATCTGCCACCGATAGAAACCACAGACGACGGAATGAAAAGTTCCATTCCTTGCAGCACAGCATCGGTAACAGAGTCAGCAACGACGCTGGGATCATCCGGCAAGAAGCACACCTGCCTCCAAGGGTAGGATGCAAAAAAAGACCGCATTCCATCCCAATCTGCTGACCTATAGTGCCATACACCTTTAAGTGCCTTTGTTGTACATTACTCCTGTTATAACTAGTTTTAAGTTTTATACCTCTGTTTTGTGTGCAATAAAAAGCATATTCATTCATTCATACACGGCGCCCGCGTGCTTTCCGCGGTCGAGCCAAGTCTGTGAGTGGCACTATACTACGGACAAGGCAATGGTCCGAGGAGCCCAGTGGAGCAACAACGGATACGTTGTAGCCATCCGAGTGAGAGGTCAACAGAAGGTCCAACAGTGAAGGAGCATGGCCTTCCACATCTGGAATTCGTGTGGGCGTGGTAACCATTTGTGTCAGTCCGTTTGCAAGAGCGAAGTCGTGAACAGATCGACCTGCGTAATCAGTTTTACTGGACACGAGCCATTCGGCGTGGTGGGCATTAAAATCGCCAAGGAGGATGATTTCCGCAGAGGGGATCTGCTGCTGCACAATTTCCGAAGCCATCTGGATGCGCTCAAAGAGTCGGTCAGTTTCGGTGTCACCGCTATGGGACCTGTAAAGGCACGCATAAACGCGAGGGTGGTCGTCGCTGTCTACACGGAGCCATAAGATAGATAGGTCCCGACCTTCAAGATTGCTGAGGCGACGAGAGCTGATATCGTCTCTGACGTACACACACACTCCAGCCCTAGGTAAAAAGGAATGTTCTAATCCATACCCAGGGTACCCAAATAAAAAAGAGTATAATATTTAAGTTGATATTATTCAGCTAAGTAAATTAAGATAATTAAGCTACAGTGGTGATTTTGACTGTGATTTCTAATGGTAAATTAGTTCTTATTTCAGAAAAAATTAAAAAATACATAAATATTGTTAAGAAGATAACTTATGTAACAATATATCATTTGATTAAAACTTGTTTTATTCATATACCCAATATTATAACAAAATCTTGGTTTTATTTAAGGACATGTCTCTTTATACTATGCAGTAAGTAGGCCTACGCTTATTTAGTTTGTACCACGTATAAAAAGACATGTTACTATTAATGCATTCTGATCTTAACATATAACTGTAAATAGATTTTTACGGATTGCTTTGAAAATTAAGTCATAATTACACATTCTCGTAAAAAAAAAATTAAAATTCGTATTGAAAACCGCCATTTGTTATTCCCGCTGTATAAACAGGCATCTTAGATTTGTCCGACTTGACTTTTTTTAATGACAGCGTAGAAACAGTTAACTCGTAGTTTTATTGGGAAATTGTGATAAAAATACATATGTTTTAATACTACTAAAAGCGTTCTAATGCTAATAAAATATTAGTGAAAAGATATATTAATAATTTTGATTACATTTTTTTTCAGAGCAAAATGAACCTTAATTCCGCTCTCCTGTAAACCTACGTTTTGACATATCCGTTTATACGTAGGGACCGTCGAAAGTATCTCTTATAGTTTTTTGAGATAGGTTGATTTAACTGTAATTTTGGTTAAGTTATTGTGCTTACACTGAAAACGATGGCTGAATCTTATAAGATAGATCAAAAAATATACTACAGTATTGTACACCTTTAAAAATCTTATATTTGCTGCTACGGAACCCTTTGTGCGCGAGCCCGACTCGCACTTGGCCGGTTTTTTGTTATGACTGAATCTGTAATAAGCCTTTGTTATACTCGTATGTATTTCTTTTTTGCTTAGATTATTCAAGGTCACAATCATGCCATTTTTATGATATTCAATTTGAAAGAAAATGCCAAATCATTGAGCCAAGTCACGCCACTTTTCAGATTTTGAAGGTCATGAAAAATTACAATTGTTTTCCTTAGACCTACAATGGTATAAGGATATAAAGTACATTTTGAATAGAAAGGGCATAACCTTCTTTAGCAATTAGACAGTAAATTTTAAGATTTTGATGTCAGTTTCGGAGTTATTATGGAAAGAAAGGAAGAAAGATAAATAGAGAGACGACCCGTTTGGCGCAGTGGTTTAAGCGCCGGTTGAGTCGCGGGTTCGATTCCCGCACCAACACAAATGTTTGTTGATGAAACAGATATTTGTGTTAGGGCCTAGTGTTTGTGGTTACTTCGTTGGTACTGGTTTACTATACAAGGGAAAATCTTAGTTTAGGACCAGGACAATGTACATAATGTGATGTCGTCTAATTTTATTTAGAAAGAAAGTGCATACATTTATTTTGGACACCTTTGTTCCATAAAAATTACCTACATAAGCATTTATAAGAAACACAAAAACAAGATAATATAACAGAGAATAAACAATCATGCTCGTATATGGGTTCACGATCGTAATATTGGGTGGAGGAAATTAAACAAAGAAGTAAATTACTTTGTCTTCCTCTAGAACTTTCCCACAGAGGTAAACATTGACGAAACATCCTGGAAACTTTAAAGTGTAAATTGAGAATGAAGATGAGAGGAACTTAGCATCTGACGCGTTTGGAATAATGAATCGCGTTTGGAGACTTTCAAAACCGCTTTTGTTGAATTTCAGATTGATAGCTTCTAAAAATTGTTCATCTTTTAAACATTCCTTTCATTTGTTTAAAATTTCGTAAAGCAAAGTTTTTTCGTTTTTGCTTGGTTTGGACATAGATCCAAAAGTTGGAATAGCTAGCTGTTTTCAGATGCCTAGATGATTCAGTGCTTTTAAGAGCACTAGTAGGATTTTTTTGTAGCTACGAGTAGGTACTATACGTTTACCAAAAAAGGAAAAAATATGATTCGAATTTTTCGATCATAGCTCGGGTTTGTGATCAGCAATCCGCATTAGGCAAGCGTGGTGAATAAGTCTAATCCCATCATAGTAGCGTTACCTTGACCCTTCACCCCTGTCAAGCCGGCCCATACATGCCGAAGCGTGGCTTACGGTGATGCAGTTAATAACGCTTCCCTGTAACAAAAAAATATTCAGCATTCCAATGCTTATATCATCTTGAACGAAGCGCCTTTCTTCGACCTGTTTCCAAATTCATATGTCAGCGTAGATGCGTAGAATACAAAATATTCATTTGTCGTCAGTAACTGACAGCAATATAACAACTGTTGTTATATTGCTTACACGTGACACCGATACATGCCTACAACAGACGTGACCGAGTTGAGAAGGAATATTCAAGTTCCCTTAAATATTGATCCGACTTTGGAAGTCGCCAAGGTTATTTAAAGATTTGAAGGAACTTTAGCAAGAAATAACAATATACGAGTTAATATGTGCTAGACAATTTACATTTTCGAACATACAGGGTGTATCTGTGAACATTTACATCCCTTTAACTACGTGTTTTACCAACCATTCTGATCAACATTTGTTCTATGACTTTTGAAAATTCGCATAAAAAAAATTCATCTTTCCATACAAAGTCGGTCACGTGACTTGGTCATTTTGTATGGGGTTTCGAAAAATTTTTCGAAGAATTTAGACAAGTTGTTAACAAATGTTGTTCAGAATTGTTGATAGAACACGTGGTTAAAGGGATGTAAATGTTTACAGATACACCTTGTATAAATTATAATCTCAAGACACACAATTCCATATTGATACCGTTTCTGTATAACAGATCCCTAACAGAACTGTCATAAGCAATACAGCTACACATAATTTTATTCAGTTACTACATTTATTTTAAGCCTGGTTATTATGTAATTTTAAATTTCCACCTTCTAATCATAAGGAGTAGTTCATATCCACTTCTGTAAAAGCTTTCTTGGAAGGAATCGCTGCTTTCATCATTACAGATGAATTCCTCAAACATTAAGGCACTGGGTATCTTTCTGCTATTGCATATAACCAGCATACCGTACCTACTTAGCTTTCAAGATGTATTCCAATCCAGCAAAACACCACTGGGTATCTTTCTGCTATTGCTTAAAACCAGCATACCGTACCTACTTAGCCTTCAAGATGTATTCCAATCCAGCAAAATGCTTAACACGAAATTCGCAATTATTGTTTTACAAACACAGTCAGTTTAGCAGAACAAACGAAAACGCCGGGAACGAGCAAACTGCTCGAACATTCTTCGTAGCCATGTATTTTGCGAAGTTTCTCTTTGCACAAAAGAGAAAATGTATTTGCGGCGTAATTTAATTTACACTAGGTACATACTGAATAGAAAGTGATCCAAGTGTAGTTTATAGGGGAATGGGACAGATTTCGGATGTATTCAAAGCTATGGTGTACAAATCGACGGCGTCTTCCGTTCTCAAATGTTGGGATTTCGATTTAGTTAGGGGTATTTCTAATGGGATCCCACTGATGTAACTCTAAGCGCTTTAATTAAACATTCGTTATTCATTTTGGTTACTAACTTTTAAAATACTTAAATTAAAAGTAAGTAATTACAAGAATTAAATAAAAAGCTACTACACTATTTTTAAAGAGATAATTTGTATAGACAAACGCTTGCGCGATGCAACTGACGCTAAGCGCCATAATATATTGTATTGCAGTATTGTTCGAAACTAATATACCGAATAGAGAGAGGACGGGTCACTAGTACAATAATAAAGAACTAACTGCTATGTATTGCTTGTTGCAAGAAGCAAGCAAGCAAGTGCAGTGCATGTAAACCTATACGAATAAATTAATTTACCGAAGAGAATTTTCTACAATTAATTTAAAGCCAGATGAAAATTATAAGTTAAAATGTTTTGCTAAGTGCAGAAGTGCTAACGTTAATTAGTACGAAAACAATCCAATGATATTTTTTTTTCTTTACAACCCTGTAAGTATATAAGTAACAACTCAACTCTGAGAAATGTAATCACCGAACCGAGTTGTTTCATTATTCTATTAACGGAAAACCAATCCATAGAACTCCTAAACAAATCCTTACTACATTCAGAAAGATGGATGACTTTACTAACTATACTTTTACAAGTCACCATACCAGGCTTCCACAAACTGAAGTATCGGACGTAGTGACTTGCCAAATGGGAACATTCAATTCATTTACAGGTAGCCTCCCCATCACACAAAAACTCTCTATATTTCCCATTCAATAGGGTTGACTTTAGCTTGCATTGAAATTTGGGGTTATTCTTTATTTACAGCGTCCAGTGATCGAGAGAGTCGGGTTCGAGTACAGTCGTATTTTTATCCGAATTTATACGTTTGTGTGTTAGAAATGTAGCTTTGGACGAAAAAACTAAAAATTGTATAGGAAGATCTGTTTTTTTAAAGACGTAATGTTAAAAGGAATTCAAGATTGTGCCCTTATTTATATATCATGTCAAAAAATCGACAGTTTAACATGTGCTTCAAGGGTTGCTAAGTATTTATATATTTTGTTTTAAAGTTTTTTTTGGTGATCACAAATCCGAACTATGTTAGGAAAATTCGAAACACACTCTTGCTCGACCCGGGACCCGGAGTTCAAAGCCCGGTATATAAACCACTATCCCAAGGTCTACCACCTATTACATAAAAAAAAAACATTACGCCGTGCGCTAGATGTTTAGCAATAGTCTATGAATCCAAAAAGCATCTCAAAAGTAGAATATCTACGTTTTCAAAAAATATTCTGCTAAGTTTAAGATCTTTCTTATTCACTAAAATCATTGGTTTCCAAGTATGGGTTTACATCAGACAGACAATCGTTAAGCTGCAAAGGAAAAACACGTCTTTATGAAAACCTACCAGTCGTGCAGATTGGTAAACACGTAGTCATTTAACTTCTGTAGCGCTACCATGAGTTGACATCGAAAACTGACATAACGTAAACTCTTCCTCTGTCTCTTTCAAATGCATCACAATAAAAGAGACAAAGCGATAGTTTTAGATAGCGAGGATAGTATTTCAAACTCATGGTAAGGCTACTGAAAACGGACTCCGAACGAAACTAATTGGTGACCCATGGTATAGTGGTTACTGTAGGTAGAAACAGTATTAAAATAAAGGTAGGTACTTTGTAATGGTGCGGTATTTTCCTGTATATTGAAACCTGATCGGTCGTCCATTACTCGCCCACGGTGTCAATCAACAGATGGAATTGACGTAAGTCCAATATCATTTCCTCACTTATCTTATTTTATGATATAGGAGGCATAGGAACAGACGGGCCACCTGGTGATATATATATTTTTTATATTATTAGAATGAAAATTGTAATGATCATAATTTGAAAAGAATAACTACAGAGGTTTTTGGTATGGACTTAAATTTTATTGAATAACAATTGTATAACAGGTATGTATATACCTATCACGGGCATCAGTCTCACACAAATCACAGCTACTGTACCTACCTGATGTAACCTAATTTGTAATCATGTGTTTTGTGATGAGAAAATAAAGATTATTATAAGATTATTATTGAATAAAGAATATATTTTCTATTTCTATTTCTACCGGCGCCGCCTATGGACACCCGCAATACCTACCAGAGGGAAAAAGGAATATAATTCTCTTTTTCAAAGGATCCCGTCTCCCGTGGTACACTCGGTCCATGATCTAGGGTTTGATGAGTCTGGTGACAACACTTGAAACACCACATTTTGGTATGAATGGGTCGGCTCGACTGGAGTGATACCACGTCACAAAAGACCGGCGTGAAGCAGCGCCTGCGCTGTGTTTCTGTATGAGTGAGGGTACCAGTAGTATCAGACGCCCAATCGGGGGAAAAGAGGATTAAAAGGTTGGCAGCGCACTTGTGACTGCACTGGTGTTACGGGTGTCTTAGGGCGGCGGCACTCGCTTATTATCAGGTGATCCGTGTGATCCGACTGCTCGTCTGTCACCTATCAACAAAAATCTATCCCAAAATGCCCGATATTTTCCTTCTTTTCCGAGTGGATGGTGGAAAATATGCACATAGATTTGAGAAATCCAAAGGACATTTGGCGCCCGGGCAGTAGCGAATTTACACATTCGTCTCTTGTGGGCTTGATATTTTACCTCCTCTATTGGTCCTTGCACTTCGATACCTAGCATTTTTTAGACAATAGCACTGTTAAGTATTCTGTGACACTAGTCAGTGCATAAACACATTTTTTTTTAATTTACACTGACTCATGATGCGTAAGGAAGGAACCAAAATTTGCCACCCTATAAAATCCTCCGCCTTAGGCCCCAATCTACATGGCTATATAGTAAATCTGCCACAGGCCGGGTACGCTTGGACCAATATCCAGAATTTAGTTGTTAATACAATTAAATAAACGACTGCAGACTGAGCTTCGTAACCCACAAGGGAACCAGATATCCAGTTAGTCTGGTAGAATAAAACTGCATGTCTAAAAACATATTAGGTCCTTACATTATGGAATAGGCGGTTTTCGTACTGGCCACTTAAATCGAAATTTTCTCCTCTTTGGTAAGAAATTCCAAATTTATTTTTTTACCGCCATACCCTCATGTATTTTGTGCTTTGATGACCGTCATTCATTTGTTTTTTTTTCTTGATTTTTTTTCTGTCTCCGTGACTTCATTGATTGCTCAATCGTCTCTATCATCGTCCTTATGTCTGTTGCGAAAACGTTTGCACTAGGTACATGCCATTGAAACAAAAAAAGGAAAAAGAAACGTCATTACGACTATCTACCTAACCATGCTTTAATTTAATTGAGCTGAAATAAATACCTTCACATTGAATAAGTTTTTAACCTTCGTCAAAAAATTGGCTTAATAACGTGAAATCGTAGAATATTTCAGCTCCAATTTTCACCACTAAATTGGCGCTGAGTAATAGCGTAACGTTAAAGGATAATTAATTTTAAAATAAATTAATTTCAGGTAAATATTTCTAAAGGTTGGTAGCTCTGACTATTATATCTTACAAAAGTCTTCTAGTTCGACGTTAAACAGCTGGATGAATTATAATTTGTTATGCAGTATACCTACTTCTTGACATCCTATATTAATTTCAAGAGTCGCTAAACTGCGGATAACATCGCAAAAAATACTGCTAATCTATAAAAACTGTTGTTTTCGAATAGAAATTCACTGAACAGTAACAAAAGAAGGGAACAAAACAAAGATATTAGATAATAAACACGTTACCATTGAAAAAGGATGCGAAAACAAAGTAGCAGTACCAATAGGTATATAAGTCTGTAATAAAATCTCTATGGGCCGATTTAGCGAGCCGGAAAAACTTGGGCATCCCTCGAGTCTTCGAGAATAGAGAAAAAAATGCGCCGTTTTTCCTCACAAAAATATCAATAGGGTATTTGGCACGCTTTCTTCGAAACAAAAGGTTACTTTGATCCAAATAAAAAAAGAATAAACATTTTTTAAATTATAACTTTTTATTAAAAAATGTCAAGCCTTCGGAATTTATTGGACGGAACGCCAAAAAAGTGCTTTTTGACGTAGATAACAAATAAATGTAAATATTCTGCCAAGGTACTGGCAGGAAAATTCACAATATTTTTTTTATTAAAACAAACGAGAGACAGGTTTGGGTCTTTCAATTTGAATTTCGATAATAACATTAATATTGGCATTTTTGTTTATACATACAAAAACAAGCTTGTAGAGATTTAGAAAATAAATGCAACTAACAGTTACCTATGAGTTTTTCTATACCTAGACGATGTTGGCCACTTTGGTCTTTTGCCCGGGGTACGCTTGGATCATGATTTAGGATTTGTGAAGTCTGGTAATTACAAAAGCAAATCACATCAACTGAGTTATGGTTACACGTTTCAGAAACTATCCGAAACGTGCCGGTTTTCTTACAATGTTTTCCCTCACCGCCGAGCTAAAGGTAAAATCCAGAGGTTTAAACATCCAACTCGGAATCGAAGTACGAGCTTCTTTGGTTTTCAAAGTGACTTAAAGAAAGGATTTATAGGATCTCAAATTACTTTAATGAATACAAATATAATTGTGTTTGTTCCATCCCCACCCTGGACGACTGGCCCGATAGCGCATTTGGTAGTGCCTTAAACGCCAAAGGTCGTGGGTTCGATCCCCACCCTGGACCAACATTCGTGTGATAAATTCTTGGGTTTGTTCAGTGTCTCATCAGCAACCCACACTCGTCAGCTGGTACAGCTGGACATAGGTCTCCCTTAAAGCTGCTCCCGATTTTCGGCCACTCTCATCCAGCTCCACCTAGCCAGCCTTCGAATGTCATCATCCCATCTTGTCGCAGGTTCGTCCAACACTACGCTTACTGACTCGCGGTCTTCACTAAGGACTTTAAGGCTCGACTGTTCAGTGTCTGGATGTAATATGTATTTAAGTATTTATTTTGTGATTCCCATGTTGTTTGATCTCTGTGACAAGTGCTTAAGCTACTTAGTACGAAGTCAGATCAATGTATCAGATGTTGTGTGAATTTATTTATAATATTTTCTAGCCAATCCAATATGATGGAGAAGGAGTAAAGAAAAAATTACGACAGCCGCCTACACACGTCGTTGAATAAATATCGGAGTTTGGTATATCATGTCAGCCGAAAACCTTTCAAATACTGCGAGTTTATCCCGCGAACATTTTGATGGGAGCGTATTTTTATTTTCGTCAAGCATCGCTTCATTAAATCGACACGACTGGTACCATCTCTGTCGGATTTTATAGCGTCATTCCGTTGTAAAAATGCGATGAAAGCTGTTCTTTTGGCGCGATTCTGTAAAAATGGTTTTAATTTTCGACTTGTTAAACACGCCATACGAAAAAGGTGTCCCCAACGACTAAAAATAAAGATTGTTCGTGCGTCGCTTCGTCGGGTATTCGTTGGGGCCCTTCCGCATTTAGTCACTTTCGGCTCGATTTGAAACAGAAATATTGACGGCCTCGATGGCGAAGTGGCTAAGGTTGCTAAGGTGTTCGCCCGAAGCGCGAAAGGTCCCGGGTTTCTCTAAGTTAATAAATCTAAGTTTTCTTGGGCCTGGGTGTTCTGGGTTGACGCCCCCTTTTTTTTTGTTGACCCAGGGTAATGCGTTACGCTTACCCGTCCACCGGGGGGTGGATGGGTTATGTCGGACTCCCCCCGCTGAAGGCGGGGGTTTACCGACTAAGACCCCTGGGACTCTCCCTCATCGTCCATCTTGGAAGATGTGATGGGTCCGTGACACGGAGCCTAGCACCACGCCCCCAGTTAATTATCATCAACTGCTCATAGTACAGGGGTTGCCCTAGTTTGAGCCCAGGTTGATTGGTGTGATTGTCTGGCGCATTTATTTATGCAAGGTAAAAAGAACAAAACATTAGTATTAGAGTATTAAAAAAATAATGACAAGGTCATGCGCTTAGTCAGTTCCCCGCATTCTAACCTCGTATTCCTCCTCACTTTCAGCTACATTTGAAACAGAAGTATTTTTGGACACCATGAAAAAAAAACATTGGTATCAAGGTGTTAAAAAATAATAGACAATGCGTCGCTTCGCCAGTTATTCGTTTAATTTTAAAATTAAATTACCGTTCCATACCGGTCTCTCAGTAGGAAAATCCCCGGTACCTCGTCAAAAACCTGTGCATGAAAATTGATTTTGGAACACGAACAGAGTCAAAGAGAAAAGCGATGAACACCACAAAAAATACTTTGGTGAATATCATAATCAGAACCAGGTTACAAGAGACAGATGCGCCGGTTCTATTTGATGTTTTGTTTTATATGACCTGATGGTAAGCGATGGCCGCTGTCCATTGACACTTGGAACACCATTAGAGTCACGAGTGCGCTGGAATTAGGAAAAAAAATTAAGAGTTCTTTTCTCAACGTAAGAGTGAACCCACACTAGCGTCTTTTTAGCGTCGTCTAGCCCGACGACCTCCCCACACTAACGTTTTAGCAAAAAATCGCTAGTGTATCATCATTGTTACGTGTCTCTTAACTCACTTGGCATTGGCAGAATTAATGTGTATGGTTGAAGGCAAAACAAAAAGAAAAGATTTCCTATTTTTAAGAAGAACAGGGACATTAAATCTTGAAATAATTATCCCATCAAAAACAAAAATAAATGAAAGATCAATGCCTGAGTTTTGCGAATATTTTTTCTGGCTGTTACATCGATAAATACTTATTATATCAGTTAAAATAGTATACCTAACAAACAAAATTTCATCATCAGCGTAGGCACTGCTTCACGCTGGTCTTCTGTGAGGACGTGGTATCACTCCGGTCAAGCCAGCCCATTCATGCCAATGCGTGGCTCTTCCACGGTTAAAACCTTACTTGGCTAATCTTAGTCACAAATTATATTAATGCGGTTAGATGCCACTTTTAATTGTTTCAAATAATAAACAGATAAGTCAATAGGATTTATTTCTAAGCTCGTACAAACACTAAACAATGGATTAGACCAGGTGCACCAAAAGCAATTTAGGCTTCAACTGCTTAGGTAAACGCCATTAGGAATGAAGTAACTTTGCGAAGGTAATGCCCCAGATTGTATGGAGGCTTGGCTACGGCCTAGTACAGTAACCAAAAAAGGGTCAACAGAAACCTACAACAGTTTGTCATTATATCATTTCTTTTAAATGGCTTCGTTTACTGGTAAAAAATTAAAACACAATAATAATAAATATAGCTAAACAAAAACTACGACAACAATACAAACATATTGGTTATGTCAAAATCGTGCTAGAAGACGGTCTACGGTTCCTGTTGTTTTTTCTCTGACGCCTTATGTTATGCTTGATTTAGGGTCAGTTATAATTAGGTTTTTTTTTTATTGCTGAAGTAGGCAGACGAGCATGCGGCCCATCTGATGGTAAATGGTAACCGCCGCTCATAGACAACAACAATGCCGAGGCACAGTCATGCCGCTGCCTACCGTGAAAGAAGTAGAAGGTGAAGAATAATTAGGTATATTTTCAGATTCACTGATGTGACGTGATAATTTTTTTTATATGTATTCTACCAAAATCAGTAGGTACATTTTCTTAATTTTTTGTAGTGCTGTACAAAGTCCTAGCCAAATATCGGACGTGTCCTTTCTATGCATAAGGCATCCGATAGCAAAACTAGTCAAGTTACGAGAACTAACACAATTTAGTACTCAGAAGTAACCGCAGGCTTGTTTTGGCTATGAATGTCTAAGTGTTTTAATCTGTGGTATTGGAGTCTAGAACTATGCAAAACTTTTAGTGAGCTGAAAATTGTGTGGGTTTGCAGTTATCTGCAAAGTTTTGCGTTTGAATATTTTACTTAGAATAGAGTGTGTATCGTTTTCATAATAAGAGGACACAAATATTAATACCTACATAGCTATGTAATACAGGGTCACCCTAGTTTAGGCCCCAGTTCTCGCACTCTCTTTGAGCTATTATGTAAGTATCTAAGTTTATATTAAGTTTTTTTTTTAGTGCTGAAGTAGGCAGACGAGCATGCGGCCCATCTGATGGTAAATGGTAACCGCCGCTCATAGACAACAACAATGCCGAGGCACAGTCATGCCGCTGCCTACCGTGAAAGAAGTAGAAGGTGAAGAATAATTAGGTATGTTTTCAGATTCACTGATGTGACGTGATAATTTTTTTTTTATATGTATTCTACCAAAATCAGTAGGTACATTTTCTTATTTTTTGTAGTGCTGTACAAAGTCCTAGCCAAATATCGGACGTGTCCTTTCTATGCAATAAGGCGTCCGATAGCAAAACTAGTCAAGTTACGAGAACTAACACAATTTAGTACTCAGAAGTAACCGCAGGCTTGTTTTGGCTATGAATGTCTAAGTGTTTTAATCTGTGGTATTGGAGTCTAGAACTATGCAAAACTTTTAGTGAGCTGAAAATTGTGTGGGTTTGCAGTTATCTGGCAAAGTTTGCGTTTTGAATATTTTACTAGAATAGAGTGTGTATCGGTTTCAGTAATAAGAGGACACAAATATGAATACCTACATAGCTATGTAATACACAGGGTCACCCTAGTTTAGGCCCCAGTTCTCGCACTCTCTTTGAGCTATTATGTAAGTATCTAAGTTTATATTAAGTTTTTTTATTTAATTTATTCATAGATACATTGTAGCCACATTCTAAAGAGTTTCATGAAATGGATGCATTACATTAATGTGTGCAACTTGAATTAATAAGATCATTAAATCGTTAACATAATATAGATAAGATAAGTCATCTTCGTTATTATGTACTTACTTTTACACAAGTGCTTTAGCTACTAAGTACGGGGACAGGTCAATGTATCAGAAGTTGTGTGATGTGGTCAATGGCGTGCCCTGTGGCTAGGGACGTTAAGAATACTGCCAAGGTATTCCCGGCCTGTCGTAAGAGGCGACTAAACGGGCTTCGGAGTACGTGAGCATGCCACTACTGGTGAGTGGCTTGCTCAAAATCACGACTCCGCGAGGGAAAATATCCCACTGGGTGTCCTGGTAGGTCGCGCATTTGGGAGGGGCTGCATTGCGCCAAACAATTTGGCTCAAAGTGGCGAGCGCGATTTGCGGTACGTTCCAGTCCCGGCTGTGGGGTATCCGACCGTGATTGCGCTGAGATGGACACTCCAGGGGTTTTTGGTTAGGGTTAGAGTCCCAAACACAACCTTGTCCCCCACATGTGGCAAGGTGAAGGCCATGATAGTTTCCTCTGGAAAAAAAAATGTGGTCAATGTACAGTAAAGCATTTCATGGTTGACATACTGTATCCTGAAACATGCATACTCGTATAAATTACGCATTTATAAAATGGGTTTCCATTTGTTTTTCCAATGGAACTGTTAGCTATTCCAAACAGTTCAAATGCATATCAAATGACATGTGGATTAACGACAATACGGAAATTAAACTTCGACCCACATTGGCACTGATCGGTGTTTGTCTGGCTATCAAGTTTCGAACCTATTCATTTACTAATTGAGTTCAATGTTCCGGTTGACTAATAATCCGGCAAATAGGTGTATACTACCTAAGTAGATACCTTAGTCATAATATAAGTTAATTAAAAGTTAAATAAATAAATAACAAATGCGCCAGACAATCACACCCATCAACCTGGTCTTAAACTAGGCACCCTGTACTATGAATACCAGATGACGATAATTAACTGGGCGTCAACCCAGAATACCCAGACCCAATAAAACTTAGAAAATGTAGTTTCCTAAATTGACTTGACCGGGAATCGAACCAAAGACCTTTCGCGCTTCAGGCGAACACCTTAGCCACTGCGCCATCGAGGTAATAATAGTTTCTGTAAGTTAGTCAAAATAGATAGATACTCTTTATTGCACAACACATTACAGAACTTAATCCAAATACAATATCGACGGCCTTATCGCTAATAGCGATCTCTTCCAGACAACCTTTGGGTAGAGGAATAATGCAGCGAATTAACAAGGGGTAAGACAGTAAAATAGTTTCTATAAGATTGAAAAGTCATAACATCTGCTTCAGAAGAATGATATGCCCATAGCATAGCATATGCCTCCCTAATTTCCCCCAAATTCATCTGTCTCCCTGGACCATGTTGCCTCAGTTTGACCCATTGGACCATAGCGTGGTGCAGTGTGTCCGCAAACACAACTCGTTCCATCTCTTTGTCTTCATTCAACAACATTCTTGCTCCACCTCCTATCTGCAGCCCAATTTAGTTTTGCGAATTGGCACCATATATCTATCACTTTCATTTCCGAATGATGGTGTTGCCCACTTTGTCTCACAAAGACACCTTTACCTAGCATGATACGTTCCATGGCCTTGCAACTTTGGCTGTTAACGTACTCGTATTTCAAATTGAACCAATGACATCCCAGTGAAACACACGATTGAATAAGACGCCAGAAATTCAGAATGTTAACTACAGCTGCCGAGTGTCGAGCGGGTTCGAAAGCGTCGTTATATGACTAACACCATATTCTGACACGTTCCTATTTACATACTCGGAAATCTCTGAACTGGAGATACTAAGATTGGGATGGGTATGTTAAGATGAAGAGACTGTTTTACAAGCATTTATTATTTATCTTATTTAATTTAAGAAAACAGTTACATTTTTATGATAAGGCCCGGTATAATCATAAGCTGATAGCTGATTAAGCTTTACCGTTTACCGGTTTCGTCGACAATTGTTTCTTAAAACTCAAAGAAGCTGTACTCAAAGACGTCATTTAACCTTATTGCTGTAATCAGCAGTAGTTAAGATAATTCTTAACTATGGATAGTATGTATATTTTTACTTAAGTGACAGTTAAGGTTTAATAAACGTCTCTGAGTGCGGCGAAACAGGCCCTAGATCTAAAGGTTACTTAGTGTATCATTCCCAGTTGCCTCCAAGAAATTTCGTTTTCTTGTTTGGACATAAATAAACTTTTTCTGCAAATGTTTGCAGAATGTCACAATCACAATGACATGGTCTGACTAATAATTAATGGGAGCAGAAGTTTTGTTTCATTAGTTGGAATTCTGACATACATTCTTCAGTACCAATAAGTACGTCGGGTGACCACATGCCTGCTGCTTTTTCTGTATAAGATTTTGAACCTTATTCCTGGAAAATAAGATTGAGTTTGAAATTTTTCAAGTTTTGGATAAGCTATTGTATTGTCCCTAGCTACCTTGTACTACCTATTAAGTATTCTGTGCTATTGTGTTGTGTCCAATATTTTGTTTCGTAATAAAATAATATACAGGTTGGAAAAAATATTGGGCTTTTGTTTTTTCCACGGCCCAAAGTTTTCGATTTCAAATCTTTTAAATAGCCCAATTACTTATTTATTTTTCAATTGTACTTGCCCGAGAATCGAGATAAAAGTATAGTTTCCCTCCAGGGCTTATGTTTTATTCTAGATTAAACTTAGGCTACCAATAAAATAATAAATATAAATTTGGATTTTGTTTTGAAGATATCGTTTAAATGGAAGGAAGAAGGACGATGATTGCAGGTGTCGATGGGCGGCGGAAATCGCTTACCATCTGTAGCCTTACCATGAGTTTGAAATACTATCCTCGCTATCGAAAACTATCGCTTTGTCTCTTTCATTGTGATACATTTGAAAGAGACAGAGCAATAGTTTACGTTGTCAGTTTTATATGTCAACTGGTAGCGCTACAGGTGATTCACCTGCTTCTCGCCGAAAAAATGTTTGATATGATCGTGACGATATTTAACAAGTTCATTATAGAACCTACTTACTGCTTGAGGTTTCTGTGTTACCAAAATTGTATTAGATATAGGTACACTTAATTTTGTGCTTAGGTGTACAAATATGTGTATGTGTACGTACAGCAACATCAAAGTATACAAAACTGTCTTATTTCTTCAATGGATTGTCATCTTACTGTCAAACACATTAAGTTGAATATCAATTGATTAAATTAGACAGGCTGTGGTCTTCATGTGTGGCTGACTGTAAACATATTGAAAATACACGCGACGTTTGTTATTATTGGCAGATTAGGGCGAAATCGTGTGAATTCTGTCCGTTTTGCGAAACTTTGAGACAAGGATCTCCAAGGATTCTTGTTCAAACTTTAGGACAACAGCCACAAGAGGTAAATAAAACCCGTTTGCTTGCACGAAGTTTGAAAGTATTGGTATCGGTGACTTATTTTTGTATAAGAAGGGGAGTATCTAAGCAAGCGAGTACATTGTCTGGAGATCTTTGCCACAAAATAATTACACACATAAGTTAGACTTTGACCTGATTTTGAATTTAGAAGAGTTCGTTGACATATGCTAGGGTTGTTGCCCGGCATGAGTACATAAGCGCGCGGCCTCTACCATAGACCTCGACAGTTTGACAATCTTATGTCATAAGTTAGGATTAATGTGGTCAAAAAGGCGTTTTTGCCCGTTAGTGCGCATGCGTGAGTACATGACATATTTTTTGCTCTTAGTGGGCAGTCAGCCTTCTGTGTCAATATGTATTTTGTGTCTTTTCTGCGCATTTTTATTTGTTTTTCAAGGGAAAGGCTGCCAGCTTAGGGTCTACTATGGAACTCTGCATATTTAGAAGAAGTTTAAAGATATAGTTTCTAGTTTCTCCAACGGTTTTTTGCCTCCCAGTAAAGGTCGGACCTAATGTTGTTTTCCATAAAAGTGTCAGTGTTGACCGACATTTTTCTCATAGGAAAAATGTTGTACAACCCTTCTGTTAATGACACTGTGAGGTCTTCTTGTCGTAGTCCGTACAGATAATATATTAGTTTGTAGGTTTTTTTTTTATACTAGAGGCGGCAAACGAGCAAGGGGGTCACCTGCTGGTAAGTAATCACCGCTGCCCATGAACATCTGCGAGATCAGAGAGGTCGCTGATGCGTGGAGTACGTTCGTTTCTTGAAGGTCCTTAAGTCATAGCCGTCAGGAAATACCGCCGCAGCTAAACTATTCCACAAGACTGATACATTCGATTGAGCTACGTGACTGAAAGCGACTTAACCGCTCGCTCGCTTACATACATACTAGTGAACTGTGGTACATTTTAAGCAACCGGTAAAGAAATATTTATTTCAATGCAAATAAACAAGCAGATTACTAAACTCAATCAAATAGAATTATTTTTCGCTGGGTAGCAAAAGTAATCACGGAACTTCCGCTTAGGAGTACAAACGGTCTCAGTGAAATCGGTCGCCACTTCCCTGGAGCTAAATCCCCCCCCCCCCCCCCTCCACAACTCCACAAAGGTTTCCGAAACGAAAATAACGAGACAAGAATCATTTCCTGTACAAACAGCACTGTTCGTATTTATGAGAACAGTGTACCAACGAAATATCATGAAAATAAAGACCGGCTATTTTCATTGACGACTTCTCTTATTGTATTTTCATGTGATAATACACTTGTAATTTTTTTGTCAATAAGTGATATCCTTATTCCTAATCAGTTGATAAAAAAACGTTTATAATCTTCTATATAAATTAAATGATTGCTGTCCGTTACTATTTTTTTATTAATAAACTAATAGGCCAACGCTTGACCACAATCGCACCTGATGGAAAGTGACGATTAGGTCTTGGATGATACGCGTTTGCCTAGAAGATGCCTGTTTACTCTAGCCTGAAGATTTTCAGATTATAGTGGTACCGGGAAAAATAGACCTCGGCAGGGTAGTCCGTATGATAATAAATAATAATTATAGTCTGCTTAAAATTCGAGAGCGGCTGGGTTCAGCTGGTTGATTTGGCTAATTTTGGCCTGGAAATATTTGTGGTAGCCCAGCCGGGCTAACATGCGCGCCACGAGATAATTTGTCGACACTCGTATTGTGTCGGCGCAAGTAGCGTCTCCCTTACCTGTCTAAGCGATGAGCGGGATAGAAGCATGCGCTCTCGCGAACGAGAGTCGACAAAATTTTGTCGCGGTGCGCATGTTAGGCCTACAGGAAAGGTTTGAGAGATGAGAACACATGCGATATGGAGTTTGCCGAGTCAGCTAGTGTATTTATTTCTGCGCTTGAGTACCCCAATAACAGCTCTTCTCTTTGATCTTGATGACGAGAATCTCGCTGATCACGTAGACCCGTTGACTTGGCAGTTCGAAGGAGAAGTTTGCCCCTTAATAAATCGGGGCACTTGACACTTACCGCATCCACCATGTTGAATGTTCTGAGGAATAGTTTAAATACCCGCTGCCGAGTTTCACCATTGTACAACACACCGCAAATCAGGTTAGGAAGCCTATTCTATATGCTTTTCCCAGTATTTTCTGCCACAGACCTCTTCACTGTAAAATCCCATTCCCGCAGCGGTTTTTCGAATCGGCCGACCAATGCAATATCATCTTACCTTGTTGTTAGTACCGAACCCCAACCAGAAAAATCGGAACACACTTGTATGTCTTTTTGACCGTCCAAGAATCACACCCGACTATCACACTCGAGTCCATATATAACGCGCAATGTCGGAAATAATGTTGAAAAAGCCTACTAAAGAAGAATACATAATAAAATAAAATTTTAACTAACTTCACACTTCACAGGATTGCAATGAGAACAGATGGCCGTTGGGGTGAAAAAGTCCTTGAGTGGACGCCGCGTACAGGAAGCCGCAGCCGTGGCAGGCCCACAAGGTGGATCGACGATTTAGCGAAGGTCGCAGGAATTCCTTGGATGCGGGTGGCACAAGACCGATCTTGAGAATATTGGGGGAGGCCTATGTCCCGCAGTGGACCTCTATTGCCTGAAATGATGATGAGGCTCACTTCAAAAATATTATTATCTTATTCATGACAATATCCAAAATCACATAACAATACGAGTGGAGTACAAATACGAACGGCGAGAACAAATACGAACATGCTCAGCGTTTGTCCAACAATACCCCACAGGTTTGCTCCACAGCTGTCCTCCTCTTCCCCCTTCGTTCGCGTGGTACGATTCGGATGCATAAATTCCTCTGGGAACTTCGAGACAGATGGCGGTGAAACTCATTTTGTATGCTAGGATGCGACCGCGAATTCCGCGTGTAATTCAGTAATAACATACGAACATTTCATCACTCAGGAATTGGGTATGCATTTGGGATACGTGACACCATTCGCAATGATTATCCAGTCTTCAACTAAACCATATTATACTTGATACCGATATTGGACGCGTCTCAGAACGCGCCAGTCTTAACGTTGTACCAACATTTTAGCTATGCTAATTGATAAATAGATATTCTTTATTGCACAAAGGAAGATTGCCGTGGAAGAAAGTGGGTAGGTCACATCATCACGCGTAAAAACCCAAGAAATTCCCCTATGGAAACATCAGAGCTAGATCGTTGGATTGCACAAAGACGGAATACATAAACATTTTCTTTACTTCCGATACAAAAAAAACTTTTCCGAGACCTGAAGCACAACCGTCGCTTTGAAGTATATCCCACTATTGCGCCGATGGAATCAAACTTTAGTACCTGGAACATAAGTTCTAGATAACGATAGTCCCACGGCTATCGACTATTCGTACGTCTATACGTCGTCCCCCGTACGACTTCTGCTTACAAATATTTTAACTTATATGCCCGTATTGGAGGAATATTCAATTGCATTTCAATGCACGAAGAACTCGTCATTATTATGACAAGTGGAATATTATCGAAATCTCTTAGGTCGGATTCCGCTAATCGTATTTTAATCCTTTAATTCCAGCGTTGCTTGAAAACTTAGTTTAATTAGTTCCGATGCAATTTATCATAAAATAATATAATGCTGCGGTAACACAAAGAAACAGAATCTAAGTCAGTTTTGTTATTCTTGACCACTAGTTAATAAGGCTCCTATTACCTAGTCAATTACAAGTTTTTAGCTTTTTCGGTCTACTTGTAAGCCTCGTGGTGCCTAATTTTGGTGCTTTCGTTTCGCTACTACATCGACAAATACTTTTTTTAAAATAGAAAAACCAAATTCAATACGAAAACTATAACTCTCAACACAGTCCAAGCGAAGTTTTGAATGTTTGAAAAATAGTAATATTTATGAACTTTTTCTTTTGGTAGGTATTCAAACTAGCACGTTATAGGTATACTTGGTTCGGACTGACATTAGATTTATTAAACAGAACTTGTTTATTACTTATCTACTATACCTTACCTAAACTTAAAAAACAACACTAGTACTTGCAAAAAAATAAAAAAAGAATGTACCTCTACTTCATACAAATCGGCATTGCATTTAGCTCTTTATAAATAGCATAGATGTGCGCTCTTTAGTTGGATTGTTTTACGAGATGCGACTTACCATCTGGTAAACCGTCTTAAGTAAAATATTGCACTTAAGAATAAATTGCAAAGAATTGCTATACCAAAAATAAAAATTATTGGTAAACCGTCTGCTGGTCTGCCCTCTATCTTATGCTGGAATTGCTCAAATATAATGTCTGCCCTTGCTAAGACAGTTTGTACTAACAACATATCTGTCATACAGATTTCTAAATCTAGCACAGAAGCAACAGGAGCACAAAAGTGGCCTTACCATGAGTTTGAAATACTTACTATCCTCGCTATCCAAAACTATTGCTCTGTCTCTTGCAAATGCATCACAATGAAAGAGACAAAGCGATAGTTTTCGATAGCGAGGATAGTATTTCAAACTCATGGTAACGCCACAAAAGTCATCAAGTATTTGTTTTGTTTTTTTTATTAAAAAAAATTGAGGCGTCAAGAGTGTGTGGACGTGTCGCTTTACTTTAGTTTTGATCTGGCTGTGACAGCCCTCATATGAGTGTACGCCAAACACGCGGATCTGACCTACCGTCCTCCCACACCCCTCTTTACCTCTGCGTCAACTATTGAGAGTATGTAAGTTGTCGAGCCACTAGTTGTATGTGTTGTTAACATTATTGTACTACGGAGACGAAGCGTGCCCAAAACACCGGTATCTAGGGATGTTCTCTCGGCTCGGTTGTAGGAGTATCGAATAAATTAGACACATGCGGTGAAAATTAGAACTGATGGCGCGTTTTTCGCTTCATTCTGATTAGGTGATTTAAAGAGTGGCGGTCAATTAGGTATGGGGCTATAGTCAAAATTAGGATTTTTAATAGCAATACCAATTCCGACAATCATTTTCCTCTGTATATTTCCCTTAGTGACTGGGGTTTGGCTTAGCCGGGAGGGATCCCAAGTTAAACAAATCGCACAAAATTCTCATCAAAACATGACCGTTGAACAGCTACGTACCTAACTACTTTTAAAAAACAACTGTTGCTTGCCAGGTATAAATGCGAGATGGCTACATTTTTACGGTAGTACCTACTTACAGTAACCTATAATTTGACGATAGAATAGAGAAAAAGGAAATTACACCATGTCATAACAAAACTAAATCCCAAAATGTAAGATTCACATTATGTGCATGCCATGGGCGTGTGGCACATAACCAATTTCCTGTCAAACCGATGATGGGAAGTTAGCACTTTCGGGGAAAATGGGATGTTGTTAGAAACTGTTATTTATATGTCGATGACAAAATATCGATACGGTAGCATCCCTAAGCACCTCCCACATAGTCCCGAGTTGCAAAGTTCCGTTGGGCCAGCCGAGTGAATTCGTAATGAAGACAGTCTGAATCAAACCCGCCCTAAGGGCTTCCAGACTTAAGTTGGTATTATAATTTACGGCTAAGAACAATAGCATACACAATAATATGCCGTTGTTAGGTAATATTGCGCTGACTTGTGTAGGCTTGGTCCAATAAGCTTATGTAATGCAAAGCAATTCAAATAAATATCTGGTTGTAAATTAAAAAAAAATACATTTGATATAACTACTTCTGCATTTTTTTGTGTACGTATCTTCATAGCTTAATGTATGTATGTATTCTATGTCCTATCTATTGTTGTGTTGTATTTATTTTGTTTGTGGACATTAAATGTTTTACTTACTTACTAACTACAACATTTAAGTATTTCAAAGTATTAAAACTTCAATATAGAACATGAAATTTGAGTCTTGTAACATCAAGTATCAACTAATAGTTTTTAATTTACAACTCTTGGTGACTCTTTACATCCTAAGACTTATTATAAGGGCCACCAGCATAAAAAGAAACCTGTATCTAAACTGTAATATCACAGTCTAAAAGAAAACAGTCTTGCATTCTCATCAAATGGGGTTTTGAACTCATACATTGTCCTGGTCCCAAACTAAGGTTTTCCCTTGTGCTATGGAAACCAGAAACAACGAAGGAACCACAAACACCCATACCTAACACAAAAATCTGTGTCATCAACAAATTTTTGTGTTAGTGCGGGAATCAAACCCGCGACCATTGCGTCTCAACCAACGCTCAAATCACTGCCCTAAACTTGTGTCAGCGCGCAAACTTGTGCACTAATGTTCTGCGTTAATCGTCGTCTGTGGCTGATAATGAGATTGCCCGCCCTAGCCAAAATATTGGTTATCGACACAGGTCCCTCCACCAGCCCATGGTCCTTCCTACCGTGTCGGCATACGGACCGAATCTTGGGAGACGCTCACCAGGTACTTGCTAAGGGCTCTTTCGCCGGTGCGTTTCTTCACTCCCTACAAAGTCTGTGTCTTAGCCCATCTCAATGTCACTTCTCCCCAAATGGGGCGTGAAACACCACAGCACAAGCGACTCGCGCTCGGGCAGTTCCACATCAATCGAACTCCTTCCTAATGTCAAGCCTTTTGTGTACAAAAATATTGGTTAGGAGGACATTAATAGGAAATGGTGAGAAACTGCCCGTGGGTGAGCTTCAGCATGAATGGGCTGGCTCGACTGGAGTGATACCACGGCCTCACAGAAGACCGGCGTGAAGCAGCGCTTGCGCTGTGTTTCGTCGAGTGAGTGAAGGTACCGGAGGCCCAACTGGGGAAAGAGGGTTAAATACATAGCTCTGTGACCTACTGGTGTTGCAGGTGTTTATAGGAGGCGGCAATCGCTTACCATCAGATGATCCGTCTGCTCGTCTGCCAACTATCGCATAATAAAATGCCTCAGCATTGATAATTGTAAATTGTGTGTATTTCATTCATTCATTCAATTGTCAATCCACTGGTTGAATTAACACTGTGGTACAATACTTGGCAAAGTGCCTGGAGGTGAGCCCTGTTTCTTATTAGTTTTGTTGTTGGAAACCGGTTGTGGACTGTTGCGACGTTTTGTACCGGCTTTGTCAAAACTATGGAAAAGCTAGGGTGAGGTAAATCATGTACTGCAGGCGAAAACTTTGTTGTACACGATAGAATTTCCTCTGAACAGGAAACGTTGTGTGTTGTTGGTAAATGAATATGCCTAGTAGGTATAGAGGGTAGATTTGTGAGCAAACCCAACTCCAACATAAAGTACAAACGTGTATCTGTGAACATTTACATTCCTTTAACCATGTGTTCTAACAACGGTTCTGAACAACTTTTGTTCTAAGATTTTTAATTTTTTTTTACTCTCCATACAAAATGAAAAAGTCACTTCAACTTAGCAATAATTACCACTTTGACAAACCTTTTTTCCCAATTTTCAACCGACTTTCCCCACCAAACCGTCTATCTAACCGATTAAAGATACCCCGGTTCCGTAATCTATTGATTTTGTAAGTGGATTGCATCGGCCACTAATCAAGCCGTAATAGACTATCAAAATTGACCCTCTCACGCACACTCTGGTCCTGATATATCAAAACTAGTTAACTATGAATTTTAGAGGACATTATCTCACCAAAGGGAAGCCTAAGAGAGAATTTGGTAAATGATTATTGGAACTTTGTGAATGATTTTGCAAAAATCTATGTATGTGCATTATGTGTGCTTATACATATGTCCGTCTACCATTAGCTTGGCTTAAGTATCCTTAATTTTAGTTTATTTAATTTAGTACCTCTTTAGTTTTTGATTTTTTTAATGTTTATTTACTTACCTTATATGATACGTGTTCATAGCTCGTTTATAAATGCGTGTGTATAAACGTTGTAAGACCCAAAAGCCTCATACGAGGCAAAACAATTGATTTTATATTGTGTCTGCTGTCTGGGCTTTACCACGTTTATTTTATAATTACCTACAAGTTTTATTATTATTACTAATTGACAAGTTACATTGTTTGTGTAATGTAGGTATATTATGGGTCCTGAGCCTGATTCTGAGAATCTGAAATAAATGCATTTTATTTTATTTATTTATTTAATTTAATGAAACAATTCACGGGATATGAGCAATTAATCGTCTAGAGACATTTGCAAATCTCATTTATTTTCCTGTTCGCATTCGACTTACAGGTAAAAATGTAACCTGCAAAATCGAAGGTTTCCATACACCGGTATAGCTTTTAAATTCTCTCCGAACCCTTTGGGCGGGACGTGCCCAGCGAACCAATCGAAGGACGCATTCACCAAGAGAGGTCTCGTGACCTCCGCGGTGAGATTTGCCAATAAACGCACCCGTCCGTAATTTAAATGTTTGCTATTTGTATTTACTGCTGTCACAGTAAAACTGTACAGTAACTTCTTAAGTTTCAATTTGCGCATTCAATAAACTATAGATGGACTTTTATTCCACCACTGTGCGTTTTGCACGTCACTTTTTACCGCAATCATCTGCCAACGATGGTGTTTCCGAGCAGGATACGACCTAGTGATCTTCAAGAAAAGGGCTTATTCCTTCCTTAAGAGCTGGCAACACATTTGTGATGCCTCAGGTGTTGCAGATGTCCATGGGCGTCGGTGATCACTTACCATCGGGTGAGCCGACAGCTCGTTTGTCCGCTATAATGTAAAAAAAAACTATTTTTTCATTTTTGCACCAAGGTTGCCGGCTCCAGATTCTCGCGAGACGCCTCTTGGCACAAGTTTAATGAGTGGAGGCTGTAAGAGTGCCAGCCATCCACTCTTTTGAGGTGTGGTTGATTCTCGCTTAACGTCTTTTGACTCGTCTTATTATTGACTGGCCGAATGGCGCATTTGGTATAGCTGGAGGCACGAAAGTATAGCGATGACCGTTATTTTGCGCACTTGTAAAAAAGAAGACTTTCTATCAAAATTGGTTTCTGCGCACTCAAGGTCATAACTGACACTTTCTTGCCTCGGACTATATTGACCCTGCCTCGTACGTCAAAGGTCTCGTTCAATCCCCACCCTGGACTAACATTCGTGTGATGAACACTTGTGTTTGTTCAGTGTATGGGTGTAATATATATATTTAAGAATTATATTTGTGTTTCATCCTGTTATCTGATATCTGTAACACAAGTGCTTAAGCTACTTAGTTCGGAGTCAGGTCAAGGTATAAGATGTTGTGAGAATTTTATCATCATCAGAGTCCGGATGAGTCATCAAATCATTAGGAATAACACGATTTCCGACATTTCTTTCTAGAAATTTGTGGTTCAACACCCCCGTTAATTGTAATTTGTGCCCAAAACCGTATTGCAAGTCAGATCACTGGCATTACTTAAACTATGTTGTTGCCATTCTATTTTCAGAACATGGGGGACTGTCGTAAAACCCTGATAATTAATATGTTTGGGGAGAATTTTGCATCTTTGATGTGTTCAATCTGAGCGTCATGACTTTAGAGATTGTTGCTCGAAATATTTAATTAATTAATGATGGCAAATTATTTAATAAGAATTCAGATATTAATAGAAATATGAAATAATATATTTACATAGACCTGATTCTGTACTGTGCTGCTTATGGCTACGGGTAGAGCATACAATCTTCGCTAATTAATTTAAATTGTTAACTGCAAATTGAGACTATTTTGAACAATTTTAAAACAAAAGCAAAAGTTGCTTCAGCCTCCCAGTGCCCTACCCGTCACTTTAAGCAACTAGTCTTAAAATAATTTGCCATCATTAACAATTAGATTCGATTTGGAGCTAACAAGTTAAATCAATTGGACGTCACTTCTGCGTTTTACCCACTACCTTAAAAATGCTTACTAAGGGTATTATATAAACAGAATAACACGTATTATTGGTAATACTCAAAATGCATAATAAGACACCTAGACAAGGAGCACACAAACATGTTTATACAACGAATGTTTGTATAGAGTGGGAATTCAACCCTACGACCTTTGTCGTATAAGGTAAGATCACGATTGTGTCAGTCTATCTAAATAACAGCTTAATAAAATCTAGCCAGATTGGTCAATATACGTTTATTGTTAGCTTAATTTGTTGAATCAGCAAACGCCTACCAGATAGATAATACACTCTAATTTTAGCTTGTTTGTGGAAGGACCCACGTTCTTTTTTATGGTATAGGGGGCATACGAGCAAACGGAAAGCCTGATAGTAAGCGATTCTAATAAAGAAAATGTAATTTAGATATGAAAATGGATATAAATTTTATATCCATTCTTTTTTATATATAGAGGTTAATTGCGTTAGTCAAGGCTTTGAGGTAAACCGAAAGGGCAAAATACCCGCGAGTGTAGGTATTGTAAAAGCAGAGCTGATGTCTGAATCCTTTTATTTGCTTTGAAATGAGTATAGTTTAACCAGTTCATCGAACAGTAGTGCTACCATGAGTTGGCATCGAAAAGTAACGTAACGTTACTACAGTCGATAGCGAGTAAACGGGCGTCGAATAGATTTCGATTGAACACGTAAACCTCGCTAGCGCTAGCGAGTTCTGCCACTGTAAACTCATGGTAGCGCTACAGAGCGGCATGGACCGCTACGCGTCAATCGTTATTCATACAGACGAAGGAGAAGATACTACGTTATTCTCTCAAAAACACTTTTTAAACTTAGAAATTTTACTTGTTTTTCAAATAATACACCGCAAATCAACGGCCAGAAACGAAAGAGTTTCCTATCGTAAAAGTAGACTAATATTATTGTACCGTTATTTTATTTTTATTCTTAATTTAACTTCCAAGAATGCTGTATTTACCTATAATAGGCATATCTTTAAGTGAAGGCATCCTTATACTGATTTTGTATGACTGCAACTTGATATGTTGTTGGTGAATCTTTATCAATAAATAAAGATAATGTTCAAGGAAGTTTACCCTTAACTACACAACCTAATAAGATGGTTATACTGAAGTCTATTACTGCCTTCTGGCTTCCGATCCTGGAGCAATTAAATAAGCGTGCTGTGGACCGTTAACAAGTCTAGGACACGACGGGCAGGATGAGTGCCAAACTGAATTATCAACTTTGCTTGGAAAGGATAGGAACAAAACTAGTTATAAAGTGCAGACTTGCTGGCTAGATCACTGCTGAGTAGGGATGAAAGAACCAATTTATATTATCAAAACCAATAATTTAATATATTTTTTTTTGTTCTGAATCAAATCAATGAAATAAATGATGCACCAGACAATCACACCAATTAACCTTATCTCTAAGTAGGGCATCCCCTATACAATAAGTACCTACTAGGTGTGATAATTAAATGGGGGTGTCAACCCAGAACACCCAGACCCAAGAAATTTTAAAATGTAGTTTCCTAAATTGATTTGACCGGGAATCGAACACAAGACCTTTTGCGCTTCGGGCGAACACCTTAGCCACTCCGCCATCGAAGCCGTCATGCCAGCAAATGCCAGCTCAAATAGAGTAAAGACCAGCGTGAAGCAGCGCCTGTTTTACCGAGTGAGTGAAGGTACGGGAGGTCTAATCGAGAAGAAAAGGGAGCTAAACGTTGGAAGCGCACTTGTAAGGGTAACTCTACTGGTGTTGTACTACGAAAATTGGAGCCGTAAAGTCCTTAAGTGGAAACCGCGACTCGGTAAGCGTAGTGTTGGAACGCCCTGCGACAAGATGGGATGATGACATTCGAAGGCTGGCTGGTGTGGGCTGGATGAGAGTGGCCGAAAATCGGGAGCGGTGGCGTGCATTAGGGGAGACCTATCGTCCAGCAGTGGACGAAGTGTGGGTTGCTGATGATGATGACTACAAAAATGGTAGGCGCGATTTATCTACTGAGCTACCATTGCTCTCATGGACACTCAAATATGTTATTCTTAGTTATCATAACGTCCAACGTGACGAAGCCCCAAGGAGATGTTTCATAACTTAATATAAAAATAACATGGGTACCTCCATTATTCTCTTCACTCGTGTCTTCAAAAGTATTTTCAAGGCAAAAATAACGGTGATGTTATGCTTATGTAAATACTTTCCATAACAGCGAGTCTTCTAAAAGTTCAAGATATTTTTACTTTAGGAAAAAGGTAAACTTGTACAAGTTGTTTATAAGGCAAGTCCTTCATGTTAATAATTTATCTTAATTTAACATAAATTATACTGCATACACAAAACACTAAAGGCCGGTTTGGAATGTAAAAATAAACCGTCACAACGCTATGCAACACATTTTCTTGATGTGATAGGTGGCAAAAGAGCAGACGAATCACCTGATGTTAAGCATAATGCTGGCCGCCCATAGTCACCTACAATAGTAGAAACACAAGTTCGCTGCCAATAATAAACTTCTCCCCCGGTTCTCCGGATTGGACCTCCGGGAATCTTACTCACATAGCCAAACATTTTCTACAAAGCCATATTATTTATCACTCGGGTCGGGCCGGCCCATTCTCTTCTCTCGTCAAGGACAAAAATTATAAAATCATATACGAAAATATTCCTAAAAGTTTGCACGCAGAGTGTTTTTTCCGCCACTTGCCACCTCCTTGAGAAAAGAAGTTCGGTGATTTACACTCTATTTTAATATTTATAAGGATTTCCTGACCAAATTGGACGATACCATTTTTATTATTCACTAAACTGAAAAATGAATTATGCATAAAAACTTCCAGAATTTTGTCATTCCACAGTGAAGAGGCAAAGTTAGTTGTTTTCTTGAAAATGTTTTGTTTTTGCCATTAAGTATTTACGGCTTTTTCAGGTAAGCGTGTTGAATGTGATTTCTTAATTAATCAAATCCATCTTTTAGAAAATAAAAAGAAAAGTTCAAATTTATTTCATTACCAATGCAGTTCTATGGAGTTAACTCAAGCTGTCCTGATTAAACGATTCCTTATATGATGATGATGGTGATGAGAATGCCGTGATATCCTCCAGTCATTAATAAAATACTAAGTAGTTGTTTAATACTTTGCTTTTGATCCTAGACTTTGAGAGCCCCGTACACCTAATCTTACATAGATTTTAGGCAAGCTTAGGGTGTCAAAACAAAAGTGTTTACGAGATTATAATAACTCCCCTAATTTTACTGGACTACTACCAGATGCAGATCTTCTTTGAATGAATAGACATTACACTTACATTTTAAATATTTTTGTGATGCTTGTTACCTAATACATTTTCTGACGATGTGATTCGTCGCATATCCCTGAACAATAATCTCAACAACACAACTAAATTCAAGTGATTAATGTTTATAAAAAGTACATATTCCTAAAAGTAAACACACAATAAAGTCTTTAACTTGGGTCAGCCATATGCTATTAAACAGACCCACAAATCCATACGTGAATGTGATCACTTAAGGGGCTATACGAATGAAACTAGCGCCGCCAACCTATTTACACTGATTGTGGCGAAAATACGATATTTTTTAAGAAAGCAAAACAACAGACTTAGATAAAAGTAAATTGAATTTTTCAAGATGCAATACAATATATAAAACACGCGACAAGTAACAATAATGTCAATTATTGCTAAAAGTGACCGTTTTTAGCAATTAACATTTTTGTTACTTGTCGCGTGTTAGAAATATTGTAAGTATTGCATCTTGAAAAATCCAATTTACTTGGATCTAAGTCTGTATGTTTTATTTTCTACAAAAATATCATATTTTCGCCACAATCAGTGTAAATAGGTTGGCGGCGCTAGTTTCATTCGTATAGCCCCTTAAGGGCCAAAAGTAACGAAAAGCGTCTACACACGCACAAACTACATATTATACTCGTAACTGCAAAGAAAGCCCTTACGGTCAAACGTTATTATACGGAACTAACCTGCCCGTAACTTCCAATGTACCTCATAATGGTCCAATAATGCGCGTACGGACGGTCGCAGGTAAATTTTCCTGTCCCATCTACAGGATGGGCGGACCTATAAAAATCATTAAATTTCTGCCCGGGCCAGTCACCGCAGTATTGAGGCCTACATTTATAACACCGCTTTAAGAGACAAATTTATCCATTATGTTCACCTTTAGGGAATTTTTTTTGATTTCTAATACTCCCATATTAAGCTCAATACAATCGTAGTACGTGACCGATATGTCATTTATATTATTATAATTTGGGATTTTATTGCGTTTCCCTGCACAGATAGGTAGATATCTTCATATAAAATTATTCATTTTTTTTTTCTAATTTTGTCAATGGACTCTTCTCATCTGGATAAGTAAATATTGCACTTGAAAAATCCTCGGAGGGTTCAGGTGGGTCTCGAACCCACAACCTTCCACAGACCGGGCAGATGTGATCTGTCCCATCTGGATGTTCAACTCATTAGGTTCAATATCAAATAACAATATCATGAATCATGATAGATGATGTAGTCATCCAATATGTAGCTAATGAAATCAAAGTGTAGAATGTTAAATGAAAATTACAAAAAGCGCCTTCTCATTCATTCTTCCACAAAAAATTCCTTTAAAGACCTATTACAGGCAAAGGGCGATATTTTCTATACGGAACTAACCTGCTCGTAACTTCCAATGTGGTACCTCATAAACGTCCAATAATGCCCGTACGGCCGCAGGTAAATTTTCCTGTCCCATCTACAGGAAGGGCGGACCAATAAAAATCATTAAAGGTGTTGTCCTAGATTGTATGGACCCTGGGCTAGGACCTTGTACAGTAGGTAAAAAAAAAAGACAATTATATCTTAAAAACTTTTTAGGTGTCCAATTTCTTTAAAATTATTTCGTTTTCTGGTACAAATAAAAAGATCACAAAAATATAGCAATACTTAACAGCAAAAACCATCATGTTGGTTACCTATTGATTGACATTACGAATTCGATGACGTTTGACGTTTGTCTGTCTGTCTGACGTTTGACGGAACAAACCACAGACTAAGAATAAAAACTATCCAAAAAACTCAATCCCTCTATCGTCACATTGACAGACATTGCATGGACTGTTGTTTTTTTTTGTCTTTGGTCACCGTCGTATCACGCGTCTTGTCTTTGGTAAAGGTTGAAAAATGGTCACCTTTTTTATTTTATAACCAGAAAACTGTGCATTACATGGAATTCATTGTATTTTTTTCGTAATAAGCAATTTTTTCTCCGTTTTTTAATGTAGCGTACATAGACCCAACCTATAATGGGACAACACCTTTCTGCCCGGGCCAGTCACCGCAATATGGCGGGCCTGCATCTATAATGCGTGTTATACGTGAGGGGACAGCTAGTGTACCGTTTTGCATTTTGGATAAACAGATTAAGGCGCTTTCCGGGCGTATGTGTAAGCGGTCCCCAGGCCCCGATTAGCTTGACTATAAATGTTTATGTAGAATTTTATCTTCTTGTAATCAGCAAAACGCCTTAATAACTTTCACGCGTATCAAATGGCTTATATCGAATTGACAAAGCGCTGAGATGATTTTGTCCAAACCTACTATTAAGTTTAGACTCTGCTTAACTGATCGGCGCACTGGTTTAAAAAGGTTTGTCTTCTATTTACAATTCATCAGCATAAAATTTAGAAAAATAAAGTTAAGTGTCAGCCTAAATACGTACCTACTGTCCCACTGCAGGGCAAAGACCCATCTCATTGAAATCAAGTAATCATGCAAAGAATTATGCTTGATGTCCACGATTGCCTAATGCGGAGTAGTGATCGCAAACCCGAGTAATGTTCGGAAAATTCGAATCACACTTTTTGCACGACACGGAAAACGAACGAGATCACGGCCCGGTAATTAAACCACTGAGCCCATGGGGCGTTAATCAGAAAACCGTCATAATAATGTCTTGCTATTACCACTATCCTATCCCATCATAGTAGCCATGACTTGATTTCTATGATGGAGGCCTTTATCTCCTTCGCAGTGGGACAGTATATAATTAGGATACCTTACTTTTTTATCACCACAATATATCAAGTATTCTGTTCGTATCGTATCAAGACTGTTTAATAAGACCGTAAAGTTTTAATCGAATCCCAAAGCCCTCATAATAGGTAACACAAATAAAGACCCTTTAGCATTTTAGATCATCAAAGTAAGCAAAATAAAAATCAACTGTTCCATTCATTATTGCTTGATGAATATTCTTTTATGTACTTATTTTACTTGTATGTATTCTTTCTGCGAGATCAAAACGACTATAATTTTTTAGTATTATGTCGGCAAAAAGTCCAGCCTCTTGAGTGTTGCCAAAACAACAGTTATTTACATTTAATGTAGTTAAATAATTTCCGCCTGTCTTATGCAATGCATTCACGATTTTTCTTTTAAAGATTGCTAGATGAGTTTTGGCTTTTGTCCAGGGCATTTTTTTTTGTTGACTTGCAGCATAGGACACAGTACACAAAAATATATTTTATACCAAAGTTTGAAGCGTCTTTGTGTAGGTCCTTGTCAATGGTGCCACTAGCTCTTACGATAATGGCTCCTAGATGGCGTTAGTTTTGATACTTTTCTTTCTTTTTTGTACTAGGGGCGGTGTTTTGATCCGTAGTTATCTTGTGGTAAAATTTTACAATACAGTGCTGTTATGCATGCTGTATACGCCTATTTTAAGCATGTGTATAGAAACCTGATTTTAGTTTCAAATATTTTATGGGTGATATACTTATGTATATGCTGTTTGTGTGCCTTTTTAATTTAAATTAATAAAATAACTCAGACTGTGTAATCCAATTATTATATACATTTAAAAATATCGTCATTTTATTTAAATCCAATAAAGCGGCCATCGTTATTAACTGGCATTATAAGTCGACTTTAAATTTTATAGTTACAGTTAAGCGTTCCTATTATTAACAGTGAATTACCAATTTTAACGGCTCGCATTATGGATTGAATATTAATATGAAATAACAAAAGAGCATTATTGTTTCCACCCAATATATAATAGGTTGCGTTAAATCGACCAGGAAAACTGCAACAATGCAATGCGTGGTTGACTTGCCTGTTGACAAAATGCGCCAACAAATTGTTTTTGGGTAGTGACCCTTATTTTTTGTCGCTGGGGAATGCCTCCTTATGCATACCTTTCTGCCGGGGGCAGGCGGGTTATGTCGGGCTCTCCTCTGGTAGTGACCGGAGGTATAAGTACCTACTTACCGACTAAACCCCAGCGACGCTCCCTCATCGCCAGAGTGGGGAGGGGCCATGAGCACGGGTTGAAGAACCTTAGGTGGCAGACGAGTAGACGGATCAACTGACGGCAAACCACCGCTGACGCCCAAAGACACCTGCAACACCAGAAGTCACAAGCCTTTATATTAATATTCCCTTAAAATATAAATGGAGAATCATAAAAGCCGCAATAAAATTATGTAACCAGAGTCATTCCCCCCAACGCGAGAGCAAACGGGACGATAAGCGAAATCTAATTTACGGCGACTGGACACAGTCACGGGAAACCTTCTTGGCTTCAGTTCCGGTACGTAATTACCCACATTAATAAGCTGTGTTAAAACACACGATACCATCCATCACCGCCGGAATTTCCCCACAAATAAATCAGCCTATATGACTGTTGGCAAAAAGTAACATTTTTCTTTGGGTTCCGTCGGAAAAGGTGAGATGAATCGTTTAGATAATGTAATTAACTGTTGCTAGCAATATTATTTATACAGTCGCAATTACAACCACAGATAACTGTACGTAGGGTTACTACACTTGGGCAAACTTTCTAAATTGTTTTATTTTATTATGGAGTTTGCCCTTAGTAATTCAGTCTTGTTTTGAAATAATTATACCCTCTTTTTGAGTGGCCAATCGACCAAGTCAAGTAAAAATAATTGATAAAATGTCAGTATGAAATCAGACAGAGTCGTCGTACTTAATAAAACACCGCTGTTTGCAAGTGGCAAAAGATCGATTGGAGTGGAGGAGCCTATCTCCAGCCGTAGACACCAACACGCTTATGATCAAGATGACTCTCGTACTACTTGGAAAATGCCTTCCCCGAATCTTGGTAACTTTGGATCAGCGCCTGAGTTGTATATCGCCGGGTACCTATATGAGGGTACTGGAGGCCCAATTGAGGGGGAGAGGTCAACGTTGTTACTTGTATAAAGTTGGTACCTTACATTGATATTGCAGTGGAGTCCATGGGCGGTGGCAATCGCTTACTATCAGCCGGGCTAACATGCGCGCCACGAGATAATTGTCGACACTCGTATTGTGTCGGCGCAAGTTGCTTTTCGCTCACCTGACTAAGCGATGAGCGGGATAGAAGGATGCGCTCTCGCGAGCGAGAGTCGACATAATTTTGTCGTGGTACGCATGTTAGGCCTACAGGTGATCCATCTGCTCCACCAATCACATAAAAGAAGACTCAAAAACATACCTACGGATACTCTAAATAAGAATCAAACTTCAGCACCCCCACTTTTTTGTTTACATTTCATTAAGCCAACGTCCATACCGCCAGTTTTGAATAACATGACAACGGGGAGTTTTAATTTAAATATGTAGATGTGAAGAAAGTGTGTCTAACGAAGTAGAAAAAATTCATAAACTTTTTCCTGGTATTTATTTATTCATCGCGCATCCTACGGCTTAGCCCACGCAGATGACGTAATTTTGGGGTATTTTGCAATATTCATGTGGGCAACTTTTTACCCTTTATAGAGTTCCGTCACAAAATAAGTACACCCAGAACGACGGGTGGTGGCTAGATTGCGAGCTAACCAAGTAGCTTATAATGTAGCCGTGCGTCCCCGTAACGAAGAATAATATAGGTAGGCTGTTGCAATGAGGTGAAGGCGGTATTGTTTCGAAATATCTTTTATTGCTGTTCTGAAAATAATAGGTATTTCACACTCCAAATACTACAATCTGGAAGGATACTTCCTCCCAAACCCTACTATAACGTGAGGACTGGACCCTCTAACTCCTTACTCTAACTCCTCGCGATATCGTCACTCAGTTCCGAATGCGCTCCCGAGAGCGTGTCCGTTTATTTTTCAATGCATGACAGATTCCCATTATAAAATCAGCCATAAACGGCGGCCAGTATACAGCACTTAGGTACAAATCGTCATACATAAAGAAAATATTTACTGGGAAACCGAATGCAACGCAAATGCAAGGTGCAGACGGCCGCTAGTTGTAAACAATTATGGTATGAATTTGCTTATTTTTCAAAACAAAGTAAGTAGCTATAAATCTTTTAGAAACCTAATATGAGAGACATTATGTTATGTCACCAGTTTATCAGTGGTACCTACTTAAGTAGCATGTTCTAAATACACAAGAAACTATTCCTTCTAAAGGTTGGTCACTTCTTCCCAAGTATCCACAAATATAATTGTATATTTTTTTATTTTACCACTAAGCTATAAACTCTGATAATGTTAGAAAGATTGCGGAGTCGTGGAAAAAGCACTAAAATGTGTCGCAACTATAAAACATACAGTGGGGCATGAATTCTCTCCGCATTGCGCCGGATTTTTTCCTGTTGCTATTAGAGTTGCAATTTGCGTCTAGTATCGATGAAAAAAGGAGAATGAAATTCTGCGAAAGCGACCTTCTGCGAAAATTAACAATTTTTTATAGACATAATGCGATTCTACCACCGGATCGGAAAGTTGATTCTGACGAGAAGATCCGGCAAGAAACTCGCTCAGAGAGAAACAAGTTACTCTTTCTAATCGCTAAAATGTTTATTATAATGTTTCCCTCATACCACCTCCTACCTACTACTCACCACTCGAGTGCAAATTCATTTTATTGTTTTCCACGTCCTTTGAGCAAGTCACTGCATCTTTTATCAGCACGAAATCTTATAAATAATGTACACATAAGCACCCGCTCGCGACTTCATCTTTGAAGTTTTCTGTGAAGTCCAAAAATGCATGTGAATTTTGCACTTTTGTCTAAGTGCTTACGTTCATTGTTAAATAATTTATAAAAGCAAATGTACCTAAAACACCCGAGTAGTTGTTTGTTTCAATGCACAGTAAAACTAAACAAACTGTATTCAGGTGTTGCTACTGTATTCATATCAACTTAAAAAAGTAATATAATACGTAGAATGTTAGTTAGAAATCTATAGATAGGTACGTACATACTTCGATCATTTATCATCTTGATCAAAGCGTACAGTAAAACTATTTCTGTACATTGAATAAATTTACCTTAAACTTACATAAGAAACAGAACATGAATCAATGATTTCAACATTTACCGGTCTTATTGTATGTTTGTTCACGGTAATCTCGGAAACTAGGCACTGAACGGATTTCTTTGAATATTTTTTGTTGTATAGTTAAGCCTGAGCAACATAAAGGGTATATTAAAATATATTTTGAAGAAAATATTTACTGGGAAACCGAATGCAACGCAAATGCAAGCTGCAGACGGCCGCTGGTTTTAAACAAATGAGGTATGAATTTGCTTATTTTTCAAAACCAAAGTAAGTAGCTATAAATCTTTTAGAAACCTAATATGAGAGACATTATGTTATGTCACCAGTTTATCAGTGGTACTTAAGTAGCATGTTCTAAATACACTAGAAACTATTCCTTCTAAAGGTTGGTCACTTCTTCCCAAGTATCCACAAATATAATTGTATACCTATTTTTTTATTTTACTAAGCTATAAACTCTGATAATGTTAGAAAGATTGCGGAGTCGTGGAAAAAGCACTAAAATGTGTCGCAACTATAAAACATACAGTGGGGCATGAATTCTCTCCGCATTGCGCCGGATTTTTTCCTGTTGCTATTAGAGTTGCAATTTGCGTCTAGTATCGATGAAAAAAGGAGAATGAAATTCTGCGAAAGCGACCTTCTGCGAAAATTAACAATTTTTTTCTGCGAAAATTAACAAATTATTCGCGATGTCTATTTGCATTATTCACTACCTCCTAAAAACATTTTTCCATGGGAGAGCCACGCTTCGTCTTGCCGAGTTAGAGAGGTAAAAAGGTTGGCAGCTCACTTATGACTTTGCTGGTGTTGCGGGTGTCGCTATATAAGTAAATCGATTATTTTCTATTCCTTCTTATAAAGTGTAGTAAACATCCCATGAAGACTCAGATAAGACCATTTTTTTGCGTTCCCAGGGGAAACCATCATGGCCTTCACTTTCTCACATGTGGGGGACGAGGTGGTGTATAGGACTCTAACCCTAACCAAGACCACTTGGGTCTCCATCTGTACAGCGCGGGGTGGAAAGGTCCTTGAGTGGAGGCTGAAGCCGTGGCAGGCCTCCCACCAGGTGGACCGACGATCTGGTGAAGGTCGCGGGAGCCCATTGGATGCGGGTAGCACAGGACCGATCTGTGTGGAGAACTTTGGGGGAGGCCTATGTCCAGCAGTGGACGTCTATTGGCTGAAATGATGATGGTGATAATTCTTAACGCTCCTAGCTACAGAGCGCAGTAACCGTAATGCTTGCGCGCGTAATGGGTCACTTCGATACCAAAAACTCTACCCAGTTACCGATATTTAATTAATCCATCGATAGTTGCGAAACACTACCACTATATAGTTAACTTGATTGCGTTCACTGGCCGATCAAATTAGAAAAAAAAGTTTACACAATTTAAATGGTTGGAATAATATTTTTTTGTACCACAATCTTGTCCTCGTGTTATTTGGATTCGTTAGCGTGTGAGCTTTGGATCTGTTTCAATACAGTAATTTATTGAAAGTATAAAAGAACCTTAAATAAAAATAAATCCTCCAACCCATTCAACTACGGCAGCCGATCTTGATGATTAACTATGTACGCAGGATATATAATAGTGCTCAAGTGTGTTCGCAAACACAGATGCATTGTCGTTTTTATGTGATAGGTAGCAGACGAGCAGGCGGATCACCTGATGGTAAGCAATTGCCGCCGCCCATGGATACCTGCAACACCAGTAGAGTCACAACCTTTTATCCCCTTACCTACGGGTGGGCCTTCACCTCTCCTCCTCCTCTCTATTCCCTTACCTTCTTAATTCGATGGGACACCAATATGACACGACCGAAGATGGATTGGGCGCAGAACAACGAATACGAACAACGATTTAACTTTGTCATTTCTAACGAAGTAATGTGTCTAAGTATATTTGAAAGCCGTTTACGATATCGCATCCGATTAATCGTATCGATAAATCTTACCGCTTAATTTTATTTTATACTTACCAGCTATTTTTCCCAAATCATCCGATCGATCCTATTTAGTGATCCAGGCATCATATTTTACGTTTCTTATCGTAGCAACTACTTACCCATTTTATACATACCAGTTAACAATGTCTTGGTTACAGTTCAGACCTCTATCATTGACACAAGTGATGCTATTAAAACCTGATAAAATAAGGTAAACGCTTCCCATAAAATTGCTATAAACGTATTTTCTTCCTAAAAGGTAAAAAATCTTGTTCTATTCTTATTTTATTTGCTGCGGAAAATACCCTTTAATACGCCATGACGTGTTAGGTTCCCACGACCCTTTAATGATCGGGAAAAATAATATTCTAAAAGAATGTGAAAATCACCCTTCAGTTGGGGAAACCCTCGTCCTTCTATGCCATTCAGTTTGTGGGCTTTTTTCTTATGTACCCTTTTTAAGCGCCTCGTTTTGTGAGACGCCATCATCGAAAGCCTTAAACATATTTAAGAGTTATGTTGGGTTAAAACTAGGCCTCCTAAAAATAAGTTTTTATGATGTAGTATATGTACCTACCTTGTATGTACTGCTTGGAAAAACATTGTACTCGAAGGGAAACTAACTTTAATCCTTAACACAGCATAGAGAACATTTTTTTTATCGATCCGGAAAAAAAGTAATTAAGATTGACTATGTCATTCTACCAATAGATAAATAAATTAGAATAGGGTTAGGGTGATCGAGATAGTGATTGCCCACTTAAGAAATTGACACTAGTTTTATTTCAATATAATCCTTTACTTTAACAATCAGGAATCCGAGTGTAATTATTTGACAACGTTAATAGTTTAGCAATGAGATAAGTTAGCAATAATTCAAACTTCGAAAGAATATTTCATAATTATAACGTATAACAAAAAATTCTCCTAAAAACACAGTGATTGCCCACTTGACACAGTGATTGCCAACCAAATGAGATAGTGATTGCCCACTATACCGCACGTTGTAATTCCATAAAAATATTATTGAATACTTAAAATTTTAGATCTTTTGTAATTTTTGTATTGTTAAGATATATTTCTAAGCAATTGAAATCAGTAACATCATCCAAATAAGATACCATTGACTAAGAAAACCTGTTTAATTTCAAAATCTAGTAAAATCATCAAATTGTTCTATCTATTTTGTCGTTATCTCAGCGAATAAATGGAAAGTACCAATTTTACAAAAGGTAGATACAGTTTTGAGGTTGTCGGAGGCCCAATGGGGGGTGAGGGGAAGGGGGTTAAAGCATTGGCATTACTTGTGACTCCACTGGTGTCAAGTATAGTCGTTAGCATTCGCTTACCATCAAGTGATGCGTGTTTTTGCTGCCACATCATATGTAATAAGCAATACTGCCGCCCATGGTCACCTGCAACACCACTGGAGTCACAAGTGCGCTGCCAACCTTTTATTCCCCCCCCGTTACCCTCATTCACTCGGCGAAACTCAGCACAGGGGCTGCTTCACGCTGGTTTTCTGTAAGGCAGTGGTATCACTCCGGTCAAGCCGGCCCATTCATCCCGAAGTATGACTCTCCCACTAGTTGAAAATCGAAAGATTTTTCTAATTATTACTGATTTGCATTATTTAGTAATTACATTTTTATATGTGATGGGTGGCTCACAAGCATACGGATCACCTGATGGTAAGCGATTTCCACCGCTCATAGACACTCGCAACAACAAGGGGAATCACAAATGCACTGCTAACAATTTAACTCCTTTTCCACCTTCATAGAGTCTCCGGCACACTCACGCGTTAGCGCCGCTTGACGTTGGTTTCTGTGATCATAGAATCAGTCCGTTCAAGCCGGCTTATTCATTCTGAAGCGTGCTCTCCCACGGTAAAATACATAATATAATTACGATAGGTATACCTACATATTTGGTTATTCTTCTTACCACCTTTCCTCCAAGATTTGCGGTAGCAGATCTAATTTTCCCCTATTTTAGGTCAACTTTTTGTCATCATCATCATCAGCCTGTCTCAGTCCACTGCTGGACTTAGGCCTCCCCGGACTTAGGCCTCCCCCAATGTTCGCCATTTCACCCTGTCTTCGGCGAGACGCATCCAATCTATACCAACGACTTTTCGCAAATCGTCACTCCATCTAGCCAGAGGCCGTCCCACACTACGCTTCCCGAGTAACTTTTTGTAAAAAGCAGTATTTTTCAAAACTCCTTGAAGTAAGTACCTACCTAGACATACAGATATAAAGAAAGTTACAGGATATAAAGAAAATATTCGGTTCGATTATTATATCCCTCATGTGATTTAGTAAATACCTACCCGGGCAATCACTGTCTCATACCCATGGCAATAACTGAATTCTGGTATGGCAATTACTGAATTTTTCATATTTTAGGTACAGTGATTGCCCACCCCCTTAAAATACTTAATAGAATAAAATTACGCCACGAAAACTGCTTCAAATTAAACATTAAAGCTTTAACTAACACGTCGTTGTGCTTTAACGCTCGAAAAACAAAATTAAAGTGATGCAAACATCAAAATCACAAAATGTGTCCTTAACAAATTCTATAAGGAATTCGCATTTATTGAAGTGACGGACACCCGCTGTCCAAAAACTGCTATTACAATATTTTTATTGAAAATTTTGCCAAATGTTTTATTTAGAACTCTAGTTAACAGTATCCTAGTGTTATTTAACGGATTTAATGTGAAACTACACCTTTGAAAGTAAGTTAAAATGTATGTTAACCTTAATTCGGGCAATCACTATACACTGGGCAATCACTGTCTCGGTTACCCTATATAATATATATTATATTAATAAAAATGATTGGCGTATCTTTGCTGTTATTTAAATACGTCAATTAATATTGATACAACAATTAAATTAAATTCACAGATTTTACAAACCCTTACCTAGGGTCTAATTGAATAATTTCGGTAACTATACACCTACAAATTTAAGTCGTTTTAACCCTTAAGGCCTCATAATTGGTAAAAGAATAAAGCCCTTTTAGCATGTTGGATCATTAAAATAAACAAAACAAAAATCTGCTGTTATTTCCCGGTGAATATTATTTTTTGTATGGAACTACTGATTTTTATTTTCATGATCTCACACGCTAAGAGTGCCTTTAAATGTTTTGCTTTATGTGGGCTTCAGGATTAAAACGACTTAATCGGTGTATTTGAATCAGTAGAAAAAATCTCCGGATGCAAATCGTGGGATGAGCAGCAAACCAAACATGAACTTTAAGGATATAAACATTGCAACAGGGAAAAATTAATAAAAAAAAAAAAACGTTTTTGTGCATTACTTTATTAAATCAATGTACGACATAAAAATTTATCTGTACACAGATTATTTTTATAATTAAAAAATATTAACTAATGTGATTTGGATAGGCATTATAGTCAGTCATTTAGATAACATTTCATTTTTTTACGTGTGTTGATAGTTTATCGATATCTAATAAATCCTGCCATTTTGGTACCTAAACGTAAAAAAAAAACAATCATTTTTTTCAATGAAAAACGTAAATTTTTTTTTCATATGCGCCTTTTTGTTTCTAAATTTAACAATTATAAGAATTTAAGATAAATATTTTTAGTAATATAAACTCAGTTTTTAACCATTACATATTTTATAGATAGCACAATCATTATAAAATCATCCATATTAAACTTAAGTTAAAACTATAACATAGCGTTATAATTGAGAAAATCGACTTTAACACTTAAAGAACAAAGTCGAATTTTCCCATTTATACGGCGACTAATTGTTCAACCAATTATAAATTATTTCACAACATGTCAACTCTTATGAGGTATTTTGAAACTGTGGACACAAAAAGGTATTAAATAGGCAAATTTTCTATTGATAAAGAGATAAATTCTGTAGACATCGACGAATCTTATATACAAAACGTAAACGGCGAAACACTAGCGCCGATGTAATCTACGCTCAGCGCCATCTATGGGCTAAAAGTTGAATCAATCCCGAATCGAAGTGAGGGCGGGCTTACTACATTAATGCCTGTCACATATGAGAAGTAAAGTGAAGCCAATGCTGTCCCACAGCAGGGCAAATGCCTCTCTTCCTTTAAATACCTTTCCTTATCAGTACCTACTTTACCTACATAATGGAGCAGAGGCGCTATGTATAAATATATATGTTTATAGGTGTATGTGTATATGTTTTTAGGGCAGCCGCTGAAATTCAGCGTCGACACTGGACTTACTTGACCAGTGTCGACAAAAGCTGAGACGCCTATTTGGCATTATTATTGTCGTCTTATGTTTATAAATAAAAATCCATTTATTGCTCAAAATATACTAAAAGTTTACAATAAATAGGTACTAATCAACAAATGGTTTGAGCAAAGGGTAGTGACTAAGCTTATGCTCTCGCAGGACAGTCACACCTTTTCTCTTTATGTGTTAGTTGAGAGATGCGTAGGTATGAGGGCTATCATAAATTGACTCTAGTTTTATTTAGCTAACAGTAAACAAAATGTACCTTTTTTTTACAATAACCTAAATAAATATGTGTTATACCTAAGTAGGTACATCGTTTTGAAAAAATCTTGTAAAATACCAAATAAAGATATTTCATTCATTCAAATAATACCTGATTGAACAATAGGTACAAATTCATAAAGGACCGCGACTTAGCGCTTTATAATTGCTTGATACAGTTAACGTCTTCCACCGGACCTTTGTTTCAGTAACCGCTAACTACGGTAGTTAAAAGTTAGCCTTTGGAAGGTGAATTCCCCTTTTGTGTGCCTCGTTCTAGGCGAATTGTGAATTTGTGACCCGTTTTTTAAACGATTCTGCATCAACTTTTAAACGGTCTCGGTTAAATGAAGTTTTTAGTCGATTTTTAGCGCATTGTGACACTCTGAAGTGAATAACGTACTTAGTTTATAAAATAACTTTTAGTTGTTGAAATTGTTGAAAATAATTTTTCACCTTTTGAACCGACGCCAAAACGACTTGATGATATAAGTCTGTGTGTATGAGTGTGAATGTTCACTAATAGAGAAACTGATTTTCATTTTTTTTTGTTTGAAAGGAGAAGTAAACGGAATTGTGTTTCTGTGTTTGATGGCGCTTAACAAAGATGGCCGCCGCTACAAATTAGCATTTTGTCATAACTCCTTCAATGATATTATTTAAAGCTAGAGTGAATAGGCTACTTCTGGGTAAGCCCACTCTATCGTAGTCTTCTTTTTAACTCTAAGAGTTCAGTATGAAGCCAAAAATAGATATTTTTATAATTTAAAGGCTTGGGTAGTAGACTATTATTAAAGAAAAAAAATACCTAATCGGCAGACATGATCATAAGATACTTTCATGCGGAAAAATATGCTTTTATATGGAGTGTGATAATGGCTAAAGATCAAATTTCACGTGTAGGAGGAAAGAAGAAACCAAACCCAATATACCTCTATGAACGTTCGGACAATCCGCAACAATACACTGACTCTTATGACCATAGTAATAAGAGCTTCCAAAATGCGTCCTGACTATAGGTTCCGTAGATATGGTGGTTATGATGGATCACTATCATATATGTGGACGTATAATAACATTTCCTTTTGATCGATTAATGTAGGTAAGGCAAACATGGGCTTATACAACGAATTTGGTATACATTGCATTAAATTGTGGATATTATAGTAATGCCCAAAATAGTAGTTTTTACCTACACTTTTTTATACAATAACTTCGGAATACTGGAGGAAAAATGCTTTTATATGGAGTGTGATAATGGCTAAAGATCAAATTTCACGTGTAGGAGGAAAGAAGAAACCAAACCCAATATACCTCTATGAACGTTCGGACAATCCGCAACAATACACTGACTCTTATGACCATAGTAATAAGAGCTTCCAAAATGCGTCCTGACTATAGGTTCCGTAGATATGGTGGTTATGATGGATCACTATCATATATGTGGACGTATAATAACATTTCCTTTTGATCGATTAATGTAGGTAAGGCAAACATGGGCTTATACAACGAATTTGGTATACATTGCATTAAATTGTGGATATTATAGTAATGCCCAAAATAGTAGTTTTTACCAACACTTTTTTATACAATAACTTCGGAATACTGGAGGAAAAATGCTTTTATATGGAGTGTGATAATGGCTAAAGATCAAATTTCACGTGTAGGAGGAAAGAAGAAACCAAACCCAATATACCTCTATGAACGTTCGGACAATCCGCAACAATACACTGACTCTTATGACCATAGTAATAAGAGCTTCCAAAATGCGTCCTGACTATAGGTTCCGTAGATATGGTGGTTATGATGGATCACTATCATATATGTGGACGTATAATAACATTTCCTTTTGATCGATTAATGTAGGTAAGGCAAACATGGGCTTATACAACGAATTTGGTATACATTGCATTAAATTGTGGATATTATAGTAATGGCCCAAAATAGTAGTTTTTACCTACACTTTTTTATACAAAAACTTCGGAATACTGGAGGAAAAATGCTTTTACAATAAGATAAAAGAAAGTAATTCAATTTAAGCCACAGAACGCTCAAACGACACCTCCTACGTTAGTTGTTGTATCCCAAAATAACATAGCGTTTTTACTAAAAAAGAGCGTTATCGTAGAAATTTATGCATTGTAAAACAACAATACGATTGATTGTGTTTTCGTAAATTTTTCACGTTGAATGCATAAATTACTACGAATACAGCGCTTTTAACTAAAACGCCAAATGGCATTTTAGTGGGATACAATATTATTACGTAGAATTTGAATCTCTTATGCAGACAGATAAATTGTCATTTAGTACTCACTATGGACTGTTGAAAAGTCATGCTATCTCTTCCGGAAAATGACAGGATAATACATACTCAATACTACTTGGTAAATTTTTCACTAGTCAAAAAATCAATATCGCTCGAGAATAAAATGCCGTTCGTATTTATTTGTCAATGTCAGCCTCAGAATTAATTAAATGTAAAGAAACATACCAATTCCATTAAACAAATCCTTTCGTTTCAATTTACCCAGTCAATCACACATAAAAGTATACAAAACTGTGAAATCTCCCCAATCGACTTTCGCCTCAACGTCAAACACATTCGCTTTAATATTTATTGAGGAAATTAACTTGACTGATGTTCGTAACTTGATGTGTGGTTGATACCTAACCTTTCTGTGTCCACAGCCCGTAAACGGCCCGTTACAATAGGATAGTTTCAATTAATATCACAGTTTCCGTATTAAAAGTAGGACATTACAAACTTGTCTAGTCTGAACTATTTACACTTTGCTACTCGACTGAACTAGAAACAGTAAGTCCTCGATACATCCGAGCACTGCGCTTTGTCTTGTTGTCACCCGAAGTAGTACTGCGCGTTCGAATATCGATATAAACTCCTTGTGTTAGGGTCGGTTTCGTTCTGCATCTGGACTCGAGGGAGGGTCTTGACTGCAACTCCTCTGCCTAACGTACCATGTGGCATGGTTCGCAGAGGCATTTCTATAGGATACTCCGCTACTTGCCCATACATGTTAGTGCTGACGTGTGGGTATGTATTTGGGACTGGTCTACCGACGTATCTGTTGATCTTGGGGCTGAGAGCGACATTTCGTGAACTGGATCTCGGGTTTCATTCCCGAGTCTACAGTATCAACTGGCCCGGATAGACTAGTGATGTTAATGTCATTGTCAACTTCTGATATGCTGTCGTTGAAGCCGTTCGGAATCTCGGTTGTGGCGGATACGTCGGGACCTTTTGGCTGTTCTGTGCTTCTTCGGTGAACCAAGCATCGGACGACGCCAACCATGATGCAGAGTAGGAGTGAGACAGCAATAGCGGCAATGATGTACACGTACATGATGTCAAATTGATCTGCTGACAAAAGAAATGAATCGTTATTATAGTTATAAAAACGATGGTTAGTTGTAAAATAATGTAAGAGAAACCAAGAAGAATCTAGTGATAAGAATGTGTGCCTTCTGAATCAGTATGATATTTTAACCTATATCAGTATTATGTTAAACCAATGAATGATGATAAGTTGCGTCCGATAACTTTGTACGCAACTGGGAATTATTTGCTAAGATGAGAAAGTGAGAGAAAAACACTAAACTTTTTCTTATGACCTTCTTTACAAACCAAATCTATACCTACTATTTATAAATAGATAAATTTTACATATATCGACAAACCTTATTATACTAATCGAAAAAACACTAGCGCGATGCATTCGACGCCTAGCGCCATCTATTGGTACGGGTTGGAACGTTCCAAAACGAAGTGAGGGCGGGTCATTACAGGAGCAATAATTTAATTTAATTATAAACCTGTAACTATGCAGTGTCATCATGACATAACTACCTAAACTGTGGCTAAAGGCGGACGATCAAAATGTTAAATGATTATACGAGTAAAGACTTTTATATCTCCAGCCTACTCAATTCGCTTAGCAAGCAAAGAGTCTCGCATTTAGATGTAAACAAAACAACAACTGAAATAAAACAAAATTCCTCAGTATTTGCTTACTTACGATATTAAACTCATCTCGTTAAGATGCCTTCAACATGAAGACATGAGATCGCTCTTCAAATCTAAAGTACAGTATAGAAATGTTTCGTAGCCCGACACTTATGGCCCCAATGGTCAATTCTTGATGGCATCAATCGACGTTATTCCCTGCCAAGGTCTGTTTTTCCCGACCACTATAATCTGGACAGCTTTAAGGCAAGAGTGAACAGGCATCTTCTAAGCTAACGCGTACTGTCCTAGACATCATTGTCACTTTCCATCAGGTGCGATTGTGATCAAGCGTTGGCCTATAGTTTAATAAAAAAAATTGATAGTTTTTATTGATCAAGAAGTACACAATTATAGACGAGCAGACGAATAACCTGATGGTAAGCGATTGCCGCCGCTCATAGACACTTGTAATACCAGTAGAGTCACAAGTGCGGTGCCAACCTTTAACCCCTTTTCCCCAGATTGGGCCTCTACCTCTCTCGATGAAACATAGCACATGCGCACCTTTACGCCGATCTTCTGTGAAATCGTGGTATCAATCCGGTCGAACCGGCCCATTCATGACGAAGCGCGGCTCTCCCACGGTTAAAAATGTATGTAGTAGGTAAGTTCTCATTTTGACAGTTTTGGCAAACTCAATTTCTCTGGTAACCGGGCCCGGGTGAGCTAAAAGTTATTTATCTCACTTACTTATTATTTTATACTGTGTCCAAAAAGATGCTTAAAACATCCGCTAACTCGTATTAAAGTAGGAATTACGGCGATAATAGAAAATAAGGGCTTGCCCTTTAATTTGACGTTTAATAACTTGAATTAATACCAGGTGATTTGGCTAAGAACTGGTAATTATGGGCCTTTGAATATTGAATCTTTGATGTGCCTATCTGTTTTGGGATTCGAATAATGAAATATCATCATTCCTTATTATTTTTGTCGAATATGCATAACACGCTTAGATAAAAGAGACGTAAGATTACTTACGTTTCTTTTATCTAAGCGTTAATACTAATTAAGGAAACCCGAATAATTTAAGTAGGTATGGGCAGAGAGCCCCTTAGGTATTAACTATACTGAAACTGTAGAATAGTTTTCTCCTACAAATACTTTTTAAAACGGGACTAAAAGCGACGAAATTTAATAAGTACCTACATTCTAGCACTTACTGCTTGACGTTAACAAACGTAAACGTAAAAAAAAAGTTTTACTAGAAGAAAACGTATTTTTTACGTTTACGCCAATGATAAAAATAATACGACTTTTGATTTGTAATATAATATAAAAATAAATATGGATAATAAGATGGATTTTAAGGCATAGATGTGTTATGACACAAGTCCCATTAGTTGAACCAAGTGACTTGATACGTTTTTGAGTTACGGGTAGGTTAAAATGACTCCAAATGGTTAGTGTATTACACACGGCATGTGTTCTCACCAGTTCGCCTTGCTTGAAGTTTACTCTGACTAGCTACCCCTAGCCTAGATAGATAAATACCTAGATATACTTTATTGCACAAAATTCACAACTTAAGAAATAGACATTCGACTTAGAAAGATCATTTGTGAAGTCCTTGAGTGGAGACCACGACTCAGTAGTGCGTAGTGTTGGTCGCCCTGCGACTAGGTGGGATGATGACATTTGCAGGCTGGCTGAAGTGGGTTGGATGAGAGTGGCCGAAAATAGGGAACAGTGGCGTGCATTAGGGGAGACCTATGCCCAGCAGTGCACGAGTGTGGGTTGCAGATGATGATAAGATCATTTGACTTTAAAGAATTAACATTATCATCAAATCAGCCAATGGACATCCACTACTGGACAATGAACAAAGGCCTCTCCCAATATTATCCATCCGTACAGATCGGTCCTGTGCCGCCCGCATCAAAGGAATTCCAGCGACCTTAACCAGATCGGGAAGATAATCTCACGCGATAGATAATAAAGTAACGATGTTCCCAAATGTCGGTTTGTATAATATATGCAAGCAGACAGACACTTAAAAGTTCCTCCAGTATTAACTAGTTGGTGAGCTTCGTAAGCGGTACATTAAACAGAGATTATAAAGTAAAATCACAAACCCTGTATACGAGCCACTGGGGGCGGATTGTCCTTTATTTTGTTCGAGTTTACGTCTATCTAATAGTGTGGTTAGACTATCGATAATTTTATCGACAAACTTAGTGTCGATAGTATTAGATTAAGTTTGTCTGGTCCCCAGCCTTAGCATTAAGGAGATCTCAGAAGGCAGTTTTTTTAAATTATTGTAATTAATTTTTACTAAATCCTGGATTGTTGTTAAAATATACCCATCAAACTTTTAATGGCATTTCTTTAAAACGATCAATAGCAGAGTTTGATGGGGTCGATTTTTTTTATATACTGTTGATAAGGAAAACTGTCGTAATTACTGTTTTTGAATATAACCAATCGTTAATTAGCAGTTTCAACAATGATAAATTGAAATAAAATCATATCTATAAATAGCTTGTAAACGGGTTTGGTGATATCCTTAAACATTACCTTTATAAAAGTGTCGTGTTCATCAAAAGCAAACAAACTATAACTGTTATGTCACTAAACAAACAGTTGGATAAACTATCGATAAATATTGGGACAACACTACCTGACTGATTAAGTTTGTGGAGAATTTCATGATAGTTGAACTTTGCCTAGAACAACAGCTTAAACTTTATTCGGCTTACAAATCGCTGTAGTCCTTTAATTCTTTAGAAATGTGAGGTTTTTGTAAGGTCTTTGTTTAAGCAATGCTTTCAAACATCGAAATGTTTACACTCTGTATAATTGTAGATGTTGAGCAGTGCTATTACGAAAAAAATCCGAGTTGAAAAGGTTAGAGATAAAGGTTTAGAAAATAGAGGTACAAGTATAACTACAAGAGAACTACAACAAGTATAAATGTATTAACTAGTTTAACGGTGAATGCAATTAATTTAACGATTCAAAAGTAGAATATTGTTTTGATTTTTAACCAACTTCAAAAAGGAGGAGGTTCTCAATTCGGCCCGTATGTTTTTTGTATGAATGTTACTCGATTTCTCCGCCAATTAAATTATGAATGGATTTTAATGATTCTTTTATTGTAGTAGGCCATTATTCAGCGGTGGTCCCATATAAATTTTATCAAAATTGACTCAGTGGTTTTTCAAAAAAAAAAAAACAAAAAATATATTGTGGCTTGAGTCTTGAAGTCGATTTTTATTTTCAAAAAATATTTTTACTCATATATTATTATTGCATAGTGGCCCGCCCTCACTTCGTTCCAGTTACTTAGACCAGTACCAATAGATGACGATTGTAACAACGCCAAAATATCGCAAACTCAAAAATAAGGTAGATAGTTAGTGCTCATATAAATTAAAAACAATATAATTTTGAGTTATCTTCTCTAGAAGGTTGCCAAAATAGTGCGCGGGCCCAATGATAAGGTCATGCCGTGAGAGAGCCACGCTTCGTCATGAATGGGTCGGCTCGACCGTGAGCGCCCGCCCTGTGTTTCGTCCCGATGGGGAGCAAAGAGAAAAAAGTTTTTATGATATAGGTAGCAAACGAGCCGACGGATCACCTGATGGTAAGCGATTACCGCTGCCCATGGACACCTGCAACACTCAGTGGTGTCACAAGTGCGCCGCTTTTAACCCCCTTCCCATGGATTTGACCTCCAGTACCCTCACTCACGCAGCGAAACACAGCGCATGCACTGCTACACGCCGGTTTGCCAACCAAAATCAAATTAAAGAATTTTTCCTCACCATCTTTCGCCAGATGATGCCGAGGAGGGGAAGCGGACGGTGGATCCCGTAAGATGCTGGTGGCATTAATGCTGGTAGACACGGATGGTCTTTGAGGAGGGACGGCGGCCACCGCCGGGGCTGGAGGCACTGCTGACTCCACCCACCATCGATCGCCGGAGTCGTCTGCGAGAAGAAAATGGTTAATCTTCCAAGTAAAGGACGGTTGGCCGGTTGGATTACAGAGCGCATCTGTGAACATTTACATCCCTTTAACCACATGATCAACCAACCATTCTGAACAACATTTGATGTATGACTTTTGAAAATTTGCATTAAAAAAAATCATCTTTCCATACAAAGTCGGTCACGTTGTACGTCATTTTGTACGGGGAGTCGAAAAATATTTCGATGAATTTCGAGAAGTTCTGGAACAAATGTTGTTCAGAATGGTTGATAGAAGACGTGGTTAAAAGGATATAAATGTTCACAGATACACTCTGTATTGTTGGTGGGTCACCAGTATTCCGTGAAGCAGGTACCTACTGGTGGCCCGGAACGTGGTCAGATCTACTGACACAGTGATAGATATAGAGATAAAGGTAGCCTGCAGAGATAGTAATTCTGTGTGCGTGAGTAACCGCCACAGCCGACAACGCATCCGCACTCCTTCTAGTTTAGCTGATGTCTATGGGCGGCGGTGTTCACTTACCATCAGGTGACCCGCTTGAAGAAAAAAAAATTCTATTTAGATCCATACCAAATACCTATTTATTAATAATACTTACATACCTACTTACTATTAGACAAAAATTATTACGACACTGTCGAACGTAAAAACGGTGACCCCGTACAGTCGAGTTCAAAAATTTGTATACACTTTAGGACCTTGTCACAGTACATATGTATAAGAAAACGACTTCCACTTTATTATAAATATGTATTGTGACAAGGTCCTAAAGTGCATACATATTTTTGAACTCGACTGTACCCACAATTATTTATTTTGGTGCACATTTCATTGTACCTATTGATGAAGCTGCAAAGCTACTCCATTGGAAAACAGAGGCGTTTATTTCATCATTTAGCTTTGTTAAAACCTAAACAATACAGCATTCCAGTCGTTCAAATATTTGCTTTCTCCTATTGGAAAAGGCATTGACGAAAAAAAACGAGACTTCTAAAGAAAACGTCCTTGGGCCTAAACGAAATTGACAAAGGATTCAATGTCCCAGAAACTCGAAGCAAATAAAACTTTCAATTAAAACTGGCAGTTGAAAGTAATACTCAAGCTTTGATTGTTTTCAAGTCTTAATAAGGAATAGACTTCAATGACAGTAAGTATTAATTTTGATGTCAAATACTTGTTACAAACGGGACTAAACGTGAGGATATTTAAATTATAGCACTTAACGTTTCGACCGCGTTATAACGACTGTGGTTACAAGCGGACTCAAAAAAAGTAATCCAAAAACAAACCCAAATTTGCTATTTGATATTCAAATTCAATTTCTTTTTTTAGGTCAGTCCCCCAATTATTCTCGTCATTTTCGATATAAAAACATGGTGGATATAGAGAGTGTACGTGCATTGGTCACCGTAGCTAAATCAGTTGGAAGATATCATTATTATTTTTCCTATCCTTGGAAATATTCGTAAGTCGTTATGCAAAAGTTTTAACTACCACTCGAGTAAAATGCCTACACGCCTTTAGAAATTCAACAAGTTCCGAACTATTAAAATTTTACGTTGACGTTATTTGGGTCAAACTACCGGTAACCGTCAATATTAGTCTTTAGAGCGCACAGTTTAGAGTACAGAACTCAAATATAGGTATTTTTGAAAACTCTTTAAAATGGACCCTGAGGTCGTACCAGGAAAATTGTCTATTAAAATTATGTAACATTCCAAATGCGTTAAAACATCGTTTAAAAACATTAAGAGAGAAAAAAGGCTAAAGCTATTTTGGAACAGCCAGCATACCAGAAATATTTGAACCTTTGAAAAAAAAAACGCTCTCAACACAATAATTTGTGCTGATACAGAGTAGCGTTTTCTACTGTCTTTAAGCCTGATCCCTTCGTGATAGTGATGCTTAATTGTTTTGATTAAATCTGCCGCACTCAGAAACGTTCATTCAACCTTAATGCTCATTATCTGAATTATGGATAGTGTTTATATTTTAATTTTTATTAAAATAAATAAGAGTCAATATTTTTACTTAAGTGTAACGTTTCTGAGTGCGGCAATAAGAGACTTTTGCTTTGCTTGGATAATAAATAGGCTGATGCATACTTTACTTCTAAACTACCGTCATGACTGTCAATGATCCGAAAATAACAAATAAAACTTCTTACATTCTGAAGTCATCTACAAAATCACCTAACTAATAAGAAAGTGATTCGTCTAGGCAATGTAGAAAGCAATTTCTCGAAAGCTAGTAACGAGTCTATGAAACAGAGATGTACAAGAACTGTGATTCCATTAATTACTTTCGGGTCGAAACCTATTATTGCTTTATAAGGGTAGAAGGAGAGTAATAATACTGAGTTTGTATCGTTAATATTAATTAAATTTGCCCTGAATTTTGCCTGCGTATAGAATAATTTATTGTTAACATTACGCAATAAAAGTCTGGATCAATGTCAGGAACATTAGCTGTGTCGTAGTCTCAAAAATCGGTAGTCGCCTCCCTTTCATACGCGCTGTGTACTCGTATAGTTGAATGCGACAGATATATTCTCATTAGTTACTGGACTACTTCATTACGAACCACCTGTTCAGTTGCTTCGACAAAAAATGAACCTTTTTGATTTTCTACATTAATTGCTTACGATCGTGTTTTATTTGTGTCTTCAAATATGGATTAGGAGTTTTTTTTACGTGGTAGGTAGCAGACAAATCACCTGATGGTATGCGATTGCCGCCGCCCATAGACACCTGCAACACTAGTAGAGTCACAAGTGCGCTGCACAACATTTAAGCCCAATTGTGCCTCGAGTACCCTCACTCACTCGACGAAACACAGCGCAGGCGCTGCCGGTCTTTTATTAGGCCGTGGGTATCACTCCGGTCGAGCCGGGCCATTCACGCCGAAGTGTGGCTTTCCAACAGTTATTTGACAAGAGCTCTGATCGAATGCCCATTCCATATTATTGTTGATTGAATGTTTAAGTCCTTACAACCAACGAAAAGTGGTTTGTCTTTTCCGTCAAGGTAAACATTAAACTTATGTACGTATATGTACCTTTTTATGAGATAACCTCTACAAAATAAAGACAATTTTTAAAAATGGTCACCCACTCAACTTTTCGTGCGAGGCTGGTGGGCGTTAATAGAGAATTATTGCCATATTATATAGGTATGTATATCATTTAATTAAAAAAGATGTTTAATAAAGTACTTGTGCTTATATTCCTCGAGTACCTTTTGTTTCTGTGGCGACGATAAGCTAATTACTGGCTGGATAACATTCTGTCTCCATCGCACAATTTAATATCAACGTACTTTACTTCTCGAATACACCTTAGCCCTCCTATTTATACAAATAAGCTTACTCAAGTGAACATCGCGAATGAATTCGGGATTTACTCTTAATAACATCTTACGTATAGAACGGAATTAAAATTATCTTCGCAGGGAAGACAGTTTATTATCCCGGTATCCCAGTATCGGCGTCACGTGTAAGCTATTGCTGCTTAAGTCTGAGGGAAAAGGTTGGAATTGGCTCGAAAATTTTTGCACAAGCGGATGAATTTGCGTAATCCTCTCTTAATTTGGACCCGCGCAATCTACAAGGATTTGTTTCCTTGGTGTCAGTTCGCTTCTTTGCTTTGTCGGAGTAAAAACAGCTTAGGCGAGAGCTGTAGGGATTACAGTCACCGTCAGATTATCGTAGCAGACAAGATGACCAAATATATCTGAACAATTAAAATGTCAATAAGTTCTGAACGCTACAAGTAACCATTATATCTGAAATAATCTGAGCAGGTGCCAGTCATTAACTTCTGAACATACAACTAACCAATAATATCTGAACACGTCAGTACTGCATTAATATCTGAGCAGATGTCAGTCATATATCAGGATAAACAAGTACGTAAAGAAAAGAAACAAAGTGTCATTACATATTTGAACTGAAAATTATTTTTAAAAGTGTGTGGCCAGGATGTGGGCATTAACAGTAAATGGAAACTAAGGAGTTTCATCAAAAAACCAAGATGTTTATTACCAACGAGCGGTCACGAAGCGAACATGTTAAAGATGATTGTATTCGTTTATATGATGAGATTGATGATTCATTCATTCATTCAGGTGATTCAGAGACACTTTTTTACCTTTTCGAATAACTACTGTAACAAAAAAGTTGATGTCGCAAAAATGGCCGCCATTTTGTTTTTTTTCTTTAAATATCAAAAACCTATTATTTTTTGATATGATTAATTAAAAACTCTCAGGGTTGTCGAAACTTTTTTCCGCAAAATAATCCCCAACACACCAAAAAACAGCCCTTATCAGTGAGTCAGTCATTGGTAATCGAGCTTTATATAAGTACTAGTGGGCGCCCGCAACTTCGTTTGCGTGAACTTTATGACTCTTGACTTAAAGATGATTATTTAAATAGAATTTAACAAAAATATTACTTATTATAAATGTTCGTTTATAGGTTAATAGATTTTTAAGGCGGCTCATTAATATTTTATACGAAATGCTAAGGAATGGAACAACTTGCCGGCTTTTGTATTTCCAGAGAGCTACAATTTGGGTGACTTTAAGTCGAGAGTGAATAGGCTTCTTCTGGAAAAGCACGCTACATCTTAGACCTCATTGTCACTCTCCATCAGGTGAGATGAGGTCAAGTGCAAACCCATTTAATATTTAAAATATCAACTTCTAATGAAAGTAACCCCCAAATTATTTTTTATTCCATTAGGGGATGTAAATATTCTATAAAAGTTTGAATCTTATATTTTATCCATTAATTCTGTCAAAGAATGTGTATGCAAAAGTTGGAGTAGATTGGGCCAAGAAATCACGTATTCCCATGAACAAACTTGGAACCCCCCTTTCGCTCCATTAGGGGTTTAAGTTCGGAATATCCTTCCTTATAGGATCTCATCCAAAAATGCTCATCACATTTGACAATTTTCCATTCCATTTCATTCCATATTTGTTATAGTGTAGCTGGGCTCTTAGAGGTCCAAACCAGATGTTCCATGATCTTTGCTTTTTTTCATGGCATCATAAACTGTTCATCAATCTGAACAAATTTTGTTAAGGTGCCATTGACCTACCTCTTATAGTTTAGCTGGGCTGTTGTGGTTCTACATCAAGGAGCCTGGTATTCAAAATGTAATATATCCTATAAGTTGCCCTGATATTACAGCTATACAATAAAAAAAGTTTCATTCGAAATGGTTCAGTAGTTTCCGAGATTAGCGCGAACAAACAGACAAACAGATAAACAGACAAACAGACAGACAAAAATTTTAAAAATCATTGATTCATGTTCTGTTACTGTTTTTTAGTCGTCCTAAGTTATTTTGAGATAAATATCTTCAATGTACAGACACAGCTTTTTTACATTTTTATTATATGTATAGATTACCTTTGTTGAGCGACGAACGCGACGTTGCCAAATTGATTTCTAAAACGATAGGCAACCTCGCATTGGTATTGACGTGCGTGAAGGATGACAGTTCAGATATTATTGGTTATTGTATGTTCAGAAGTAAATGACAGCATCTGCTCAGATATTAATGCAGTACTGAATGTTCAGATATTATTGGTTAGTTGTATGTTCAGAACTTATTGACATTTTAATTTGTTCAGATATATTTGGTCACCTTGTCTGCTACGATATATCTGATGGCGACTGTACCAGACAAATCACCTAATGGTATGCGATTGCCACCGCCCATAGACACTTGCAACACTAGTAGAGTCACAAGTGCGCTGCACAACATTTAAGCTCAATTGTGCCTCGAGTACCCTCACTCACTCGACGAAACATGTTACAGCGCAGGCGCTGCTTCATGCCAGTCTTCTTAGGCCATGGGTATCACTCCGGTCGAGCCGGGCCATTCATGCCGGAGTGTGGCTCTCCCACAGTTATATGACAAGAGCTCTGATCGAATGCCCATTCCATATTATTGTTGATTGAATGTTTAAGTCCTTACAACCAACAAAAAGTGGTTTGTCTTTTCCGTCAAGGAAAACATAGGTACGTAGGTACCTATTTATGAGATAACCTTTATAAAATAAAGATAAGTTTTAAAAATGGTCACCCGCTCAACTTTTCGTGCGAGGGCTGGTGGGCGTTATTAGATAATTATTGCCATGTAGATATACATATATTATATTATCATTTAATTAAAAAAGATGTTTAATAAAGTACTTGTGCTTATAATATCCTCGAGTACTTTTTGTTTCTGTGGCGACGATAAGCTAATTACTGGCTGGATAACATTCTGTCTCCATCGCACAATTTAATATCAACGTACTTTACTTCTCGAATACACCTTAGGCCCTCCTATTTATACAAATAAGCTTACTCAAGTGAACATCGCGAATGAATTCGGGATTTACTCTTAATAACATCTTACGTATAGAACGGAATTAAAATTATCTTCGCAGGGAAGACAGTTTATTATCCCGGTATCCCAGTATCGGCGTCACGTGTAAGCTATTGCTGCTTAAGTCTGAGGGAAAAGGTTGGAATTGGCTCGAAAATTTTTGCACAAGCGGATGAATTTGCGTAATCCTCTCTTAATTTGGACCCGCGCAATCTACAAGGATTTGTTTCCTTGGTGTCAGTTCGCTTCTTTGCTTTGTCGGAGTAAAAACGGCTTAGGCGAGAGCTGTAGGGAAGACGCCCGTGATGGTTCATACTGTAAATCTATTAGATTTTACTTAAATTTTGCACTTGTCTCAGTGAAGTATCCGTTTAAGTGTCTACTCTAAAATCTGGAAATGTGGAGTCAAACTTCCGTGATGTTTTACTATATTTACCCCAATGCCGTCTACATCTACATCGCCAGATAGACAGGTTCAACCGTGGGAGAGCCACGCTTCGGCATGAATGGCCCGGCCCGACCGGAGTGATGCCACATCCTGATAGGGGGGAAATGGGGGTTCTGTCGATATGTAAGACACCATATTTTGAACCTTATGTGAAGGAAATAATTAATTCCAAACCTATCACATTAAAAAAAAAACATTAAGGGTTTAAAGGTGGGAATTTAATTGAACTGTAGGTACTGGTGTACAGTACAGTAAGTTGAGTTTCGAGTAAGTGTTATTTACGTTTCTAATGCTCCGCTTTTTTTTTTGACATTATAATAAGTATCGTGAATCTTCCGTTAGTCTGTTTATGTCATTCACACCGAAACATGCTGCGATTACACACATGTAGGTATGTGATGGTAAGCGATTATAGCGCGATATGAGTATGGAGGTATATAACATAATTATGCCATTGTTAGTATTACGATGTAAATTTTACCCCATGATTCAGGATTTCTTGTGTGACAGATAGCAGACAAGCAGACGGATCGCCTGATGGTAACACCAGTGAAGTTACAAGTGCGCTGTCAACCTTTAACCCCTTCCCCCAATTGGGCCTCCGGTATCACTCCTCAACGAAACCCAGCACAGGCTCTTATGAAGGATTCACTCTTATAAGCTTGGAACGCGTCAACCCTTTTAAGACTGCCAAAATACCCATACACTCGCTTCAAAAATTACAAGCTTATACGTGCGTATAAACCGCTAATCTAAAACCGCACAATGAGAAAAAAATCTTCAAGATTTTTTTATCTCGTAAAAACACTGTTCTATCTCAAGGGATGAGCTATAAATATTTTCTACGACATACTCAAGTACTAGCGAGAAGACATGGGCGGATAGGCTTATCCTTAATCACTGGACATAAAGCTATTGCCAGATTTGTTTGGGATAGTTTTGGAGATAAATTCTTAGTTTTAGTAGGTACAAAACAAAACAGACAAATATGAACCTTATTAATATTGTCTCATGCTTTGTTTCAAAGGTAAATAACTTAAAAATGTCACAGTACCATTTTTACTATTCATGCCTTTGCAAGTAAAAGGGAGCTGTGACAAAATTAAATTTTAATAATAAATGCGCCAGGCAATCACAACAATCAACCTGGTCTCAAACTAGGGCAACCCCTGTGCTATAAGTACCAGGTGACGATAATTAATTGGGGGCGTCAACCCAGAACACCCAGACCCAAGAAAACTTAGAAAATGTAGTTTCCTAAATTGACTCGACCGGGAATCGAACCTTTCGCGCTTCGGGCGAACACCATAGCCACTGCGCCATAGAGGCCGACAAAAAATAATAATAATATGTAATGCGTAATTTTTGGGCAGTTACATTTGAAATTTGCCATACTTTAACTACCAATCATTTTGTGATCTTCGTAATTTTAGTCAATAGAAGCCCTGTACTATCCAAGCCTTTACATTTTATTTAATACATAAAGTGAAGGTTGTAATAAAATGTAGCGTAATCCATGGTTTTGTGGGAACGGCCATTTTGGACCGGCACCCATCAAACATAGCTGGCGACTACGCAGCATAATCACCTTTCAAAGAAAAAAAGAAACAAAACCAATATTGATTCATCTGGTCCGGAGCTACGATGCCATAGACACGCAGAAAGACAGACACTTAAAACACCCCGTCTTTTTTGCTTCGGGGTAAAAAAAAAAACTTTGGCAGATGTTGGCATTGAGTAATTTACAGTGTCTTTCAGTGTCCTTGTCATTATAATTCAGCGGTGCCACATTTCTGCCAGATTTGCATTTTCAATCTAAAGCCCCGGGAAACTAGTTTTACACTCAATTTTTTTTTCTGTAGCATAAAAAGTATAGTCGTTTAATTTTTAGGGTTCCGTGGTCGATGGGAAAAAAACAAGATGCTATTGTCGACACAAGCTGTAACTTATGATGCTAGAAAAGTGTCATTTTCACAAATGAAGTATTTCATGATAATTATCACAAAAAAATACAAATAATATTTAAGAAAAGTGCTAAAAAGGGATTTTTGACAACCTTTTGCCGGTAATCACAATAACTAGTAAAAAAAGCACAGAATATTCACTTGAATTTAAGAAATAAATAAATACATTTTAATTACATTTACATTAACGATAGACACCAAGGACCAAATTCTCAAACAAAAATGTCTCATATTATATAGAAGATAGAAGAAGATCGGTCTCTAGCCTACTTCATCTGAAAAATGCTCCTGAGCGAGTCTGACTCTAACATAGTCGATTTTGAAAATATTCTAATGTGTACCCTATTGTAATAGAAACGAATAAAACTAAAAAGACAGGCCAGTTGAAACACTCCCAAAGCGTAAAAAAACACATGAATCGAATAAAAACATGGCCGCCAAAGACCACTCGAAGGGCCGCGGCCCGCCAGATACTCCCTACTTAGCTAAAAAAGCACTCACCGACATCCTCGTGTTCAATTTCAGACACGTCGTGAGCAACCTCGTCCTCCTCCGGGGCACTTTCGTATCTCTCCTTCAAAACCGTACGAGGCACTGCAACAAATAATGCACTTTACTAACAACATAGCAAACGCCATTTTCCTCTAACAACCTCAACATTCAAGTGGTATACCGTGGCTCATTAAGGAACGCTCTTTAGGGATGTTAATTTTAGATCTAGGGTGCTTCGCTTTAAGGGTATTTTTAAAGCTTCAAGAGAACAGACGCTTTATGACAAAGATCCATTTTGACGGAACGTGACTTGTTCATAGATATTTATTTTAGTACATCGATGTTTACATCTGCCTTAGATTTAAACGTTCAATCTGCATATTTTATTGCACCATTTGGATAAATTGCTCTTTTACTGTTTTTGTTGACATGCAAATTTAGACTTTATGTCTGATACAGTAAAAATATTTGTTGTCTTTGCTCGTTCAAGCTCACATACACAGAGATGTGTGCTTTGTTCAAACACAATACATGGGTCACACAAAGGACTTGGAAAACCAATTTAACTTTGAAATTTTTCGTTGATAGACGGGGTAGTGTACTCGCAAACTAGGTAAATACACTACACACTTTATATATTAAACTTGTTAAGTGCTTGTCATACAATCTGATAATGATATTCCTTTGGGATTAATTGTAAACAATAAAGTTCAGATTACCATTGGAACAAATTTAATTAATGAAAGTATTAAAAGTTTTAAAATATGTAGCCAGAAATTGAAGTCACAATATTACCTTGAGGTTATGTATCAGACAATTTTTTCTTAATCTATGGTTAAATGATATTACAATGTAGGCGGCTTTATCGCTAATCTCTTTTATACAACCTCAGGGTAGAGTAAAAGTATAGGGAATTGAAAAGGGCAGTGCAATCCATAACCAATACATAGTTATTTAAGTATAAGTATTTGATATAACTTATACAGGATGTATCTGTGAACATTCACATCCCTTTAACCACGTCTTCTATCAACCGTTCCGAACATTTCTTTTACGACTTTTGAATCGTTTTTTTTTTCGACTTTCACGAATGAACAAGTCACGTGACCAACTCTGTACTTTGTATGAAAAGTAGATTATTTTTATGCGAATTTCGAAACGACAGCACACATGTTGTTCAGAATGACTGGTAAAACACGTGGTTAAAGGTATGTCAATGTTCACAGATACACTCTATAGGTAATAATTACCTACTACATTTTGTGATTTTCTTTCCTCATTTAAATCCTGCCACTGGACGCAAAATATGTTGAAAATGTTTTGTAAACAGACAACAAAAGTTTTGAATCCCAAAAATAGCTCGTCGGAGAAAATGTGGGATGTAAAAAATAGTCCGAACCCTCGTCATATAAAAACGTGGATTGTTTATTTCACATTTTAACAATGCAATCGGAAATATGAAGGATAGTTGAGAAAAAAAACAGTAGATTTTTTTTCTCATTTTGTTTTATGTACAAGAATAAACTGCTTATAACATACACGTTAGTGATAATAACACGTATCAAAAAAATATTCACACACACCACACATCAAATCAATAATTTTACATGTAGGTGATTAATAGTTTAGATATTATTTGTGACGGTTTTAATGAATAGAATTGAAATGCATAATGGAATAAATTATAGTAAATTATTAATAAATCAATTATATTTTTTTCTTGACTATTGTGTACCTACGTATATGTATAAATAATTTCCAGAACCATGTTACCTATAACAATTGTTTATACCTTCTACCTCCTCCGACCTCCTACCCGGACTTCTTAATCTCTACCTCTATTATAAGGTAGTGAAACAATTATTGTAATTATGTATCTACCTAAACATTTATTTATTTATTTAGTCAGTCGCACTCTATCACTATACCATTCGAGTGATGATCTTATGGCTTAGCATGAACTTTTTTTTTAATTAGGTCCCTATTTTAGTTATTGTTTTTCTTATTTTGTCCAATAAACATAACCAATATATTCATTTTAAATAAAAAACTACATTGAATAAAATCAATAACACTGAACGAGGGAATATTACGTGTTTTGCTAATAAAAATATTCAGATTTTCAAGATTGGATGGTAACATAACGATATGAAGTAAAACATTGTTTATTTTTATTGAACAAAAAATCCTCACATAAGTGGCAAACCACATTGAGACAATCAGACGACGGGTATAAAAAAACTGTTATTCTAGATTGCAGTCACAAAAACCAAATGTGATAACATATTTGTTTGTTATTTGTTGACAGAGACAGAAATTGGTCCAAGAAAAATGCTGGTGTTAAGATTGAGTAAGATTAGTTATTAGAGCTAAGTCATTTATTTATAATAGTTGTGCCCCAAGCTGTCGCTGTTGGGGTGGAAAGGTCCTTGAGTGGAGGCCACGTGCAGGAGGGCGCAGCCGTGGCAGGCCTCTCACCAGGTGGACCGACGATCTGGTGATGGTCGCGGGAGTCCATTGGATGCGGGTGGCACAGGACCGATCTGTGTGGAGAACTTTGGGGGAGGCCTATGTCCAGCTCTGGACGTCTATTGGCTGAAATGATGATGATGATGATGGAGCTGTCGCTTCGGAACCCGGGGTATGCTTAAACCATGATTCAGGATTTGGGGAGTCTAGTCATTTCAATGAAGCGATTGTTGTCTGACCTTCGCAACCCTTTAACAGGGAAACCAGACCAACTGAACCGTGGATACTTTTTTGCAGGTTACAATGGTTTTTAGCAGGTTTTTTACAAGATGTTCTCCCTCGCCACCGAGTTAATGGTAGAAATATGCACATAAATTTTAATCACGATCCCCCTTATGAAAATCGCTTTTAAGCGGCAGCTATGGTTTTTTGGTGTTATAGGTGGCAGACGAGCAGATGGACCAACTGATAGCAAGCGATTACCGCCGCTTATATACACATCCAGTACCAGCTGAGTCACAAGTTCGTTGCCAACCTTTAACCCCCTTTCCCCTCCATCGGGCCTCCGGGACCCTCACTCACTCGACGACACTGCGCAAGCTGCTTCACGACCGTATTGGCCCGTAGTGGCCGTGTGGTGGTATCACTTCGGTCGAGCCGAAAATTTTTTCGACTCCTCATATAAATTGACCAATGACGTGACCGATTTTGTATGAAAACTTGAATTTTTTTTCTCGAATTTACAAAAGTCATAGAACAAATGTTGTTCAGAATGGCCAGTAGACAAGGTGGTTTGAAGGATGCTGGTGTTTTATTCCTGTATACTATGTACCTAATTCTTTGCTAGTCTGAGTTACTCGGAAAGCAATAAAGCATTTTTAATTTTAATTTTCATTTGAACGAATGTAGTGTGACGTAACATAACAACATGAATGTAACCTGTAGATCCATTGGCTAAATTTACATTGTAAGACATTGCGTACTTAGAGAAGACTAAAACAAATGGGAACACGTACATTAGGTTTGTGAAGTTGCAAATGGGACGTAACTACGTAAAATCATTAGTCCTCCTGCTCAGTGCAAAGCACGTTCTGGAGATAATTAATCTATTACGTATATAAACTTGTTGGAACGGGACGAACACTAGTTTGTCTAGGGTGCTAACAATTAATACAATAGCTCTGAGAAAATTTAATAGGAACTCCACCTGTGTAATCCTACTACTATTATAAAGGCGAAAGTTTGTAAGTATGGATGTATGGATGTTTGTTACTCTTTCACTTAAAAACTACTGAATGGATTTGAATGAAACTTTAGCAAATATAGCTTATACATCAGAATAACACATAGGCTACAATTTTTGAGGTTTCTAATGTGTGTTAATATATAAGTATGTTTTATAGGTTTTATTATTTTGTAAGTAGTATTTTTACTGTATTTATATAAAAAATCTATGAAAATAATTCAGATTGCGATAAATTCTTTTTAAACCTAAAGTCCACGCGAACGAAGTCGCATGCAAAGGCTAGTGTTAGATGTTTTAGAGGCTTAAAACTAGGGTCTTAAGATTTTCAGTCGGTTCTTGTGCCTCGTTCCCCTTCAGAGAGAGTCTCCTTCAGAGTTCCTCGTAGAAGAGAGCAATCATGTTGTTAACTATAACAACATGATTGCTCTTGCTTGCTTGCTTGCTTGCTTACCCACTAGGGTATGCTTCAGATAACAGCAAGAGGAGGGCTAAACTTGACTAGTCCCCAATGAGAGTTTTCGCAAATTCAAAATCCGATAGATGGTGTTACGCTGACGTCAGGTCACAGGACATTGGTTGTTCATAAAATATTCAGATTTCAAGATTGGATGGTAACATAACGATATGAAGTAAAACATTGTTTATTTTATTGAACAAAAAATCCTCACATAAGTGGCAAACCACATTGAGACAATCAGACGACGGGTATAAAAAAACTGTTATTCTAGATTGCAGTCACAAAAACCAAATGTGATAACATATTTGTTTGTTATTTGCTGAAAGAGAAATTGGTCCAAGAAAAATGCTGGTGTTAAGATTGAGTAAGATTAGTTATTAGAGCTAAGTCATTTATTTATAATAATTGCGCCCTAAGCTGTCGCTGTTGGGGTGGAAAGGTCCTTGAGTGGAGGCCACGTGCAGGAGGCCGCAGCCGTGGCAGGCCTCCCACCAGGTGGACCGACGATCTGGTGAAGGTCGCGGGAGTCCATTGGATGCGGGTGGCACAGGACCGATCTGTGTGGAGAACTTTGGGGGAGGCGTATGTCCAGCAGTGGACGTCTATTGGCTGAAATGATGATGATGATGATGAAGCTGTCGCTTCGGAACCCGGGGTATGCTTAAACCATGATGTAGGATTTGGGGAGTCTAGTCATTTCAATGAAGCGATTGTTTGTATGACCTTCGCCAACCCCTTTAACAGGGGAAACCAGATCCAACTGAAACCGGGATACTTTTTGCAGGTTTACAAAGGTTTGTAGCAGTGTTTTTACCAAGATTGTTCATCCCTCGCCACCGAGTACTGGTAGAAATATACACATAAATTTTAATCACGATCCCCCGGTATGGAAACTCGCTGTTTATGCGGCAGGTATGGTTTTTGATGTTGAGTAGGTGGCAGACGGAGCAGGATCGGATCAACTGCTAGCAATGCGATACCCGCCGCCCATATACACATCCACAAGTACCAGGCTGAGTCACAAGTGCGCTGCCAAAACCTTTAACCCCTTTCCCCTCAATCGGGCCTCCGGGACCCTCCACTCACTCGACGAAACAACCTCAAGGCGCAGGCTGCCGGCTCAGGTAGTCTGTGTCACCGTGGTATCACTTCAGTCGAGCCGGCCCATTCATGCCCGCTTGGCTCTCCCACGGTCAATGTGTGCCTTATCTTCATTATTGATGTCTTTGAACGATTGTTGTGTTACATCACATAACAACATGAATGTAACATGTAGATAGATCCATTTGGCTACATTTACATTGTAAGACATTGCGTACTTAGAGAAGACTAAAACAAATGGGAACACGTACATTAGGTTTGTGAAGTTGCAAATGGGACGTAACTACGTAAAATCATTAGTCCTCCTGCTCAGTGCAAAGCACGTTCTGGAGATAATTAATCTATTACGTATATAAACTTGTTGGAACAGGACGAACACTAGTTTGTCTAGGGTGCTAACAATTACTACAATAGCTCTGAGAAAATTTAATAGGAACTCCACCTGTGTAATGTTAGATGTTTTAGAGGCTTAAAACTAGGGTACTTAAGATTTTCAGGCGGTTCTTGTGCCTCGTTCCCCTTCAGAGAGAGTCTCCTTCAGAGTTCCCCGTAGAAGAGAGCAATCATGTTGTTATCGGCTTCAGATAATAGCAAGAGGAGGGTCAAAATTGACTCGTCCCAATGAGGGTTTTTGCAAATGCCAAATCCGGTAGATGGCGTTACGTTGACGTCAGGTCCAACGTTGACGACATTGGTTGTTTCATAATTTTGACAATGATACGTCAAAATGTACCGATCCACTCGTTGTTGGACCTGAAGTCAACGTATCGCCATTTATCGGATTTTGCATTTGCAAAAACCCTCATTCGATGGGTTTGCTTAAAGAAGTCAGCCCATAGCATTTCAGGCCGATGATCAAAAAAAGAGAGTCGCAAAATAAGTGTCGTGTAAAAACTAAAATGGAAAAGGAATACTAAAATCCTCATTATCTTTATTGAAAAATCATTATTTTACTCATAAGACTCTTACAATTGTACATATTCGTACACAGATAATAACATGAGTACCTATTCATTGATCCAGTACTTAAAACGTTTTCGAGTGCGGCATTGTAAAATTTGTAAATATATCTCTGTGAAGGGCAGTGGGTGGTGAGCTTGGGGTTTTGTCAGTAGCGTAGCATAGCGGGTGCGGGGTAGAGGGTCCTTTTAGGAGGGGGGTGGCAAATCTCAACACCATCAGGGTGGTGGAGGGAAAGTTTGTAGGAGTTTTCAAGGACAAATAGAGGTCGGCATCAATGTGACTACTACGCTGCACGTGGTGTTAGGGAAAGCAGTTATAAGGTTTGAGGGGCAACAAAATCTAAGCTCCATCCTGGGGAAAGGGAATTGAAGAAAAGAGAGGGTGGCAAAATAGTACGTACAGCCACACATCAAAGTATACAAAACTGTCAAATTTCTTCAATCGACTCTCATCTTACTGTCAAACACATTAGGTTGAATATCAATTGAGGAAATTTGACAGATTGTGGTAACCTGATGTGTGGTTGACTGTACTTATTTCGATATCCACGCTACGCCACTGGGGCCCGTAGACCATAGGCTCCAGTGATGGTGGTTGATACCCGGATCAGGACCGGTCGATATATCGTTATATTTCGTGTCTGCAAAAAAGTTTCATAAAAAAGTCTGTTGGTAGTTTAGACGTAAAAGTATAACAAATTTTCTTTCGCAGTTACAATACTAGTTCGTATAAAAGTTGTCTTGAAAACGAAACGGTCCATCGCGTTAGATTTTGCAGTTCCACAGCCGCAGCTCGCAAATCACAAACTATTGTTGGAATTCCGTCATACATAGAGTACGCATCCATGCTTTGACACAACCGTCTATACTTTCTCACGGTCCGGGACACAAACTGAATGCTGTCCAATTGAGACGAGGCGCCGGACCTTCTATACAAATTCGCTCGGCTATGGATTGTTATGATAAACCAACTACGGTTCATTGGGTTTTATGTAAGAAATAGTTTAGAAGAATATTTTGGGATACCTAATGGACAGAAAGGTTGTTGTGCTGATTTTGTTTTCTTTTTTTTTGGGTGATAGGTGGCAGACGAAGGCCTCCGGTACCCTTACTCACTTACATACTTTTTGCTTTTGATTGAATTACTATGGTGACGCCTCGATGGTCTTATGGTTTAATTACCTGGGTCGAGATTTAGGGGTCCTGGGTCGATCTAAACGTTTCGTATATTTTGTAATCTTTCGTGATTATCAATCCGCATTATGTAAGCGTCATGATTAAGCCTAGTTCCATCATATAGCGATGACATGATTTCTATCATAGAGGCCTTTGCCTTGCAGTGGGACAGTATACCTTCATGTAGGTTGAAACTATACTAGTGTGAATATATTCTAGGGTTATTAAGACCGGGTCGTCCGGCCATTGGCCTTAAATTCCTTGCGGCAAAAAGGACGTCTTTGAAGATGGTTGGTTAGGGTAGCCAGCTAATTCCTAAGCTTGCGGTGGCTCCATATACCTAAATACCCGCAACGGTATCGAACCTTGGGTACGGACTTAAATTAATGAGTAGGTATAAGTAAATTTTGCTTGCCAATTGCTCCTTTATGTTGCCCAGGCCCACACCTATACAATGAAAGGTGTTACATTCCGATCGTCTAAGTAGTCTTAGTCTTAGTCTATTCTGCCACGAAGTGCTGGAACAACATACCCCCACCTCTAAAAACTTGTCAAACATTAAATACATTAAGAATTAATTACAATAAGTAGTATTTTAAATCAACAAAAATTAAGTTGTACTTAAAGCTGTGCTAGCCATCCCCCATTCCACTTTGAAATCTCTTACTGTCACTCTTACACACTCACAAACACACGCATAATCATACACCTACTTATTACATACTCGTACCATCACTAGTTTATTGTAGTTTTTATAGCAGTGCTCTTCCTGTGGGTATTTGCAGAATACCAGCGTCAGGGTGTCTGACACCCCGACACATGCTGAGTATGTGCCTTTTCAGTGTTTACTTTAATCTGTTTTAGTTTAATGTTAGTTAAGGATTGTGATGCACTGTATAAATATTTTTCATAAATTTTTTCATTTTCATTTTTTTTATGTGATAGGTAGCCGACGATTTCATTCATTCCTTCATTCTTAGCTTACAAACAGACTAACAAACAGACAGACAAACAGATGAAGACTTAAGCGGGCATTTTAATAAGCACTGATTCATGTTCTGTTACTGTTTTTTGATAATTTTGAAATAAATATTATTTTAAGTTAAGACACAGATTTTTTAATGATTATGTCTACAAGAAGATATAAGACTATTTGAACTAAAGCTAAAAGTTTTAAAATATTCCAAAAAGTACACAGAGAATATTTTAATGATTTAGGTTAAAAATACACAAAGTTTTACTTTAACAGTAATGAATTCCGTGTAATTAGTAATTACTTACTTGTTTGATCAAAAAATACTTTCCATTAATTAAGAAATTTCAATATTATCTTTAAAAATATTCTGTAATAAAATGCTAATTACCAAATTACTTGAAAGAAATACCTTTAGATTGTCCCACGGTTTATCTAAAGAAAGTTAATTAATACCTGTTCAAGTGTTCATTTGTTTCAATATTGGCCTAAACTTGGAAACTAATCAGATAGCAAAGGAATGGGTCCGTACCTTACTCGGATTATTTGGAAAGTTTTCAGACGTTGAATCGAATCTATAAGCTGTGAGTCACTTGGCATTTTAATAGGGATGATAATAAGTAGCTCAGAAGAGGTCGAAGGTTCAAATCTGACGTGCACCTGTAGATTTTTTAAAATCTACGTGCGTATTTATCTTTATTACCTGTAGCTCTACGGTGACAGAAAACATCGTGAGGAAACCTAAAAAAACGTTTCCAATAGTTTCTGTAACGTGTTATTTTTTTTTATGTGATAGGTAGCAGGCGAGCAGGCGGATCACCTGATGGTAAGCAATTGCCGCCGCCCATGGACACTTGCAACACCAGTGGAGTACAAGTTGCGCTCCAACCTTTTATTCCCTTCCCCCCGAGTGGGCCTCCGAGTACCCTCACTCACTCGGCGAAACACAGCACATAGGGCTGCTTCACGCCGGTTTTCTGTGAGGCAGTCCAGTGGGTTTACCTCCAGTCGATGCCTGCCCATTCATGCCGAAGCGTGGCTCTCCCACAGTAGTAAGGGGAGAGGGCCCAAGCGGGGAAAGGGGGAAAGGGGGGTTTAAAGGTTGGAAGCGTACTTGTGACTCCACGGTTGATCCGTCAGGTTTACCATTCATGGGGTGCGTCTGCCACCTCTCACACAATCCTGAACCATGGTATAAAGTCACATCGTAATACTAACAACTACATTATTATAGTTAGTTATATTACCTTCATTCTCATATTACATCCTACATTTACGAGTATTTTATGAACCCATCTTTCTTTCTTTCCTTACGCGGTTCTTTTCGTTACCAATAAAATATTGACAGAATGACAATCCGTTCCGTTTACAACTTCTACCCTGTTTGTTTTGTATGTCTCTACATACGCTATTTCGCTCACACTTTCCTCAATGTATGTAAATAGCTTCAGGGTAGTTACTAGATGTCAGGAATTTTCCTGACATGTCCGGAATTTTGCCTATCTATCAGGAATATAGAAATTTTGAATTTATTTATTTAACACGCTAATTTAAAAAAAAACTAAATACATGCATGTACAGTTACCGATACAAATGGATAACTTCAAATATTCTTGCTTACTTTGCGGCTTAGAAGTGTCGGAAATATTTTTTTCTATCTTAATTTTCAATAACTACGAAAATGAAGAATAATATATACATATAAATATAAGGTAGATACCGAAAACCTTCTAACCCAGATTGACCTAGATTTCAATGATGAAACCATATCAATACGCTTACTACAGTTTAAATGAGTTATTTGAGGACAATAATAAAAAATAAAATACTTGTTAATTTATGTATCTCTGCTAATTCAATTGTTCAGTTGTTAATTCAATCTAATATATATTAATTTTAATTATTATGTAATGTAACAAATAAGTACTTACCTAATTATGTTTGCGGTGCCCCTACGGGGTGTCATGTGTACAAAGTACTGGACTATAACTTAAGATCTAATGTACCATGTGACATGCAAAATAAATAAATAAATACTAAAAAGCCGAGAACTTCTTTAATGGTGTTAACTGGATATCTACCGAATTACACAAGCTATAATCACATGCTCCTATTAGTACGGGTGTATGGGTTTTTTTACTTTTTATAAAACAAATAGTGAGTTATAAAAAGTAATCATTATTTTTGTTATCGAATATTTGGTGCAGCGAAAACTCAATTTAAGCGCTTTTTAAAATGCAATTTCTACACCAAATCAAACATTTGGTACACACAATTAGAAATTATTGTGAGTTAGATGAGAATAGCTTGGTAATCAGTTAAATACTTCCCTGTTTATCTATGTATACAATATAGAAAACGGTTTATATTTCTGTAACTAGGCTTTTCTTCTTTCTTTTGGTAAATATTTTCCTCAATACGTACCAAACATTTATTTAAAGCTAAGCATGTAACCAGCTGTTTTCAAATTACGAGTTTGGCAGCGTCCTCCCGTTTGCCAATAATTCAATGTTTCATAACTACTCGTACAAAAACTTGGCACGCGTGACTTCATTTGAACTCATATACGAAGAAAGGTCATTGACCTGGCGAAGTAATATGGCCAGATATGGTTAAGACTTTTAAATGAATATATATTATACTTTTCGCCCTGTTGGACTAGTGTTTTAGCAACAGGATGTGATCTAGGAATTTTCGGTTCCCGGGTCGAGCAAAATGTACATATTATTTTGTTTCGAATTATTCGAACATAGTTCGGGTTTTGTGGAGATGTATATAATATACTCTCTGGTGGTGACCAATCCGCAGTAGGTAAGTGTGGTGATTAAGCCTAATCCCATCATAGTAGCGAAGACTAGATTTCTATGATGGAGGCCTTTACAGTATATTGGCTGATACTTTACTTTTTACTTTTCTCCAAGATATTTATTAGAATAAAATAACATTTACTTTCTTTTTAAACTACTGTAATTTTTATCAATTTAACTATCAAATACTTATCATTAATTATGAGAATCTACTAAATGAAGAAGCTACTCGAACGTCTGCTACGAGTCTTTGTGCTTACTTTGCTTGCATTGATTCCGTTTATTCAACAAAAATAAATGTAAAAGTAAAGAGTTAAACAAGCCAATTTAACGCTCCATTCATAAAACAACACTAACTTTAAGTACACTGACACCGTCAAAATGTTATGATGCCGTCAAAAAACTTCGCAGAATTCTGTTTACGGTTTTTGTTGCCGGCAAACAGACCGCGAACGGTGAGAGAACAAAAGTATTTTTGAACAGCGACCTCCAATAAATTAGCTTCGACGTCAGGCCGCAGCGAAAACAAAATAATAAAAAACAAGAAAAAAATACTGGGAGAACTTTTTGACTGATTGGCAGGGGACATCTCCAATAGAGGTCGGTGAAAAGTCGGGCAATTTATTTGACATTTAAGAGTTATTTAGTGACATGAGTCAAACACAGTGTAGTACATACAGCTACACATCAACGTATACAAAACTGTCAAATTTCTTTATCGACTCTCCTCTTACTGTCACCACACATATAGGTTGAATATCAATTAAAAAAAATTTACAGGTTGAGCTAACTTGATGTGGGTTGTCTGTACATACCTGTTTTTTACCCTATGCACAAAGGGTAAAAAAAGCGACAATTTCTAATCGATATTTCTTACAATTCTTTTCGGTTCCTTTTTTCTATGCTATTTGTTATTTTTTTTGTAACTAACACTAACAAATGTAGATAAATAATAACGGTAACAAATTGGATGACCTAGGTTGACTTTGAGACCCATCCGTGAGATTTAAAGGTTAAATTTTCTGCTCAGACCCCAAATATTCTAGTATCAGATATCGGGCTATAATACGGCTGCTCTTAGACTATCCCAGTAAATATGGAACTTGAAATGGTTACTCTCGGACTATTTTTAAAGTCCAAGAGCAACAATCAATATTCTGTTGCTACACACCAACATTGATTGATTGACATTACCTTACAGAAAGAAACAAATGCCATAAAAGCACGTCCTTTGGCAACTCTATACAGCCTAGTATCTGAGCCAAAACGAGGTTCTATTATGACCGGGTTTTCTATGAAGACAATATTTTGTCTTAATTAAAACGATCTTCAAGTAAATACACAAATGTTTTCCAATAAAACAATGCAATTGACTGGAATACCCCCACGTTTTCCTGTTACAATTTTCATATTGATCACCAGAAGTCGGCTAATGAAATTCGGGCCTGTCCTGTTTACTTACAAATCATTTAATATCTTGCGAGCAATATCGGGTGCCGAACGGATTCGTGATCAAATCAGCGGTGGGTTATAAATTATTAATGATCCAACACAATCCATCCCGAAGTTGGTGGAGATTGTGTGGCTGTGTGATTATAAAATTAAATTAGAAATAATTTTCAAATTCTAAATAATAGCTGATGTTTTGACTTGGCGTTTGAAGTTTATTGAAAGTGAAAGAATTGGTTGATACTTATGTGTCGTCATACTTATTTAGTTCTTCGTTGTTGTCTTTTAAATAAACTTAAAAATATATTAAAACAAAATTATTCTACCTAAGAGCAATAAAAAATACATTACGGGCAGTTCAAAATATGTTATACACTGTTAGACCTTGTCCACAATACATATTTATAAGAAATGGAAGTCTTTTTCTTATACATATGTACTGGACAAGGTCCTTAAAGTGTATACAAATTTTTGAACTTCGACTGTACAAATATTGATAATAATCCTGATTTTTAACCGAACCCAAAAACAAAAAGGAGGTTCTCAATTCGTCTGTATGTCTTAATTGCTTTTTTGGTTTGTAGGTTTTTCAGTTTATTGCCTAAAAACTGCAGAATAGATTTGTTTTTTTTGTCAAATATTATTTTAAAATGTCTTATAGTATAAAACCGAATTTCTCACGAGTATATCTGCGAATGTCTACCAGTAGAAAACAATAGGTTGTAGTAACACCTGTGCTACGCAATACAAAGGTATGGCCTCTTTCTAATAACAACGTGACAATGTCACGTTGCCAACGTGACATTTATAAGAGCAACTCAATGAGATGACGAGCCCAATGAAATAAAGATTTTACTTTTGGTAACTTTTAAGATAATCCAGAGAAATTGCACTTTTACTGAATACCTAATTAGTTTTTTAGATGATTCACATGTGCCCACGGCTGCTACAAAGTAGCCGTCAAGTCAAGCAGTAAGTACAGGGGCCAGCACATCAAGTTACTACAATCTGTCAAATTTCCTCAGTTTGATATGAACCAAACATCGTTTGACATAAAAGTCGAGGTTCGATTGAAGAAATTTGACAGATTGTAGTAACTTGATATGCTGGCCACCGTACAATATTATAATGTACTTAACAATAAACGTCCGTTAGTATGATGATATAACTCATCATTAAATTTCATTATAAATTGGTATGCAGTGAGCGAAAACAGCGATCGTCCATACTTCTAAGTCATAAACTAAAACCTGTAAAAATTATATTGAAAATCGATTTTTAATATTGGTCCTTTGAAAAAAAAATGTTGGGACTTATGTCCCATGTAAAAATATGCGCATGAGGATTATTCCTAATACGCTTAATACGCATATTTTTCTAGATCAATTTCATAAAAAGCGAGGTACCAATTTCAATGACATTAAATCTACTATTTTATTAGCCAATAAACATCTTCAATGTTGCCATCCCTGATTTTATTACAGTCGAATGAATCTCGTTTGCATATATTACGATTACATCGTATATCATGCCAACGAAGAAAAGTCTTAGCCATTTTCAGGACGAGATTCAATAAATCCCCATTCCCTATATTTTATCATAGACAGAGTCTATACAAATCCTGCATAACTTACCATCTAATAAAATCATTTTCCTCGTAAAAATACTTGACCTTGAGTTAGTAGTAAAAGTTCTGTCAGCGAGTCTCAACTCATTTTATTAGCATGGGGTATCTAGTACATAGTAAATCACCGACATTCAACTCAATAAACAAAATTACGACTTCACTTTACGGTTAAGGATAAAAAAGTTTCTTCGGATAGTCGGAGTGTAAACAAGTGAGGTAGGTTTCACTGGGTTAAATTAATGCGAGTTCCTTTCGTTTAAGAAATATGTGACTAACTACCGCACTCATAATCATCATTTATTTGCATAAAATACCAACAAAAAATAATAATCACACAAAGTTCTTAATTACAAGTAAATCATGAAATTAAGCATTGGTTTAAGCCCGTCTATTTCGTTACTACCAATATTTCTCTTAATGCTGTGAAAATCAAATGATTTAAGAAAAATAATAAAAATAATTAATAGACGTTTTATTTACCCTTAATGCTCACTATGTTAATTACAGATAGTATTTATGTCTATTAAAATAATAGGTCAATATTTTTACATAAGTGAAAATAGAGGTCTAATTAACTTCTCTAAGTGCGGTATTAAGACTAGTTTACATAAACGTTAAATGTTAATCATTTGAATGCTGAAACCCATAACAGGTACAAACAAAGCCCATTGGCATGTTAGTATGTTACTGTCTGTCTGTCACTCTGGTGTGCCATCGAATTATGAGGGTAAGGAAATAGAGAGTGCACTTAAGTGTCTGCGCACACACTTGCGCACTGTAAAATATCCTGCGTCGATGGCTGATCGTTAAGATTGGCTGCCATAGCCGTATTATCTGGTGTTGTAGGTTTCTATGGGCGGGCAGAATTTTTTACCATTAGGTGATCCGTCTCCTCTGCCGCCTTTCACATAAAAATATGCGTATTTCTAACACTTACCACACGTGTAGACCACTTTGAGGTACGTTCTGCTGCCGATTCGACACGGCTTGCCAAACATACTGCTGTCGGCTGAGAGGACACAGCGTCTCTTCCCGTGGCACTCTCGCATGGCCGTCTCCGTCGCATAAGGCTCAAGGCATGCTGTTGGACAAGAAAAAAATTGAAAACTAAAGTATATGTCACCGTAAAAACAGGTTAGGTTAGATTATGTGACTCTTCAGAGAAGGATAGGAAGGGAAGCCTCTTAGCCAGATTCTCGTGTCCCCTCCCCACTCTGGGTCAAGCAAAAAGTATGTTTCGAATTTTTCGAACACAGCTCGGGTTTTTTTTTTTTTTTATATTATAGGAAAGCAAACGAGCAAGCGGGTCTGCGGGAAGTTGATTCCACAATGAGGAGGTGCGTTTGTGCAATCTGCATTAGGCAAGCGTGGTGATCAAGCCTAATCCCATCATAGTAGTAGACTTGAATTCTATGGAGGAGGCCGTTGCTCAGTAAAGGGATAGTATGTATACATATAGGCTGATACTTTACTTTTATGACGACTTTGGTTATAAACACATAGTTATTACCAAGAAACTGTACCTATCTATATGGACGTTAAAATGAAGATGGTCTTGTGAATTTTTTTATTCATAGAGAAAAAAAGAACACAAAAGAATTTAAACAATCCTTTTGTTTTTTAATTTTAAGAATATGTAGTATGATTTAAAGCTTAAAATTTGGAAGGGGACACAATAGCATGGCAAACCTTGTCAAAGTTAATCAGTCTCTTGTTTATGTTCCCTAAGATTATTTTAACAACCTTACAATAACCCACACCCAATAGACAAATACAAAAAGCTAAACCAATTAGATTTACTTTCAGATAACTGGGGAAACTTCTCTCAGCCCCACAAAGGAAATGAATCCCTATTTCTTACGGATATTAGCGGGTCCTAATGAAATAACGGAAACAACAGAAATTACCTTTACGTCTAGTCGCCATGTTGTTTCTTGTGTTATGTGTTAAGGTATAATATGACAGTAGTATATGATTACTGTAGCAGAATTATAATATATAACAGTGACATGATGTTGATTAGGAGCAGTGATGAATAAAGTTGTCTTTGTATTTGTATCTTTAATCAAATATACAGTGTATATTTGTGAAACATTTACATCCTAACCACGTGATCTACCATTGAACAACATTTGTTCAACGACTATTCGAAATTCGGCGATAACTTTTCGACTCCCCATACAAGATGACTATGTCACACGTGGCCGACTATGTATGAAAAGTTGAAATTTTTCTATGCGAATTTCCAAAAGTCATAGAATGGTTGGTAGAACACGTGGTCAAAGGGATGTAAATGTTAAAAAATACATCCTGTATATTTGATTGAAGATACAAACACAAAGAAAATTTACTTTTATCAATTTAAATTAACTAAATAAAATAAATTCCCAGTTGCATCCAAAACCATCGCTCGCATCACATCAGAGCCCGGGGTAATTGACGACCATATACCTACATAAAAATTCACATCTAAAAGTATTCCGAATTCAATCGCAAACCATATATCAAAACATAGTACCTACGAGTACTGGAAAAAACAGAATTGCAACGAAAAAGCGCGTCCCCCATTTCTTTTCAGACTCCAATTACTAAACATGACGCGAATAAATCGGCAACCAATTTGATAAATTCAATACGGAGATCTGTATAGGCTGTTTTGCATGTCAAAACGAAATTAGCGGCGGCGGGAGTTGCGTTAATTTACCGAGGAACGTGAATGGACAACAATTTGTCAATGCCCTTTGTGACGTCAGTAATGATGGAGCCTCTGCTGTGATTTAGGAATTTGATTATCTTGCCCCATTTCATGGACTTTGATTGTGGGATGAACTTTCCCAGGAGCTATTTTGAACCAGTGGTCCCGATGAAATTTCTCTCATTCGTTAAATTCAACCTCTTCAATCAACAGCAGCACCACGATCAGGCCTTCACAAGTGAGATTGACAAGGGTGCATTACACATCATTTATGTTATGGGAATATGTCAAAAAAAGTGTCATCATGTCAATTTGGTAAGGTATACCAACAGCAATATTTTCGACTTTTGCCAAGTGCCAAATAACGGTTGGGCGACAATTACTTACATCGACGGCGAAACCTTGGGGTTACTTCCAATACATACCTCCTATCTAACAAATTTACTAACAATTCATTAAGAAATCAACCCTAATGCAGTTAACATAAAAAAACATTTTCTCGAAAAACCTATGTGAGATAGTATTGTCACTTCACTTCGATATGTAACAGTAGACATTCGGTTGGAGTTTCAAAAAACCTTTTTGCCTTTTGCGTTGATTAATTTTTGCCATTTTGTGACAGCACCAAATGGAATAGGGAAATACTTTTTGATGTTTTGAAGTTTGTTTGTTGGTGTTAAGCCAACACGATATTTAGTTTACTTTATCTAGTTTTACCTCGCTGTATATGTGGGTTTCACTTTAAAGCAACGGTTCAGTTTTTCTGATAACAAATTTATTAGTGTCAGTCTGAAGTCTTAGGACAGAGGAAACACATGTGATTGCAACGAGTTCCACCGTTTAATGGTGCGGCAGACTCATAAATAGAGAACTTAGCTGCGGCTTTCATCTGGTCTTTCTATCTCATTGGTTATCTACCTACTACGTGGTCTTGTGCCCTCAAAATTTCCCGGATCAACGCGCAACGGCTAGTCGTGGTTTTCGCAAAGGACAGGGGTACAATACCACCTGCAAGAAGGCGGTCTTAAACTAACAAGAAAGACAAAAGACAGTTGCTGCCCAAAGACAACAATATTAAAAGAAGATAAACATTTACAGATGGACACATATAAACATTTAATTAATGGATATGTTATAAATGTAACAAAATGTCGTCTGTTCCAACAACTGTGTACTGAGGTAATAAATGATTTTCCTTTCTCCTTTCTTTAATAAATAATTTTCTGGGCCAAATATTTCATCGCGGGCAAACCGTTGAGGTCGTTATACTTTTATAGGGATTGCCATTACAATTTCAGTGAAGTTGTTTTATTGGAAAATATATTTGCTGTTTAAGGTTTTATTGTCTAACTTTTAGGGACGAGATATATATATAATTTTTTAATTAAACTTTACTTATCACCATTCATAGTTTATCGCTCGAAAAAAATAGACAATATATTATGTGGACTTGACGCTAAAAGTCAACTTTCGGGACATGTAGTAAGTTTTTTTAATTGTTATAGGTGGCAGACAAGCCAACGCATCACCTGATGGTAAGGATTACACAAAATATGGGATTTATGAGTATGTGTCCGATTGTCCATCCAAATCCCTTCCATGGTCCAAATCCGATCCCACATTTGACATACCAGTAGTAAGTACCTAGGTATATTTTTGTGCAATAAAGTTTATAAACGATTAATCTTTTACATAATTGTGTTGTGTGAAAAATATTACTTTTTCTTAACAATCCTCTTTGCTCACAGATGGTAGAAATTTTAGGTCTCGCTATTTACTGTTTTATTTTTAGTAGTTTTGCTCGCAATTTCGTTCTCGTACAAATCGAATAATAAAGAACTTATATCTAGATGGGATAAATGTTTCAAAAGCTATATTGAACGTTTGACGTTTTTATTACATTAAGTTTTCTTTGTCGACGAAGGAATCACTAACGACAAAGAAAAAGCAAAGGTCTCATCTCATCCAAAATATTGTGTTATTTAGCTTCTTTTGGCAAATATATTTTATTATTTACCCAGAATCATTGATCTGTGCCTGACAATAATAGCTTTAAAAGTATCCATCTTATTGTACTTACGAGCAAAAAATTAAGCCATAGTGAATTTAACACATAACTATTACTCTGCTGGCTCAGCAATTTAAACCTAGCCTACGAAACAATTTTGGTCAATCGTGCACTATAGTTACGGCCGCTGTGAGAGACGTCATTTAAGCTAATGTTCAATTACTTAAGTATCGGTAGTCTTTATGTGTATTGAAATAAGTGTCAATATATATTTCCTTAAGTAACCAACTTAGTTAATCAACGACTCTGAGTGCGGCAGTTAGACAATATAGAGGTAGGCGTTAAAGGCTGCGGAATCCTAACTCATTATTTACTAATATCATCAGGTGCAAAACAAAGTATAAAGGGTCGACATATGACTCAATAAAGAGACCTATGTAGATGATATGATAAACACCAACATTTACCTTATAGAGTAATATTGTTTAATACAGTAGGAACAAAGACAAGAAAACTGTCGTAAATAATAAGTTCTTTCAATAAACTTCCGCGCGTCGGATTTACCACCAAATCTGTATATTTAGCAATGGTGCTACGTAAAGAATTTGACATTTGTATTGTTAACTGAACCTCAGTAGAAGTAAATTTGAAATATTTTGTATTTTGTAAAGAGTATTTTGTCAATCTATCCTAATTGTATTACGATGTCATATAGCCAAGTATCTTAACCTCCTAACGCCCGAGACAAGCAGACACAATAGAAAATCAATTGTCTTTGGATTTTAAAAGGCATATGGGCGTTACGACCTTAATCAACTGAAAAATAAAACGGTTTTGACATTATTAACACTGGTTTATATAAATGCAAGACATAAATAAAAAGACTTGACATCATATTTGGAACCTCGCTTAAAAATATTTTCTTTTCTTTAAAAATTACGATTTAATAATTAATGCCCGTGGGCCAATTTGTATTGCTCTGAAGTGTACAAGCGCGAATGTGCTTTCAAATAAACGAAATCAAAGTATTGTGTTACATGTACTTCTATAATAGAAATCTAGACACAGACTATTCTAAATACATTTTCTATTTTACTAATACAATTTCTCTGCCTGTCTTTGGCGAGACATAAATGGGTTTCTTTTGCTTGTATTATATTTCAGGATTGTTTATTTTCTTTACAAGTAGGTTTATCTGAATAGAACCACCTGCGGTGCCATTTTTATATGATATAAGGAATAGCTGATTGGCTGAATAGGGATAGGACGTAAAGCTTTATCCGTTGAACCTAGAAATTTGATATTTGAGTTACGGCGTCTTTTAATAGTGAAAGTTAGGAATTGACTTTATTTACTCGTAGTTTACGAAAACTTTTACATCGATTTATTTAATGCTTTCATTGAAACATCCATGAGTTTCGTCGGCGCTACAATGTTTTTTTATTCTAAGCAATACTTATTCACAATCTAATGGTATTATTATATTCAGAAAGAAGTTCATAACAAATAAGTAGGTATAATGGGAAATGGCTAGTAATAAAATTTGAATATCTTTAGCTCTAGCCATCTCAATAGCTATAAGTAGAGTATAGCCTTGGATTACCTATTCTACAGAGCTTTTGACTTGTTTGTGTAACGATAAAGTGATGTTAGTGGAATAAGCATGAATATGAAAGCAATAAAAAAGTATACTTGTAGTGTAGGTGTTTGGAGAAAAAGTTGTTCTAAAATTTTTTATAAATTGGTTATTCTGTAGTGAAGATTTATGATTTGATAATTACGTACAATGACAAAGGTGATATTTTCCACTAGTACGGGAGCAAGATAGACATTAAAGACGAATAGAAGACTTCAATGTCTCAAGAAGACACTTAGTGTCTTTATATGTATGTATCTAGAAAAATGTAGATACTTTGAATGCATACTCACTTTCTTCCATCATGCCCCGTGGCTGCGGACATTGGATAGAATCGTACTCAGTCCTGCCATACTGGGCTGAGTAGATTGCCACTCTGGAGTGCGGGTTACAGCTCAGATGCAGAACGTCGTTCTCACAGCCAACTTTACTCCGGAATTCATCTGTTTAAAAAAAAACATATCAAATAAATATCAGATACTTAGATAAATTGACGAAGATGTCATGTAACCTATATTGTGCAGTCAGCAACACGTAAAGTTACCCGGCAGTGCAAAAATAGCACTTGTATCTCAGACTTAAGGGAAGTCCAAAGACTGCTGGCGCTGCTTATGTGCATTTACATACATCGCTCTGATCCCATTGTAGGTAGTTTGAGCACCTCTGATGTAGATAACACAATCAATGAACGAAAGGTCACTACCAAATGGGCTATCGGGTCAAAGTTTTAAATTACAATAATTAAAATAACTGGTGAATAACAATATACTCGTACGTACAAGGACGGCACTTGTAGGCGACTTCGACGAACCTCCTCGACCCTGGACAGGGGTCCACTCCAAACGCCTTAGGGCTGGTGTGGAATTTGCACTGCCTCTTCTTCTGACACGCCTCGACCACTGTCTGTAACAATGAATACTGAAAACTTCCATTAGCATGCCTATTCTGGCCTAACACATGGCCTGGGATAGTTAATAAAATGTAGGGTCCGAGTTTGTTTCTTTGAAAATGCAAATACCAGTTGTAAGCTGTGGCTACTTAATTCTATCAGATGGCCTCTAAACAAACCAACTAGTAAAAGAACTAGAACTGCACATTTATAAGAAAACAAAGGGCCTGCCTTTACTTCGTGTCGCGAGGTAATTTATGTATTAGTACGAATCTGTATTAACAGATTGCACTGGGCAACGTTTGCATTGCACTAACTTTTTACTTTTCGGTTTGCATAGATATAATATTTGTTGATGATAGACAGAAGATAGATTAAACTGAAACTAAATAATGACGTTTTTGCGTTAAATATAGATCCCTAAAGTACCTACTGAAAGTCTCCTTATGCCAAACCATAAAGTAATTTTGTTTGTACAAGTATGGTTATCTTGAATTTAGGTTTAAAACACGTCTTCGCCTACATTAATTCCTTTCAATATCATCAATGTAAAAGCACCGACCTTTCTCAGTTTTATTGTCATCCCAAAATAGTTACTAATAGTCTTTTTCTATCTAGCCCCAAAAGTTACCGCCTATTTTTTCTATTTTTACTTTAAGTGTGCAATATCATTATGGTGACGACGCAAGTAGACGACGCGTTGCGCCAGTTATTTTTCCCATTCGATTTCATAGTAGCAATATTAGTTTCTATAGTACATAATAATACTTAATAGGTCACCCAAAGAGGCGTTCGCTATGGAGTTTCAAACATGTTGCGATGTTATGTTTATAGTCATTCTCCCGGGCTGGCTTTTACGACTCATTTTCTGATATGTTTAGGCAATAAGCCGGTTTTATGGTCGACTGTCGATCTTTATGTCACCCGCCCTAATCTCCGTAAACATGAGGAATGAGTTTACAGATTGCATGCTTGTGGGGCATGGTTTTAGTGTGTGGAGAGCCAATAAGCGATGTTTTGACAGACACTTTATTGCTTCGTTGCTGGGGGTGACAAGTATTACAGTATCGGCGAAGACTTGATTTCTTCAACAGTCTGCCGGAAGATATTACACAACTTTTATTATACTAAAGATATCAACATAAGGTTCCTTAATCAAATAAATAAGGTCATATCTCACATAAACTATGGTATCTTCTCAGTTAAAATCGACATTTTGAACCAGCTGTTTTCGGCCACTTGGTGCCACTTTGGCCTATGTAGGTGGGCAAGATCTATAGAAACAGTTTTTTTAAATCGTATTAGATGTAGATACCTACAAAGTTCCGGATGAGCATTATCTTGTCATGGAACCATAGTTCCATTACATAGCTCCTTTAGAAGAAGCCTACCTTCTCCTGAAGGAAAGCTACACAAAAAAGATTAACCCCATAATGGACAGTAGGTATAAATTAAATTCATTGGTTGAACCATGAGGTACAAAATATGGTGTCCTAACATATCGACAGAGCCCCCATATCGATAAAGGGTTAAAACATCTAGCCTGCAGATGAAATGAAAAGAGAGGAGGAACATGTCACCAAAAGAGTCGCATGTCGGGCTACCCTACATAAGCAACCTGTCTCCCGGCAGGACGTTATGCAAATGGAGTCGCAAGACTACATTGGCCCACTCCGGGTCAAAAAGATAATGATGATCTAACCTGCAGATGGCTAGGCCACGCGCACTGCGTGTCTCCCACCACCTCGACGGCCACAGGCTGGTACTTGGAGAATATGCAAAAGGAGTCACAAGACTACGTTGGCCCACTTTGGTTCAAAAAAAAGAATGATGACGATCTAACCTGCAGATGGCTAGGCCACGCGCACTGCGTGTCTCCTACCTACCTCGAACGGCCACAGGCTGGTACTTGGAGAATATGGAAAAGGAGTCACAAGACTACGTTGGCCTACTTTGGTTAAAAAAAAAGAATGATGACGATCTAACCTGCAGATGGCTAGGCCACGCGCACTGCGTGTCTCCCACCACCTCGACGGCCACAGGCTGGTACTCCGCCAGCTCAGAGGCGCAGGAGCTCTGCGAGGCCGACGCGCCGTACTGCGCCACTTGGATGCTGATGGTGGTCCCTCGAGGACAGATAAGCGTCACCATCTCTTCGTCGCAGGCCGCTTTCTGGTGCGTCCGGAGAGTGCCGAGAAGGAGCTCTGTGGAAAAAGGGGGAAGTTAGTTTTTTTCTTTTTTATATTACATACAGAATGGAATATGTACTTTTATGTTTTTTTTAATAAATTGCTTTTTCTGCGTCTTGCCCACTGTCAATGTCAAGTGATTAAAGAGAAACGTTACTTATTGACATTTTTGTTTATTGATCGTACATTGTTTTTTGTATGTTACCATCTGTGGAAAGTTTTATTAGTATTGGTATTGGTTAGAAACTGATGCTGTAACTTTTCTTTTGGCAAATAAATAAAAGGGACTTTAAACCATGAAAAACTCTCGTCGTCTCCAATAAAGAGATGAGGTAAGACCGAAATATTGTGAAGAGAAAATAAAGAACTAAAAATTAATATTAATAATTATACATTTAATTATGAGGAATTATGGATAAGCGATCTATTAATGAAATTTTCACCTTCAACCGCGAACCGCGATACAGTGTAATAGCACAAAATATAATGATTCCTAGTAAAACGGAGATGGTAGATCGATGGATAGTACTAACGCGCCTTCAATGTTGGAGGTCGTATGTTCAAAAGTCAAGCGTATTTCTACTATCAGCTTCGAGGCACAACATCGTGAAAAAACCTGTACTTTTTGGATAGTTTCTAAAACGTATAGACATGATTCAGATTTTCTGGTTCTCCTGTTAAAAGGTTGCAAAGGGCTGACGGCAGTGGCTTCATTGTATTATCAGACTCCCCAAATCCTGAATTATCGACTAACTAAGCGTATGTAGGTACTCCAGGGAATTGCACGCTATATTAGATGGTAATAAAATGTAGGTACATATTTTCGAAAAAATAGACATCTGCAACTCTAGTAGTCAGAATTGTGCTACTAACCGTTAAACGCACTTTCCTAAAATTGGGCCTTCAGTACCCTCACTCGATTGACGAAACACGCCTCTATGAGGCCATGGTATCACTCCGGTCGAGCCGACCCATCATGCCGGCCGAAGCATGGCTCTTCCACCGTTAAATGGTCTTATTACACTGTGGCGATACGTACGATTATGTGACCACAGCCAGAATTTGTGGGTAAAATTAGTTAGTTGCTGCATTGTTTTGGAATATTTCGAATATTTGTACCAATTAATTTGGTTTGGGACATGGCAAGTTTCGTCCAAATAATGCATGAATCGGTTGCCGAAATAATTGATTCGTGTGTAAAATGCAAAGCACATAAATTTTAAAATATTGGTACAGCAACATAAGTTATAGCTGGCGGCACGAAAGAATAGCGATGACGTTATTTTGCGCACTTGTAAAAAAGAAGACTTTCTATTAAAATTGGTTTCTGTGCACTCAAGGTCATAACGACACTTTCTTGCCGCAGACTATACTTTAGTTGAGTTGGAGTAAGCAAAATTATTTTGAGTGTGAAAGTCTTGAACTCTTTTCTTTGTGACATTTCTTATTTTGGCCATGTAGCCTTATTTTTTATGATATAGGAAGTCCTTCCAGTTGCGTTGTTCCCTGATCGCTATGACATGTCCTTTTTTAAACGAGGTTTGAAAAGAGTACTTCTTTCACGGTAGGCAGCGGCATGACTGTGCCTCGGCATTATTGTTGTCTATGAGCGGCGGTTTCCATTTACCATCAGATGGGCCGCATGCTCGTCTGCCTACTTCAGCAATAAAAAAAAAGGAAGGCAAACGAGCAAGCGGGTGCACCTGATAGTAAATGAACACTGCTGCCCATGGACATCAACTACCCTTCAATTTCATAGAATTTACAAGCCTTTGTCCTTACTCCCTTCTTTCAAGAGGTCTGTAATAGACTGACCGTGGTATCTTATTTTGATAACAGTGATTAATTACTTCAACCTTGCTTCCTTTGACCCAATGGGATCCTTTGTACTTATTTGTCACTGCTTTCAATTGTCGCTACTTGGGAGAGCTTCTGCATGAATGGGCCGCCTCTACCGGAGTGATACCACGGGCTCACTGAAGCTAAACTTGGGAGAGCCACGCTTCGGCATGATTCAGCCTGCTCAATCGGAGTGATACCACGGCCTCACAGAAGCTAAACTTAGGAGAGCCACGCTTCGGCATGAATGGGCCGGCTCGTGCAGAGTGATACCACGGCTTCACAGAAGCTAAACATGGGAACGCTACTCTTCGGCATGAATGGGCCGGTTCAACGGGAGTGATACCACAGTCTCAATGTAGCTTAAATTGGGAGACCCACGCTTCGGCATGAACGGGCTAGCCCGACTGGAGTGATACCACGGCCACACTGGAACTAAACTTGGGAAAGCGACGGTTTGGCATGACTCAGCTGGCTCCATCGGAGTGATATGATGGATGAACTACGGCTTCATAGAACACCGGCGTGAAGCAGCGCCTGGGTTGTGTTTCGTCGAGTGAGAGAGGGTAATCGCAACGCATAATGATTATGTATGACTGTTATAGTGTACAAATAATAATATAATAATAATATGTGCGTAGGGATGTGACGACCCCATCGCCCGCTGGTGAGAGTTGGTGATCTTCGCTATTGAAGAACAACAACTCTCATCACTGCAGTCAGTCTCCGCAGGGCAGCTTGTGGCGAGCTGTTGGTGTGTGGTGACACCACGGACCCGAGACTCCCGGGGGAAACACCATCTCTCCCCCACCTCTGGCTTGCCTTTGTTGGCCGGCCGGAGTGGAGCGCAAGAGCTAGATGCTCGAAAGGGTGGAAGTGCTCAATCTGCGTAATAGCGAGGAACGGCTGAACGGATTACCGGGATCCAGAAATCGGTGCACACCTCTCTACACCCTTAGCTGACCACGCCGATGTTGCCGCCTTGCCGCCTTATACGGTGGCTGATTTGGGGGGCCCATCTAGTGGGAGGCGAGTCACCGTCTGCCATGATTATTCGAGATGAGACATTTGATATGGCAGGCGTCCCGTTGTCTCGTCAATAGCCCGGCAACCAGTCCAGCAAGATCCTACCCATAGACCCGGCATAGATCCTTCTTATCTACAATAGTCCTTGCATCTGGCGGGTGCTGACTTTGGTTGTATCTCTTCAATAGTACAAACAGAGTCAGTAGCCGCTAGGTGTGCACATCCCCATTTTCATTATTGTGTCTCAAAGGGGCCTCTACGTGTTGGATCTGTATCCCCACGCACGCCTTCCAAAAGGACCGGCCTCCGTGCCGTGATTTCCCGTAGGAGAGATACAAATAATAATATAATATAATATTTCACTACATCACATACATTGATCTGACTCTCACGATAACAAATCACGATAAAATACCTATTCATCACATCACATCATTTCAGCCAAAAGACGTCCACTGCTGGACATAGGCCTCCCCCAAACTTCTCCACACAGATCGGTCCTGTGCCACCCGCATCCAATGAACTCCCGCGACCTTCACCAGATCGTCGGTCCACCTAGTGGGAGGCCTGCCAAATACCTATTACGGGAATTAAATAAATAACGGATCTTCGTTGTTATAGCACGAAACAAGCTTTGGAGTCGAAATATTTTATTTGCTCATTCGACGTACCAAGACAACAGAATGTCAATGGAACTAGACTAGGTAAGTACTTGGCGATAAAAGATGTACTTGAGACAGCTCCGAAATCTTTTACTCATTATCTTTACACAATTTTATTGTCTAAACTGTCTGTCTGTTGAATTACATAGTCATTCAAAATTATCTTGCCATTTCTAAGCAACTGTTTCTTTGTTAGCTACATGCGTCTTAATCTTTACAGATGAACATTAAAGTGAGATATACCTACAACAGTACATACCCACAATATTCAGTAGCAAAAGACTTTGATTTTGGAATCGAAAGATCTATTCCGATCCAATACCATCATCTAATACCAAATGGTATTTGTTTTTATACTTTTTATTTTCTATTCCGATCGGATACCATTCTTTAAATTATTTTTTATAAATATACGATCTATTCCGAAGTATTACCAAAACATGACTCTTGGTACAGTCATCTAGAAAAATGATTTTATTTATAATTATGATACGATTGCTGAAATACAATGCCATACATTACTTATTAGTACCTACTAGACTGTGCCAAATCTCTATACTATTAACGTTAATCCAATATTTTTACAAATAACAAGTTCAAATTGAAACCTTTTGTTTAAAATTTTTACCTGCGAAAAAATAACTGCCATGCTGAGTTATAATTACAGTGGCTTACATCAAAGATATTTAGTGGCTGAAATACTATAATTCAGACGCGCATTGGTTGTGGCTGACTTAGTAATTTAGAAGCTAACATATATTTCCTGAGGAAAAATGCTATTAAAAAAAGCTCGTTTAAATAGTACCCTTATACAATACTTCCTATAACCGGACTAAACGCGACGAAATTTATAAGTACATTCTAGCGAACCCCAATTCGTGCTGTGACCACGGCTGTTGTAACGCAGTCGAAACGTCAAGCTTAAGTGCTAGAATGTACTTATTAAATTTCGTCGCGTTTAGTCCCGGTTATATGAAGTATTCTCCACACAGATCGGTCCAGTGCCACCCGCATCCAATGGACTCCCGCGACCTTCACCAGATCGTCGGTCCACCTGGTGGGAGGCCTGCCAAATACCTATTACGGGTATTAAAAATAACGGATCTTCGTTGTTATAGCACGAAAGAAGCTTTGGAGTCGAAATATTTTATTTGCTCATTCTACGTACCAAGACAACAGAATTTCAATGGAACTAGACTTGGTAAGTACTTGGCGATAAAAGATGTACTTGAGACAGCTCCGAAATCTTTTACTCATTATCTTTACACAATTTTATTGTCTAAACTGTCTGTCTGTTGAATTACATAGTCATTCAAAATTATCTTGCCATTTCTAAGCAACTGTTTCTTTGTTAGCTACACGCGTCTTAATCTTTACAGATGGACATTAAAGTGAGACATACAACAGTACATACCCACAATATTCAGTAGCAAAAGACTTTGATTTTGTAATCGAAAACTTATGTTTAATTTTTTTTTGTATGACGATTTGTAAGTGCTGTGTACAAGCCTATGCAAATAAATTTTGACTTTGACCCTAAAGGGTCTGTATGCGATACGATTACGCATCGTAAATGATGCTTATATCTACGAAACAATTGGTCGTTTTAACCAATCGTTTAGGTACTTGCACTTTCTCATTTACTTGAACGGATCTAAGTGGCAACAAATCGAATAATAGATCGTAAAGTGCTAATACACAATCAAATCATCGTTAAGATATTCATGATCGAACGGGTGCTGACGCGTGAAAGTAAATATGAATAACGAACTTATCAAGATTTTAAGCCGTTACGATACGATCTATTAATATCGTTTACGATTTCTCATCACACAGATCGTAACCTTTCGGACCTAAAACGAACCGGATGTAACGACCGAATCAGAGTTTCCCTCTCTTTCATAAGCGCTGTGTAACCTTTGTTAGGATGCGACAGGTACATTCTTATTTAGTTTCAGAACTGCTTCGTTATAAGCCACCTGAATCGTAAAAACTACTGTTTTTTATGATATAGGTGGCAGACGAGCCGACGGATCACCTGATGGTAAGCGATTACCGCCACCAATGGACACCTGCAACACCAGTGTCATAAGTGCGCTGCTTAACTTTTAACCCCCCTTCCAATTGATTGAGCCTCCGGTACCCTCACTCACGCAGCAAAACACAGCGCATGCACTGCTTCACGCCGGTTTTCTGTGAGGACGTGATATTACTCCGGCCGAGCCGGCCCATTCATGCCGAAGCGTGGCTCTCCCACTGTGTCTTCAAGGGTCTATATATGTATGGGGCCCATAAAGGGCCTGCCTTACGACCCAATACTAATACAATATGCAATCGTTTAATTAGTTGGTACATAAAATAATTAGGTATCACTATAGACCCTAATATGTTACTAGGGAACAATTAACCGTGGATTTGCGAACCGTCCCCTCTCCCAATTTTTACTTCAGCAACAGTACCTACCTGTATTAAAAATGAGTACTGTATACAGTTTGGTTACTCTTAGCTGTATACGCTACTATTCCTTTAAGAAAACGGGACTAAACGCGACGAAAAATATAATAAGTACAGTCTAGCAGCGTACTGGCTTGACGTTCGACTGCGTAACAACAGACAGGTAGCCGATGGTCACAAGCGAACATATCTACTGTAATCCCTACTGGCGGATAATGTTAGCACTGTAGCACCGAGACTATAAAACTAAATTGCAAAACGCAAAGACAACTTTGTTCTTAGTAACGAAACCATCAACAATTTTAATCCCGCTATCTTATCTAAATCTTACACTTAAAACTCTAAAGCTCGTAGTACCAAGTAAATCTATAAAATCCGCTTTAAAGCAAGTTTTATAGCTTACTAAGCTGTTTTAATAACAATTCGTTCAGGCTACGCTTTTTTATAGTAAGTGGCCTATTAATTAATATTATAACGGCAGTAAAAGCCAACGATAAAAATACTGTTTGTTTACATTACACTTTATAACCAATCCCGTCAGTATTAGACCACACACTCGTGGGTAGGGTTGCCACTCTAAAAAGTAGGCCGGGAAACAGATAACTTCTTTTTGTGGCACGCAACTTAAATTACCTCTATGTCTTTTGGAGTTACAGATGAATTGGTAAAAATACAGATATTTTTGAAATAAAACAACTTTTTCATTTAGGTATCCATTTAAAACGAATGCATAAGGCCAATCGAGGGCTAAACAAGGTTTATTTCTACCCTAACCGATTTTTCGATTCCTTAAAAAGATAAATTTTCATAAATTAGCCGTTTCGAACACATTTTGTATAGTAATCTTAAATCAGCACACACCTAAATGAAAAAGTTGTTTTATTACAAAAATGGCTGTATTTTTACCAATTTATCTGTAAATTAAAAAAGTATCTTATTTTGTTGCCCGAAATCATTTCATTGTTTCGGACCTGATAGCTGCTTTTGATATAGGTAACTTCCTAGAAAACCACTCAGCTTAAATTGATTTTAAAATGTATAGTGTTCCTGGGAAATGCCTTGTTTTATGGTCCTGTGGTGGGCATTTAATTCATTAGCAGTCTTCTGGCCTCTTTGCCGTAGTCTGCCCACGTGATGGGTAGCAACGTTGGCTGTTTGCCCAATTCGGCCACATACTTCCCAGCTAGTCTGAATTAAGTTACCATTATTCTTCTAAAAATATAAAATGTTATAGTAAAATTTATCTTACTTAGTCTAATTAGGTGAATATTTTGGAACAAAATTTTAGTTTATTATAAGTATGTAGTTAATAGATAATCTTGATATGCAGTGGCTAGAAAGTTACTTCTAAAATAATATAGGCGTTATAAATGTTTCTATAGCATAAAGTATTTTCAAAATGACGTTTTTTAAAACCATCAGTCATTACAATATTGTTTTCAAACATTTGTATACAAATACTTGTCATAAACGGGACGAAATGCGAGGATTTTTAAATATACGAGTAAGCAAGTAATGCTTCACGTTTCGACGCGTTACAACGGCCGTGGTCACATGCGAATCACGCTTATACAAGTATTTGTATAATGCAACGCAAAAGTTTGAAAACACAATATAATGAATGACACACTTGCTCATTTGCCTTCCTATATCATTTTTTTTTCAAGTATAATGATTTTGTTCTACTCGCAGCCCTACCATTTACACACGTGTGAATGGTAATAAAAGGTTTCAGATAAAAAATGTTTATAATATCCTCTCTATTTCACGGGATAATCCCCTGAAGATCTCATAGGATAAACCATGTAAAACGGGCTAACTGCATATAAACGCCAACTTTTTATTTAACTAAGTTTCACGAAAATAAGAGATTAAATCGAGTTCAAAAACTCCGCAAATGTTTTGTTATTTAAAACGCTGTATGACATTTTAACTGATGTTGCTTACATGATAGGGCTTTCAAAGTTCAGACAGCAGTCGCTTCAATGTAATTCTCAGTAGAAATGGACGTTCCGAACCAGTGGTAGATTATTATTATGTTTTGACATTCATAAGTGTTTTTAAGGACCTAACTTGAATAAAGATTTTTTCTATTTTATTCTATTCTATAACGTCGTAAGACCCAAAAGCCTTTTAAAAGGCATAAAACAATTGATCAACCATTGCGTCTGCTGTCTGGGCCTTACGACGTTAATGTACCTGGCAATTGTCAGAAGTTCCAAATCCTGGATCGTAAAAGCATACCCTACCCGCCACCCATAGACACCCACAACACCAATGGAGTCACAAGTGCGCTACCGACCTTTTAACCCCCTTTCCCCCTGATTGGGTCTCTAGTACCCACGCTTACTCGGCAAAATACAGCCTATAATGTTAAACAATAATCTCACGGTTAACAAGCCTTTATAACATTCTGATGAAAATGTAAACCAATACATTACTGTTTTTATCTATTTTGGTTTGTGGTTAAAAACCACAATCAAGCGCCGTAATCCGTGGTTTAAATCACGTCATGTTTTTTTTATTTGTGGAATTTATTGTATTGGATTTTTTCATTAGGAAGACATGTTTTGTTAATATTTTTTCTTCAGATGTAAACATTTTTTGTAACATGTGATTTTTTCTTTTCAAATTATACAACAGCCTTTTTTGTAGCTTCCATCAGATTTTTAGTCTGGCCGAATAGCACATTTGGTAGAGTTCCTGCCTCATACGCCAAAGGTTGTGGGTTCGATTCCCACCCTTAACAAACATTCGTGTGATGAAAACTTATGTTTGTTCAGGGTCTGGGTGTAATGTATCTATGTATAAATATCTGTAACACAAGTGCTTATGCTACTTAGTACGGAGTCAGTTGAACGTATGAGATGACAACATCTCAAAAAATAATACTCATACAAATAAGTATTTTTTTTTAGTTTTTATTAATCCCACGGCTGGGCAAAGGCCTCCCCTAAGGTCTTTGACCGGCGCCTATTCGCTGCCGCGAATCGTGATTCGTGTGCATTTATTACACACAACAATTTACAACTAGTAGCCCGCCCTCACTTCGCTTCGGGACCGTAATTCAGAAATGAGCCAATAGATGGCGCTGTGTCCAATTACATCGCGCAAGCGTTTTGTGTTTTCGGTTTACCTATAAGCCTTGTCGTTGTCTATAGATCTTTATAAATAGTATAGATAGAAGATATAGATATAAATTGGCCATTACAATACATGGACTAAGTAAAATGTGTGATATAGTGTTACTGCAACAATACGCTCTCCCGAAACTAGGCTGTATAAATTCGGCTAATTTGGCACTAGCGCCCGATTGCGTTTTGTTTGCAAAAAAAAACTGGAATAAAGCGCACGTGCAATTTAAGCCTGAAAAATATAATGTTACTACCAATCCGCCGCAGCAGAAATACATACAGGCTTGCTGTTCCAAATCTCAGAATTCATAATATGACTGGACGGATTGCGCATTCGTAGTAATCCTGCCTCATACGCTAAAGGTCGTAAATACTTTAAATCTTTGCTACAAGTGTTGTTGGTGTCTATGGGCGGCGGCAATCGCTTACCATCAGGAGATCCGTCTTGTCGTAATCACATCTATACTATTTATGAAAGGATAAATTTAAAGTGTTTTAAAGAGACAATAAATATATTCTTATTCTTATAAATTCTATAGACATTGACAAATCGAACCGCAGAGACGAAACACTAGCGTGATGCAATCATCGCCCAGCGCTGTCTATTGGTAGACAGTGGAACCAAAGGCCGGACTACTAGTAAAAAATAAGAATGTTTGAACAATGGACATAATACATATAACATAAAGTCTAGATAGAATATAACAAAGAACCAGCTAAAACTTGTCTCTATTTATGAAGTTAAGCACAAAGGCACCTACATTGTTAATTTTAACTAAAATAAGGAACCCACAAAAAAAAAAACACTTTAAGCAGTGAAGGGCGGGCTTCAAAGATATTACTTGCCTTACTACCCTTGTGGGATGTCAAGAGACCACTCGAAACTATTAAGATATTCTATAAATAAGTAAACCGGCATATTTCCGTCATCTTGAGGAAGCTCAAGAGATTGGTAAGGCAAACGAGTTTAACTTTTTTAAAAAGCTGACTGTACCACAACGATGGTTTTGTACAGTGCTATGCTGTACGGAGGCAAAAAAGTGAGTTTTCAACATACACAAATGACGAGGCTGGTACAGACAACATAAGATCGAAAAATACAGTGCAAAAATAGCACTTGTGTCTTAGACAGAGGACTGTCGTATTCCCAAAAATAGTAATGTAACTTTTTCATTTTCACGTTTTTTATGTGATAGGTAGCAGACGAGCACACGGATCACCTTTATGGCAAGTAATTGCCGCCGCCTGCAACACCAATCAATAGATTCCTAAGTGCGCTGTCAACCTTTAACCCCCTTTCCTCCCAATTAGGCCTTGGGTACCGTCACTCACACGACGAAGCAGCGCAGGCTCTGCTTCACGCCAGTCTTCTGTGAGGCCGTTGTATCACTCCGGTCGAGTCGGCCCATTCATGCCAAAGCGTGGCTCTCCCACAGTGACGTACATATTTTACGAAATTTAATGTTATTTTTGACAGTCACCAAAGTCGCATAATACTCTGTTCGCAGTACCTTTGACGTTAAAGCGGATCATCGTGATTGAGAGACTAAAGAGAATATCACAGTGTTGACGCTCCACGTCTGTTTCATTGAGCGTAAATTATGGATTACTTATTTATAGCCAGCACTGGACAGTGAAAAATAAACGAGGTTCTCAATATTGTTTTAACAGCTTTATTTTGGCTTGCTGAATTTTCTGTATGCTTTATTTGGACGTGTGGCGCTCGGTCCTTTTGCGGTGACGTGATTAAGTGGTTCAAGAGTGAGTTGTATGACACAGCATGACGCGCGTGTCGTGTTGGGTCGGTTAAGGTTTTTACCTTTTTTTACAGGTACCAGTTCAGTCTTAAATTTTTTTATTATTTACTAGTGGCCGCCCGCAACTTCGTTTGCGTGAACTTTATGACTCTTGACTTAAAGATGATTGTTTAAATAGAAATAAAAAAAAAATTACTTATTATAAATGTTCGTTTATAGGTTAATAGATTTTTAAGGCGGCTCATTAATATTTTATACGAACTGCTAAGGAATGGAACAACTTGCTGGCTTCTGTATTTCCAGAGAGGTACAATTTGGGTGTCTTTAAGTCGAAAGTGAATAGGCTTCTTCTGGGAAAGCACGCTACATCTTAGACCTCATTGTCACTCTCCATCAGGTGAGATGAGGTCAAGTGCAAACCCATTTAATATTAAAAAAAAAATTATATCAACTTCTAATGAAAGTAACCCCCAAATTATTTTTATTCCATTAGGGGATGTAAGTATTCTATTAAAGTTTGAATCTTATATTTTATCCATCAATTCTGTCAAAGAATGTGTATGCAAAAGTTGGAGTAGATTGGGCCAAGGAATCACGTAGTCCCATGAACAAACTTGGAACCCCCTTTTCGCTCCATTAGGGGTTTAAGTTCGGAATATCCTTCCTTATAGGATCTCATCCAAAAATGCTCATCACATTTGACAATTTTTCATTCCATTTCATTCCATATTTGCTATAGTGCAGCTGGGCTCTTGGAGTTCCACACCAGCTGTTCCATGATCTTGGATTTTTTTCATGGCATCATAAAATGCTCATCAATCTCAACAACTTTTGTTGAGGTGCCATTGACCTACCTCTTATAGTTTAGCTGGGCTGTTGTGGTTCTACATCAAGGAGCCTGTTCTTCAAAATATAATATATCCTATAAGTTGCCCTGATATTACAGCTATACAATAAAAAAAGTTTCATTCGGATTGGTTCAGTAGTTTCCGAGATTAGCGCGAACAAACAGACAAACAGATAAACAGACAAACAGACAGACAAAAATTTTAAAAATCATTGATTCATGTTCTGTTACTGTTTTTTAGTCGTCCTAAGTTATTTTGAGATAAATATCTTCAATGTACAGACACAGCTTTTTTACATTTTTATTATATGTATAGATTTTTAAAGACAGGGTAGATGTTTCATTTGTAGTACGCTGGCCGGACGGATGGCGCGCATTCGGTAGGTTCATACGCAAAAAGTGGATTCGATCCCCATCCTGGAGAAGTATACGTGTGATAAGCACTTGAATTTGCTCGGTGTTGTGTTGTTACACCCAGGTGTAATGTAGGTATGTATTTGAGTGTGCTTCCTCTAATGTCATACCTATATGTGTAACACAAGTGTTTAATCTCCCTAGTACGGAGTCAGATCTATGTAGATGTTGTGAGATTTATTTTATTTTATTCATATGAGTATTTATTATAATTTTATTTATTCATTTTCTACAATTACAGGCCGTTCCACGCTCGTTAAAAACGCGCTAATACGAGTACGATCGTATTTCAGATTTCAGCATTTTCATGACGTTGTCATAGCAACGTTTTTTATTTACGATACTACATATTACTCAACTCAAACAATTAGGCGCATTCTGAAAATGGCGGCTTGAGGACTAGTGATGGGAATACTTTCATTCTGTATTATAGGTACAGTGATACATAGTAGTAATACTAGTTATTTATCTTTGCTGAATTTATTTATTTGACTTCTGATTTAACTGCATAGTAGTTTTATGTATTGAGTACTTAGTAAATAATAAAATAAGCGCATGGTTAGGTCAGAGCGAAGATAACGAAATCAACTAAATTATAACAAAAATCCCGCATAGACATATAGGTACCAATGCTCAGAGCAAGTATCCGACTTCGCCGATGCAGTGTTACCGCTTCTGAATATCTAAAATAAGTATACCATTGCTAAAATTTATTTAATAAGTACTTATATTTAAACATACATTAATAATTTGAATTATTTTAAAATAATATTATACTTACTACTTCCATTCGTTCGTTATTTATTATGTTCAATTTGGATTCCAATACATATTTTTATGTTACGAAGATACATCTAATCAAGTAGGACTTGTGACAACGGCAACAATGTTCCGAAAAAACGGGGCGGGGTAACTGCATTCCTGTCATCCGCCTAATTGTTCTGGTCGAGTAGTATATACATAGCTTAGAAGCGCGTCAATGCTCGTACGACTACCAAAACGAATTAAAAAACGAAAAAAATTTAACTTATGCGCCGCGCGTATAAAACGCTATAAACCGCACTAAGTTTCACCCACGGTCGTCAAACCTTAGTAGATAACAACAAAACAGTCTATCCTCATACGCCGAGACAGATTTCATAGAAAGCGATGTCTTAAGCACAAACATCTGTTACCCTTCAAGCGTTATAGTTGCATTGGGACTTCAACAAGGGCTCGTTAAGAGCCGGCTATATATAGAAGGGAATGCGCTCGTATTTCATACGGCCCGTAATACAGAGCACGTGGCAAGAGATGGATTCGGTTACGGACAAGTTAAGAGATGACGCGTTCTGTGTGCTATACTAAGCGAAAAACTTGCAGCGGACAATAGAGCATTTCATTCATATTACGTTACTAGCGGCCGCCCGCGACTTCGTCCGCGTGGAAAAGTAACTTTTTACCCCCCTTTAACCCCTTACAATCCCCTTTTCGCAATAAAAAGTAGCCTATGTTCTTTCTCAGGGTCTAGATTATCTGTATACCAAATTTCATTTAAATCCGTTGAGTAGACAGACAGACAGACAGAGTTACTTTCGCCTTTATAATATTAGTATGGATGAATGAAATAAGACACCAACTGCCAAGAGTGTTTGGCTCGAGTAAAGGAGTTGCTATAAGCGTAGGTAGGTACTTTTTTAGGTGATAGGTGGCAGACGAGCATACGGATCACGTGACACCTGTAACACCAGTCATAAGTGCGCAGTGCGCTGCCAAACTTTAACTCCCTTTCCCCCAATTGAACCGTATTAAGATTTTTACACAGAAATAGAAAATAAATAAATTTTTGGGGTTCCTTATAGTATATAAACTATATATAGTAAAATTATGTATACTATATAAACTCATGCCGCCGATATTGTATTTGTAAATTACTATTTGCATTAAGTTCTGTAATGTGTTGTGCAATAAAGAGTATCTATCTATCTCATGTATTTTTCATGCAACCCATACATACTCTAAGTGTTTTAAGAATATTTGTCTTAAAAATAATATTCAAGTTCATAATAGGTATATTTTTTCATAAAATGATTAGTTTACGAGAAAGGCACTACCAAAAAAATAAAATACAATACAGCTAACTACCAAGTTTGAGCAATAATATAGGTAAGTAGATTCGGAAAAAAAATTGCCTGTGACATACGAATGGACAGACAGATACGACAAATCTATAGGGTTCCGTTTTTTGCCATTTGGCTACGGAATTCTAAACACTCGCACCACATTTCAGAACTCTCCATGTCAAATGACTAAGTTTAAAAGTATTACACCCGCCAGTAATTATGGGTGATTCTGATGAAGCCACGTTTAGCAGACATCAATCATTGTCACGTACTGTCTGGCATTCCGACCCGCGTATGCCTTGATGAGAGATTCCTCACGTTCTACTCCCTTATTAGTTCCTTGAGAAAATAGTGGGTAGGGGCAAAATTGGGATTGTGATTGACTTGAGCACGAGTTTGTGGATGCGCTTGGAATAGCGAAGTTTGCGAGTTGTGCGGCTAAATATAGATGTGGACAGATGTTTATTGCTTTTGCCGCCTCCATAGACTTTTTGTGAATTCTTGGCGCCGCTTTTTTATTGTTATTTTTTTGAGATACGTGTCAGATGAGAATAATAATAATAATAATAAGCTTTTATTCTCACCATAGTTACACATAAGTAGTACAACATTTCTACTTTTAATCTACGTAGGTAAACCACATTCTTATATTAAGAACAAAACAGTTAATTTATTACATTATGAAGGTAGTTTACAAAAGTTAACACTATAAATGATACTATTACAGTAAAGTTGGCGTGCACAGTGAAGAAAAGTATGGTGGGCTAATACCTGAATTAGGAAATTCCTGTATCTCAGGTTATTAGCCCTCCACCCTAAAAGGGGTCAGTAGATGTATTTATTAAACCTTAACTATCTATACCTTATATATGTAAGTAAAAGGAATGTAACAAAGACAAAAAATATATATAATATATTTTGTTGCGTTATGAGTGCCTGTCTATAGTACCTACACCAATTATTTTTTTATATCTAGACGGATAAAAATTGGTAAGCGATTGCTACTGTCCAAGAACACCACCATTGAACTTGACATCAATGGAGTCACATTTATGTGCACAATTAAAAGTGCCTGGATTTTTATGTGATAGGTAGCAGGCGAGTAGGCGGATCACCTGATGGTAAGCAATTTATAATAAACTATCTTAATTCGATTTCGGTATAAAGACGAAGGATAAGATGAAAATACCTATTTACAAAGGAGGGTTGTTTGTCCAGTAACTGAGCGTGCCCAGCCGGGCTAAGATGCGCACCGCGACAAAATTTTGTCGACTCTCGTTCGCGAGAGCGTATCTTTCTATCCCGCTCCTCACCCTGTCAGGTGAGCGAGAAGCAACTAGCGCTGACGTAATACGAGTGTCGACAAAATTATCTCGTGGTGCGCATCTTAGCCCGGCAGGTCACCTAAACACCAGTAAGTTGTTGTGGTCAGCCTTAACTATTGCGGTGACACTCCAGGAATAATGAGCGGGAAACTCGATGAAGATGTTATCTGGGGAGCCATTTGTCTTGCCAACTAAACAAGAGCTACTGCCGTCAATAGTTTAAGATACTGTTACAACTCATCTGAACTCATCGTGGGGAGAGCCACGCTTCGGCATGAACGGCTCAACCGGAGTGATATCACTGCCTTACTGAAAACCAGCGTGAAGCAGCGCTTGCGCTATTTTGTAGAGTGAGTCAGGGTTCCGGAGGCCCAATTGAGTGGCTAGGGGGTTACTACTACTAAGACTCGAGTCAAACAAGCATGTTTCGTAATTTTGGAACGTAGCTCGGGTTTGTGATCAAAATCCGCATTAGGCACACCACTTCTTATTAAGCCTAATCCCACCATAGTAGCGAGAACTGAATTGATAGAGGCCTTTGCCATGCTGTGGGACAGTAAATAATAATTTAGGAAACTACATTTTCTAAGTTGCCTTGAGTCTGGATGTTCTGAGTTGACGCCCCCAGTTAAATCGTCATTCTAGTAGGTACTCATAGTATCTGTACTAGTTTGAGACCAGGTTGATTGGTGTGATTGTCTGGCGCATTTATTTATTTGAATAGGCTGAAACTTTACTTTGCCTTTTTTTTAAGTATTGTTTGCTATTTATTCATAAGTATTTATTTACTTTTAAATAAATAACACTTGAAAATCATTCAGAAGGATTTAGGTGTGCTTCAAACACGCAATATTCTACATAAAGGGTGGCTGTTCTACCAATTAAAGCTATTAGTCGTTAAAGTATAGAACTCGGTCCAGTATCTCCAGAACTGCTGTCTATATGCGCAGCTAAAGTTTTCAACATATTAACTAAGATCTCACAAAGCATTAGCACCGGAAAAACTATAGTTAGCACGTCACTTAATGAGCGAGAAAGTTGGTGAAGACACCACGTCTGGGGAGCAATCTATTTTACCGAGTGCTGGGGACACACAACATGTGTTGATAGACTAATGGGCGTGTAAAAGTGCAAACGTGGCATAAAATCGGCGAAAAGGGAAAGTCTTTTAGCATTATACGAATACTTGATACCTATAAACAGGATTAAATGCGAGGATACTTGAAAATAAGTACATTATAGCACTTACTGCTTGACGTTTCGACTTGCGTTACAACAGCCGTGGTCACAAGAGTAGCATTATCAAAGTGCCTATACAAATATGATATTTACAGTATGCACAAAATGTAAATAACCGAAACCGTAGATAGATCAATAGACATTACATACAAAGGGGTAACGCCGCCAGCATTCTGGGAACGCTGAGTTGCGGGGCAGACTACACTCCTATGTAAATATTTCATTTTCCATCTTTGTATATAAGTATGTAATGTATAATAAATATTGCAGTGAAACAACAGCAATAAAAAGTACATTATTAGGGTTAGGATTCAGGCGAGGTATATCGCTCGCATCATCGTTGAAGTCATAGCAAATTTGTTTCGTATCGGTATCGCACGCCTTCTCTGTCAATCACTCCGAAACACGCCGATATTACTGTACGCGTCCTTATACCTGTGTGTTCAAAGACTTTTTAGCCCGTAACAACTGGATGTATTGGATTTAATTTATAAACTATCCCACTACAGGGCAAAGGTCTCCATCAAGTCATCGCTACTATGATGATATAAAGTTTGATCACCACTCTTTCCTAATGTGCATTGGTGATCACAAATCCGCAAAAATCGAAACATGCTTTTGCTCGACCTGGAAATCGAATCCATGACCCCGAGATCACGGCTCGGTGCTTTAACCACTAAACCAACGGGCCGTTTATAAATCTATCCTCCCAACTATAAAGAGGTAAATTCTATAGACAGTGACAATGCTTATAGCTAAACTGAAAAGGCAAAACGTTTGCGCGATGTAATCGACGCCCAGCGCCATCTATTGGTTCAGAATAGAACTAATGTTCCGAAACGAAGTGAGGGCGGGTCACTAGTAGGTAATAAATAATTATAATCTGATTAGCCACTAAGGAATTAATTAATGACCTCAGCCATTAGTAATGTAGCCTAAGCTTACAAACCGATCGCAATTCAAGAGGGTAGTAAATCAATACATTGGCTTTACGGGTCTGTTGAAGGATATCATGTATTGATATAAGCCTAAGGATTAACATGGAATATGCTAATTGCCCCACTTATAAGGATTGCATTGCCTGGATCAATAGTCTAATCTAGGTATATTGATACCTAGTTTAATCCCAATCAAAGAAATATAGGTTAAGAATTTGAAAGTTGATTTTGTTTTGTTATATTGTGCTATTTTAGTTCAAAATAAACTTTTTTTTGCTTCTTTCTTTATTTTGATTTCTCATATAGGCACAGCTAAAGTTTGTATAAACTATGAATTTGACATCCTTAGCCTTGTTTCAACACAAGTGGTGTCGGTAATAAATAAATAAATAAAGGCAAATAAAACCACAATTAAGACAACATTAAATACACCAAGGTTTTTACTTGTGCAATGGAAACCAGAAACAATGATTACAAAACGATATTGTATTGTTTTGTAACGAGATAAAATATTTTTCGCTGATCAATCATTTACCGAATGAAGAAACACATGTCATGAACATTATATCTCACATGTAATACTTAATCCACGAATGCCAACTCAATCTATTTATTTTACGGGTATTTTTTTATAATTTGATCGAGAAAATATTTATACAATAGGCGAACTGAATGCCAAGCATTATCTACTGATTTGGGTCATAATAATGTCCTCCAAACCGATAATTCGGCTATGGCGGTCAATCATTACGATCAGCCATCTGACAAACGACAGCTATAGTAAAGAAATGCGCAGGCAAAACTGCACTCTCTATTCCCTTACCCTATATTTCAATGGGACACCAATGTGATTAGACCGGAGTGGGTCCAGGCGCAGGACGAACAGTTTTACTAGCTATCCGAGGCACAGGGGTACAAGACCGCCATCTTCCAGACTTTGGGTCATACAGAGAGTACAAACAGTAGGTACGTAGTTGTTGTAGTAGAAATAGTATTATTGGCCATCATCCAGATTCTAAATTATGTCCCTTCTCAACTTAACGTTAATAAATTGGACAAAGAAACTGCGAATTCCGGGTCTGTTTTAATTTTATGAGACTAGGAATAATGAAAGGAAAATAATCATCAATCGTAATTAGAATGTAATTAAATGAACAGAGCTATGTCATTTTGAATGTGACACAGATATTTTAGTTAATTGTATAAAGGTTTCCAGGAAAATATATCCACCGGGTCTACATCCAACAGATTTGCTTGCTCGGCTGAAATTGGGTCTGGCTGTAATCCGTGGGTGGACAGGTTATCATCATTTGTTGCCTTGCAACTCTGCAGGGTATATGGTATATGTAAAAATTTAAAATGCAGTCATTCTCCTCGATTGGATGAGTGGCTGCAGTCCTGCCTCCAAAATCAACCATTTAACAGCCCTCTGCCAGTTGAACGGTATATTTTGTGATAGGTAAAGGATACAAAATTTGCATTTTTGAAGTATTTAAATCCGGAAGCACAAATCCCTTAACCACACGGTTTATGCGGACTGGTGATCACAAACCAAAGCTACGTTCGAAAAATTCGAAATATACTTTTTGCTCGACCCAAGGTCATGGACTGGGTCTTAAACCACTAGAACAAAAAGGCGTTCAACTCAACAAAAATAAATTAACGATAAACGTCGCGTTAATTTCCATTGTCTTTAATTATAGTTATGCTGTTACTTACGTATCCTTGTTTTTTCATTTCATTTCTAGCACTCTTAACCTACTTCAGGTTCGTGTAAAAAAGGGCGTTTGTTCCACACAATTATCCTTTGCAGTGGTAGTGCGTCAAATGTGACGGATTTATGAACGCCCGACTGGAACTATCGGGACATGAAACATGCGATTTTGGTTAGCAGCCATCGCGCTTGCCAAACATTCAGTGACCTAGAACGTCAGGCATTATGGTTACGTGACAAAATTTTAAAATAATCTTTGTTCGTATATTCGAACTTGTCAGTAATGTGAATTTAAATTGTTTGGTTTTGAGGTTAACACAAACAACCTAAAATATTTAATTGCGAATCCGATAGATAGGTTGGGACTTATGATTGCTTCACTTACCTGTACCTGCCCGAGCAGGGTTGAAAATTTGTATGTGTACAAAGTGTACCCTGATATGTTATTATAAATATAATCTAAATAAATATCAAATGTCTATGAGTAAATCGATGCATAATACAGACAAATTGAGAACCTCTTCCATTTCTGAAGCCGGTCAAAAACCAAATTATAGTTTTTCTTATGGGATATCTAGTCAAAATAGTCATTTTCCCAGCATCTACCCGGAGCAGTAATTGCCTCTAAGCTATGCCTGTGATAGACAAACAGCCTGCTCGTATCTACCTTTGCTACTGAGAGCTGATGTGATTGATAGGAAATAGATGATGACAAAATGCTTGAAAGGCTCGACCCGAATTGCTTTCCGAATCCACTTATTTTCCTTTTATTATTGAAATGTAAAAATATCTAGACCGACAAATCCTTTTTATTTCTAACAACCCTTGAAACTTCAAAGACATAGCTGACGTGAAATAATTCGCCAACAGCGTTCAAATCAAAGGCCTCAGAAAACGGGGAAAGCTGCATTGATTGATTGGTCCCAATCGTGGCTTGAAAGCCAACCTTGATGTAATATAGGGTTGTTTGTTGTCATTCCTTTCAATCAGTGAGCCTGTGATGTACAGGAAATGTTGACTTGACACACGCACAAAACGAATGGCGCCGCCATTTGTAATATACGAGTGAGGTGAGATTTGCCCGTAAGCTATGAGGGGTTACGGGGCAACTCGCTCGAAAAAAACTCGCCCGAAAATTTCAAGATTTTTTAGTCGGTCACTGTTCTAATCTAACCTAACCAATATTTTTGTGATGATAATACTGACTAAACACTACTAATGAAAAATATAGGTGAAGATAGGTTAGAACAGTGACGAGAAAAAAAATCATGACATTCTCAGGCGAGTTTTGCCCTAACCTGTAAAAGTAGTGACGGTGCGTGTGGCATGCGAAAGAAGCTGGTCCTGACGAGTACAGACAATTTTTTTGTGTCACAGGTGGCTGATGGTAAGCGTTTGCCACTGCCCATAGACACCTGCAACACCAGTAGAGTCACAAGTGCGCAGCCAACCTTAAACCCCCTTTACTCTGGTACCCTCACACACTCGATGAAACACAGCGCAGGCGCTGCTTCCGCGCTGCCGTTAGGTTAGGTTAGGTATCCTCTACTACTCCAGTAGAGGCGGTCCATCCAGCGTAGTTTTCCCGCGGTTAATTTCCTGTATACCGTTTGTTTGCACTTTTCCGTGGGAGAGCCACGTTTTGGTATGAGCGGGCCGGCTCGACAGAAGTGGACCGGCCTCACTGCAAACAAAGCCCTTGCTGTGTTTCGTCAAATGAGTGAGAGTACCGACCCAAAACGAAAGAGTGTTTCAAGATTGACAGCTTTTATAATACTGGTTATTTTGGTAACGTCTGAATTCACACCAAAAATACTGTTATTCGATTTAATATTTGTTTTATGAATCGCTTTTTCTATATTTACAACAATACATTTTCGTCACAATTGCAAACAAAAATCCAAAATTTCATTCGTACAAAAATAATGTCATTTAAAGGAAATGGGGGAAAGGGTTCCTACAAAATCGCGACACTGGCTCTCAATTTTTAAAGAAATCAATTACAGACCAATGAATGACATAATATGAAATATTTTTAATATAAAAGATTGAGCTACGATTTCACTTTGGATTTGACGAGTAATTAATTCCAAATTGCGGAAAACCTTTGGAGAGCGTTTCAATTTCACGAGGGAAAAGATGAGGGGAAAAAGTCAAGATCGGGACGGGCTTTATCTGAGCATTTCACTCAAAGATTAGAGTTTTGCAAATAATTTTTCTGGTAATTTTTGCTATAGCAATTCTTTGTAATTTATTCGTAAGTAAATAATGCACTTAGAAATTCATCGACGGGTTCAGGTGGGACTCGAACCCACAACCTTTCAGAGTCCGGGTGGCTGTACTACCAATTATACTAACCGAACCCCCTACTAAACCGACGAATTTCGTAACTGCTTAATTTGCCACGAGCTGAAGATAGCTGGCGTTTTTTTTTTATATTATATGAAGGCAAACGAGCATGCGGATGCCCATGGACATCAGCTACACCAGAAGGAGTGCGGATGCGTTGCCGGCCTTTTAGGAAGGTATAGGCTCGTTTCTTGAAGATTTGAATGTCGTACCGGTTCGGAAATACCGCTGCGGGAAGTTGATTCCACATTGAAATGAATGATGTTTGGAGGCTATTTTGTGGTGTCCGATTGTGCTTTCATATACTAGTTAGAAATTAGTTTGTATCTTCAAAAAGTAAAAAGGTTGATGAGGAAAAAGGAAATAAACACAAGCACATCATAGTAACACTTTACATTGGTAAAACACACATAGACGAGTAATTAAGCACGGAAGGTGGGTTGGAACTGACTGTAGGTTATCAGAAACATTTTGAATACAGGGTTTATCTTTTATAAAGAACACTAGAGTCTTAACTTACAATAAGAGGCCAAAAAGGTGCTGACGATGGAGGTTGCCAACAATAAGTATTGAAGAAATAACCGACAAAATAAAATTGAAATAACCTACACGTACAATGGACCAAGAAGGACTTTAAGAGCGGAAACAAGAGTCCACTTTACATTACAATATTGAAATAACAAAGATGTAACTGTTCTCTGTAAACATCCATTCAGTGTCCTTAATTGTTTCTGATAAAGAGGAAGAAGGTACACAGACAAACAGCATAATTTATTACCCTGTAAATGTCTTGTTCCCATTTTAACTTGCGGAACCCTAAAAACGAAAAACGGCACAAATTGTAACTGTAAGGAAACGAATTTCACTCAGTATTTTTTTACAAGGACGAATAGGATTGGGTAATAAAAAACTTTTGTTGGTTGTGACTTGTTACGGGAGTGTATTTAACAAGGCAAGTGACCCAAAATAATTGAATTAATTGGTTTACGAAAATACTTATATAATGTAGGTTACCTACTTATACCTTTTTCCACTCAAAAACAAATCAATGTATGAACTAGGTCAGGATAGGTATTTATAAAATGTTGTAAAAACATGAAAAAGGCGTTAAAAGCAAAAAAGCCACAAGTATAGAAGGAAGACAAGGTTTGTTTGAGAGATTTCTGTTAAGTGATGTGTCCGAATAGTTTGAGAATGCGAGACTGTACGAGAAATCATAGACGCTGCTTAGCTCTTAATTCCTGAAGTTCCAGTTATGAGTAATTTATCTGTTTATCTATCTAAAATTATTGCTCGGGTGTGGAAATAGTAGGTACTCCGACTTTTAGGCCTTAACAAAAATTACGAATATTTTAATAATATACAACGTCGAACTCCTTGATCATTACCATTAACAGAGTTGATGGTAATAGACTTTCTTGCTTATTTTAGTTTTTAAATTATAATAACTAAGCTCTATTTCGTGAATAAAAGTAATTATCAAACAGCCGGTGAGCTCACACTATTGGCCTGATAAAGTTAATGATTATAATCTTTTGAGACTTAATAAAACAGATCTCAATTTTGTAGGACTCTACAAAGGAATAAAGAGATACAAAAGATAGAAAAACTTCTACTAATTTATTAAACTCGAATTCCAATTACGTAATACCTCTTTAAGACAGATCTTGAAACCAATACCTTTCAGTTTCGGATTACATTAATAATGATTAACACTTCCAACATCAAAGACAAGAATATACAAAGTAAGGGTTATCAAACTCAGAAAATTGGACTATTTCAAAATGTAAGTACATTAATGAAGGTTTAGCTAAACAGTTCTGATCCTTATTATAATACATACTTGCTTTTGTGAGCGATGATACCTGAGTGGATAATATCGTTCCAAATATGGATTTAAATTTGAGCATGAATCTCGGAATTTTCAAATCAGTGTGTGTATTATTACGATTAGCTCAGCAGTGAGGGAAACATTATGAGACAACCTGCACGTTTCGGATCATTTCAGAAATGCGTAACCATGATTCAGTTGCTCCAGTTCCTCTGTTAAAAGGTGTATGCAAGTTAGAAGCATATTATTGTAATTACCAAATTCCACAAATCCTAAATCAACATCTAAGCGTGTCCCGAATAAAGGGACAGTTTAAGACGCAACCAATGAGAGAGATGAATAAGTTTTGTGAATTTGAATTTTATTATTTTTAAGGATTTTAAATACATTGACATAACATTTCAACCTGACTCCGTACTAAGTAGCTCAATCTCTTGTGTTACAGATATGAGACAACAGAAGGTCACAAATATAATACTTAATGTCGTAAGGCCCAGACAGCAGACACAATAGAAAATCAATCGCTTTTGCCTTTTAAAAGACGTCTGGGTCTTACAATTATAAATATACATATATAGAGGTATTACCTACACCAGACACTGAACAAACACTAGATAAAATACTAAGTAAAAATACAACTGAAATGAAAATAAAATCTTCTTCTCGAGCAAACTTGTTAACTTTACGATAATACTTTATTTGTAAACCCAATATTATCCAATATTGAAGTTATTGATGACATTATAAGACATACCTATGACGCAGATTAATAGACATGATGGAGTAAAAATCGAATTCATGATACCTTGGAGCGTGATGCAAAGTCTAAAATAAGCTAATAACTAAAAAGGAACCAACCTTATTTTGATGGACGCAACCTTTTTGGCCACAAAGAGTTTTTTGATGTAAAAAATGTCTAGTTTTTTCTTTGATAACCCTACTTGTAATAAAACCAATGATAACTTTGAGGCGCTTGTTACAACAATGTCCTTTTGAAGTCGCCTTTAGAGACGAAATTATTTATGTTCGAAGAATCACTCAAAGAGATCGTTTTACGACGGAGAAAAAAAAAACTCTGACAGAAACACGAGGGATGGTTTGACATTAATGTTAGGGAATGCACGGCTCATGTGTGGCATTAAACGTTTTTATAGGCGGGTACAGGCGGGCGCAAAAGTGACGGTTAATTAATGGTTGAACTTTGCTTGATGGATGGATTGCGAAGGATGAATATTTGACAGGATATAGAGTGCAAGTTAAACCATGATGTGAATGGGAAGCCCTTTATTTTTTGCATTTTTAAATAGAATTGGCAAGAGGTTAACAGAATAGTCTATGATTAATCTATCTTGCAAATCTTAACAGTTCTTAATCTTACATGAAAAAAGTGACAAACATTGTGAATGCACATGCGGGCAGACATGAATATTAATAATTTTCGGGTAAGGATTTCGTTTTGTTTCATTTGGTAATAGTGATAAAAAAATTAAGTTTCGAAATTCAACTCAAGTTTTCACTAATTTTCTGCCTTGTACTTAGCTAGGCTGAAACCATATACTTTGTGATGATGCGGTAGTTCAGCTAAATTATAGCGCTACGAGTCTAGCGCTCATTTTTCCCATACTCGTGCAAATTCTGGAATGAGCTTAAAACCGCTGATCGCTATGACATGTCATTTTTCAGATGAGGTTTGAAAATAAATTTTCCACGGTAGGCGCCATGACTGTGCCATGACATTGAGAAATAAATATAAACATTAAACATTTATAAACCAAAATAGGTACACGTTAACAGAAAGTACAATTCTTTCACTCCCACACTAGCCAGAGTCTATCTCGTGGGTGTCAAATCCTATGAATTTCTGCTATGGCTACTGTCTTAATTAAGACTTAAGTGACGAACTAAGTAGCGGTTACTATTTAGCATCAGATGGGCCACTCTACCTATCTTCTTCTATACTATTTATAAAGAGATAACTTCTTTAGACAACGACAAGGCTTATAGGTAAATCGGAAACACGAAACGCTCGCGCGATGTAATCGAACACAGCGCCATCTATTGGTTCATTTTTGAATTACGGTCCCGAAGCGAAGTGAAGGCAGGCCACTAGTTTCAATAATAAAAAAAACTCAACACTTTTCTCCCCATCAGTACATGGTCAATCGTAGAAACGTCCGATCTAAAGTGGTTCCGTTGAAAAACATAAAGATCCAGCTGCAGACATCTTTAGTGAGGGCTGCATGACGTTTACGTGGAGTTAGAAGCGTTCAGAATGTTAATGGTATGATCCTTACGACCGTTTACAAATCTGGTGGTCCCATACATTTTATTGCTTAGTAGTCTTGGTGTTTGAAACAAAAAAAAACAAACATTCTAAAAATAAAAACTTTTACCATCGAATATCGGCAATTTAGCCCCTTTTTAATCTCCGTCGCAAAAACTACGGGATGTTTTGTATTCGACGTGTCTGACGTATCTGTCAGCGCCATCGTAACTCCCAAAATGGTTAAACCGATTTGAATTTCGAATTTTTTGTTTCAAAGTTGAAATAGGAACTGTTTGTAGCTACATTTAATAACCGCCGGTTTAAGATGGCTGCTGCCACAAAATGATGAATTACAAATTTTCAGCACTCATTTTTTAGGGTTTGTAGTAGACTACAACCACAAAATCAATATTGACACAGAAGTCTGACTGCCCACTAAGAGCTAAAAATATGTCATGTACTCACGCAAGCGCACTAACGGCCTTTTCGACCACATTAATCCTAACTTATGACATAAGATTGTCGAACTGTCGAGGTCTGTGGTAGAGGCCAGGTACATGTACTCATGCCGGGCAACAACCCTAGCATATGTCAACGAACTCTTCTAAATTCAAAATCAAGGCTAAGTCAGACTTCTGTGTCAGTCTTTATTTTGTGCTACAACCCTAAAAAAATTGTGTTTATAATAACATGAAGAAGAAACGATAAACATTTCGTATTAAATTATCTTAGGTAACTAGAATGTAAAGTCTTATAACGTCTTTGCCTTTTAAATGAGAAGTTCTTTTGTGTTTCAAAGATGAAATACTAAAAAATTGTCTACAGAGAACCGTAAAATCAAATAACAAGTGCAATATTGTCTGTTTCAGCCAGGAAGAGCAATAGAAGCATGCCACAAGAGAAATAATATCGCGAACAGTTTATACAGGATGTATCAAACTTTGAGGTGTTCTTTTCATTCGATTTAGTTTATGCATTATTCATTGCGCGTTCATCCTGTTATTTGTTAGTAGCCCCAATTTCAGTTTGTAAGGTTTCCATGCGTTAATAGAGACTTAAACGATCGTTCTTCACTATTTCAGAGTAAGATGGATAAATATTTACCTACTTAACTGTGGGAGAGCCACGCTTCGGCATGAATGGGCCGGCTCGACCGGAGTGATACCACTGCCTCACAGAAAACCGGCGTGAAGCAGCCCCTGTGCTGTGTTTCGCCAAGTGAGTGAGAGTACCGGTGGCTCACTTGGGGGGGAAGGGGATAAAAGGTTGGCAGCGCACTTGTAACTCCACTAACACCAGTGGAGTTACAAGTGCGCTGCCAATCTTTTATGCAAGTGCAAGTGTCCATGGGCGACGGCAATTGCTTACCATCAGGTGACCCGCCTGCTACCTATCACATAAAAAAAAACAAAAAACTTACTTATTTAGAGTTATTGACTAACGTTCTGTGGGAGTTTTGGCCGTGGTAGAGCCACGCTTCGGCATAATGGGCTGACGACTCAACCAGAGTGATGCGCCAGCTTCACAGAAAACCGGTGTGAATCGGCGTTTGTCGCTGTCTTTTACGGGGTGACTGAGGGTTTGCACTTGAGAGTCCTGGTTGAGGGTACTCATGAGTCCACAAACCTTAAAACCTGCCTGTTTCAAATAGTTTCTGATACGTGTAACCGTGATTCATTTGATCTGATTCCTCTGTTAAAGGGTTGTGAATGTCATATGGCATTGAAAATACTAACTGCACCAATTATTAGGCTTAAAACGACAGCTTTAGAAGCAGCCGGGCATTATACGCTAAAGATGAGAGAAAATAGAATAAGTTCGACCAAAATAATTCAGCTGTTAAAAAATACACCCTGTACAGGGTCTCCATAGTATCTGTCTTGTTTACCCCGAGGCATTATTCAATGGCTCCACGGGTAGCATAATATGATACGCCTCAATTCGCGATTCAGTCAAAAATATGAACGTTTGGGTTGGTGAAAGGCCCTTTCATTCTTTGATGAAGACCACACCTCGGTTGAGTGCTCTTTTGTACTTTTTGTGAATAGAAATAGGGGTTGTTTTCCGATAACAATGGCCTTGTCTTAACTGTTCCTGGAGGTACATGTTGGATAGCCATTTTCTCGGCCTTCTCTTTCGCTTCATGAGCATTCAATTTTTACATATACGTTCATCGGCTTACTCGGGATTGTGTTTCGTCGCCGACGATGTTATTATTTCTGGTACGGGATTTTGTATCGGGAATCCTGTTTTGTGAATCTGAAATTAATTTTGGGTCAACAGATTGTTGGAGAAATTTTAACATGGTTTGTTTTTTCGTTGTGTTGTTTTTGCGATTGGGATTATTTTTGTCCATTATGTCCAGTTTTTAGAGCCCTTCTGAGTATTACAAATTTCAATGTATCTTAATACCAATAAAATTAAAGGTACATACGTATTTTGGGTCACAAGCTTTTATAAATTATGTCATGTCAATTGTATCTACCTGGCAATCGATTTTAAAACTGCTAGCAAAACTGTCGACTTAAAGTGCAAATAACCACTGAACTACTAAAAGGCAGACAAGCATGTGTGTTACTATAAGCATGTCTTTCTAGGTCAGACCCTCTAGCATGTCTAAAGAAACCAAGCATGTCTGCCTTAGTAGTAAGCACTAGCAAGTGAAGCTATGGTCTAAACCAGACAATAAAGATCGTAACTCCTACTTAACTGCACAACAACAAACAAGACAAACTTGCACATAAATTTTAGTACTAAAACTAGCGCTCAATAAAACAGTGTCTGGTTTCCAATGCGCCTACTACTCGTATATTGGCTACCCAAATTGAAATACGAGCGCTCTCCTGTGACATACGGAGCTCAACTGACAATGACATTGTGTAAAATTCTAAGTTAAGGTTCAGTTGGCTGCAAAAATATAGGTACTTTACTTGTCACAACTTGTGCATTCAATGTTTAATAGCACAAATAATTACACACAGAAGTTAGACTCAGCCTGATTTTGAATTTAGAAGAGTTCGTTGACATATCGATACCTTAAATCTCAAAGGGCGTAATCACCATTTTGGCCAAAATGACTTTTGAATGCTACTTATCTTACTCCATTTTTTTTTCTCTATCGATCTGTATTATCAAAGTTTTAAAATTCGCAAAAAGTGGTGATTACAGCCCACGTGTTTACCGTCGATAAACAAGTTTTTTTAGTCGTAAATACCTTTAAAAATTCATTATTAAGGTTTCGGTCGATACACCAGTTAAAATTATAATGATGTGAAAAATACTGACTATCGAATGAGGCGTATAGGACAGAATATGTGTAACAGTGGCGTTTACGACTCGAGTTACTTTAAGAATTTAAACAAAATAAATAACTGTTAGGAGGTATTGACATAGGAGTATGCGGTCCTAGCTTCGGGCGCCGCTTTTGCTGCTGCGTCCGCTGCCTCGTTCCCATCTATACCGATATGAGCCTTGACCCAGCAGAATTGGATGGATTTTTGCCTGCATTTAATAGCATGAACGTATTTTTGGATGGAGCACGCCATTGGGTTGGTATTGCTCCTGTCCTTGATAGCATATAAGGCGGACATGCTATCGCACAAAAGAGTCACAACTTGGCATCTATCGTTTAACGCCTATTTGCATGCTTGTTCAATGGCAAATAATTGGGTATTTGACTAATCTCGATTTAGTAAAAAATATTGATACTCTATCAAAATATTGGTAAATAAGAACCAATGGCCAACATTTTCAGTTAAAAATATAACATCTAGCTGGTTTTGTGAGCATTGAAAGTTTCATGGGCAAGTCCATTTTTAAAGTATAAAATTAAAAAAAAAATAATTTTATCATTGAACTACCCGTACATTTTTCATCAACTTTTATTATAAAACCATATACTTAAACGAAACATTTGATATAGCTACCATATAAAATTTACTAGACGCGCATACAGAAGGTTGAATCGTGACGTCACGATTCAATAGCCATTTGTATAGAGCGTTTTTGGGTTTGCCCAAAATACGTGCTCTTAAAGTTGTGATATCTCAGGTAATTCAAATGAGAATCAAGTGATTCTTTCAACGATGTTTCTTAAATTGAGGCGTCTTTTGATTAAACACATAAAAAAAAATTGTCAAATACCCAATTCTGCTTGGAATACCGAGCAAGCTGGGTGCAGACGGAATTTACGGGTTGTGTGATTCTGATTCCGTTCTGGATGGAAAGCGATAAAGGCTGCTGTACTCGTAGAAGACTTATTAAAATTTAAGCTCTAAGTAAAAGTCCTGTCGATGCAGATATTGTTTATACTAATTTAAAAACAAAACAAAATTATAGAAATCAATAACTTTCGTTTGAATTTCAAACTAAAATGATTGCGTTTGTATTTAATTGAAATAATAAAATCGTTTTCATTTCTGTACTTGCCATAAATTTTGTAATAATGAAACTACCCGTATTTGTCTCTTAATTTGTATCTTCCTCATAGTGTTTTTACTTATAAAAAACCGAAAATAGCTTTTTAAAATGCATTTTCTATAAGTTAACTAGGCTGTTACACCATAGCATAGAGCAGAATAGCCTTTTTTTTTCAAGTCGTAAACGCCATTATACCATAACTTATTGCAAAACAGCCTTTTTTTTAGGTCGTAAAGGCCAAGTTGTCAATATTTTTTTGGCGTAATCACAAATCAGTTTGGCAAACATTGGTTGTATTTTGAATACCATATAACTGTGTTATAAAGCTCTCGATACTCGATAATTACATCCAAATTTCATTTATATGGCATTATTACTTTAAGAGTTATGAATTTAATTCTTAGATTTTTTTTTTGTTTCGGCTCTCCTGAAAAATGATGATTTGGTGATTACGCCCTTTGAGATTTAAGGTATCGATATGCTAGAGTTGTTGCCCGGCATGAGTACATTAGCGCGCGGCTTCTACCACAGACCTCGAAGGTTTGACATCTTATGTCATAGGCTAGGATTAATGTGGTCGAAAAGGCGTATTTCTTCGTTAGTGCGCATGCGTGAGTACATGACACGTTTTTAGCTCTTAGTGGGCAGCCTCCTTTCTGTGTGTAATTATTTTGTGGTTTTAGTATGTGTAAATGTAATGACGTACGCAGTCTCAAATACTATAATGTGTATGCAGTCGAGAAGTGACTTTAGGTATATATTGAATAAACGAGTTTTTTCTTTAAAAGTTATTGACGTAAAAAGTATTTGATAAAAAAAATATTAATAGCACTATTGGCCCGCTCTCAGTACAATTTCGGGACGTAACTTAGACCAATACCAATAGATGGCGCTGGAAGTCGATTTCATCGTACATGACTGTGTTTAGCTTTTTCGGCATAATGAGAAGTTTGGATATTGACAATGTACCTACATATGTGTGTAAATTGTGGTAAAAAGTATTTGATAAAATCTTTATCATAAACGTACATATATATTAATAGTCCACTTTTAACTACTAAAAAAATTTAGAAACTGTATCACATTCACTCTAGACAGTAAAGTGAATGCGCACATGTCACTTTTAACCAACGAATCCTGATAAACACATATCGTTGTTTTGGGAAACTTAGGTTAAAGCTGGTATCACTAAACATGTCAAGATGGAAGCCGTATTATTAGTTTTAGTGGGCAAGTTTAGCCTGCTTTATTATGACGTTATATAACGCTTAGTTTAACTAAAGGCGTCTCAGTTTATGCCGCTGCAGGTCATATAAGATGGTTTAGTTGCGTCCTGTGGCCAAGAACGTTTAAATTGATGGTGACGCCTCTAAGATGCTTCCAATTAGTGGTACCCTATAAACGAGCGTTTCTAATAGGGTATTTGACTAATCTCGATATAGTAAAAAATATTTATACTTTTCCAAAATACTGGTAAATGAGAACCAATGGCCAACATTTTCAGTTCAAAATATAACGTCTAGCTGGTTTTATGAGCATTCAAAGTTTCATGGGCAAGTCCATTTTTAAAGTATAAAATTAAAAAAAAAATTATATCATCAATTACTACCCGTACATTTTTCACCAACTTTTATTATGAAACCATTTACTTAAACGAAACATTTGATATAGCTACCAAACAAAATTTACTAGACGCGCATACAAGATACGAGCGTGTGACGTCACTTGCCTGTAGCCATTTGTATAGAGCGTTTTTGGGCTTGCCCAAAATATGACTGTGCTCTTAAAGTTATGATATCTCTGGTGATTCAAACCAGAATCGAGCAATTCTTTCAATAATGTTTCTGAAATTGAGAGGTCTTTTGATTAAACACATTTTTTTGTCAAATACCCTATTTGCGATATTGTCCCCTAAGAAAATTTTATGTCAATTTGGCCGCTAGCACTTAGAAAGATGTAAATCTGTTTTGTTTTTAAATATTCGAATAACAGAGAGCTATGGAACGTACGGCATAAATTGCAGTAAAATTCGGGATAAGGTATCTTTTTTTTTTATGATCGGTGACAGACAAGTAGACGAATCATCTCATGATAAGCGAATGCCGTCGCCCATGAATACCAGTCACACCAAATTGACGCTGGTCTTCTGTGAGGCCGTGGTGTCACTCCGAGGCGTGGCTCTCCCATTGCCTAAATTTGCGGTGAGTGAGGGAGTGATACCCCAAGGGTTTTAATTAGGGACAAGCTTCACACACCACCTTTTCCCCATATATGACAAAGTGACGGTCATAGTGATTTCCACTGGGACACCAAGAAAAATAATGGTGTAGGTTTGTATTGTATGTGTCACCGTAATATAGTCCGAATTATAAATTTATCAACTTTCCTAAAATAACAAACGTTGCAACATTTTGTTTTGAAAATAAGTTACCTAACCTTTTATCGAAAAATATCCTAATATTATTAAGTAATTAATTTCAACTGCAGTTTATTATTTTCTGCAAGTTGAGCAACTTCATAGGAAATTTATCAACTTACGACTCGGAAAATTGTATGGAGGCATTTGCAACAAGTGACCCTATTAATTGAGAAAAAAACAGCTCTGTACATTTGCTTGGCGCTTAGCTGCTTTTGATTTCAGATGTCTCAATTAATAGTTAAATATTGAATATATCTAAATAAAATGTTAGATATTGACCTTGAGTACTTATTAAAGTCAATATTTGTGTTATGTTTATGTTACGCTAACATTATTTTACTCTCATATTGTGCTCGATAGTAGGTATGAGTTTCGCAAGTATCGATACTATTTATAATCTTGTCGATAGCGTAGAAGTTTTCGAATGACCATCGCGTACGCCCCGCTATCTCGAAATGCGATCAGATTTACACAAACATTTTTGCACGAAGTAAAGCTAAAACCTCACCGCCAAGCTTGTCATGATATTTTAACATAGTGTTGACATAACGGAGTGTAGGTATTCGTGAAATATTTGCATGAAACTCTCTGTCAGAGACAGTTCACTAAGTGTCTTCTAACTTACATATTTTTGAAGCAGATTATTAAAATAAATGCGAAATAATCAGAATGTTGAATTGGCAGTGGGCTAACTTTATATAATAATGTTGAAGGACTATTACATAGTACATATCTTGGTGGTAAGCGAGTTCTCTAGGACCATTTACGACTTCTACGCGGAAAACTCTACGAACAAAAACTAATGTTTTCAAGTGACTTGTATTGTAGGTATGTGCAAAAGTCCTTGAAATTAAAATAGTTGAACACCTAAAATATTCTTTGTCTATTTGATGTACTTATGTACAATATTATCGATATTAAGAATAGGGCTTACTTATAGGTAATTAATAAAAGCTAAATAGGTATACTTGAGTGGAGACCGCGACTCGGTAAACGTAGTGTTGGACGCCCTGCTACAAGATGGGATGACGACATTCGAAGGCTGGCTGGAGTGAGCTGGATGAGAGTGGCCGAAAATCGGGAGCGATGGCGTGCATTGGGGGTTGCTAATGATGAGGTATAATTAGTTAAAATAGTATAACACTTTAGAAGGTATGTCAAAGTTACTAAGGCCAAGTCAGATTCCAAAGAGTACGGATAAAATGTTACTTGACATGAAAGTAAAGTGCTAAGCTACTCTTGATACTGGCAGCACTTTGCAAAGGGAATTATACAAAAGTTAAACCAACACTATTGAACAAATAACAAGTTTTGAGCAGCCTGATTGAGCGGCTTCTCTCACTAACTTGATCCGGTGTACCAACAATACAGAGTTCTTACTTCGGCAAACATTTGTAGTTTGCAAAAGTTTCGCGGCTAAAGACCAAGCTACTCATTGTAATACTTTACTGGCGTAACTTTAGATTGTTATGTACTGTTTAATTAGTTTATGCTGAATTAATGGATATCTGTTTTACTTGAGTATGTTAACGATCAAACAATACATTAGGTATTCTGTCACAAAATAATTGAAATGAAATATTCTTTATTTAATTTAAGTCCATAGAGAACGTTTATGAATGTCAAATATTATGTTAGCTGCCACTGGTTCGGAAAGAAGCTTTCTACCGAGAAGAACCAGCAAGAAACTCAGTAGTTACTCTTTTCTAATTATGATTATTACAATTTTTATTGTAATACTAATAAAAACATTATTATGATTAAAGTAACAAAATGTTACACAATGCGTATAGTCTGTATCGTTTAGATAATCGCAAATAAAATTATGAAATAAAATTATACATAAAAATAGTATCTTATTGTACTGTCTGTGACTGTTTTACATTAATATACTTATTAACGATAGCATCGGCTATGTTTTAATACTTATGTAATAGGTACTAACATTCCTCGTCATCCTCGTGATCTTCGTATGATCCTTGTATTATTTTATGACTGTCGATGTGTTAAAATATAGCCAATAAATTAATTACCTAATATAGTAAAAATCAACCCATTGGATTTTGTGGATGGGTAGTAAAACAAATTGAACCGACCGACGCAAAAGATTAAAATGAGTATTTAGTGGTTTTTGTTGTGCAAATTAGGTGTTATTTTGTGTAGTGATATGCCGCAAAGTGATATTAGTCAAAAACGATACAAGCTAACGATTCTTACGTTGAATGGTATCGTTTTTGACACTGCTATTGGGTTTCGAATGAGTAGTCACGTGAACAACCTGATGGACCTAAAAGATGCTATAAACCTGCGATTTGTTAAAAAAATGATAAATTCGTAAAATGCTTAACGCTAAAGACCGTGACTTTGTCTGACTTCGAGAATTGACTACTACTTATATTCATTTTTCACTTGAAATTGGCAAAGTTCATAAGATCGCGCCATATTTTAAATAAAAAACACCAACACAATCTATAATACCGCTTTATCGATACAATCGATAACTTGACTGGATCTTACTAATCGATACTTATTCATATTATGTTCACAATCGATAGACTATAACAGACAACACTAGCGGGATCCTCCGGCATGTCTTGGCAGGCACGTCGCGTGCTTCATACTTGTCATCAATAGTTATTTATGACATATTATTAGTATTAACGATCCATTATTAATATTAAAATATAACTGATATTTATGATACATTTTGTGTGACAATATTTTATCCTTACGCAGTAGTTTTTTGCGTACAATAAACGTGGAATTTTCGTGTAAGTAGTCGACCAAATGCCAATTCAAGGAAATCGTATCCTTATTTTCTATCAAAGAACGTACCTACTATTAGTGTTAATAGAGAGTAATTATGCCTTTAAATATTAGTTCTAACTAGTATCAATAGATGACGCTGGATGTTAATTACATTGCATATGTGTTCCAAAGATTTTTCTATTCGGGACGTAAGTTTCAATCTTATCCAACAGATGGCGCTGGGCGTCGACTTATATCGCGCAAGTGTTTTGTTTCTCGGTTAAATATTCTATTCTATATAATATATAAAAATCGTGATCCTATATTGCTACATAAGAAGATAGATTCATAATTGCATAATGCAATCACATAAGAAAATGGTATGGCACTGGTTCGCTGATGACGATGGTAAGAGGCTTTAACGCCTTACACAGTCTTGATTTGATTTTGATTTGGTATTAAATATAATTTTATCTACGTGTATACATTATGGAGCAAATAACAGTACTGAGCTCAATTGTATTGTCATGGTAATAGAGCCCCGTTCTTTCCTCAAAAATTCGTTGTCACGACTTTCTTCATGCATTTTATTACATTCTTGCTACTGGATTTTCTGTGATCAAACGCTTTAAGGAATTCATTTCATTATAATTACGCACGCTACGTTACCAGTGGCTTTCTACTAATGCGTTTTGATTGTGGAAACAACATGCAACACATCAAAACGTCAACTCAGCGTAATGCAAAGCATTGTCCCACTGTTGCGTGTTGGGAATCAACCGACCAATCACGACTTTCCTTCCGCTTTATAACTTGTTTAAGCAGAAAAAGAAATGTAGGAACATTAATTTGGGTAAATTATAAATACAGAATGCTTGTTCTATGGGAACTATAAAGGTGCGTCTACGTTAGACGAGCAGAGGACACGCTTTGAGTATTTGAATCCTGTTCCTATGGGGTATTTTATGTGGCAGGCGGCAGGTGAGCAGATTAATCACCTGATGGTAAGCGATTTTCGCCGCTCATAGACAGCTGCAATACCAGTAGAGTGAAGAGCACAAGAGCACTGCCAACCTCAGCCTATTCTTTTTTTTTTATGTGATAGGTAGCAGACGAGCAGGCGGATCACCTGATGGTAAGCAATTGCCGCCGCTCATGGACACTTGCAACACAAGTGGAGTTACACCTCCGGTACCCTCACTCACTCGGCGAAACACAGCACAGGGGCTGCTTCACGCCGGTTTTCTGAGAGGCAGTGGTATCACTCCGGTCGAGCCGGCCCATTCATGCCGAAGCGTGGCTCTCCCACAGTTATTCTTCGATTTTTTAATGAAAAAAGCATCTGTGTGTGGGACAGGATAATTAATGTAATAATGCAGGCTAGTGTTGCTGAACCATCGATAGTTTTATCATTCATTTCTTGCCCTCGAAAACTATTCAAGATATCGATAAGTATTATCCCTGTACCTATACTGTGTCTTTCTCGTGGAACTTTCTACAACGTAGATATCTTTGCTTTGTGGAAAAGTGTGGTAGTAGCAGTACCTTCTTCCCGACGGCTCCGACTTAGAAACCTTCATATAAAGAGCGTACTCATTTCTAAAAAGCCGGCAACGCGTCAGCGACCTCTGAACCCTCAAATGTCGTAGATGTTCAAGGTGGGCGGTGATTAGTGGGGTACTTGCGATCAGGTGACCCACATACTCGTTTGTCGATTCTAGCATAAAAACAATCAAGTCATCTGAATAAATAAGTCAAGATTGTCTCCTGTTACCATCGTTATTTTTGCATTTCATAATATTTCTTAGATTTTTCCTTATTTCCTTGTTTTGTACGGGAAGAACATTATTTTCATGGAGAAGGAAACGTAAACAAAACAGTGTAATATCTTCATTTTACAGATAATTATTTTGTAATAAAATGTAATTCTTCGGAAGCCTTAATAATTAAAAAAAAGTCTCTGTACATACCTACGTACAGTTCAACATAACAGAGGGCATATCTTTTTAAAGAAATATAGTATTTAATACGTTTTTGAAGGAAATAGTGGAGAGATTGTGAGGTGACCGAGCGGAGTGGGGTTGTGTTTAGCGGGAAGCTGGGAATCACCATACTGTACGCAGAACTCAGTATAATTATTATACTCGTACAATCGGAAAGGGCAAATACCATTCCACTACTAGTCCTGATACTCAAAGCATAGAAAAATTTGTAGTTTATGAAGGATCTATGCATTTTATTAGTATTACTTACTTACTACGCTGGCTCAGCGACCCGAAGTGGTCCTTGGCCTATGATACGAGAATTCGCCACTCAGCTCTATTCTTAGCCACTTCTTGTCAATCCGATCTTTAAAGGTGACCAAAATCCTTCTTGACCTGGTCCAGCCAGCGATATCTGGGTAGCCCCAATGGATGCTTCCCGGAAGATCAATTCAGAACTCTTGGCAGCTCGATCTGACTCTATTCTCTCAACATAACCGAGCCAGCGCAGCCTTGCTTACTTTGTCTCGCCCCTTATATTTGTTTCGGCCAGGAGCTCTTCGATTTCAGCGTTATTTCTTGTAACGGAACCGTCACAAATATTTTTATTACTATTATTGTATCCGAATTTCTCCGACATTTCCTAAGTCTGATTTGTTGGAACTATACTTCGAAAGCGATTATTTTTATCTAGACTGAAAGGAAATACGACTATTAGCTCCGAGACAAGGTTATGTGATGCGTAGGTAAAAGTGTTTTCCTTTCTTTATGATAAAAATATTTTTATATTTTCTTGACGAGTTCGGTTAATAAAATAACACTACAAAGATATAGCAACTCCCTAAAAATAATATCAATTATATTTTTATTCCCTTTGGCTGGCATGATGGTCCATTTGATAGTGATCCTGCCGCATACGTCAAAGGTCATGTAATCGGTCCCCACTCTGGACAAACATTCGTGGATGAACAATTTATTTGTTTAGTGTCTGGGTGTAATAAAAGTATAATGCGGGTGTGTTGGTAAATAGCTGTATCCTTTCGATCAAGTGTACTAACAAGCATTCGGAATAATAATTATTTTACAAACAGGCTTTTAAATATTTTCTCAAAAAATTGCACAATACTACGAGTACTTATGTTAAAATATAATTGCATTTTTTCCCTTTTTACTAATTTTTGGCCTAGTTTATGCTACTGCGTATCTTTGTGCTGTTGATCCTATTCAGTTGTTTACCGAACACCTTGTTTACTGAAAGTGTTTGGATATTGTATGTAATGAATCTATTAAAAGCTCTTTGTGTATTTCCACCTAGGAGTAGGCGTAGGGATAGGTAACTGTTTATTACCCTCTAGAGACCCCACGTACTCGCATGAGTACAGACTTGTAAATAGCTTCTTTGCTTCTACTGAGAAATGTGTGTACTCTAAAAGTGGTGGTGGTACCATTTTTGACAATAAGGGAATAAATACAGTGGATTTGTTGATTGAAAATTGGTCATATTGACTTATCTTCACGGATCAGATATTGAACGCAAGATGAACTGTATCTGTAAAGCCCTTAAACGTATGAAGGCCTTTTTAGGGTTCCGTACCTCAAAAGGAAAATCCGGAACCCTTATAGGATCACTTTGTTGTCCGTCTGTCCGTCCGTGCGTCCGTCCGTCTGTCAAGACCCTTTTTCTCAGGAACGCGTGGAGGTATGAAGCTGAAATTTATATCAATTACTCAGGTCTAATGTCCTTTGAAGCTGTAAAAAAAATCAAACTTCTAAGCCAACGCAATCAAAAGATACAGCCATTTATGCCGCAAATTTTCGACACTTGCAAGGGAATCAAAACCTACAGGGTGCTTCCCGTGAACTCAGAATCTTGAAATTTAGTACGAAGCAACGTCTTATTGCATAGATAAAGGAAAAATTACGAAAACCATAAATTTTTTGTTACATCACAGATATATATATATATTTTTAATAATTTTAAACTTACTACCCATTTCCTCATAAACGCGTAGAGGTATTAAATTGAAATCCATACCAAATACTCAAGTCTATAATACCTTTAAGCTGTAACAAAATCAAACTTCTATGTCAACGCAATCAAAAGAAACAGCAATTTAAGCTGCATATTTTGAAACTCGCAAGTACTCGCAAGGGAATCAAAACCTAAAGGGTACTTCCAGTCGACCTAGAATCTTGAAATTTGGCATGAAGCAACGTTTTATAGCACACATAAAGGAAAAATTCCGAAAACCTTAAATTTTTAGTTACATTACAAAATATATATTTTTTAATAAATATAAACTTATTAAATTTATGCTTCTCCATCTTTCCCCATTGTAATGTTATGAATTTCATTTTGCAATAAAAATACCATAGTTATGACTCGATTGTCGTAATGATCGAACTTTGTAAACCTTGCAGGTTTGTACGGAAACCTCGGTGCGCGAGTCCGACTCGCACTTGGCCGGTTTTTTACCATGTTAGATCACCAAAATAAGCAAAATAAAAATCAACAGTCCCACCTGCCTGCCTGCCTGGTGAATATACTTTTTTGTATGGAATACCTGATTTTTATTTTGATTATTTTGATGATTTAACATGCTAAATGGACTTTATTCGTTTATCTATTATGAACACTTTGGAATTAAAGCGTCTAATAAATTGACGGTTAGATTACTATGATAAATTTATAAATTACAGCGATATTACTGGATTTGCGCATATTTGCCCAAGCGTAAGTAGGTAATATTAATTCAATTGAACCATCAATATTAACAAGGATTACTAACAGATGTGTTTGCTTCATGTAACCAGGTAAGTAATTAATTTTGATATTACTACGAGTAAAATCACTTACGTATAAGCAAGTTTAATCATTGCAGGTTTGGTAGGTAAAGTGATTCCAGTACTGTAATCAGTATCTATATCTATTAATTATAAAGAGATACTTCTATAGACAACGACAAGGCTTATAGGTAAACCGAAAACACGAAAAGCTTGCGCGATGTAATTGGACACAGCGACATCTATTGGCTCATTTATGAATTACGGACCCGAAACGAAGTGAGGGCGGGCCACTAGTCAGTAATATAGCTAGACTGCCTCGTTGGCGCAGTGGGTAGTGGGTCGCACTTTGAAGTAACGGCTGCGTTTGGGGTTCCGGGTTCGATCCCCGGGTATCGCTTCGGAGTAGGTACGGTAGGGCTATGATTCAAGATTCCGAGAATTTGGTGGGTAATTACAATGAATGAGGTCGTTCGGTGGCACGATGGGTCGACGACATCGCCAAAATCGGAGGGACTACATGAATCTGAGCAGCTCAGGACCGGGCAGTTTGGCGTAAGGGAAGGGAGACCTATACTCAGCAATGGGTACTACCGGGCTGATGATGATGATGATGAATTACAATGAAGCGACTCTCGTCAAAACTCAATCACCGGTTCAAATTCGCTCAAAGAGGAAAGGGCTATGCTCGGAGTATCTTTGAAGGACCGCATCAAAATGATGTAATCTGACAGAGAACCAGAGTCACCGACATAGCCCACCGAATTAGCAAACTGAAGTGGCAGTGGGCTGATCACATTAGCCGTAGAACTGACAACCGTTGGAGCCATAAAGTCCTTGAGTGGAGACCGCGACTCGGTAAGCGTAGTGTTGGACGCCCTGCTTCAAGATGGGATGACGACATTCAAAGGCTGGCTGGAGTGAGTTGGATGAGAGTGGCCGAAAATCGGGAGCGGTGGCGTGCATTTGGGGAGACCTATGCCCAGCAGTGGACAAGCGTGAGTTGCATTAGCAACCCACGCGAGTAATCATTAGATGACTCCCGTCTGACCTTCTTAGCCCTTTAACAGGGTAACCATCAGACTAACTGAATCATGGCTACACGTTTCAGCAACTATGTGAAACGTATAGATTTCCTCACGATGTTTGGCTGAAAGCGACCGGCAATATACAGGGTATATCTGTGAGCATTAACATCCCTTTAACCATGTCTTCAACCAACAATTTTGAACAACATTTATTCTATGACTTTTGGACTCGCATAAAAAATTTCAACTTTTCATACAAAGTCGGTCACGTGACTTTCATTTTATCTGGAGCGTCCAAAAAACATTCGACGAATTTTCAAAAGTAAATAAAACGAATATTGTTTAGAATGTTAGTAGAAGATGTGGTTACAGGGATGTAAATGTTAATAGACATTGTATGCACATGCTGATAAATATGAGATACCACCTAAAGCGAACTTAAATGAAGAACAAAGTGAACTCTTAAGTTTCTAGTTTCGATTGAATACCTCGCAATTGTAAAATACAGTATGGAAAGCGTTCGCTATCTATTCGTGTACGATATAGAGCAACTCGAAGTGAAACTTGACTCTCTAATGGGTATCAAAGCGAGCACCTTGTGCAAGAGTCGAAACTATTAGTTCGTTAGGTGATACTCCAGCCGATCGGCAGCTTTGATGATATCGGATATTTGTTCTTGATAATACTTGGAGCAGCCTTTGTTGCTGTTGGTATTTTTGTACCCAATTTAGTCATAAAGACTTTTGTGTCGGTATTAATAACAAATGACTTGGTTGTATGGAAAAATACTTATTGAACCGACTGAGATTAGGGCTGGGGGAATGATGATTATAGAAAACCGGCCAAGTGCGAGTCGGGCTCGCGCACAAAGGGTTCCGTAGCAGCAAATATAACTTAACCAAAATTACAGTTAAATCAACCTATCTCAAAAACTATAAGAGATACTTTGATCAAACCAAAAATCGTTGAAAGAGTTTATTAGCATGCATCACCTCTATTTTTTTTAGAATTTTATACCCGTAGTTATAAAAATAGAGGGGGGGGGACATACTTTTTACGACTTTGAGAGCTGATATCTCAAAAACCGTTCACTTTAAGAAAAATGTTTTTTAGAAAACTTTATATCATTTTAAAAGACCTTTCCATTGATACCCCACACGGGTATGTACATCGAAAAAAAAAATTCATCCCTCAGTTACATGTATGGGGGGCCCCACCCCCAATTCTTTTTTTTACTATTTAGTGTCATATTTTTGTAGCGGTTCATACAACACATATTCCCATCAAATTTCATCACTGTAGTACTTATAGTTTCCGAGTAAATCGGCTGTGACAGACGGACAGACGGACAGACGGACAGACCGACAGACGGACATGACGAAACTATAAGGGTTCCGTTTTTGCCATTTTGGCTACGGAACCCTAAAAAGGCACTTTATTGCATAAAAATCACTACTAAAGAACTATATTTTTAACTGACTTCAATACTATAAGTAGGAGGGAATCAATTCGACAGTATGATTTTTTATTAGTTCATATTTCAAACATTTTGAACTTTAACTAGGATACTTTCATGTTTTAACTCAATACGCGTGTAGAACTAAACTACTTACGCGTCATACTTTTAAGACATTTTATTAGGAAAAATCGTAAAAGTTTCAAACAAAACATAATTATATTTCTACAATATTTATTTGTCCGACTCATAATGACCAATTCAAAATTAGAAAACGAACTGTCGACCACTGAGAGAAGTTGCATCGACACATTGGTCACTCATAATGACCAATTTAAAATTAGAAAAAGAACTGTCGACCACTGAGAGAAGTTGCATCGACATATTAATCACTCATAATGACCAATTCAAAATTAGAAAACGAACTGTCGACCACTGAGAGAAGTTGCATCGACACATTGATCACTCATAATGACCAATTTAAAATTAGAAAAAGAACTGTCGACCACTTAGAGAAGTTGCATCGACATATTAATCACTCATAATGACCAATTTAAAATTAGAAAAGAACTGTCGACCACTGAGAGAAGTTGCATCGATATATTGATCACTCATAATGACCAATTTAAAATTAGAAAGAGAATTGACGACCACTGAGAGAAGTGGCATCGATACATTGATCACTCATAATGACCGATTCAAAATTAGAAAAAGAGCTGTCGACCACTGAGAGAAGTTGCATCGACATATTAATCACTCATAATGACCAATTTAAAATTAGAAAACGAACTGTCGACCACTGAAGCTGTTGAATCGACACATTGAGATGCAACTTCTCTCAGTGGTGCAAGAGTTTAAGCGATCAATGAGATTCTCGTCGCCGACTATTGGAGTTTGCACTACGTTGAATGCGTTGGATTTGGGTCAGTTAGGCGATACCGCGAAGATAGTGCAGCGATTTGATTTTCATTAAGTGATGATTATGAGAATTTTATTAAGGGTTAATACCTACTTTCCTTTTTATTTTCATTGAAGCATTTTTTAAAGATAACTCATGATTTTCACAATCCATGTAAATCTTTGGCGGCCCGTTTTCTTCGATGTGTCATCTTAAGACAGATATTATTATACCTATTAAACTTTATATATAAGAGATGTTGTTACTTTTGAGAAATACATTCTATTCTATTCTTTCTATTCTTTTCTATTCCATTCTAGTCTATTTTATAAGGTCTTGCAGGCCTTAAACCTGTCCAAAGAAGAATGTGAACCTTACGTTCTTCAACCCGTAGGGGAGCAGGGGGCTTGTTGTAACAATTTTTAGTTTTTTGGATGGGAAAGTCAAACTATGGGATATTTTTGTCATAAAAAGCATTCATATTACAGACGAACTATTCAAGTATCGATTGGAATAACAATCAGGCTTATATTTGTAATCAATACTTGTAAAAATAACTTTTTGTGCTGAAAGTCGTATGTTACAACTTACCCCGTTCTTGGGGCTAGTTGGAACGGGCGAGGGGCAGGTAGTAACAATATAATAAAATGATTAATTTGATTTATTTTTCTTGACATTTATCGTAAATCAATGTGAAAATATTACTTATAACGTATTTATTACAAACAGATGAGGTCAGGAATGTTCCTTTGTACGCATTTAGATATTCTTTTGTTGCTTAACATCAATTTAGAATTTAAAATAAAACAACAAAATTTCAATCATCAGTCATAACCGAATTCAACAATCCATACTTACTAATACTTACTAATATTATAAATGCGAAAGTAACTCTGTCTGTCTGTCTGTCTGTCTGTTACTCTTTCACGCCATAACTACTCAACGGATTAAAATGAAATTTGGTATACAGATGATCTAGACCCTGAGAAAGAACATAGACTACTTTTTATTGCGAAAAGGGGGTTGTAAGGGGTTAAAAGGGGGGTAAAAAGTTACTTTTCCACGCGAACGAAGTCGCGGGCGGCCGCTAGTTTAAAATATTTTTTAGTAATTGAACTTTAAAATAAGAGTAAATTAAACCTTAAATGAAATTTGGATTAAAATGAAATTTGGTATACAGATGATCTAGACCCTGAGAAAGAACATAGACTACTTTTTATTGCGAAAAGGGGGTTGTAAGGGGTTAAAAGGGGGGTAAAAAGTTACTTTTCCACGCGAACGAAGTCGCGGGCGGCCGCTAGTTTAAAATATTTTTTAGTAATTGAACTTTAAAATAAGAGTAAATTAAACCACTACTCTAAATTTTTACTGGTTACAAATCATTTTTAACCAGCTGTATAACTTAACTATCACGATCAATTTATTTATCCCATTTTCTAGCACTTTCTTTGCTGCTAATTCGTAGAAGTTGAGATATATAGGCCCTTTTTGATTTTCTCTTATTAATTTCTCATCTTAAAAAAACAAAAGTGAAATTTTTTCAAGAAGGGGCAGGTTGAAATATGTTACAATGTGCCCCGAAATTCTGTTACAACTAGCCCCATGCCAAAATTTTTAACATTTTTGTTTACTAAAACAAAATATTTTATTTTAACTAATTAAAAGTAGTTGTATACTATAGCTTAATATATTGAGTTCATAACTGAACAGTAATCTATGTGAAAAAGACACCACAATAACTGAAAATCTAATTTTACGAAGTGATGTTTTTTACATTACCAGGCAAAAATAGTGTGCCTGCTCACAACTATACACTGCGCTCTCGCTCGCGTCTCTTGTCTTGTTTACGTTGTAGGTCCCATTATAAAAGGCATATTGAGTACAAATTTAAAACAAAATATTTGAAATCCTAAGAGTAATCGAGCTGTTACTACTTACCCCTGTTACAACTAGCCCCCTGCTCCCCTACTCATGTCTCCTCTCCACTCGTGCAATGTGGGAGCGTCGTTGGGGTTTAGCTGGTATGCCTCCGGCCGACATAAGGAGAAATAAGTTTTGTTCGGCCTAGTGGTTTGCACCGGAGCGAAATTTTGACAACCGATTGAATTCACCGGTGATTGAGCGATCTCCGGTTATTCTCCAGTGATAGACCGGAGATTAACGTATTTTTAAAATACCTCTATGTCAAATTAAAATTGGACTAATCAAGTGTTTTTATTTTTGGTCAAGCTTTATTTGAAGTTTAAAACAATAACACACACACTTTTTATTCATTACACGTTTAATAAAACCTTTAAAAATATATACGAGATAAAAAAACATGATCGAGAAATTTTTATTTCAAAAAATGGTGCGTATTAAATAAATATATTTAACAATTCTAATAAATTATCACATAAATTAAGAGTATATATCGAATAATAACACAGAGTAATAAAAATAAAGAATAATCATAATACTAATACAGGTCTAATAATTCACCGGAGATTAATCGATTAATCTCCGGTGATTTTAATCGATTACTTTTACCGGTTCTTCACCGGTGATTCTCCGGTACTCACTACTCCGGTGCAAACCACTAGTTCGGCCGTCAGACACGACATGAATAGGCACCAGTGGAGGCAGACACAAGCGAGTTACAGCCCATCCACATGCAATGATGACCGCGATTCTCAGTCATGATGGAGCGACCGAAGAGAGACAGAGAGAGTGTATAATAATAATGTTATCTTCTTTAAAAACGTTATCGTTCTTTAAATTTCCGCGATGCATTATAACTATTATTATTATACACGAGAAATAACGCGACGTAATTTTATAAGCACCGTTTCGGCTGCGTTACAACAGCCGTGGTCACAAGCGAACTGGCGGTGCGCGGCGACGACGTCTGCTGGGGCCAAGCAGTAAGTACATAATTATGTGCTTAAAAAATTACGTCTCGTTAATTCCCGTCTATAATAATAAACGTTATCTTTTTTTATGAGGCAACAGCAGACATATCACCTCATGTTCTGATAAAATAGTTTCTAATATCGTTTCTAGTCTAAGCACGATCCAACAGACAAATCACTGGGGCAAAACACGAGCGGCTTGTACCTGCCAGGAAAACGGACAGAAATCGGAAGCTAGCAAAACCGGTTATTTACTCTCGATTCCGTATATCGGACTATTTTATAGAAGTTCTAGAATATGCTGGCTTTTCACACGTCGCGTTTGGGTTTATAACTCTGAAGCAACATGTCCTGTTCTTAGATATTGCCCTTGTCTTAAAAGTTTGATTCAAAGTTATGTAATAGTAAGTCATACTAATATTATAAATGCGAAAGTAACTCTGTCTGTCTGTCTGTTACTCTTTCACGCCAAAACTACTAAACGGATTTAAATGAAATTTGGTATACAGATAATCTAGACCCTGAGAAAGAACATAGGCTACTTTTTATTGCGAAAAGGGGGTTGTAAGGGGTTGAAAGGGGGTTAAAAAGTTACTTTTCCACGCGGACGAAGTCGCGGGCGGCCGCTACTAAGTCATAAGCCAGCCCATAGGGCTGGCTTGACTGGAGTGATACCACAACCTCACCAAAGACCACCGTGAAGCAGCGCCTGCGCTGTGTTTCGTAGAGTGAGTGCAATGAGGATACCGGAAGAACAAACGGGGGAAAGGGAGTTAAAGGTTGACAGCGCTCTTGTGACTCTACTGATGTTGCAGGTGTCTATGGGCGGCGGCAATCGCTTACCATCGGATGATCCGTCTGCTCGTCTACCACCTATCACATAACAGCTAGTGTTCATTTTGATATAAGCGCCCATGGTCTGACCAGCCAGATCAGTTGGGCTCATTAAATTTAGGTATGTTTAAGTCAGAAAATATTTAGGAAATAATTCAAATTAAAAAGTCCATAATACATTTAATTTATTCTTTTAATTTGTGAGTCACATCAATCCCACAGAATTATTAACTATGTTACCAGAGGATTTAAATAAGCCTACTTGTAATTCAAATTTTCCAATTGAAATATTTCAAATTTTGTATGCACTATTCATAATTGATTTAGTACAAATACATATATTTTCACTAATAACAGACAGAGCTTTCAGCTCATTCATTAATAGTATTTCAGCGTGAAATGTAATGTTTGGTCATAAAAAAATACGTATTTTGTATTGTTTATCGGTCACTATAATATTATTCTTTTAGCTACTGGTTAACACGAATCGCATTCTTAGAATAAAAGTGACCCCAGTCAAAGATCCTGTAATACCGATTTTACAATAAACTGACATTATTAAGCATAATTTATAAAAAGTGACCTAGCTCTACGCAATAGAAGGGATTTATCTTAAAATTAAGACGTAATGAAATAGTTCTTTTTTATATTATAGGAAGGTAAACGAGCAAGCGGGTCACCTGATGGTAAGTGATCACCGCCGCCCATGGACATCAGCTACACCAGAAGGAGTTCATTTAATTTTGGTCCATACAGAACAGTTATGAATGTCAATTTGTTTACCACTGGTTCCCTGGTCCCTAAGTCGTACTGCCGTATTATATCTAAAAAGGCATTAAGCCGCATTTGGTTGATTTTGTATTTTCAATTTTATAGGTAAATAATAAGGTTGAAAACTCTTAAGTAACCAACTGCAGTTAGCGCCCTTTCCTTTTCTTTTTAGAAAATTCCGCGAAAAAACCAAACGCTTATTAAAATTTTACTCACTGCTTACAAATATCCTTAAGTATATTTTGAAACTCCATCCCCACACTGCATAAAGCAATAATGTATGGAAATGTAGTTATGTCAGCCCCTAATACTATCCAATATAAAATTCAGCGTTGTTCAAGCATCATTTGTGCGCGCATCACGTAATCACAACGTATAGACTGCTCGGCGCCTGTCCCTAGTGATGTTAGTTCTTCCGATACGATATTGCCAAATATCGACTTAGATGGAACCGACCGTATTTGACCACAAAATAGACACAAATAGTATGAAGTTTGATCTTGCTTTATGTTAGCAGTATAATAATCGTATTGTGTTCCCGCAATTTTCTTAACATAGATACTAACGGAACATTGAATAAGTGAAATATATTAAGCTAGATATAGTTAACCATTAACCAGGCTATGTACCATATGAGATCATCAGATTTTGAACTTTATGCAGTTATGATAAGGTTGAAAACCAATGAAAAAAAATCGTACCGGGGCCTGGTTAAGGGTTAAATAAAGGATAGGTTACACATTAAAAAAACAATTGTTTTTTTTAATACTTACCATCCCCCTTTTCAACCTGCAAAGGTAGATTAGAATGACAATAAGTTTCTGGGTGTAATTTAAGTAATATATTTCAGAATCATAATTTGTAAATCCTCAGCTGTCTGATATCTGTAACACAACCGTTTAAGTAGGAGTCAGGTCAATGTTAAAGATGTTTTGTGAATATATTTAGTAACTAGTGGCTCGCCCTCACTTCGCTTCGGGACCGGAATTCCGGAATGAACTAATAGATGGCGCAGTGTATAATTACATCGCGCAAGCGTTTCGTGTTTTCGGTTTACCTATAAGCTTTGTTGTTGTCTATTAAAGTTATCTCTTAAGAAATAGTATAGATATAGAAGATATGTATTTCCTTAGTACAAACTTAAGTTCATCGTAATGTTTATCGATTGAAATTTCTCACATCACTACACGAGAGTGTTCCAGTGATCGGAAGTGCGTTACGAGTTCTTTTTGTTACGCACTTCTCAGATTTATTCCTTTTTGTCTAGTCTTCAATGCTCGCAGTCACTCTAAGCTTTAAGGATTCATTTATTGGTTGAACTAGTGGCCCGCCCTCTCTTCGCTTCGGGACCGTAATTCAGAAATGAACTAATAGATGGCGCTGTGCTAAATTACATCGCGCAAGCGTTTCGTGTTTTCGGTTTACCTATAAGCCTTGTCGTTGTCTATAGAAGTTATCTCTTTATAAATAGTATAGATTACATCCCGAGGTTTTTGGCCGTCCATAAATCACGTCACACTTTAAGGGACGGGGGGATCGGTAAAGTGTGACATTGTGTGACAAGAGGGTGGGAGGGGTTTTGAACTTCGTGACGACACATTTCCAAATCTATTATTTATATCTGAGAGTTCAAACACGAACTTTAAACTATAACAATGGGCGGCAACAGTCACTGACCATATCAGGTGACGCGTCTGGTCGACTGCTACCTATCACATAAAAAAACAGTATCTAAAATGTAACAGCAATCTGATACCTACTCCTTGTGGTAAAATAACTGTTTTTGGCTTTAAAATTGCTATTTTTGCATCTTTTTATTTCACTGTAAACTATCTAGTGAATATTAAAATTTGTAAAAGCGTATATTTTTTCCATGAAATGGTTTAATTAGTCGTACTATTGTTTTGAATATTTTTATTAAAAACCACGGCATTGTTTCTCGTATCAAATTCGGAACAATGCAATTTCATATACCCATCAAAAATATTACTACTAGCTAAAATCATATTTTTTCATGAGTAAACTAATATTTTGCTAAAAGGAAATCCACCACCCATTTGTTCATATAGTTGGCAGTCTTCAACTTTATTTTATATGATAGATACGAGCTGACAAATCACCTGATGGTAAGCCGCTGCTCATAGACACCCGCAACATTTTTTTTTCCGCAGGCGGTGTTTCACGCCAGTCTGTGTGAGGGCGTGGTATCATTCCGGTCGAGCCGATCTTTCCGATTTATGCCGAAGCGTGGATCTCCCACACATCATCATCATCACTATCATCAGCAACCCACGCTCGTCCACTGCTGGACAAAGGTAGGTCTCCCCCAATGCACGCCACCGCTCCTGATTTTCGGCCACTCTCATCCAGCTCACTCCAGCCAGCCTTCGAATGTCGTCATCCCATCTTGTAGCAAAACGTCCAACACTACGTTTACCGAGTTACATAATTTCTGATGCGGTCCTTCAAAGATACTCCGAGCATAGCCCTTTCCATAGCTCTTTGAGCGACTTTGAACCGGTGGACACACATAGCGTATTCCTTTTTGAAAATTTGGCGGCGCACTCGTGACTCCTCTGGTGTAACTCCTCGTTGCTCCTCAGGTATCTATGGGGAGCGGTAAATGCATAGCATTAGGTGATCCGACTGCCCGTCTAGTTCCTATAATATAAAAAAAAACAAAACATACATAATGAACTCATTTTGTTAATTTTTAATGAAACCTAATACTAACAAGAGGAATAACGAATGGTTGGTCCATTTTATAATGGTGTACTTATAAAAATAAAATATCTTCGGATTACGTAATGTAGGTCGGTACCTACTCGTAATCACAGAAAATCTGGATGAGTGTACTTCAGAGCACTTCAATAAAAGATTGCAAAGATTTTTGTCCCTTTGAATCTGGAAGTCAAACAATCGAGACGCAAGTAAACTAGACATTATTTTGTGGAGTAAAAGGAAGGTTTTTAGATTAAAATTGAAGATTCTGAATAAGTATTACAAGATTTTGAATGTTTAGTTATAGTTTTGTGGTCATAGCTAGATCTATCATTAATAGTGAAAGCTCAATGGATAAGAGCGTCTAACAGTGAATATCTGAAAGTCGTAAGTATTTTTTTTTTATGTGAAAGGTGGCAGACGAGCTTTAACGGATCTCCTGATGGTAAGCGATTACCACCGCCCATAGACACCTAAGTACAACACCAGTAGAGTGACAAGTGCGCTGCCAACCTTTAACCCCCTTCCCTCCAATTGGGCCCCCGGTACCCTCACTCACTCGGCGAAACTCAGCGCAGGTGCTTTGAGCAAGGTTTTTTCAATAGGTATTGAACAAAGATTTAATAAGTAGGATACATATCCCATCAAAAACAATACTTGTTAAAAAACCAAGTCTCGCAACTACTGTAAAAAGTGGTGAGATCCATGTTTTGCCAAGTCGGTTATTCATTTATTGACTTGGCAATCACATTAAAACACAATACATCTCACAAGTAATGCATTAAATTGATTCGGTTGTGATACAAAATCTATAAACATAATAATAAACAAGTGTAATTTCATTACCTATTATAACTATATCAATATACAATTGAAAGAACATTTATCTTCGGATGCTTTGTGAGCAGCCGACCGCATTTATAACTAACGATAACTTAATAAAACAACTCTTAGGAACGAAGTTATAATGAACACAATATGTGCTATTAACAAAAGAGACTGGAAACAAAACAGGAATTAAAACAATTACAAACATACTATAAAGGTGCCAATTAGGTAACCGCTGAGCGTTCGTCGACACTGGCTAGCTAAAGCAAGCGCTAATGTTGGTTTCTACGTCTGCTATACCTGCATTGCTTTAGTGTTTCATTATTGCATCGCATAGGTAAGTCAAAATTGCATATTTTGCTCCCTATGATCTTCAGAAGATAAAAACATGTGAATGACCGACAACTGGTCATCGATTTTTTATGTGTGGCAGACGAGCAAGCGGAACACCTGTTGGTAAGCAATTGCCGCCGCCCATGGACACCTGCAACACTAGTGGAGTCACAAGTGCGCTGTCAACCTTTTATCCCCTTTCCCCTCGGGTGATGAGATACCTATATTTCGATATCCTTGCGTTTAGTTCCGTTCAAATCAAGTATTTGTATAATGCAACGAGAAAGTTTAAAAACATATCCCAGATCATAGTTTCGAATCCGAGCGTGCACCAGTGGAGTTTTCAAACAATGTGCGTGCGTACATTACTTTAGCAGTAAAAGAAAATATCGCGGAAAAATCTGCACACGTCGAACAAGAAATTCTAAAGCGTGCCTAAAGTTATTCAGCCCGCAGTCAGCTACTGTGGTGAGACTGAAGCCCGTTCGCTTCTCAAGCGCCGCTCGCCTGCTTTCCGAGTGTGGGTAGGCATGTGTGTATCCAGCAGTGGAGATACTAACTGGATAAATACGCATTGGGCATAATAAAAACCTAATGTAAAATTTCGTTCAAATTGATTATGGTGATGACATGATGCCACTTAAAAATAAGAGAAAGACGATTCAATCTTAATTTTTCAATTAGGGAGATTTCATAGCTGACGAGCTAGTGATGCAATCGCGCCGGTTTCACTCGAGTGACTAGACTTAATAAAATCGTCTTGCGTTTAGGGCACGTTAAAGATCATCTATCTATACCATTTTTAAGAGATTATTTCTATACGCCAATACAAGGCTTATTTGCAACCCGAAAAGACGAAAAGCTGGCGCGATGAAATCGAAACCCAGTGTCTTCTATTGGCAAATATTAATAATTAATAAGTGAAACTAAATCCCGAAACGAATTGAGGGCGGGTCACTAGTGAGAGATACGGCGAGTTATAAGAACTATAACTATTACTATTTTGTCTCTACTACATACATCAGTAGGCCTAAAATGCTCACCGCTACAAAATTTGTCGACTCTTGTTCGCGAGAGCGCATCCTTCTATCCCGCTCATCGCTCAGTCAGGTGAGCGAGAAGCAACTTGCGCTGACAAAATACGAGTCTCGACAAAATTGTCTCGTGGCGCACATGTTAGCCCGGCAGGTTTCAAAGAAAAAAATAATAATATTGTGAACGACAGAAACGACATATTTACGAGTAGGAGTATAAACTTCTCTTCTCGAAATTTTGAAAAATACGATTAACGATTGAACTAAATGCAATTGCCCTAAGCGAGGCGCGCTGTAGCACATCTCAATTAGTCGTTTTATGTTCACTGTGGATGCTTAGTAAAAGATTTTCCCTTCGTCAAAAGCAAAAGAGTGATTACTGAAATTAACATTTGAAATTATTCAAACGACTCATATTGCAAATATGACTTGCGTCACATCACTATTCCAGACAATTTTCTAGATAGGAGATTATCGAGGACAATTCAAAGGCTTATGACCTTTCGCGAATTGGAATTGCGAATGAGAAAGGATTTCATTCTTCTAATCTTGCGTTGGTTGCCAAATTAGTTAAGGCCAATTTCGCCTTCCAAGTCGTGGCTAATTGAATTGAATGGAATAATTTTATAAGTGAAATAATTTTTACTTTTGCACATTTGACTTTTTAAAATATTAGAAGAAAACCTGTGCAATACAGGGCGCATCGGTAAATATTTACGTCGTCAACTTCATTATACGTATTTTGTACATTTTTAACTACCTACGTCAACAATGTTTCGACTCCCGACATACACAAAGAAACTAAATCACGTAACTGATTTTATACGAAAATATTTAAGCAAATTCAAAAAATCGCAGGCCATAACCAAAACCCAAATTCAAAGGTTAACTTGTAGAGAATGCCCCTGTACATTAATTTTGTCTATTGTAGCAAATATTTGTGCATTAAAGTTTGAATAAATGACATTTCTCAGAATGTTGGATGTTGGAAATGGCCAAAGGATCTGTATGTATGATAATAATGAATTCCTACATTTTCACGCGTAAGTTAAGTCTAAATCTGGAGTGAGTTAGCGGGTAAGACAGAGACCCATTCACCTCACGTGAAAGAATAGGCCTTGTTCGGAAATTATGAACAGGTGCGCGAGCGCACGGTGTCGGACTCAAGCTCGCCCCGCCATTGAAACCGCGCATGCGTTTATTTTATTTCTCTAACTGGCAGAAAAACAAACTGATCACCTTCAATTCAATTTCATTGCGTATCAGTTACAGTTAAATAGGATGGAATAAATATTAAGGTATACCTTTACCTACATGTGACGCCCTGTAAGGGCATAGCAAAGATATAGAGGGTCTATTTGGTATATCTTATTACTATCCTATTCTCACCTTATAGTCTTATACCGAATCGAACCTCGCCCTTACCCTCACCAATTTGGCGAAACACAATGCAGGCACTGCTTCATTAAGTGTTTTGGCTTTTTTTACATTTATTTCACTGTCCACTCAGAGTGAACAAAGGAGTGGACAGTGGACTGTGAGGCGACTGGTATGAAAATAAACATTTATTGACCATATACAGGAAAGATACACACCAACAAGTTGTAGTGATAGGCCAGTGTGCCGAGAATCCATTACAAATGAGAGACTTAATAGGCCGCAATATTCATCAAAATCGCGAAAACGTAGGTATTTCTTTGCGTTTGACAACATCTTACTAATGAAACGAGAACAAAAATAAAAGGTAACTTTTTCTATTTTTGTGTTCATTATTTTTTGGTCCTAAAACAACTTTGATTAAAAAGCCAATGTAGGTAGAGTACAGCAAATATTTGGCAAATTAAAGTCTGGCGTACCCATTGATTCCAATCATTCCAGCACTGGAATTAAATATTATGTTATTGATTGGACGTAGTTCGTCCGATCCTTTTGAAGTACTAGCATTTGATGTTTGGGATTCATGTAGGTAGGTATTTACCAATATAGGTTTTTTTGTAACATTATCTATGTGAAATCTAAATGGTGTAATCTCTTTATAGGCAAACGTGGTGGTGATACATCATCAATCTTAAGCCTAATCCTATTATGATAGCGATGACTTGATTTCTATGATGGATGCTTTGCCCTGCATTAAGACAGTACATGCAATATTCGTAATCGTCGTGTGTCAGAAGTTAAGCTTCCAAAAATCACAATTCATCTTTTAGTGATCGGTATGAAGATGGCCATCATTCAAAGATTTGCTTGCGTCTTAAATTCACAAAAATCTCAGCCTCAATAGGGTTCAAAAATAATTTTATCTTAAAACACATTAGTAGAGGAGACAGAGCAACTGTTGCGTCACGTTTCTATCACGGCTGCGAGTTATGATAAGGCTTGGGTGTTGCTGAATTAGAGATTCAGTATTAAAAAACTATGTACTATGGACTCAGGCCTCCCGCAAGGTGGACCGACGATCTAGTGAAGGTCGCGGGACTCCCTTGGATGCGGGTGGCACAGCACCGATTTGTGTGGAGAACTTTGGGGGAGGCCTAGTCCAGCAGTGGACGTCTATTAATGATGATGACTATGGACTCACCAAGGTTATCTGCCCGGTGCAGGGGCACCATCGCCGCGCACAGCACGAGCAGGCTCGCCGTCCGCGCCATGTCGACCGTTAGGCCTCATGCGAGGATCGAGCGCGCGCTGAGGAACCGATCGGCCTGGCCATGTCCGCCCAGACGACGGACGAAGATCTGTAACAATGTAGAAGGTTCGAGAATATTATTCTAGAAGGTTCGGTATGATTTGCACTGTCAGTTGTAGAGCAAGTTTTAGATATTTAAAGGAAATTACGGAAGAATACGGTCTATTAATTCTTTTTTTAATTTAAAAACAAATTAGTAAAATAAATATTTATGACTGGCTTTTAAAAAACACTCCCATACCAATAATAATAATAAATAATAACGGGACAACTATGAGAAGGTACCAGGTGATTATAATTAACTGGGGGCGTTAACCCAGAATACCCACACCCATGAATATTTAGAAAATGTAGTGTCCTAAATTGACTTGATCGGGAATCGAACCCGGGACCTTTCGCGCATCGGGCGAAAACCTTTTCCACTGTGCCTTTGAGGCCGTCAATACAAAAGAATATTCTTATATTATGACCAATAATCCGCACCACCGAACTCTGGTAGAAATACGCATTTTGTAAAATTTCAAAATCGAGAGGTGCATAGCCAGCTTTGAACCATGAAATGGAAAATGCCTTCTTGTGAGCTACCATTGTTCAATCTATGTACAGTCGACTGCAAAAAATTGACAACTAGCTGATGTGTGGTCTGTTAATTATATACTTGTATTTGTGTCTATGTACAAGTCTCGTGAATAGATTGAGCCATGGTAGCTCAGTGGATATAAAAACTCCTTGCATAAGTGTGGTAGTTGTTCCACTATACCTATGTACATCTACAAAACCACATTCCCTAAACACAAACACCCTCGATAAACAAAGGAAGGCTTCCACGATACGCCCGCTTTTATCTCAACCTTAATTCAAATAAACATTTGACGCACGCGCTGATTAAGCCTGCAAAAGGCAAGTCGGGTAAAGAGCTCAATAAACAAGTCCTTATATTATTAGGAGGTGATATACCGCGACGTTTACTTGACTTAAACCTAAAACTGCCCGCAGATGGAATCGTTGCGGCGACCGCTGCCCGCAGTTCTGTAAGCGGCCAGGATTAAATAGTAAGCTGTAGTTGGGACACACGTAGGTAATATTATATTGTCTTCTCTCAGTTTGAGCATTACTGTTTCTTTGAGGATTTTATGAGCGAACTAGTGGCCCGCCCTCGCTTCGCTTCGGGACCGTAATTCAGAAATGAACTAATAGATGGCGGTGTGTCCAATTACATCGCGCAAGCGTTTCGTGTTTTCGGTTTACCTATAAGCCTTGTCGCTGTCTATTGAAGTTATCTCTTTATAAAAATAGTATAGATATATTACCACTGTCCCAATTCTATTGAGTTAGAGATGCAGAAAGGATGTGTATGTACCAATTAAAAGTTTGCCTTTCTTTTGTTTGTTCTGTCTTGTCAGACAAAGTGTAAAATACTTTTTAACAGTGACATGGCGAATAAAGTTCATTCTCATGGCGTTCTTATTTCAAATATCAGAAAGTTTCTAAAAGGTACGAACTTATCGACTGGTGCATTTCAAATGTTGTAGATTTAGTCGCTTTTAGTGTACAAATATAGTGTTGATCGTAGAGAAAATAACCGAAAAGAAATACTCATTATGATTCTCGAATCGCATTGTTTTTAACAACGAGGATCTTAAAGCCAGATTTTGTTAAGAGAGGCCACGGCAAAATCCCTAAAGCCATCGCTTAACACGTGACACGTGGACATCCTCAAAGGAGGATTGGATAGATTCATTGAACAAAGAACAAAATTGCTTCTATAATAAAACAAAAATATTGAACGCGTATTCCTAGTTCAACGACCAAAACTTAAACAATATGAGAAACAAACGTCAACGCCCTTTTCTACAGAAGCAACTGAAATTTTCGCCCCTGATTCAAAGACATCTTCCTCTTTGTCCATTTAGAATCAAACACAGAAATATTTGACGCCCGAATAATCACAGGCTCCGATTTTAAGACGGACGTTCAATGCTAGCTAGAATCTAAACCTTACTGGGACTTTAATCACATTTACCTTTTATTAAATTTTCATTTGTTTCCTACTCTTTTTATTAAGGTAAAAACGTGATTTGAAACGTCAAATTTTGAACGATAAATATTGTGTACCTACTTTGTGTATAATATGTTTAAGTAGGTATTTACATGTTCTTTCAAAACACCCCGTTGGTCTAGTGGTTAAGTACTGGTCCGTGATATCGGGGTCCCGGGTCCATTTCCCGGGTTCAGCAAATTAGAGGTCGAGTTTCGATTTTTTCAAACAGCTCGGGTTTGTGATCACCAATCCGCATTAGGCAAGCGTGATGATTAAGCCTAATCCTATCGTAGTTGTGATGACTTGATTTCTATGATGGCGGCCTTTGCCCTGCAGTGGGACAGTATAAAGGCTGGTACTTTGCTTAACTTTTTTACTAAAAAGCACAAAATTGATCTTCATTTTTTTAGCAAAAATAAATCCTCAAATACAAATGCTATCACATGACGTTAAAAGTAATAAAACTCGTAGATAACTCGAATGAACACAAGCTTAGGGCTCTTGGGACTCGTGTGTTCATTTCAGGATGTGATAGCAATGATATAATGTGCACACAGCTTTATTAAAATGTTTATGATCTGTCTAAACTCGTATTTCGAATTTCAGTGCAAAAAATGTATGGGATTATTTCTGTATTCATTTATAACACGAAAAATCTTTTAGAGAGAGGTTTTAATGAATACAGTGTTGCCACAAAAATTTGACGTTTATAGGGATATAAATAAAAACAGTTTCTAATAACTGAAATTTTTAATTTAGTTTTGTAATTTTTGTTATTTTTAAATTGTCTATAAAATAGTTCGTAGTTTATCTACCTTATACTCTTGTCTTGTACTTTTTCGGCAAATAATTATTTCTGATTCTGATTCCATGCACTTTTATTTTTGAAACTCCAGTCCCCATATCTAAGGGCACGGCAGTGGCCCCGCCAAGTTAAACAAGAAAGAGGCACAGCCGTACCAGTATTTTTCTCGAAACAGTTCTGGCCATGATTATTACTTTACCTCCACAAGTATATCACCACAGTGGGCCAGTAAAATTAACCCAGGAACGCGGCCTCAAATAAACAAGGAAAACTACTTCTTTTATGGCGAACTATTTAGCTTCCTCTACGGGGAAAGAATGCCCGCTAACGACGGATACATTTAGACTGTAAATCTTTTGATTTCCTTCACGCCATGACATGAGGGAAAAACATTTGCGAAAAATTCGATTCAAGATCTTTGACTTGGAAGTTATAAGCGGAAATCCTCGTAGTACACTATAAACAGAAATAATATGTTTACAAAAAAATATTATTTTCCCATTTTGTAATACGGAACAAAGATTAATGCATGGTAACTAGCTGTAATGCGCGAAGTTGTTTGCATGAAACTGATAGGTAAATGTAATGTATCCATTTTCCGCACTTGGACTCTCTTTCGGTCCATTGTAAGTGAAACAAATAGGTATTTAAGGCAGAATACCCTTAAGAGTAACATGGAGGAACTACCATAATCCATTTCATCAACATACAAGTTGAATTTTACAAATTAATATAATATTAGGTGCCAGCCCTTGGTCTTTATGGTTCTGTACCTTAAAAGAAATATAAACGAATTAAGATAACTTTATCGTTTACCTAACCTTTAAACGTTTGCCCGTATTGTCAAGACCCTTTTTAGGACCACGTGAAGGTATCGAGTTAAAATTACCTACAATATTACAGGCAGTTTGAAGGCCTCTTGAAGTTAAGCACTGCGTGATTTAATTCCTTAATTATTTATGTTTAAGAGCGTTCTCGGCTAGTGCGGAATGTCATGTTTCGGTTTTGATTTGCAAAATTTCACTCACACATAAGCATGTGTTACTGTTTGCATAGAGTTGCCGCGTACGTTTTCTTTATAGTTAGACTGACAAATTTTGATCCTTTCGCTTTATAGCAAAGTAAATTACTGTATTGTTGTAAAATTAAATTGCAAGTTAAATAAAATAAAATAAATCCAACGTTGATTTATTGTTATTCTTTTGATTTTTTGATTTAAGAAAAATAAAAAAATAGGTATATCATTTAGATACCTACCTACCTTTTTTACTCAGGACAGGTAAGCAATTAAATACTTAAAGATATCATGTTTTGTTTAATAAATCATTTAATAAAAAAGAACATTATACATTATAAAACAGTTTGTATTTATACATATAAAACAGTTGCAAACCCTCAATTTGATCCCTGTCTGGATCAATTCTTTAAGAAACAGCCCCAGAGGAAATGGACGTGGCAGAGCCCAGATACTATGACTAAAAATGAGATCGACTTCATAATATATATCGGACATTAAGCGAATATTCAGAGATGTCTCAGTGATCAATAGGTTTAAAACCGGAAGTGATCACCGACTTCTCAGAGGCACTTTGAATATCAATTTTAAGCTTGAACGTTCTCGGTTGATGAAGTCCACGCTCCGGCCAAATCTGCTCCAATCACTCGCTGGTTCCGATGCCTTCCAACTGAAATTGGAAAATCGATTCACTGCCTTGGAAACCACAATTGACGTATATATCGACGAAGAATTCGACCAAGTGGTGGAAATCCTTCGGGACGAGGGCACAAAGTTCTGTGAGTAGCAAGCGGTCTATACTCTGGATTTAATGGACAAGAGGCGGAAAGATCCATCAGTCACTTCGGCAGAACAACGGGCTCTAAATAAGTCCATCTCCAAGCTGTTAAGACGTGACCTCCGAAGCTCCAATTCACTCTCAATACAGAGAGCAATTGAGCAGAACCAGGGGGGTCCAAAGTCTTCGTACAACAGCTTGACAGGAGCCACCTGTCGAAGTTAACCAAAACAAATCGAGGAGTCGTCACATCAAAGCCAGAAACTTTTTGCCTTCTTTTACGCCATGCGACGGAGGATCTACCCGACATCAGCTTGGAGGAGATCGAGGCAGCTCTTGGACAACTTAAAAATGGAAAAGCCCCGGGAAAAGACGGAGTCACACCGAGCTTCTGAAAGTTGCCGGCAAGCCGGTGTTGAAGGAACTTTGACGTATATTTAACTCGGTTATTTTCTTCGGGAGAACTCCTAGGGCGTGGCCGCGGAGCTTGTTCGTATTGTTCTTCAAGAAAGGCGACAAAACCTTACGAAGAACTATCGACCAAAGTCACGTCTATAAGTTGTGCTCAAGAGTCATTTCGAATTCGCCTTACACGAAGACTTGACGAAGCTCAACCTGCAGAGCAAGCCGGTTCCGACGGTTTTTAGCACCATAGACCATATGCACACAGTGAGACAGGTTATACAGAAGACCAAAGAATATAACCAGTCCCCTGTGCATGGCCATTTGTGGACTATGCAAAAGCTTTTAACTGCCGTCGAGACCTGGTCTGTTCTCGAGGCCATTGCAGAGGTGCCAAGTCGATTGGCGATATCGACTTGGCACGAGGTGTTGAGGTGTCTGTATAACGTCGCTAATATGTCCGTAGTAATCCAAAATGGCCAAACCGAGCCTGTCCTGCTACGACGTGGTGTGAGACAAAGAGATGTTATATCTTCGAAACTCGTCTCCGCTGCGCTGCAGGACTTGTTCAAAACGCTAAACTGGAAAGAGCGCGGAATCAATATTAATGGCGGGTACATGTCAGCACCTACGATTCGCAGACGACATCGTCATCTTGACGGAAACCTTACATGGCCTACAGGCGAGCAGCCTGGCTGAATCTTCCAATCACTTCGATCTTCGGATGAACTTGGATAAAACCAAGGTCATTTTCAACGAGCTCGTTGATCCGGGACCGGTCGCTGTTAATGGAGTACCTCTCGAAATTGTCCAGGAATATGTCTATCTAAGATAAACGCTCCAATTAGGCAGAAACAACTTCGAGAGAGAAGCCAATAGAAGAATTCAGCTAGGCTGGGCAGCATTTGGTAGGCTTCGTCAAGTCTTCTCGTCATCCATCCCTCAAAGTCTTAAGTCGAAAGTCTTCGACCAGTGCGTCCTCGCGGTCATGACTTACGGTGCCGAGACGTGGACGTGGCTGGACTAATCCAAAAAGTCGCTCAAAAAGCTATGGAAAGGGCTATGCTCGGAGTATCTCTGAAGAACCGCATCAGAAATGATGTAATCCGACAGAGAACCTGAGTCACCGACATAGCCCACCGAATTAGCAAACTGAAGCGGCAGTGGGTTGGTCACATTAGCCGCAGAACTGACAACCGTTGGAGCCGTAAAGTCCTTGAGTGGAGACCGCGACTCGGTTAAGTGTTGGACGCCCTGCGACAAGATGGGATGATGACATTCGAAGGCTGGCTGGTGTGGGCTGGATGAGAGTGGCTGAAAATCGGGAGCAGTGGCGTGCATTAGAGGAGACCTATGTCCAGCATGTTGGAATACATCAAAAATAACTCAAACTCGTCCCATGCTAATCTGCACTTAATTGCATAGTAATAGAGTTCCTCTGTTGCACTTGTTAATAAGGTTCATTTTACGAATACATACGGGTGTATCTGTGAAACATTTACATCCCTTTAACACGTGTTCTACCAACCATTCTGAACAACATTTTGTTCTATGACTTTTGTAATTCGCATAAAAAATTTACATCTTCCCATACAAAGTCGGTCACGTGACCTGGTCATTTTGTATGGGGAGTCGAAAATTTTTCCGAAGAATTTAGAAAAATTGGTTGAACAAATGTTGTCAGAATGGGTTGATAGAAACGTGGTTAAAGGGATGTAAATATTCACAGATAACCCGGTTTCGACCTTGAATCCTGAGGGATCACTCTGTTAGTAAGTCTTGAGATGTTAGTAAGTCTTGAGATGCCAGCGAGTCTTGTCGACTCGGCCGGTTCGTCTTGTGGAGTCTGTTGACTCAGATAGTTAGTTGCTCTGTCTGGAGTTCTTTACTACCGCACTACTGCGTCCAGCGGAGAATAAATAAAAAATAAAATGAATAAATAAATTGAAACAATATCACATACATTGCCCTGGTCCTAAACTAAGGTTTTCCCTTGTACTATGGAAACCAGAAACAACGAAGGAACCACAAACACCCGGCACCATTTACTGCGAATTTGAGCACTTTGCCAGTAAACAAAATCCTGGACTTCTGCGTCTAGATCCCTTAAGGGGACCTGCTATGGCGCACGCCACCTCGTGAAAAATGGTACGGTATCCTATAATTATCTGAACTTCCATGACCTTTTGTACTTGAAACAAGCCTTATGACGGTTCTTTAATGATCCCGACCAGATCGGTGCCCCGTATTGGGCAATCGATCTTACTACCCCATTTTTAAACGGCGACAGCTTTCATCGCCTCCTCTTAGGTTGGGCAACAGCCGACTAAGAGCCCCCGCAGCGCCAACTAATCTCGGGACCAGCCGTTGCCGGTGCCCGGTAAACTCCCATCTGCTGTCAACCACGAGTATCAAGTACTTAAGGGTAGCTCCAACTGGGATGGTAGTCCCACCCACCACAATGGTGAATCCAGGAGGACTTTTTCCGAGGACTGAGAAACCAGATTGCCTCGGACTTGTGAAGTGTACCCCTTGACACAACCTCTGCCAGAGCAGTCAAGCGTGGATCCACCATTGTGGGCACTGTGGGCATGCCCACAGCCTTAAATTTACTTGAGACTTTGCACTTTCTTCTATCAACTTAGGATCAGCATTCTAAGAGATTCTAAGAGAGGGAGAGGGGGATTGGCGGGGAGGTTGTATCCACAACTATGGGCGTACCTAGGGGGGACGAGCCGCTAGGACCCCCCTTCGACGATACCCCAAGTCGGAAAATCCTTAGATGCCCATAATCACGGGCGTAGCTAGGGGGAACGAGCCGCTAGAACCCCCCTTCCACTATGTCCCAAGTCAGATAATCCCTAGATGCCCACAACCATTTTTGAGGTCTGGATCCGCGCCTAGCAGCAGTGACAAGTACTGTAGCACCCCGAAGTTCAAAAACTCGGACTGTCACCAGTGCGTCGTCGACATAACAAATAACGCGCAAAATTACGCAGCGCAGAACGTAATTCGGCATGAAAGGGCCGGCTCGACCGGAGTGATACCACGGTCTCACAGAATACCGGCGTGAAGCAGCGCCTGCGCTGTGTTTCGTCGAGTAAGTGAGGGCACCGCAGGCCCAATTGGGGGGAAAATGCACCTTTTTATATAATTTAAGTCTTTGTGTTACACTTAATTTTATCTTATACTGGAATAAAAGTAAAAAAGATATCGTTTAGCACCAAAAATAGTTTGTCATTGACTCCCAAAAACCCAATACAGCAGTGGACGAGTGTGGGTTGTTGATGATGATGATGATGAAATTCTACTTTAAAATCATAGTCATGTTTCTGTAGTTTGCGATTCAACTATTTCCAATTCTTCGGTGGTATTCTCATGTATTGACCTTCTCTTTTCTGCCTTTAGCAATAAACGTAATGAAATCATCGTAAAAGAAAAATGTGAATAGATTATGACCAGCTATGTCATTAAAAGTGGATTCCGGTAACTTACGTTTTAGCTTCATTAGCCTTGGCCAAATTAAGTACCTAACTTTTCCTTTTCTTCCCCGAATAGCGCCTTTTATATCACAATTTTATATTATTATGTAAAATGTAAAGACAATAATATATTAATCTATGGAAGTTACTAGAATTGCATTTCTTTACCTTCGTACTCACCAAAATTTGTTTGGTTAAAACAAATTAATATTCTTAAAACAAAAAAGTATCAATCCGTCTCAGTCGCGTCAAAATCTCCAATTTCAATAAAATTTTACGTAGCACGCGGTGACCGGGAGCGACATAGGTCCTACCTCGGAAAGGCCTCGGCCGGCACTGAGCGCTGGTGCGATTCTGCGCGATTATATAGTAGTACTAAATGATTCATAATAAATAAAAAAACAAGTTATTAAAGTTAAAAAAATACCACGTTTTAAAGCGTAAATTTCTTCATTTATTAGGTTTAAAAAAAATCAAGAATACCTTTATTTCATCCTAAACTAATACGTGTAATAACTCGAAAAATTACTAACAATGATACTTTTGAGTACACTTTTCTTGTATGAAAACTTACAGTAATCACTATTGTTTTGTAGCCATGCCCTAATATATGTTATTGTTCTTTTAATAAATATTGTCATAAGTTTGTCGTTTATAGTTATACTATTATCGAGCATTTGCGTAGACCTTCGACCACAAGTTTCAAAAAGGGATGTATTAAAACTGTTCTAACGAGAAAACAATGATCATTTGAAAATATTTTGAAATTATGCATTAGATTATGAAATCTGCAATAATTTGACATCAATATCTATTACAAACTGATAGATTATCATTTTATTCTCCATCGGAAATCAATGATTTTGACTTAAGTGTGACTCTTACGGATAAACGCTCTTAAGTACCTACGTAGGTACAGTACGGAACTCTCGAACGGAATGGTTCACACATTTCAAAAATATTTATTCAAATTCTGTAATCTGTTGATTACAGAAAACTTATTTTGTTTTTTTTTTTTGCTGGCAGTAAACACATTTTGCAAGCCCAATGTCATTGTACAATACAGCGAACAAAACATTTTTACACTGTTAAAAAGTATATTTGAATTTCAATTTTTTCGAACATAGCTCTCGGGTTTGCGACACACAGGCAATCGGGGTGATTGAGCCTAATCCCATCATAGTAGCGATGACTTGATTTCTAAGATGGAGGCCTTTGCCCTGCAGCGGGACAGTAGGTATATAGGCTGATGAACAGTGTCAAATTAATAGTAGAACAAATGATCGCTCCCTGGTGACACCTCAAATCTTAATAACAATTATAGAGATTAGAGGTTTCCAGGCTAATTGAAAACAAATTGGACCCTTCCGTTGTTGATATTCTATCCATTCTCTCGAAAACTCGCTTTCTAGTGTGGCTGAGTATAACGGAACTTGTTGACTTAAAGTTTTACCTGAATAATTTTCTCGAAAATTCAAAACAAAAAACTTAATTTACACAATATTCGTATCTCAATACCTACTAGAGAAATACAAAACAAAAAATAGAAGATTGAGAGGAAGATTTGGAAAGCCTTAGTACTTACCTATTAATATTTGCTTTTTTTAACCTCACGTTTTTGTCAAACCCATCCCCATCCATATAAAACTGAAGTAGGTATATAATGATAGCCTACGCTTCAAGGATGATGGGTTCCATTCCCATCCTACGAAAACATTCGGGTGATTGTTCTAGTAGTCATATATAGCTTCAGCTATGGTACGTACAGCCACACATCAAAGTATACAAAACTGTCAAATTTCTTCAATCGACTCTTATGTTACTGTCACACACATTAGGTTGAATATTAATTGAGGAAATTTGACAGGTTGAGGCAACCTGATGTGTGGCTGGCTGTACTTTGGTATCACGTCGATGCTTTGATCATAGAAGCTCTCTAGATACATCATGATTAAAAGTGCTGCCAATGAAGGTTCTATTCACAAAAGAGATCTATTTGGCATTTCCGGACTTTAAAGCCAATCACTATGTATTAGGGTCGAAAATATTATACTACTTCGACGGCATGTTCAATAATATGATTTTTAATAATACCTACTTTAAATCTCATAATCTCCCGTAAGTCAGATATGTGCGCATCATTTATCGTGTTTTAATGATGTAACATTCATGTTTAATTCTGAATATTAAAATACTATGATAAGTATTAATATCAAAATAATATTATTGACTCTGAAAAGCAAAAAAAAAGTATCCGTAAATTTTCATATTTTTTCTTCCATAAAAAAGTAAGAACCAGCTTATACTGTCCCATTACAGGGCAATGACCTCCACCATAGAAATCAACTTATCGCTACAATAAATACGAAAAATAAACAAAATGAGGGCTCTTCTTATTCTGAAGTGAAAAAACTTTGATCTAAAGAGAACTAAAGCAATAAAACACTGTTTATTATTTCAGCCGACCTAATAATACTTAATCATAATTTTATAGGTTATCTTACCAAAGTTCTTACAAGTATTAAAATATCGAACACAAAACAACGATACAACATTTGTAAGCAATTAAAATAAGTTTGGCCGTTTTCATACTTCATATCTAAGTTTGTTGGCATCTCGCCAGATAAGTTCATTGTAACTATTACAGTATATCAATTGTAGATATTTAGTATAAGTGTTTCATCACCCTACGGAGATTCCAAAGGGTTGTTTCCTGTATGAAATAAGGCATTTCTTCAACCTAATAATTCATTCAATCATCCTCACGCTATATTGTTCTATTTCACTCTTTACACTAAGCTATCCTACTTATTACCTAACTTTTAACTTATAAGTGTTGTGCAATTACTTAGTACTTTATTTGATACCTCTTTAACTTTATACCTAATCTTAAGTATTTTGAGTCTAGGTATAAATATACTTTTAATTATGTTATAAGGCACAACTTAATTTGAAGTAACAAAATGATATTCAGTTACCTAAAACTGAAGGAGGTAGCAGACGAGCAGGCGGTTCACTTGATGGTAAGCAATTGCCGCCGCCCATCCATTCCATTTTTACGACATTTGGTTGTCTGTTAAATAACTTTATAATTTTGTCATGGTACATCAATTAATGTAAACAATCCCTTCGTTGTTGGACCAGCCGTCCACTAACTCTATATTATATCAGATTTTTCAATTGGAAATACCATATAATTTACTACCCTTGTTGATTATACAAACATTAATAATCAGACCGTCATAAGTTACACCTGCAACCTATTCCAAATGACTCTACGAAATGAACAAAATTGTTGAAGTAGTCAACAGTCGAAACAGTCATATTCAACCAAATATCAACCATCATAATTATCAACCATTAAACCATCATATCAAACATTTCGCATCCCGGCAAGAACAGTGTCACAACACATGTTAGGTACGCATGCAATTTTGCTTATTAATAAGCGTCAAATTTAATTTAAAAAATCATGCATCAGTATCTAATGTGTTGTGCCAACACTTTGCTTGCCGAAAGCGATTGTCGTACCTGAAGTAGTTTTACAACTTGAAATATCTAAATAAAACAACAATACAACATATACATAAGTAAGCAATTATGTTTGTAATAATAACTAATTGTACAAAAAATACAAGGAAACTACTTATAAAAGACGCTTGAAATAATAAAAAATGCACAACTGCTCAGAGAAATGAAAAATGTTGCCATGGAAAGATCTTATCGAAATATCTAAGAACACAGCAATAACAAGACACCGAACGGAACAAAACGAATGGTGCAAGGCTTGACGGCTTTATTAAGAAACACAATAATTTAGCAGCCGTATTTTTGTATTTTCCTTCTGCATTTTCTATAATAATGTTTTAGGTATACATTTGTTGCCAGTTAGTTATTTTTTTTTGTGTCTCTTATTTTTTACGTTTTTAATATTCTACCTATAGGGACCTAGAACTGATGATCATGATAGGCTATTGGTTGTAAATACTATTTTTGAGCTAGAGTATCGGCCTTTATACTTTCCCATTGCGGGGCAAAGACCTCCATTATAGAAATAAAAGCATCGCTACTATGATTGGATTAGGCTAATGCGGGTTGGCGATCACAAACCCGAGCTATGTTCGAAAAATTCGCAACATACTTTCCGATCCGGAATCGATTCCAGGACCCCAAGTTTATGGTCTCGTACTTAAACCACCAGACCAACGGAGCGTTGTTCTAGTGGTTGAGCTAACTATTTTTCAAAAAACATTTTAATGTGTCGATTTTTTTATTTTTTTTTTACCCGTTAGTTCAGTTTAACTACGGATCACAAACCCGCCCTTAATCTTATCTACTGAGCTAATATCGCTCCTAAAATAACCCTAACAAAAAACATACTAAAACAATTAACAAAATGACAAATATAGTGGCGAGCAGGAAAATTAGGTGCGCTCATTATAATTTTGATACATTTCCTGAATCTACAAAAGCAGAACAGGTGGCCTCGGTCATTTTTTCTTACTTTTTGCATCTTTTTTTAGAATTTTCTCCCCCGTTTAAAGTAGAGGTTGTGAAGCGAGCGGAATTTTAAGTGATGGGCGGAAATAACAATGAGAGCGGAAGTAAGGAACTAAAATAACTTTTAAATTGGATAGTTGGGGTATAATGTAACTAATGTTTTAATAATGTTGAAATAGTGAACTGCGAAAATTCGAGCTATTTCTTAATTGTACCCGTTAAATGTTTAAGGCCAAATAAGTTACTTATAATACTGTAGATATATTGTTTTTCGAATTCGCAAATTTGAAGCAAAGTATGTACCTTTGGATCTTTTAAATCGATATGTATATTTCTACTATTACCTTGGTCAGGGAAAACATTGTGTGGAAACCGTCACGTATGGGATAGTTTCTATGAAGCGACTGTCGTCTAATCTTCACAACACTTTTAGGTACTGTGGGATCAGGGCAACTGAATTTTGGATTTATGATTCAGACTCCTCAAATCCTCCATCTAGACTCTGGATAACAATACTCCTGCACACGACATTGAAGTCGCATCAGAAATTTGTATGGACAATGTATGAAACTTTTTTTAAGTGGCATAGCCTACTCGTATATTCGCTCACCTCAGTCTGATGATATACAAGAGAAGAAAGAGCCCACGTTGCAGTCACAATGGACGCCATGGCACGGCATCACATCCGTTGGCACTGCCATACTGGCCCGCGAGATGCTTCTTCAAGCTCCGTTTGGAGGAGTCCATTTTGTAGGACAGAGGAAACACATGGGATGGTAACGAGTTCCACTGTTTAATGGTGCGGCAGAGATATGAGCTGCTAACTTTTTAGTTCGAGATGGTATATTTTGCACCGTGAAGCGGTAAACGTTAATCTCTACATTGGAGTCCAATGTTGTGTGTATGAGAATTGTCACCCTGATCATTATGTAGGTACGTACTCTTTCTTTCATTTGCTGTTTCACTGACCGCATCGCTCACTTCTTAGCCACGGGCCTACAGTGGTTTGAGGTTGTTTCATCTTATCCTCGGCGTATCTTTTATCTGTTTAGTAAAAACGTGGTTTGTAGACTGTCGGCTGTCTCATCCGTTTTTGCCTCTGTCGAGGGAGTTTGTTTTTTAATCGGAGTAAGTGCAGCTACTCAGATATAATTGCGTTTCTGTCTATATTTTCTGCCTATTTTGCTACAAAAGAGCATCTTTCGCGATGACAAGTACAGAGGTAGTCTCACATAAGATATGAATGGAGTAACTGAAAGACCAGGAATATTATAGTCAAATAGACTTTATAAGACTGGACAATAAACATCCAATAACACAAGTGTACGTACAGCCACACATCAAAGTATACAAAACTGTCAAATTTCCTTATTCCATTCTCACCTTTATTCCAAACGTGTTTGATTCAATATTAATTGAGGAAAAATGACAAATTGTGATAACCTGATGTGTGGTTCTCCGTACATATATCAGACAAATGATTTCTCTTTTGGTTAAAAAATTGTAGCCCGCTTTTTTAAGGCGACTGGCAAGGCTCACTAGAGACGACAATTGATTTGAACTGTCAACTACTTGGCAGGGTCTATTTTTAACACTCTCGCAGCTTCGGTCTTTACTTTTTTAAAATAATTGTGAACTATATTTCGGCCTCTGTTACTAACTAACTGTTAGTAGTCGGTACTTGACTAACGCCAAAAGCAGCCACTTTTGGCGTAAATCCAAATTTTTATCAATTCAAAATCGGTTCCACAATAATAAATAAAAAGTGAAAATGTTGACCGACAGGCTGTAGGTTCACAATCTATACCATTTACAAAGAGGTTAATCTCATAGTCCACGTCAGAGCTTATAAGTAGCCCGACAACACGAAACACTTGCGCGATGTAATTGACTCCCAGCGCCATCTATTGGTAGACAGTGGACTACTTTCCCGAAACGAAGAGAGGGTCACTAGTTGATAATTATTAAGTAACTAGTGACCCGCCCTCACTTCGTTTTGGGGACAACAGCTCCACTGTCCACCAATAGATGGCGCTGGACGTCGATTGTATCACGCAAGTGTTTTGTGTTTTCGGTTTACCTATAAGCCCTGGCGTGGAATATAAGATTAACCTCTTTAAAAGTATAGAAGATATAGATATAGATTTTGTTTAGTTGCTAACGATTTAAATCATTTGGCTAGTGTGTCCTGCTCGTCGCTTTTATATCTATGTATGATGAAGCTGAATATGGAAATTGTTTTTAAAGAACGGAGACAGGCAAGACTAGTTTTAAACTTAAGAAACTGATTAAGATTGAAATCTCTAGCCAAGGAATGAGACAAAATAAGTTTAAAGAGGAACTTTCTTGAAACTCGTCGTGATAATGTATTCATCTCTTATTTAAATGTGCATAATGTGAAATAATGTGTTTGCTTTGAACGGATATTGTTTTATTTGACAACATGGAATCTTTGATCTCTTATATCTTGGAAATAATAAATGAGACAAACAGGCGAGCAGACGGAACACATGATGGTAAGCGATTGCCACCGCCCATAGACATCAGCAACACTAGTAGAGTCACAAGTTCGCTGCCAACCTAAACCCCGTCCCTTACTCATACCCGGATACCCTTACTCACTCGATGAAACACAGAGCAGTCGCTGTTTCATGCCATTTTCTAACCGGGACGACATTGAAATCTATAAGAAACGGGTCTACATCTTTCTGAAAGGTCTGCAACGTATCTGCACGCCTTCAAATAATTACGACGTGACGGGTTTTCCTAAATAAACCATAATAATATGTATGCTTTTATGACATTCATGTTGTGACGATGAATAAATGTATGAAGAAAAGAAAACGATTTCTTGAAACGTTTCATATCATTGGCGTATCACATTTTATGGCAACTCGGAAAAGTATCCGCTTTCTACCTCACATTAACATGACACAATTAAAAATTTGCTCGGTAAAAACTTTTTTCATCTGCATAATTGCTACTTCTATTTCATAATGCAGGCATTTTTCTACATCAAAATGAAAAGATCCAGTACTAAACGGATCGCGTGCATTTTCAAGTTATAAAATGGTGTAACTAAGTGTCGGTGCAAATGTAACGAGAAAATTGCGTGATTTGCGACAAGCTATAAATCAAATTTACTACAAGTGGCGGGTGGAATTATAGAAATTTTACGTTTACCCTTTTCAAGATAAGGAAGAAATTCGATGGCATTACCAATCAAATTTTGGATTGTTTATGCTAATCGACGAAACTAGCCGGATTACTTAGCATGCTGAAGTGGAAATGGGCCGGCCGTATCAGATGTAGATTCAAGAAATGTTGGGGAAACCGAGTTCCCGAATGGAGACCACAAAGTGGGTAGACGTAGAATAAATAAAATAAAACTTTTTTTTTATGTGATAGGCAGACGAGCAGACAGATCACCTGATGGTAAGCGATTACCGCAGCTCATAGACACCTGCAACACCAGTAGAGTCACAAGTACGCTGCCAACCATTAGCCCCTTTCTCCCCATTTGGGCCTCCGGTACCTTCACTGACTCGACGAAACACAACGCAGGGGCTGCTTCACGCCAGTCTTCTGTGAGGCCGTGGTATCACTCCGGTCGAGCCAGCCCATTCATGTCGAAGCGTGGCTCTCCCACGGATTAAATAACAAGTCTCCTTATACTAAGTAAGCAATTTTTAGTTCGCTTTCTAAACAAGGATCATTCTGTATCTCAAGCAGAAACTAAAAGAAGCTAGGATTTCATTTACAAATTGATTTTACCATTTTACAAACACTCAACATGACAACTAATAAAAAGGAATCCAAGTACTAACACAATATTTCAAAATTACCTACCGCGCATGTAAATAATCTATGTAAAATTGTAAAACAAAATCCCATAAAAGACAATATCTACTTGTCAAAAAGACCAAGTCCCCGTACTATATAGAACTTACTCGTGAATATCAGCCTATACTGCAGGACAAACGCCTCCATCATGGAAGTCAAGCTATCTCTACTATGATGGGACTAGGCTTAATCACCACGCTTGCCTAATGCAGATTGGTGATCACAATCCCGAGCTATATTCGAAAATTTCGAAACATACTAAACTAACATACAGCTCAGGACCCCCAGATTACGGCCCAGTACTTAAACCACTAGACCAACAAGGCGCAACTTATAAATTCTGAAACTTAGGGAAGCACTAGTCTTTTAATAAACAGGGTGCAAAGAAGAGTTAGTAAATATACCTACTTATAAAGAAATGTCAGGTACCTACAAGCAGCTGTCAATTAAAGCCCTCGCTTATTTCTTGGTAATGGAGTTTCGAATCGCCCAAAGGGCTTTTCCTTCAAAAGGGCTACGTTACGTCATTATAAAAGATATCGAGACTAAAAGCTCAAAGTAACCTTTATCAAAGGATAAAAAAAATTGGCAGGAAAAAAATACACATCCATCGATATCATAATCTAAGATTACTTTGCTATAATGAAAATTTAATTATAAATATTATTGCTAATTCAGTCTTTAACGTATTTTTCTTCTATATACTATTTATAAAGAGATAACTTCTACAGACCACCACAAGGCTTATATGCATCCCAAGGAGACATTTGGGTGATGTAATCGACATGCAGTGCCACCTATTGACAAATGTTGGAACTATGTATAGAAAAACTAACTCCTAAAACGAAGTGAGGGCGGGCCACTAGTATTTCATAAAATAAAACTTACATAATAATACGTACGTATAATATAATGTGTAAAATGCAGTATGGAGGTGTGCTAATTGTTAAAGCTTGAGAGTAAAATTGATGTTTGGGATCCTAGTAGGTACTAGTAGTACTTTTACATTTAAAAATCTACCCCTCAGGGGTTTGAAGTTTGTGTCGTAGTAGTCATAATTGAAATTGCGGGGGTCGAAGTCTCATAGTTGGTATGAAGATAATAATATTATCATAATAAAGATAAGTTGAACAAGATTTTGTTATGACAGACCAAAACTAGGTACTTGAGCGACGCCGCTGGCGCAGTCTAGTCTAAGATACTATTTCTAAAGAGGTTAAATCTTCAGATTACGACAAATATACCAATAGGAAACCTCAAACACGTAACACTAGCGCAATGTAATTGACACCCAGCACCATCTATTGGCGAAGATTGAAACTTATAACAAAATTTGGTCCCAAAACGAAGTGAGGGCAAGCTACTAGTGTGTCTGTAAAACCCTAGTAGGTATTATAAAAATAAAACTTACTTTGGACGATATTTTGATTCTATTTATGTAGGCATCAAAGGTTGCCTGTGATTGATCTTACGCTAGCCACAACTATCAAAGGCAAAAGAAATCCCCCAACCGATATTCGGCTACGGAGGCCAACGATCAGTCACATACGCAGGATATATAATAGTGTTCAAGTGTGTCCGCAAACACATGCACTCTTTCCCTATTCCCTTAACTTACTACGCTGGCTCAGCGGACCCGAAGTGGATCTTGGTCTACCGACACGAGACTTCCTACTCCGCTCTATTCTCAGCCACCTCTTGCCAAATCTGCCTTTGAAGGTGACCAGGATCCCTTCTTGACCTTCTTCTCTATTCCCTTACCCTCATAATTCGATGGGACATGATCGAAAAGAGATTTAGGATTTTCAAATAGTAGCTATGTTTCTTAAAAAATAGAGAGCTCATATTCCGTATTTCCCTAAAAATGTATGTAAAAATGACGAAATGTACGCAATCCCAGAATACAGTATTTATTAATACTGTGTAAAGATAATTTCTTATAAGTTACTAAGATTTTATTTTGCGGAAAGTAACTTTCTGAGAGATATTTTCTTCATAAAAGAAAAAAAGATTTGCTTTTTATTACTAAAACGCTTCCGTAACTTAAGTTTCTGGTTGCCTAAAAACACCTTTCTTTTATGCCAATGTAAGATAACATCTTACTCTTTATTGCATAGAAACAAAATATGTAGCTTAAAATCCCACTTCTTGATTCTGCATGTATCTGTATTCTTGAAAAAAATCATATTAAATTATTGATTGAGGATGTATTTTAAGGACAAACGATTGGTTGCCTATAAAAAAATGTGGCATCATGGCATAAAATTTACCTAAAATTGTTAAATCAATTAAAGGCACAAATCATGAATTCATGAACAAAAAAATAAAATTTAATTCATTAACATTACTTCATTAGTAGTACTCCTTAAAAATATTAAAAGTAAGAAACCTTAAAAATTAAAGAGCGTTTAGAATACTGCTTCAATCACGGTGATTTAGGAGAAGGGCAGGATGAAAATTATTGCATAATAGAGAAAATTATGGATTTATAATTTCCATAAACCTTCATTTGATACAGTGATAAGGATTTATAATGTAGGTATCAGTAATTTACAACGTTTGAGGAGAAAACAATATACCTTTAGGATAGGCATATTTTTTTCGAAATACTAAACTAAATAAATGCGTGTACCCAGTAATTAGACACTAAGTTTTTAGTAATAAATAGTTTAACGTAAGATGTACAAAAATTAATTAAACTACTTATTATGAATGAATATTAAGTATGTAGGTAAAATTCAAAATTTTTCAGAAATTTATTCAAAATTGAAGATCACTCCATTAATTTATTGATAGTATTCCGTAACACTGTAATAACATCATCACAACATCCAACTTACTTGCAAATGAATCCGGAAATCCTCAAACCGTGCACAAAAAACAGAACATCTCAACTCCAGTTAAATTAACTAAAAAAAACTCAACACCATATCCAACACCAGATCACAACACAGTTTTGCGCGCACGACCCTACCGGTAAATACGCATTCGTCCCCGCTGATGCGTGATGGGAAAGTTGCGAGCGACGGTTACCGGTTACGAAACACTGTACGTACGTACGTGGCGGCGGCACGCGGGCAACTGACTAAACCGAAACGAATCCTCAGCTCAGATGTTCTCAGACTCCCGCCCGCCCAAACTGCGCAGGCCAGCTACAACGTAACGATAAACGTAAACAAAAGCTGATTTATTACGACTAAAGTGTAACGGCTAATGGTATTACGTTTAATTCCGCGGTTTAAGCTCGAAACGAGATTTTAGATGGTGTTCAGAAATTGTTATGTAAATTCAGACGCTGAGTTAACAATTTACTGGATTTTAACATACATAGTTTACTTAAATCGGTTAATAAATAATGAACTAACAGTATGAAACGAATGAGTTTGCATAAGATGAATAGGTATGATTATTAGGCACGAGTAATTGGGTTAGTTCTAGGGAAAATCTACTTTATCTAGTAAGGATTAAGTAACTAATATTCCTGCTAACATAATGTATAGGCACAAAATAAAAATACCCTTCAGGTTACCAGATGGTAACCTACAAGGTGGGTTACCGGATGGTAACCTAGAAGGTGAACTAAACATGACACGACACACACAACACAACACATAATAAAGACCAACATTATTATTATGTATTTTTTTCTTTATTAATGTTTAATGAGAATAAAAGTAACAGTACATCATGTTACCTGTATAGGCAATTAAACAGGTAACATCATGTACTGTAACTTTTTATTCTCCACTAGCGGCCGCCCGCGACTTCGTCCGCGTGGAAAAGTAACTTTTTACCCCCCTTTCAACCCCTTACACCCCCTCCGCCCTTTTTCGCAATAAAAAGTAGCCTATGTTCTTTCTCAGGGTCTAGATTATCTGTATACCAAATTTCATTTAAATCCGTTGAGTAGTTTTGGCGTGAAAGAGTAAAACAGACAGACAGACAGACAGAGTTACTTTCGCAATTTATAATATTAAGTATGGATTGTAACACATTCACGAAACGCAATAAGCACTGTAACTTTTATTTTTTTAAATTTCTGTCACCGTTAACATAAATATGCATCAGCAGTTTATCGTTTCGTCGTAAGAGCGGCGTGCGGTCGATCGCTCCTGCTGACAATGCCTCCCTTGCGTGATTAATTTAAATGACTATCCCGAATCGAGCTATTTACATAATCTTAGAGACGTGTGATTGGCAAATGTTTTTCAACTGTTTCAATATGGAACGACTAGTTGCAAAGTTGGAACTACTTAGGACCTACTTGCGGACTAGTTCGTGTTCCTGGTTACTTTTTATCATGAATTTTAACATAGACAAAGTTACAAATAGATAGGTACCTATATTTTCGGTAACTATAAGAAGTAAAAAAACAGCCATCTCATTATGTATATTTCGAGGACTACATGAATGATGTAAAGAACCACAAGGCAATTAAACAGCAACATACCATAATTAAAAAAGGTTTTTTTATAGCTAGTAAAACTTATTACTATTGTTAATCCCTTCTTTTTTTAGCAATAGGGCTACCATACCTACACTATGGCGTAAGCGGCGTACATCATTAATTTCATGACTTTCTTGATGCATTATAAGTACGAGTAATTATTTCAACAATGTTTCAACTGAGAGGTTATTTGATCACCTACTTTTAAAAAAAACTCAATTGCTACTTCCACCATATTTATCTATACATATAATAAAAATGTAAAAAAGCTGTGTCTGTACATTGAAGATATTTATCTCAAAATAACCTAGGACGACTAAAAAACAGTAACAGAACATGAATCAATGATTTTTAAAATTTTTGTCTGTCTGTTTGTCTGTTTATCTGTTTGTCTGTTTGTCTGTTTGTTCGCGCTAAACTCGGAAACTACTGAACCAATTCGAATGAAACTTTTTTTATTGTATAGCTGTAGTATCAGGGCAACTTATAGGATATATTATATTTCGAAGACCAGACTCCTTGATGTAGAACCACAACAGCCCAGCCAAACTATAAGAGGTAGGTCAATGGCACCTTGACAAAAGTTGTTCAGCTTGATGAGCATTTTATGATGCCATGAAAAAAATCCAAGATCATGGAACATCTGGCTTAGAACTCTAAGAGCCCAGCTCCATTATAACAAATATGGAATGAAATGGAATGGAAAATTGTCAAATGTGATGAGCATGTTTGGATGAAATCCTATAAGGAAAGATATTCCGAACTTAAACCCCTAATGGAGCGAAAAGGGGTTTCCAAGTTTGTTCATGGGACTACGAGATTCCTTGGCCCAATCTACTCCAACTTTTGCATACACATTCTTTGACAGAATTGATGGATAAAATATAAGATTCAAACTTTAATAGAATACTTACATCCCCTAATGGAATAAAAAAATATTTGGGGGTTACCTTCATTAGATGTTGATATCATTTTTTTTTTAATATTAAATGGGTTTGTACTTGACCTCATCTCACCTGATGGAGAGTGACAATGAGTTCTAAGATGTAACGTGCTTTCCCAGAAGAAGCCTATTCACTCTCGACTTAAAGACAAGTTGTTCCATTCCAAGTCGGTTGAGACGCAAGGGTCGCGGGTTCGATTCCCGCATCAAGACAAATGTTTGTTGATGAAACAGATATTTGTCTTGGGTCTGGGTGTTTGTAGTTCCTTCATTGTTTCTGGTTTCCATAGTACAAGGGAAAACCTTAGTTTGGGACCAGGGCAATGCATGTGATGTTGTCTCAATTTATTTATTTATTATTTATTCCTTAGCAGTTCGTTTAAAATATCAACAAGCCGCCTTAAAAATCTATTAACCAATAAACGAACATTTATAATAAGTAACATTTCTTTTTATATCTATTTAAATAATCATCTTTAAGTCAAGAGTCATAAAGTTCACGCAAACGAAGTTGCGGGCGGCCACTAGTTCGTAATAAAAGAACCAAAATCCATGGTATACTTTAATTTAAAACAAACATTAACCCATGATTTATGAAAAACATACATTACTCCCTTGGCATTATTTATCAAATCATCATTTTCATCCTACTTCGTTCGTGAAACAACAAAGAAAATTGCATATATTCAGTTAATTAGCAGCGTAATGAAATAAAAACACAAGGCGGCTTGCATACTAATGTGTTTAAAAACATGCGACGCATTCCTCAAGGTTCGTGTAAAAAATGCATTTCGTGTATTTTCATTTAAAATAAAGTAGCAGCCATAGGTATATTTACTATCCCTATAGACCTTGCATTGTAGGTTTACGCCGGGTTGATATCGATAAAAAACGGGTAATGGCAGAAATAAATACTCTTATTCTTCCAAAAAACCGTTATTGCAAGCATTGAGCAAAGACTCAAGTGAAAACAAGACAATAATGCATCAAAATAGTAAAAAACATGCAAAACATAAACAATTTCAAAGCAGGCTGGTCCAGCCGTCGATCCTCAACAATCTATATCTATACTATTTATAAAGGAATAACTTCTATTATAGACAACGACAAGGCTTATAGGTAAACCGGAAACACGAAACGCTTGCGCGATGTAATTAGACACAGCGCCATCTATTGGTTCATTTCTGAATTACGGTCCCGAAGCGAAGTGAAGGCGGGCCACTAGTCTCATATAAAGAGCTTGGGAAGGAACGTGTTGTCAAAGTTTATTAACTAGTACGCATGTCTCTTTCCTACTCTGGCGAAGGAGAGAGCGTCGTTGGGGGTTTAGGCTACCGACTACCCGACGACGTGACTCTCCCGCAGTTATAACTCGCGTTTGACCTCAATCAAATCTGTTGGAAAGCGTCAACGAGGTCTAAGATGTTACGCGTTTGTCTAGAAGCTGCCTGTTGACTTTTGCCTTAGAGGTATCTAGAATATGACCATTTAATTTTAAATACAAATGTGCGTCTAAACTACAAATAGTACACAATACCTTAAGTTACACAACAATACCTTAAGTTCCAAACTTACGGGGCCACTTGAGACATACTTGTATAAGTGTCGTAGTACCTGAGGTTAGCTCACACGCTGAGAGCGCCCACATTCCAACTTAGAATGTGATATCACAGATTGTGGCGAGAAGTAGCAAAGCTTTGGTTTTCTAGTCACAAGTGTGTCTAAAACTTTCATGAATAACTGAGGTCACTAAAAATATGCTCTGCTTAAGTATACATTGTGAACTTACAAATACCATTGTAATTGTTAAAAATCATCAATAGTTTGTCTAAAAAACAACAATGGGTTGCTTGAAACCAACAATAAATTGTCTAAAAACTAACAGTGGGTTGTCTGAAATCCAACAATGAGTTGTCTAAAAATCAAGAAAAGGATTGCTTCAAATCAACCAATGAGTAGTCTTAAAACTAACGATGGTTTGTCTGAAACTCAATAAAGGATTGTTTCAAACAAATCAATGAGTTGTCTTAAAACTAAAAATGGGTGGTCTAAAAACCAACAGTGAGTTGTCTAAAAATCAACAATGAGTTGTCTAAAATCAATAAATAGTAGTCCGAAAACTTACAATAGGCTCTCTAAAATCAACAACTGGGTTGGTTCAAATATCAACATTTTAATTAGGTATAAAATTACGATACCAACATTGGTCTAAAAACCAAGACCCAACAAGCACGATCTTAATGCTCGATAAGGCTCAAATATCGGTCCACAATACACGAATTAACACCAACTCCACTCGTGTTTTACTCGTCTATTTCTAGATCCGCCTTAAGCAGTTCGTAGTTGACGTTTTCGTTCTTGGAATCCTGGACCACAAATAGAATTCTAAGAACCATTTAACTGGTAGGTGGCGTGTTATATTGATTGGCGTTGACGAGGCAATTTAGCTTACGTCGCGTAAGCATGTAACTCCGTCTAGCCTGCCTCTATTGTTGCATAGAAAAGTAGATAGTGGTTCACTTAATCTTGAAACCCTCATAATAGATAATACAAATGAAGCCCCTTTAGCATGATAGATCATTAATATACAAACAGCTGTTCCAAACGAAAAAAAAAATATTAACCAGGCGATAATGTACGGAATAGCTCATTTTTATTTTGCAAATTTGTATGATCTAACATGCCTAGGGTTTTTTGTGTTACCTATTATAAAGGGCTTAGGGATTTAAATGACTTAAATTTAATAGTGTATAAATTGACGACAGCGTTGTGGGATTCCGGGCTCCAATTTTCGGGATTTGTTTTTCAGTCAAAAGATCCTCAGTGTCAGCCTAGATTTTGACAACTTATAATACCTCAAAACACGTTAAGCCTTTTTTTTTTTTTTGGTGACCCGGAAAGAAATGCTGCCGACTCAGAAGGAGCCGACGTCGGCGCCGGTGGTCGGCGCCGCCTTATGCACACCCGGCCGCTGGGAGACGACCGGGTAGTGTGGGGCTCTCCCCTGGGGTGCGCCCAGGGGCATACCCACTAAAACTCTCCGGGGCAGTTCCTGCACGCTCGTAGTGGGGTGGCTACGTGAACCGCCGACAGGCTCTCTACGCGGCACACTCTCGATGAGCGAGAGGCTCGCCAGCACGGCCTCTTCCCGACACTGGCCTCGGCACTCGAGGCCTTGAGCCGCTTCCACGGCCCACCACTCACCCTCCCCAGAAGCCCCGACGTTGCTGGCGTGCAACGCCAGAACTCCGGAGAGAGGCGACTGCAGGCCCCCCTAACAGACCCCACCCTGCTGGCTGCAGGGCAGAGAAAGAAGAGGGCACCCACAGACTTCCGACACTGCCCCGAAACCTACCAGCGCGAACATCTCCGCTGGATTGCGGAGACGAACGACGGATAGGGAAAGCGGGGACGGCGGGACACAGCCTCATTCCACTGGCTGTGGAACTCGGCACAGACCCACCAACGAAACCCCCACCATGAAGGCGGGGGGAGCGCTCCTAAAAGGGGCGCAACAGACATGTTGAGCCTGAACAAATAGGCGCCCGCACACTTTCGTGTGGGACACCGTAGCCTCCATCGGCAAGAGATGGCATGTAAGGTAGAGTGGAGGGGCGCACCTCACCCCCACCCCCCGGCCGGTGAAGACGTGGAAGTCCCCCGGAACAATGGTTCTAATCACCCGCCGGCCGGTTAAGGCAAGCGGATGAAACGGGGGCCCTTAACGGTCCAGCCCCAAATCCAGATGACCGCCGATGAAGAGGCCCAGGTCCAGGCCCAAACAACTCCCAACGCGCTCAAAAGCGCACCACACCACGGAGAACCACTCAAGGGCTCTCCACACTCCAAAGCGCCCAAAAGGCGCAACACCCGGTGGGGCTCACCAAAGGAGCCGCCCAAATGCCGCGGGAGACTGAAACTCCCGCCGCCGCACTAGTGATTTTTTATAGAGGTTTTCTTCCTCGCAGCCCACTCTCAATGAGCGGGCCCCCGGCCTCCTGTCAGTGAGGAGGTTACGGTGTGACCAGTTTTGGTTCGCGCCGGCCGCAGCCGGTACCCCCCCATATCTGGGGGGGCGTTCCCCTATCCACCACCCGGGGGACGCGCCCGATAGCTGGTCTGGAAAACAGCCACGGGAAAACACGTTAAGCCTGGCTTTGCAATCAAAACCTATGACGTCATTTTACGCTTGAAATATCTCCTCACCGTCCATTCATATTTGTGCACGTAACTTCAAATATATCGTCCTGCCTTCCTTGAGATAGGACGCTTTACTGTCTCAGTGCAAAAAATGGCCACTTTTACAAACTCTCTCTTTGATTTTTCAAATCGCGTTTTACCCAACGCTACATCCTACTAAGTCATAAAAGGCAAGGCATGACATCGCCAAAGTATAAAGATAGACAGTAGAGCAAGACGAGTAATCGAAAATTTTATAAATCTGCAAAAAATCTAAGCCAATCTGGAACCAATATGTTTCAGAACACTTTCGCTTCCAGCGCTCTTTTTTCCCGATCTCGTGCAAACTCTGGAAAGAGCTCTCAACCTGGATATTCTCAGATTGCTATGAAATGAAACGAGATTTGAAAATAGTCTTCATCCAAAGGTAGGCAGCAGCACGATTGTTACCCAACGTTATTGATGTCTATCAGCGACAGTTACCATTTACCATCAAAGTTGCTGTATTGATCATCATAAAAAAATATGACATCATAATGCAAGTATTAATGTAAAAGCACATGTGCAGCCTAAGTAGTGAAACACACTTAATTCAGCGCCCGCGTCCACGCATTCGACATAAGCAAGGGTATAAAGACTAGTCCAATCAAACCAAATGTGCCAAATAAACTTTTATTTATATTCTTTTCTATTTAATCAATCGTTCACTGAACGAAAACGTACATCGACGGTAAAGTAAGATAAGTAGATATTTATCGACAATATCTACCAGACTATCAATCGATTGAAGGCGGTTTTCTAATTTCACAATTGATCAATGATCCATAGATTGGTCTGGTAACACCTAAGTATGCCAAAAAACAATGCGCCAACACTTTTTAATTTGCCAACACTTTTTTTCTCTTCAGCGGTAACCCAACATATTTCGATACACTGCCTTGATAAACTCTGTGGCACTACTAAGGTTGATAGATACAGCTTATCGGTTTTCCGCTCGGCCAGTTCCATCTTTGACCCACCCTGCTTTATCCGATGGGTCCTGGAAACCACAGATTTCTCCAAATTGATGTCTTCAAGAAATGATGTTATTTAGGCGTATTTCATGGGTTACTATAAGAAAAACGAATACACGCAATTGTGACAAAAAATACGTACTTACGTAGTTCACAAGTAAGGCGTCATCCTAACAGGCTACAATCATATATTATGATGGCAAGGCGTTGTCGTCGTGATGAATTCAAACATAGAAATTTCATCAAAGTTGTGCTATTTGAACCTCGCAAATTAAGATAAGTAGGTGCACGATTATTTTCAAGGTTCACATAGAATACTCTGACAAGCGGACTGGACAGTGGATCGACTCGATTTGCTTCAACATTATCGTTTTCACTAGCCTGATAACGCAACATTCTTTACTTTACATATCACGGCAACTCGCAAGACTGGACAGCACCTATATAGGTGTCGTGTAGCAAAGGCTAGCGAAGCTTTTGACGTACAAGTAGACAAGTGGAGCAGCTGGCTCGTCGAGTGTAAGCCAACCTTGAGTAAAACGAGTATGTTACAAACTTGTTCAGTTCTTGTATGTACTTACAAGTGCATCCTACTCCGTGAGTGCTGGTAAGTTACTACTAAATTATTCAAAGCCTTGAACATTAGAACCACACCCAAATCAAATCAAAAATTAGAACTCCAACTTTAAACATTCCGTGAAAGTTACAAATCGCCCCTCTATCCATCACTTAAAAGTTCAACTGCAAAATGGACCCGGCATAATTGATTAACTTACTTGATTAACAGCTAGCAGAGGGCAAAATTTAAAACGTACGTCGCATGACTAAATGAGTGATATTAATTTCCGGGTCAGATCCGGGCGGCGTGGAGTTTCCGGATTTCCATGTACCAGCTGACAGTTTTGGGACACGTTACCTTATATGAAGTCGGGAGATCGGGGCGTCTTGGTACTTTTGGTCGTTTTATTATATTCATTTTGGTATTGTTAATGGCGACAAATATCTACAAAAAATACACAGAACAAACCTTAGAGCATTCAGCCAACTGCTGTAAGGAACAAACAATAAATGTATTTTTTAATATCATTGACGCATAAACTAAGCTACGATGAATAGAAAGACGTTTCAGTCACTACTTTTTTCCTTAGTGACATTATTTGTGGCCGATAATAATTTAACATTTCCTAATAACCCCTTGATTGACCCTCAAGGGGTCTCTCATCTTAGTGTATGACTCCCAGTTCGTTCAAATTTGTCGCTTTGGATTTCAGGGTATGCTTAAGTCATGATTCAGGCTTTCTACTTTCCTGACCTTCACAACCGTTTAACAGGGAAACCAAACAAGTACACGTTTCAGAAACTATCCGAAACAGGCTTGCAAGTTTCTTCACAATGATTTACCTTCCCTTGTCGCTGACCTAATGGTGGAAATATGCACATTGTGAAAACGAATGAATATGTTAAATTCATTAATGGAATCTGTTGGTATGTCACAAATTCCGAGCTTAATTTTACGACCTATGGTGGTTACTTATGTATACCTGCTTGATCGTTTGTTGCCCTCATACATTTAGAAGAGAATAAGTTTGTATAGATTCGACAAAATATACTTACATATTCCAGTATTTCAGTGTGAGTTGCGTCAATTGAACTCACGCATGTTTTTCAGGCGAAAGTACTGAAGCCTGATTTCACCTTTTCACGTGGAGCCGATAGAATTCGCAGGCTGAAAGACTTTTTAATGAAAAGCCTCGCAGCTTTTTGAAGCGAAATCACTTGTCAGAATTTTGTCGAGAAATGCTGCGCCATATGTCGTTCCCAGTATTTTTTTCGACACACACACACACACTTAAAGGTGCTTGTTGGCATGCGTTTTAATTCTTCGAAATTAACTAACTAGGCTGTCGAAGCGATCCAAAGTGAGCCTTATATATTATAGATGGAGATCTAGAACAACGCTAAACGTACGCTAAACTATAATCATTGCCGCCGCCCATAGATACCTACCTGCAACACCAGTTACAAGTGCCATGCCAACTTTGAACCTCCTTTCCCCCCAACTGGTCCTCCAGTACCCTCACTCACTCAACAAAACATAGCACAGGCACTGCATCACGCCGGTCTTCTGTAAAGCCTATCATACCAGTTGAGCTGACCCATTCATGCCGAAGTGCGGCTCTACCACGGTTAAAAACTTATCTCGAACAGAACATCTAGTTTGCCGACTATAACCGCGTTAACCAAAGTGCATCCAATATTTGTAGAACTATGTTCTATTTGGGGATGCTAGCCGCAGCTCTGTGCAACAATTTAGTGGAATAGGGGAGTAGAATTTTAAACAACTGCACTTTGGAGAATAGCACGATACCTGATAGCAATTCCAATAATTCTCTTTGTTCATGTTGTGCAATAATATTAAAATAGACTTTAAACAAATGGTTACTATGAAAATTAAGCCCAAGAAACAATTCACTTTAGATATTCTCAGCATCATTTGAACCACGAACCACGGCTTGAATCGGCCGGCTCCCCGACCTATGTGATACCACCGGCCTCACAGAAGACTGGCGCGGCGTGAAGCAGTGCCTACGCTGTGTTTGAAGGTACCGGCGGTCCAATTGGGGGGAAAGGGGGTTAAAGCCTAAAGGTTGACAGCGCACTTGTAACTCTAGTGGTGTTGCAGGTGTCTATGGGCAGTGACAATCGCATGCCATTAGATCATCCGTCTGCTCGTCTGCCACCTATCACATATCCGCCGGCTCATTTTTTTTAATGTGATAGGTAGCAGACGAGCAGGCGGATCACCTGATGGTAAGCAATTGCCGCCGCCCATGGACACATGCAACACCAGAGGAGTCACAAGTACGCTGCTAACCTTTTATCCACTGCCCCCCTATGGGCCTCCGGTACCCTCACTCACTCGGCGAAACAGCACAGGAGCTGTTTCACGTCGGTTTTCTGTGAGGCAGTGGTATCACTGCGGTCGAGCCGGCCCATTCATGCCGAAGCATGGCTCTCCCACAATTAAATCTCCCACAATTTTTTCCGAAACTTGGTTCTCCTGATGCTGCTATCCTGATGCTATTGCTGAGCTATACTAAAGATTTGCCAATGCAAGAAAAACGCATTGTAACCCCAACGTCACACAAATAAATTAAATCGTTCAATACATAAAAAATTTAGTACGTCGTAAAATATTCGCTGTTTTTATTCCTCCTAGTTACAATTTGAATATTGAAATGTCCGCTTCGCCGAATTTTTCATACGCGTTATTTTAAATTTAAGCACTCAAATATGAATTGGGTACGTTATAGGAGATACATTTTCTGACTTTTTTATCACTCGATAGATTTTGACGTTTATTTTAAATCATACAATTGGGTTTATTTATGATTCCACTCCATTATTGTTGTCCACATAATTTACAATACTCGGTTTTCGTTTGTGAATTCTGTTTTATTTATTTAGAGCTAACTAATAATAATTTTATAGCTTTGTTGTGATAACTTGATTTCTATGATGGAGGCCTTTGCCCTGCAGTGGGACAGTATAGGCTAATAATTTACTTTTTTAAATTAAGAGCAGTCTTTCCGAAAGTAAGTTTACGCTTTAGAAGAGCCACGCTTCGGCAAAATGGGCCGGTTCGACCGGAATGATACCACGGCCTCACAGAAGACCGGCGTGAAGCAGCGCCTGCGCTGTGTTTCGTCGAGTCAGTGAGGGTACCGGAGACCCAATGGAGGAGGGGGGTGTAACGTTGCAGCACACTTTTGACTCTACTGATGTTGCAGCAATGGGGGCGGCAATCTCTTACCATCAGGTGATCCGTCTGCTCGTCTGCCACTCATCACATACTAAAAAAATGGGCAATATCTCCCCGTTGTGCTGCAAATCTTAAACGTGGTGGTATGAAATCCAGAAAGAAATATACATTACATTTGAGGTTTTCAAGCGAATTCGGGAAATGGGGAGTGCTAAAAATTATTTATTTTTAATGTGGGTATTTTACTAAAAAGTTTGGCAACCTCTGATTTAAAGGGAAACATTATTTGTTCAGTGTTCATAAAATTTTAGTTGTATTTAAAGGTAATTCTGAAAATGTTGGATTAATAATTTAACAGTCACAAACTATCGCTAATAGGCATACATGTAGGAACATTTACTAATAAAATTGCTAAAAATTTTCGCAATTCATTATTGTGTATCGGAATCGATATGAACATTTTCCTGGTAACAGTTCCCAGTTATCTTAATTAGGTATTACCAATGCTTTTTATTATAACTAGCTATTTTAAGAGCCACGCTTCGGCATGAACGGGCCAGCTCAACCGGAGTGATACCAAGGCCTTACAGAAGGCTTGTGTTACAGATATCAGACAAGACAGGAAACACGAATACCTAATACATAGTTTAACACCCAGACACTAAACAAACACTTGATGTTCATCACACGAATATTTGTCAAAGCTAAGCGAATAGTAGAATATGCACATTGATTTAAAATCTACAGTTACATGATTCAATGCAAACCTATGAACTTTTGCTTAGAAGACGCCTTGTTTTAATCTACTGAACCACCATCGTTTTCCAACGAGCAGACGGATCACCTGATGGTAAGCGATTGCCACCGCCCGTAGACACCTAAAACACTAATAGAGTCACAAGTGTGCTGTCAATCTTTAACCCCCTTTTCCTCCAATAGGGCCTCCGGTACCCCCATACACGCGACAAAATACAGCGCAGGCGCTGCATTAGGCCGGTATTTTGTGAAACCGTGGTATCACTCAGATCCAGCGAGTCCATTTAGGTATACAAAGGCGTGGCTCCCACCCACGGTTTAAAGTAGTGCTTTTTAAATGTGATCGTAACATTGCATTTTTTCCTCACAGAGCTGTATTGCTGCCCTCATCACAACCCTCTTCATACATAACCAAGCAGTTCGTCTTCACAAACTGTTCCAATACCTTGACGGCTACAAATCCAACCACAAGCTCCGAGGATATCTCCACGTTGGAGCGGACTATGCCGTCTTCCTCCTCGCTCCGAAGCCTAACGACAAGTTCCTCACCTACGAACTGTACGAAGCCAAGAACATTCCCGACAGGGGAAAGTACAGCCCACGACTCCTTGCTGTGTCTAAAATACCAGTGGACTATTTGAAAGAACAGTTGAAGATCTATAGGTAATATTTGTTTCCATCCATCATCAGCCTGTTGCAGTCCACTGCTGGACATAGGCCTCGCCAAATGCTTGCCTTTTTTATCGATCTTCGGCTACTCGCATCCAGCTCCAGCCAGCCCTCTTGCGCAGATCGTCACTTCATCTACCCTGAGGCCGTCCTACAATACGTTTACCAAGGCGCGGTCTCCACTCCAGATTGTTTTCCAATATTTGTTTGCTATGAGGAAACCTTGAGTAGTTATGCTCACTCAAATGTCCATGAAGTGGTGGAGTTATCTCCCGAACTAGGTCAAGTAAGTTACCGAGGTAGTAGATAAAGTTCACTATATTAGCAAGCTGTATGGAGTGTAGGTTAAGAACGATTGGTGGCTCAGTAAATAAAAACAAACCTTCCACAAGGTGGATCGTGGTTATAATACGAGCATTTATCTATGAATTTTTCAAATATAATATGTGCATATTACTATCATTAGTTTGGCGCTAAAGCAAAATCATGAGAAAATCTACACGCACGTTTCGTATAGTTTCTGATACGGGGTTACCAAGGAGAGACAGGCAGTCACTTCATTATAAATACCAGACTCCCAAAATCCTGGATCATGGTCTAAGTGTTCCTCAGGTTCTTCAGGCTCCTCAGGCTTGGACGCAACTGGGTATCACATGCGAAAAAATTGGCAGTACTGGCCATATCGGCCTGTGGAACCGATCCGTCGCGGTAAACAAGTTCTGAAGCGGAGACCACGTCTCGTATAACATAGTGTAGCATGCTGTGATACTCTTTATTGCGCAAAGTTTACAAATCTTAAATTATGGTTATTTGCTAATACAATATAGGCGGTATCTCTTCCTGAAAACGTCGGGAGTAGTAGGGGGAAAAGGCTGGATACGAGCAGCCAAGAATCGATCAATATAACCCACACTTGGAGACACTTCGCTATCTTCGATGGTGAACTGTGATAGGTTTATGTGATAAATTAATGATATTTGATTCTGTTAGCAACCACAATACTATAGATAGTATCGATAGTGTTGGCATTATCAACAGTGTTGCGCCAATTGCCCTATGAATACTATCAATTGTCATGTTAATTAACACACATTAACATATAAGTAACAAAAGGCTAATAAAATGTTTCTTTATTTGTTACCAGGGATGAGATATACGTTTCGAAGTATAAAGATGACAACGTCGTACCAGGGACCCAAGTAAAAACGCTAAGGGAATGGCAGATAGAAAAAGCGTTGAATCTCTCCAGTAATGGCCGATCTTTTGATCACAAAGCTCCGGTGTTGAGGACCGTCCTCTAGCGTTTCGTATTTCAAAGAGTGTATGACGGAAATAGAATTAATTTGATCTTTTTAAGTTGCTTTTTTCATTTTCCAATCGGTGTATTTTTACTTTTTGTGATTAACTAACTAGATTAAAGTCATCGTTATTTTTATATCCAAAAAGTTTGTAGATTTGATGTCAGAATTAGCCGTCGTATTCTGGTATAATGCTATTTTGGAAATTTAATGGGCAGCGGATATTGCTTACCATGGGCTGACCCAATAACTGGTTTGTCGTCTTTAGCATAAAATAAGACACTACCCATTTTACAAAGAACTCTGATACAGACAAATACTTATTTGTACAGCTATAAAAATATGTGTACTTACAATTTTCATCCATATTTAATAGCATAACTACAGTCTATGAGTCTGACTTCCAGTAGAATTATGCAAAACATTATGAGTGCTTTCTCTATTGATATTTATCATGTTCAATGTTATAATAAAATTATATTCAGATAGTCTCAGTTCCGTTTAGTATAATATTACCAATAGATAGATAGATACTCTTTATTGCACAACACATTACAGAACTTAATGCTAGTAGTAATTTACTAATACAATATCGGCGGCCTTATCGCTAATAGCGATCTCTTCCAGACAACGAATATACTTTTTTTTAAATTATTTATTTATTTAATTGCACATGTTACATTGTGGTCTTAAAAACTAAATATTCTAATTAGTGCTGACTAGCGATATGTATGCATGACCCTGATAGGGTATTACTTATACTATCCATACTAAATTATAAATGCGAAATACTCTGTCTGTCTGTCGGTGACTCTTTTCACGCCAAACACACTGAACGGATTTAAAATGAAATTTGGTATACAGATGATCTAGACCCTGAGAAAGGACATAGGCTACTTTTTATTGCGAAAAAGGGGTTGTAAGGGGTTAAAAAGGGAGTAAAAAGTTACTTTTCCACGCGGACGAAGTCGCGGGCGGCCGCTAGTAATACTATATTATGCCAATATTACTATTAATTAGTAAATTTAAAATCTAAGAGTATACCATTCCTGTACCAAAACGGGCAATCGCCTTTAATAACAAGATAGTAAGATTACATATATTACGAAAATCCCTCATGCACGTCGACAGTCCATGCATCACATGTGATGCACAACTTGAAGAACATGGACTGTGATACGTGTAAGCATTCTGCATAGATTGTCTAATTGCCTCACACAAGTCAAATAGGCCAAAACCACCCTAACTAGAATTAGCAATTTGAACGGATATCCCAATTTCTTGGTCTATTCCTTCACCGATGCACCTCTAACGGGAAGTCTAGTTGCTTCATTGAACGGTTCGATTCCAGTCGTAAATTGAGTTACTGCAGACCGCTAGCCACAACTAAGCCAGTTCCGACGTAGTCCTAACTTTGACTAGGTATGTAAAGTGCGCTCAAGATGCACAGTCTGAGTCTAACTCAAAGGTACGCTTTACTCCTGAAAGTATTTTTTTTTGTTTACGGACGACACTAGAGCTCTTGGGGAACAAATTAATACAAAATACCAAAAAGAAAAATAAATTGACAAACTTACAATATCTTAATTTCCTCTTCATGATAACCATGTATCGACATGAATAGAACGGCTTATCCTGTGGTACGACGATCTCACAAAAACCCGACGTAAAGCAGCACCTGTGCTTGTTTTGTATTGAGTGAGGGTACCGGAGGCCTAATTCAGAAGAAACTCAAGGGGGGAGTTCAAAGGTTTGCAGCGCATTTGTGAGTTCAGGTGCCAATGGGCGGCGGCAACCGCGGAGGTATCAGGTTATCAGATTACCTGATGATACGCATATACTCTTCTTCCATCTATCACATAAAAAAATTAAGCAGACTTAGGGCCTCTTTCACCACCTACGAGTAAGGTGTCAACTAATTTACTTGTCAATCAATGTGGGTTCGGAGATAATTGGCCCCTGGTATTTGTAATGAAAAAAATATTTAAATTAAACTAGGCCACGGACCAGGTGCCAATTTTTTCCGAACCCACTTTAATTAAATTACTTGACACTTTACTCAGAGGTGGTGAACGAGGCCCTTATTAAAAAGTTTTCAGATTTTCTACACGGTATCTATCAAACTCGAAACTTTTTGCTCGTACCGATTTGTTTTCTTGCCATAATTACCCATTACGCTTTGTTTTACATCCGATGAGATTAAATTTATAATCTTCTTGATATCTGCCACACACAACAGCAAAACGATTTTGCCTACGGGGAGATTTAATAATTAAAAGGAAAACTTTTGATACGCTTAACGAAAACAGGCAAAAGTATACTTTAGCAAATTCCAAAATATTACCTAAATAAGATTCTTCTTCTTGAACCTCAATTTACTGAAAAGAGGCAGACGATGGGTTGAGATCCAACCAATTGCCACCTCATCATCATCATAGGCCTTCGCATCTTTAACAGATGACTTAAGCAGCATCACGCGGTGTGACTTTACAGCAGCGGTCATAGCTGTAGAGTCCTATGCGGGAGTAAACCACTCGTCCACATTTGCAGCAGGTGAACCGAGCGCCTGCGGGTGGGGTTGTAGGCACCATTAAGTAATGGAAATCAGCCTAGTTAGTACACAATTGACTGGCCGAACGTCGCAATACCAGTGTGCATCATACGCCAAAGGTCGTAAGTTCGATTCCCACCCTGGACAAACATTCGCATGACAAACATTCGCATGGGTGTAATATATCTATTTAAGTATTATAATTATATTTTGTGATCCTCTGTTGTCTGATATGTGTACCTAATACAAGACAATTAGATAGATATTCATTATTGCACTGAAATAGAATACATGAGTGAAACAACAGCTATACACAGTACAATAAGGCGGTCTTATCACTTGTAGCGATTTCTTCCAGACAACCTACACAAGACAAATAGTACGGAATCAGGTCAATGTTTGATGTTGTGAGAATTTATTTATTTATGAACTAGTGGCCCGCCTTCACTTCGTGTCAGGACATTAATAACACTACCTTCCAATAGATGGCGGTGAGTGTCGATTGAATCACGCTAGTGATCGCTCTTCGATTAGTAATAAATTTACCTCTTTATAAATACGAGTATGAATTTAATTAATTTTGACAACCACATCCTCAAAAATACACAAATCTAAAACCACCCAAATAAAATAATCATTTGTCACGCCGCTGAAGGTAAGTATCACAAAAAAGGATAAAAAAGAATTACAACCCCTCACAAAGTTATCACGCATTTATGCGCATTATCCGTTATGCACTCCCTTTACACAGGACCTCATGTCAGATGAACCCTTTTGGCGGTATGGGGCAATAAATCACGCCATAATGAAGGCAAAGTCACAGTATGAATGCTGCACAGTAGCAGGACAGGTAGGTATCGTACTCGATGGCCACAAAATTGTAGACTAACTATAGAAGAGTCTCCTACGCTACTACGGCCATGTCCTATGCAAATCAGACATTGTTATTTTTTTTTTACAAATATAGCTTTTATTCTCATTGATACATTGAGTGATCTTGAATGAGTGATCTTTATTCATGGACATAATCCAAAAAGTGTATGTTCACCAACATTAATGCCCAAGAAAGGAGCTAAGTAGGAATAATAGAAGAAGAAGAAAACGAAGAAATATTAATTAGAATGTAGTTTGTATTTGAATAATTCTTAGAATCGCAACGATGCGGCGATGACTTTGCATCCCGTAATCATCATCATCGTCATGTCAGCCCACATCCACCCACTGCTGAGTATAGGCCTCTTCTTTATTACGCCACTCCCTACGGTCACTAGCCAGCCTCATCCATTGTCTCCCCACCACCCTTACAATATCGTCGGATCAACGGGCAGGTGGTGTACCCAGGAGGCCAAATCTCGAATTCATGGAACGCACAACCAATAGGAGAACACAGATTACAGTCGACAATCCTTATCTTGTTCTCCTATTGGTCTATGCGTACCATGAAGTCGACTCGACATAGAAAGCGAAATCCGAGAATTGGCCTCCTGGTTTACCTGGACGGGTTAAAATGAGATGAGTAAAACAAAACTGTACGTGGATAATGAATTAAGTGATTTTGTAAAGTTTGCGAAACATTGCGTCAAGCATTTCGATCGCGCGTGGATAAGTAACAAGCAAGTATGTGTGTAGTAAAGGTGGGTATACGCTAGACAAGTTGAGCACAGGCTAAACGCAAGCGCATGAGTCAAGTCCATTAGCAATCATGTGCGTATGACCGCTTGCTAGTTTGCCTTTCTATATCATAAAAAAACTCCAATCGACTTTCACGCCATAGCGTTATCCTTGCGGATAGTCTTTAAGCCTCTGGTAATTTTTATATTATGGCAACACCCTGCCAAGGGCTAAAATATCACCGGGTAATGCGGGGATAAGCGCTAGACAAGCATTAATGTAATTAGAAGGTGTACCTTAATTTAATTCTGAAGCGGTGGGGAAAATAGACTTAGATAGGTACTTAATGATCTCGGCACTTGAAAAGTTTCGGCAGACTTACAGTTTTATTGTTACAGCACAAAAATAACGATCAGATTTTTTAAATCTTTTCCACTTTGAGATTTTATTTCATGAGAGGCTTAACTTGAAGAGAGAGAGAGAAAAAAATTGTGGTTTTAGCATCCTTCATTCAACAATAAAAAAGAATTTGTGAATATGAGACCATTTTTGCCCTGATTCCGTTATGAATAATTTATGTAAATTGAAAAGTCATTTAATCTTTTTAATTCAAAATAAATTTAAATTTTTACTTAAGCTTAAGCTTTAGTTCGTAAAAGTTGATAAAGAAAAATGATTTTACAGATGAAACAACACACACCTGTACAAAAAAAATATCTGATAGTAAACGATTGCCACCGCACATAAACACCGACAACACCAGTAGAGTCCAACCCTTTCCCCCGCAATTGGGCCTCCAATTCCGTCACTCACTCGAAGAAACACAGCTCAGGTGCTGCTTCACGACGGTCGTCTGTGAGGCCGTGGTATCATTTCGAGCCGGCCCGTAGATACCAAAGCGTGGCCCTCCCACGGATGAATGGGCTACGATTTCATTTCTTTTTTAGTTTCGTAGTCTAAATAGTACCCACCTACTTACCTTCGGATAGGTTTACTTTCGCTACCGAAGCTGCAGAATTTCAGAAACAACTTTCATTAGCAAGTCTGCCTTCGAATCGTCCTAGTTTTCTTTTAGGATAAACAAAACAGCAACAGATTTCAATTAACTGTATAAAACGCGGAGAAAAAATATTTGGCTTTGTTAATTGTAGCTACAGAGATAATCCACTGCTTTCGAAGTTACATTTATATTCAGATGGCTTAGTGTCTTTTTTTGGTTAATTCTACTTTATTTCTATTTCACGGCATAATAAAAACTATGTAAGAACAGAGATTAACGCGAAGATTGACAATCATTATTCATTAGGTGCTCTCTATTCCACAAAGTGAAATTATGGTCAAATTATATCTCTTCCAGACAGCCTTTGGTTTGAGGAAAAGTACAGTAAATCGAAAAAGGCGTAAGCTAAACTAAGTTCGACTTGTTTGGCCGCTTTTAACAGGTTTTGTTAGGTCGACCTGTACAAAATTATGTAAGGATATCTAAGGTAACCACTAAAACAGCTTCAAAGAATTGTAGCGTCAATGGCAGCAGTGTGTAGTTCTGATTATAATATAATAATAAGGTAATATCATGTAATAGTCGTTTCTTAGTCTTGTTGGAGAGGTCTTGTTTTGAACTTTCACGACGATTAAAGTAGGTTGTGACGTGACGGTGCATTTATAAAAACGTGGGGTCCGCTGGTGCTCGGGGCTGTAACCCCATCACCGGCATTGCACGGATCACCTCCTACGCCTGGAGGGGACGGCTCGATACTCTCTCGGCTGTCCCCTCTCCCTCTCCCGGACCCGGGGGAGGAAGCGCCTAGGCCCGCCGTGTAAGGCGGGCTGCCGTCCGGGGGAGGATCGTGGAGTAAGGTTCCGTACCACTGCCCCACGATCCTCTCCCACTTAAGGACGATGAGGGAGAGTCCCAGGAGTTTTAGTCGGTATACCCCCGCCTTTTGCGGGGGGGAGTCCGACATAACCCATCCGTTTACAGACGGATGGGTATGCGTAACGCATTTCTCCTGGGCCAACAAAAAAAAAAAAAAATTATAAAAACGTGTCTTTTTTGCTACGACTGCGCGTCACTGGCTTCTTTAGCTATCGGCGAATAGAGATGATGGATCGTCGACAACGCCTTGCAACAGAACTGTGCTGAATATTAAGAATTATTTATCAAAACTCCACCCAGACTAAATCTTTACGTAGCAAACTTGACTGAAAGGAATCTAGGTTGTTGAAAGTGGTGTCAGTAACGACTAAAAGCGGTATTATACCTACTTGAATTGTAGGAAAAATGTGTTGATGAAAACCGAAGTTATTTTGGAAATTCTGAATGTGTCCATTGCATGCTGACTAATAAGAATAGGTACTCTTAACATTTTCTAAGCTTTTACTTCTCAGCAAACTACTGTTTTTTCAATACTTTTAACATCGATTGTCAGCTAAAAAAAATTGATTAACGTCAAATGTGGCTTTTGGCCGCGTTTATTTAAAATTTGAGCGCAAAATCCTTATGAAACAATTTTGCTCATAAAATTATTTAATAAAAATAGTAGGTATTTACCGAGAGGCGAAAGCTTCAAAATTCTCAAAATAGATACGGTTTATTACCTACTTAACAATTTAAATCAATTGGCGCCGCTCACCCGTCGCCTTAAGAGCAGATATCATGACATGACTTTTAATTTGAATAATGCCATTAAAAAAGATTACTCGGAACCTCATGCATTCCACGAATAACTCTGCTGGTAATTTTTCATCCCGGAATTATGCGTCATTCCCGAGAGACGGGATGAGAGACGTCGACGACAGAGCTTGTACTGAATAATATATGTACGGTTTATAAAACATATCATTTTTGTTTGGTTGCAGTTGAGGCGTAAGTTTATGGGAGGAAATGATTACTTTTACGAGATATATCGTTAGTTTTAATAATTTTCATATAGACTGAGCGTTGATTGCCACGGGGGCGCAGTGGCAGTGGGCGGGTTGCACTTTAAAGCGGCGACGGCTGCATTTGGGGTCCCGGGTCAGGCCCAAAAAATTGTGCCTGAGTTTTTCTATTCAGTCAGATATGAGTATTCTCAGTGTTAGCCCGAAGTCTGGAAGTAGGCGGTCTTGTATCCCCGTATCTTAAGATTTGGTTCTGCGGTTTAATTTGTAACAAAACAAATGAATGCGGTCCTTGAAAAACATTTCCTCCTTTTGCAAAATATACCTCTTATTGATGAGTTCCTGCATTTGCGTCGTAAAATAAAGGAAACATCGTATGTGGAGAGAAACACTTGTAGAGGCCTTTTGAGTGATCGCTTACAATTGCATATTTGTATACTTTCTATAGACACAATTCGTTGTTTGGTATCAAAAATTCGACCTCTTTATGCTGCAAGGGTCAGTTTCACGATCGGGTTCGGAAAAGGAACTTTTCGGAACTTTCCCGGGTCTATGAGAGCTGGGAAATGTTCCCAGTAGTGTTATTGTCATAGCGGTAGTTTATTGACCTCGAAAATTTTTACAACTTTCATCTCTTGAAAACACTATCGATAGTATCGATTAGGAAAAAATCGATTAATATCGATGCCTACTATATAACCTGAATTACAAATCGATAGTGCCTACCGATATACTTATAGTTTATTTTCACTAACGATAGTCTTGCAGTGTATCATTAGTGTTGCAGTTAAATTGCAATAAATCATCATTGATATGCCTATATTAATGACATCCTATACATATACATGTCATAATTATAATACCTACTACAAGAATAAAAAAATTATGAAAATATTTGCCTTCCATAAGCAAATTCTTCAAAGAAATCTAACCATAATAAATAGAAAATACAGTACAAAACTTTATGCTCTGATATTTATATCTCAATGAAACCGGTTCTCTAAAATGCATAAGCGTAATAAAATCCACCTTTTAGCTAGTAACGTTGGTAAAATGAAATTTGTCCGTATTCACACCAATTTGTAATACAGGGTATGAAAACGACGATTTGGGGGGTTGAATGATAGACTGTATAAACAATTTTACCTTCTTTTATTTCGTACTAGCCGCCCGCGACTCCGTCCGCGTGGAAAAGTAACTTTTTACCCCCCTTTCAACCCCTTACAACCCCCTTTTCGCAATAAAAAGTAGCCTATGTCCTTTCTCAGGGTCTAGATTATCTGTATACCAAATTTCATTTAAATCCGTTGAGTAGTTTTGGCGTGAAAGAGTAGCAGACAGACAGACAGAGTTACTTTCGCATTTATAATTTTAAGTATGGATAGTATGGATGTTTCAGTATTATTTCACACTTTGACTTCACACAATTTTTCAATACATATATAACACCCAGACACTGAACAAACACAAGTGTTCATCACACGAATGTTTGTCCAGGGTGGGCATCGAACCCACGACCTTTGGCGTATGAGGCAGGGTCTACCATTGCGCCAACCAGCCAGTCAAAAAAGTATAGACAACTGCAACGCCAGTAGATTTACAAGTTGCCAAACCTTTAACCCATTTTCCCCCCCATAGGCCTGTTTCCAATTTTTTTTTCTGATTAGTAATCAAAGAAGCTCTCCAAAGTAGAAACATCGGCAAAAGATTACTCTGTTAGCATGAATATTCTCCGAGATATCACCATTCAAAGATCACATAAAATAAACCTTGTCAAAACGCTCCATACAACGGCCGTGCTAGTTTGTGTTCATCACGGGAGACCTTTGTTTGATAGCTATATTAAATAATGCGTTTATGAAAATGGTTTCAAAAGAAAAGTTGCTCAAAATTGCATGAATTATCTAATTGTATATAATTATTTAGTAAAATGTAATACTTTTAAAATCAAGTTACGTATCAAATTTAGATCTAACTTTAATTGACTGATGACAAAAAATATCAAACTAAATTCTTGTATATAGTTTTTTTTTACCGTTATTTCTCCATTTTATACAAAAAATCTTCCAATCTCTAACCTTGGAAACAAGCCTATTGGGCCTCCGGTACCGTCAATCACTCGACGAAACACAGCGCAGGCGCTGCTTCACGCCGCTCTTCTGTGAGCCCGTGGTATCACTCCGGTCAAACTGGCCCATTCATGCCGAAACGTGGCTCTCCTACGGTAAGCGTCATAGTAGAAAAGAATAGAAACAATTAATGTTGAATTAATTGACTGTAATCCGTTTGCATACCTTACTTAAATAAATAAATTAACAGCGAACATACCACAGACACTAAGACCCGAACACCAATATTTGTTTAATCAACAAACATTTGTGTCGATCCTTTGACTCTTGTGCCTGCAGGCTTTCAACCAGTCTTATAATATTAATGGAAGCTCTTTGGCTACATTTCCGATTATTTCAAGTGCATTTGAGACCGGTATCCTGCCATATATCACTTGAAACTGTTACAAAAAAAGCATAGAACTAATGCGGAGTTGCATTTTCAGCGGAAAAAATTATACATAAAATGTTTACGGGTTTTTGTCTTGTGTGATTGTAAGTTTATAATTATAAGTTACTTACCTATAATATATTTTCTTCCTATTGGCAAGTTTGAACTCAACCTCCTGTTTTTTTTTATTTCTGTCATTAGTAGGCCGCTTTCCATCAGACGGAGTGAGGTTATCTTGATTGTCCTCAAAATAAAAAACCGGCCAAGTGCGAGTCGGGCTCGCGCACAAAGGGTTCCGTAGCAGCAAATATAAGATTTTTAAAGGTGTACAATACTGTAGTATATTTTTTGATCTATCTTATAAGGTTCAGCCATCGTTTTCAGTGTAAGCACAATAACTTAACCAAAATTACAGTTAAATCAACCTATCTCAAAAACTATAAGAGATACTTTGATCAAACCAAAAATCGTTGAAAGAGTTAATTAGCATGCATCACCTCTATTTTTTTTAGAATTTTATACCCCGTAGTTATAAAAATAGAGGGGGGGGGGACATACTTTTTACGACTTTGAGAGCTGATATCTCAAAAAACCGTTCACTTTAAGAAAAATGTTTTTTAGAAAACTTTATATCATTTTAAAAGACCTTTCCATTGATACCCCACACGGGTATGTACATCGAAAAAAAAAATTTCATCCCTCAGTTACATGTATGGGGGGCCCCACCCCCAATTCTTTTTTTTACTATTAGTGTCATATTTTTGTAGCGGTTCATACAACACATATTCCCATCAAATTTCATCACTGTAGTACTTATAGTTTCCGAGTAAATCGGCTGTGACAGACGGACAGACGGACAGACGGACAGACGGACAGACGGACAGACGGACATGACGAAACTATAAGGGTTCCGTTTTTGCCATTTTGGCTACGGAACCCTAAAAAAGTAATAATAGTTTTACGTACAAGTTACTGAGTCGCGGTCTCCACTCAAGGACTTTATGGCTCCAACGGTTGTCAATTCTGCGGCTAATGTGACCAGCCCACTGCCACTTCAATTTGCTAATTCGGTGGGCTATGTCGGTGACTCTGGTTATCTGTCGGATTACATCATTTCTGATGCGGTCCTTCAAAGATACTCCGAGCATAGCCCTTTCCATAGCTCTTTGAGCTCTCGGTAAACGTAGTGTTGGACGCCCTGCTACAAGATGGGATGACGACATTCGAAGACTGGCTGGAGTGAGCTGGATGAGAGTGGCCGAAAATCGGGAGCGGTGGCGTGCATTGGGGGAGACCTATGTCCAGCAGTGGATGAGTGTGGGTTGCTGCTGATACAAGTTACTAAAACTGACATGAGAGAAAAAATAACTTATTTTTTGTTACACTACGGTGTCCGTTCTCCAGTTTCATAGAGAACTGTTTGTGTGACGTTTTTCACTGGGGAGATAATCTCTGTCGCAGGCTAGTCCATTAGCGGACCCCCCTTCCCCACCACCACTAATAAGCAGTCGAAATGTCGGCTTGTGAGCAAAAAGCTTGCTTGTAACGGAACGAATTAAATATGGCCTTGTTTATAATTTTGTCTGAAAATGGTTTACAATTCGACAATATAATTTTTCTAGATTAGTTTACGTTTTTGTCGTCATACGGTTAATTTGTAACTTAGGTGTCTGGGGTAGCTGAGTAGCTTGGTCAGATATTTTCTTCTTCTTTATTTTCTGCATTCTTCATTTGGATAATGAATGGCAGGAAGTGGCGCAGGACCGTCCTAGATGGAGGCTCTATTATTTTATTTTTTTATGTGATAGGTAGCAGACGAGCAGGCGGATCACCTGATGGTAAGCAATAGCCGCCGCTCATGGACACTTGCAACACCAGTGGAGTTACAAGTGCGCTGCCAACCTTTTATTCCCCTTCCCCCCGGGTGGGCCTCCGGTACCCTCACTCACTCGGCGAAACACAGCACAGGGGCTGCTTCACGCCGGTTTTCTGTGAGGCAGTGTATTCACTCCGGTCGAGCCGGCCCATTCATGCCGAAGCGTGGCTCTCCCACATTTAAATAATACATTATCGGAAGCCAAGGTTAATTTGAGTCGCTGCGCCAGCCTACTTAGTTAATTTCTTTCTTTTTCTCTCGTGGTTTTCCGTGTACTAAACGATTCTCTAAGAGATGTTATAACACTCGAAACTCTGAACAAACAGAATTGTTTCATAACACGAATATTTATTCAAAGTAGAAATCTAACCATGGCCCTAGTAGCATGAGGTATTACTACTAAATGCGCCATCGCGTTGGTCCGATATACCTACTTGATTTGATATTATGCACATAGATGATTTGATATTGTATATATTGAGTTCAATATAAAGCTTTCTTTCATCAGAAGAAATCAGAAACGAATGATACTTTGCAACTCAGTGGCTATACCTGCAGATTACACCCATTTGCTTTATTTGCATCCAGTATTGAACACGAATACGACTGACTTAGTATACAGCAGGTGTTCTTCGGCGTCAGATCAAGTTACTCCACCTTAGTGCAGAAAGAAAATAACACTTATGTCTTAGACATAAGGATGGTCAAAAGTCGAAAAGGTGTAACTTCACGTGAGGTCGGTTTTCATAAGCGTTCCTATTGGTACTCATATACAGAAGGGTTGCAAAATATCTAGAAATATTTACTAGCAATACAGTGTTATTGAGTGTATTCAAGGTGTCTTATCCTGGAAACACACGTTTGTAATTTCGTAAACTTTTTTAATATTAGAGCCGAAATGAGGGCAGCCACTTACATACTTATACCTAATATCCCTTTTGATTAACCAATTAAACAACCGTCAAAGTTTCACAGTAAGATGACAAACTTTAAGTGCATAATTTAGAATTCACGGCTTCACAAACTAAAAAGTAAAACATTGTATAATAATAATAACATATTTATGTGATTTTCTACACCAATCGCTTACTTATTAGTTAACTTACTAGTAAAACGTAGTATTTAGGCAACTGCTACCGACTGGATACAAAAAAAAATACTTTCCGAATCCGAACACAAATGTATTAGTACAAGTAGATTTTATTAATATTTTTCTTACGTTTCTTAGAGAAAATTAATCATACTTAAGTTCTTAGAGTATCCTTAAAGTCGTTGCCCTAATTAAAAAATTAGGGTGTACCTATTAAATCGATCAGCGCCAAAAGAAGCCCCCACTTCAATACACTTTATCACTGACCCTAACATCTTTCACGTAATTTACAACGCTACGCCCGCACAATGATTGATACAATTTCTTCAGGGGAAAGCTACAAAGCAAATTTATCGCCAACTACAGAAATTTACTGACTTTAAGCGTGAAATGTGGCTATTTGTCTTCAGTTAATACCCTGCGCTTCCTAGCTAATTCAATTAGTAAAAGCATTCTTAAAAAATGCTGTGCAGTATTTCCTGGAAAGCATTGGGGATTCGCTGTATTCCTGTGAGCGCACCAATTTTCTGACTCACCAATTTATTGAAGTGCTCCAAAAGTTTTTTTTTTAAATAATAGACGCTAGTCACTGGCAAGAGACGGGAGGAGACCCGACAGACGAGACGAGAGAGGTCGTAGTCCAATGAGATGGTCGGACCAAGTTCCATTGAAGAATTTGTCAAGTTTACTTTGGCGTTTAAACAGCCAGCATTTTAGGTCTATGACATCACACGAAAACTACTTCTAAAACTGAACCACATACCTACAAAGTACGTAAGTACCTAACCATTTACGATATTTGAATTTGAAGTCAATAAAATACATGAATTTAATTTTCCTTACTTTTCGAGCAAGTTATGCTTAGCTCAATCGTGGGAAGGAATCGTAAACTTAACTTTTACTTAATTATTACTCGATCTCAATTTTCTCGAACTTTTTTAAATTCTTCGCGTGAGTTTCTCTCACGGGACTGTGTATTTTTTCGGGCGGATCTAATTAAAAGGAAACGCGAAACGCAAACAAAACGTGAAATATAAAACGTAAACTGTCTGAAATCAATGCACAAATTTTGTTTATATGTGGCAGATAAGCAGACGGATCACCTGATGGTAACCTTTACTCCCACTGGACCTCCGGTACCCTCACTCACTCGATAAATCACAGCGCAGGCGCTGCTTCACGCCAGTCTTCTGTGAGGCCGTCATAAATTGTAGCCGAGGTCTTAAATCGGGACTTATATTTTGTGAACATTGTGTTCATAAGTTTTTGACAGTTTTCTTTCGAAGATTTAGGAATTGTGTACAGCTTCACTCGCTGAAAGTTCCAGTTTGCCACAAAAAGTATTTAACTTTTATTAGTTTTTGGTGATCGGCAGCAGACGAGCGACTGATCACCTGATGGTAAGCGATTGCTGCCGCCTATAGACACCCAACCGCTACAGCACTTAGAGTCATGCGCTGCCAATCTCCCTTTCCCCCCAACTTGGTCTCCGGTATCTTCAATCACTCGACGACACTCGTTTGCCACCTAAAAAACCACAAACATAAAAAACAACTGGTATTAACTGACTAAACTCAATTACCCAGGTTTAAGATTAATTCTGCCAAAACAATCAAGTATTCAAATCTAATCTAAAGCGTACATATTCGTAGTAGGTACCAATTCGTAAATACACCAGTAAACCTACGAACTTATTACCAATACTACAGTTCTGAATCCACACAGAAGTTCGGTTTTCCATTCGATGTTCTATATTGATTTGATGTTCATTTAGAACTCAACTTTGCGGTCATAGAATATAAATAACAAATTCAGACTGATAACAGGATAATAGTTGACATAAAATAAAATACACCAATTAATTAACTAATGGCGAATTTAGTAGGGAAATTCCGGTTACATGTTGTACGGTTTCGTTTCGTGAGTTCAATTCATATGTTTTTATTAAAATTTTTGTGATGACGGCTTGCGTTTGTTCAAGTTGTTGTTGTTGTTGCGTGTCTGGTTGTTATGTCATGTATGTATGGCTTATTTTTTAATCCTGATACCCATAACACGCGCTTTTACTATAGCTGACTGAATAAAAAAAAATCAACACATCAGATTTTTTATTGAGAACAACCTAGATGACCTCAATCCGCCTGATGGTAAGCGCCCGTGAGATTCTAATATGAGGTTTACAGGCACAAAATAACATCTTATTTATCCATTCAGGTAAAAGAACACTCTTTTGTTTCATAACGTAAAAAAATGCAGCAGAAAAATGCCAGAACATTTTCAACTTTCGCATTTAAAAGGCAAAAACGTTGTTCGTAGGTGGCGGTGAACATTTCTCATCCATCAGTCGTCTTTTTAGAACGAAAATATCAGATATTTTTAGAACACACCTACAGTTTTATCAAGTTAATAATATATAGGACTATTTGACATAATAAAGTTCAACAAATTTATTCAGCCTTCAAGCTCGTAGTAGTAGGAATAAGCCTGTTGCGTACAGTATATAATTACAGATACAGGTACAGTATATAATTATAACAATCTGTGGTTACACTAGAAGTTACCACTGCTGTCTATACGTGTAGTGCGTTACTTTTTTATATGATAGATAGCAGACGAGCAGCCTGATCACCTGATGGTAAGCGATTGCCGCCGCCCATTACCAGTACAGTCACAAGTGCACTGCCTTCCAAAAACCCCCATTGCCCGCAATTGGGCCTGCGGTACCTTCACTCACTTGACGAAACACAGAACAGGCGCTGCTTCACGCTGGTCTTTTGCGAGGCTGTGATATCACTCCAGTCGAGCCGGCCCATTAATGCCGAAGCGTAGCTCTCCCACGGTTAAAATACGCTAGGCGTTAGACGTAGGCGTTAACATAATCGTTAAACTTGTAGGTGCCCCTATTATGAAGTGCGTTAAGGGATGGGGTGAACTAGAAGTAGTCTCTGTCATAATATTTATTCTATGCCAGAATTATGCTTAACGCGTTACTTGTGATTTTCGAATGGAGTACCGAACAAGCTTGACTTTTAATTCAATTTGCAAACTTGATGTGCTTCTCTAATAGTTAAACTTTATGAGCTTGTTTACCACACGTTCGACGGTGAATGATGCCTAACTTTTGGTAAATTGGCTACAGATTTGGAATAGTATGATGATATCATATTTGCTTCTCGGTAAACGTTATTTTGGACGCTCTCGACTGTGTAAGGAATAACGATTCGCGCAGAACGGTAGAGCAAATCTCGACAAGTGCACTCGACATTGAAGTCGAATTAAAGGTTTGTAATGTAAAATCTATAAAATCGACTTCAATGTCAAGTGGTTATGAATTTCCTATCAGGAATTGGATTCAAGAAGCCAAAGATCGATAGGAGTGTTGTATGTTTGGACAGACCTAAATCCATTAATGGACTGCAATGGGCAGATGACGCAGTTTTGATATTAATAACTTGTTAAGAAAGAAAGAAGAAGAAGATTTAGGGTTCGTTATCGTTACTTACTTACTCCACTGGCTCAGCGACCCGAAACGAGTCTTGACCTCCGAAACAAGAGAACGCCACTTCGGTCGATCTTGCACTATTTGATGCTATCTATCTTGATGTGATACAATAAAACATTTGATTTCATTTACTATCTATCTTAATGATCTACGAGAACTTCAGGCTAATAACTGGCATCAAGTGAAATGTAAAACTAGGTACTTTAATCCAAACCATCTGAACCACTAATAGCCGATCTATTCACCAACAGCGATCAATAAGGACGTAATGTGCCAACGTAACTTCCTATTAATTTTATTGGAGCGATAAAATAATAATAATTCAGGACGATGGCATGACCAGAAATAATATCTACGAGCATAAAACAAAGGGAAAGTAATGACTACCATTCTTTTAGCAATATTGGGGAATTCGCGAGGTGTGGCCCGACCGTAAGTATCAAATCGTGACGTGAATTTTCTTACCATGGCCGCATGGAATTAAATTAATCCACAATTTCATTTTTAATCAACTGGAGTAAGGGCAGTTGAATTACAGTGTTAATATAGCCAGATGCTTGAGGCGTAGTGTCCTTTACCGTCACTATTTAGTATAGTGACGGAAAAGGACGGTATATAAAGTAAACGAAGGAAGTGTCACTATTAAAGTAGGTCGCGCTTTAACGTCGTAAGACGCAAAAGTCTCATACGAGGCAAAACAATTGATTTTCTGTTGTGTCTGCTATCTGGGCCTTACGACGTCAAAGCGACAGCTACGTTTGGAGTCCCAGGTTCGACTAACGGGTCGATCCAAAACTGTGTACTTATGAGTTTTTCTTTCAGAAATTCTCAGTGTCAGTCCGATGTCTGGAAATTGGCGATATTTTACCCCTGTTGCATTGGAAAGCACGATAGCTGTTGGTCTTGCGCTCGATCTCTCTTTGGTTGTGTCCCATAATTCAGGAAGGACCATTCCTTTGCAAACTTTTAACAGGGGAACTATCTGAATATCATGAAGGCAAGTGTAAACAGGTATCGTAGGCCACATTGATTTTCATCAGCCTGTATACTGATACAGGCTGATACTTCACTTTGCCATTGCGGTCAAGCGTTATAGTAAAGTATCAGCCGGTATAGGTACTGTCCCACTGCAGGGCAAATGCCTCCATCATAGAAATCAAATCGCCGCTACCGCTACTATGATATTATTAGGCTTAATCACTACGCTTGCCTAATGCGGATTGGTGATCACAAATACGAGCTATGTTCGATTTTATTTTTTTTTACAAGACATACTTTTGCTCAACCCGGGGATCGAACTCAGGACCCCAAGATACTCAAATCATTAGACAACGGAAACTAGCCAATAACGTAGCTAGCAAAAATAATAAAATTACATTATCAAGATTTCGTCAAGTTTCGTTTTTAAATCACCGAAGAGGAACCCGATCAAACGGCATAGTGTACTGGCTAGCATTGGATTGTGGTTGAAGAGTCGGAATTAAGGCCCTTCGTTTAGGGTAAGGCGACTTTCGCCACTTAGATTTCTTTGAGATTTGATTTTGGTGCGGAATGGAATACTAATTGTGGGATTACGTAGTTAATTTCTAATTGATTTCACTTGGGATTGGAGTTTGGAAGGTATTTTGACATAAACGTGATTCAGTTTAAAATGATACTATCATGTTCACTGGCCTCTCCTAAAGTAAAATAAATAAATAAATACACCCGACAATCACACCAATACCCCTGGTCTCAAACTAAGGCAACCCCTGTACTATGAGTACCAGGTGACAATAATTAACAGAAGGTGTCAATCCAGAACACCCAGACTCAAGAAAATTTAGGAAATGTAGTTTCCTAAATTGACTTGACCGGGAATCGAACCCAGGACCTTTTGCGCTTCGGGCGTACACCTTAGCGCTGCATCGTCGAGGCCGTCATCAAGTAGAGCCTCCTATAATCACCTCTTTGGACGTCTGTCTAGCGAGGTGAGTGAGGGTTGGCGAACCCATGATTCTGGCTCCCATTCACGCTGGTACTCGTTACTCGATATCATTTACGTGCGATTCAACCAATCTTTATCTGGTTGTCTGTAACACAAGTGCATAAGCTACTTAGTACGGAGTCAGGTCAATGTATGAGATATTGTATGAATTAAAAAAAATCTATGGTAAGGCTGTCATTTGATACGAATCGCAGCGTTACACCACATACCATAGATTTGTCCGAATGAGGGATGAAAACACAAAATTTTAATCATGGGAGCTACCACGTGTGGAAAATCCGTTAGATGGCGTACGCGTAGACTGCGGTCCTACTTCAACATTGGTCGTTTAGTGACACTTTAAGATCTCACATCAACAATAATCAGTCACCGTGTAGTTGGACCTCAGTCTACACGGACGCCATCTAACGGATTTTCCACACGCGATAGCCCCCATTTAACTAAACCAGAAGAACCGAGACTATTTTAATTCAACTGAAATTCTTTGATTCGCTTCCTCCAATCGACAGTAAGTACTAAAATTCCTCAAACACTTTTCTACAAAGAATTACAATTGACAAAGACCCTCGAGTTCCTGGTCTGATTCTTTTCTTCCGATTCAATTGCAGTTTGAACGGAGCATTTAGACAGATAACAATTGCAGAAGTCATTTAGTTCGACTCTTAAGAAACGATGAATTAGTGATTGTGAAAAACTCCATCCAAATAGAAGGATTCGTTTTTGAGCTCTCATTTTAGAGTGTGATTTTCAGTTACGTCCAAAGTTGTTGTTTTGGAGCCTAGACCATGTGTTATCAGACTCATTTTGTACCCTTCAACCATGATCCAGAATTTAGAAAATCTGATAACAACACATGACACCTACCTATGTACCTACCTGTGTGTATAAGTATAGCTACAATATGAATGAGACAATCGTCAGCTCATGACGTATCAAGCACTTACAAAATTCGTCGGCTTAGTACGGGGTTCTGTTAGTTTAAGTAGAACAGCCACCCGGTATGTGGAAGGTTGTGGGCTCTTTTTTTTGTGGTCTCTAGTCCAACCTTAAACCCTTTGATGATTTTTAAGTGCGTTATTTACTTCTGATAATAACAGCCATGGTTATATGTTTTAGAAACTATCCGAAATCTGCAGCTTGTTGTCCTCACGATGTTTTCGATCACCGCCAAACAAATGGTAGAAATATGACAGAAATTTTGAAAAATCCATCCGTGCTTGGACTCAAACCACGATGTCCTTTATGGAAGGTCCGGTCTTTTTCACTGGGCTATCCAGTCTTAAAGTAAGCGTATCTAATAATCAGACATCTTATCAGTTTCATATTAACAATACTATTGTATCCATTCCAAAACTAGTTCCAACAGCAGGTAACTCAAAGTAGGTAAGATGAAACCACCGGCCCTAATTTTACTTCGAAGTTAAACGGGCAAAGTTAAATGACTGGTAATGGACGCACTTCGCAAATGAAATTCCTGACGCCCCCAGCACTTAGACTGAGAACACCTTCCCCGTGTTTTTGACTCATCAGATCTGAAGGTAGTTATTAGCTGGCAATTGTTTCCTGTTTTGAGAATTGGGGGGAACTTCTTTATATTTTTATCGTAAAATCGCCTGCTGTAAATTGTAAACACCTCGACTCTTATACCGAGATAATAAGATTATATTTGAATGACGTTGTGTACTTTTTAGTGCACGTGAATGTATTTCTGTATACTCTCTTCCTATGTTATAGTAAGCGTATATTATACGCTTGATCACAATCGCACCCGATGGATTGGAATTTCCCCAAATTTGATTTTCCACAAAAAAAAGTCCAGTGATTTTCCCTCACCGCCGAGCTGATGAAAAATCAATGTAGGTATCGGATTTGACCTTCAAATTCGATATCTACCTATATTGATTTTAGGTCCGGCGTAGGTACACCATACCGAATCCGGTGTAGTACACCATACCATATCAAAGGCACTTGTTCCACTAAACTATCGCTCAGGGTGATAGACGATAGTTAGCTGTTTTGGGAACCGGGGTAAACACTTCAACAAGCGTACAAACTTTCTCATTTAACAGTGTTTGATTACTTGATCTACGTGTACTGAGTAGAAGTTACATACAAGAAAGGGGTCTTAACTCAAATATAGACTTGAAGTCCACGTCTCCAAGTCCAGAACTAGGCTTTCAAAATCTACTGGCCTAACGAAGACAAAGGTGTACCTACAGAATAATATATAAAAAATCCTTGTTTATTTGTCCAATAAGAGGCGACTTTTGATTACAAATAAATGATTAATATAACCGAAACTTTCTGATAACAGAAATAAAACCGAACAGTTTTCACTTACCATCAGGAGAACCGTTTACTTGTTTGCCTTCCAATATCATAAAAAAATCGTTCATATCTAACCGACAGACGGAAAAAAAATTATGTAACCTTTTTTGATAAAAAATATTGACGTATAAAAACAAAAGAGCAGCGACAAAATAATAACTGATATAATTTTGAAAAAAGAATAACTATTCTTCGCGTCATAATAGTAAACAAATGACGTTATATTTTATACATCGAAGTTTTAGTCTTTCACAAAGGCTAAGAGACAGTTTAGGTCACTGAGCCCATCGGAGTAAGTAAATTCATTTTAAATATCCATAAAATAACTAGTTAAACATTTGGCCGAATAACAAATTACCTCCTTAAACATTTCCAACGCTCCATAACTTAAAAAATAGTGACTCAATCCGCACCCTCGTCAAATGAATCTCTAAAAAATTTCAACAATCCAAAACCAAGTCACAGGTGCTCCCTCTCATTAGCACGAAGCTTAAAAATTCCTCTGTCCAAGTTATATATCGCTGTCGTATTGAAACTCGTCAGTCAGCCCAGAGTGTTTTATTACAGAGTGGCTAGGCTTTAATTTAGTGATGTAACAGACTCGAGTCGTAAAATATTAAGTCTCTTTACATGTCAACAGACGCGACTGCAGATTTTGACAGATATGTACGTGGAATCATTATGAGCTAAAGTAAATAATGCATTGAAATTTTATCGACGGGGTCTGTGTGTTTGGGACTCGAACCCATAACCTAAATAAATATTAAGAACTAGCGGCCGCCCGCAACTTCGCCCGCGTGGAAAAGTAACTTTTTACCTCCCTTTTAACCACTTACAACCCTCTTTTCGCAATAAAAAGTAGCCTATGTTCTTTCTCAGGGTCTAGATAATCTGTATACCAAATTTCATTTAAATCCGTTCAGTAGTTTTGGCGTGAAAGAGTAATAGACAGACAGACAGAGTTACTTTCGCATTTATAATATTAGTATGGATAAATTAAAACCTAAATTTAAGAATAAATTGCAAAGAATTGCTATAATCAAAAATAAAAGTATCAACACGAGCTGTCGACAATTAATCATACGTGGAGTCAAACGTCGACCGGGTCGCTTATTTTTGTGATACGTGGCAGACAAGTTGACGAATCACCTGATGATAAGCGATTGCCGCCGTCAATAGACTCCCTCAACACCAGTGGAGTCCGTACACGTCGTACTCGGAATAACACAGAGATCGATTATTCCGAATGACCGTAAACTTTCTCCATATCCTCAGGTACCTTTTCTTTTTCTTCAGACTCGAAACTCGAGAAATACAATACGACTCGAGTTCCAAATAGAATCCAATACAGAACGCTCTAGTCTTTAACTACACTAACCACCACGCTTCGCCTCCCCCTCTTAATTATTTCTTTTCTGTCAAGAAAAAAAGACTATACTGCGTTTAGCATCAGATTCTGTGTTAATTTTAGCTCCCCTCGCGGTCTTTTAAGCTCGCATACCGATTTATAATTAAAATTGTCTCCATTTTGAATGCAGTTTTGGAAGTTTTGTGTATTTCGAGGGCTTAGGACTAAAGCCCGGAGAATCTAAACGGAATGTTTACACCCTGTAATAGACTCCTCTTTTGGGGTATAAACTCAGTACCATGTTTTTGCGGATAACCTAAAACATGGTGTAATCCATGCAGAAAGAACCGCCAATATTTCAAGCGATCCCTAATATTTAACAACACCTGGGGTGCCAATAACAGGCGATAGATGTCGTTTGGTGGCGCACGGGCCAGTTATTGGACTCCCTGACTTATGGCGACCGGTTTACCTATCAGTAGGAACAGAATTACATTCTATGAAGATTTAGCGCCTATTTTTTATCATGAATGATAACAAATAGGCGCTAAATACCGAATATGGGTCTTTAAATTTTAGCCTCGCGTTATGAAAAAATGAAAAGGAAAAATGAAAAAATATTTTATTTCCAACAAATGAGAATACCTAACATACATAAATGACAATAACATGTGCTTGGTCAAACATTTTGTTGCATATTTTTGTTGCTACTGGATGACTAATCCAGTCAAGATTACCTTTGGTCCTTACACTAGGCTAACCTGTATCGTGAGGACCTGGCAAAGAATTAACAAATAAAGACTCATGCGCTCTTAATACATATTAGGCATATTAAAGAATATAAATTATATACATATTGTACACATATAAAAGGATAAATAGTATAGATATATAAATATATAGATAATAAATAAGTATATCAGGAACTTTAACATTGCAATTTGTCTTGCTATCATAAACGGTCTCATAATAGATTTATGTTTTAATAAGGTTTTCCGTTTCATCATAGCTTAATGTCATCAACCATGCCTGTAAAATGATTTTAACTTTACGCGTAGGACAATTTATAATGCTACAGTGTTTCAAGGCTTTATTATAAACTCTGTTCTCTGCAATAATCCCGAAACGTTTCGCAAACGTGGAGCGTTGTGGCAGGTGTTTTTAGTCTGAAGACACGTTTTTGCGTTAAAGACTGGTAGTCAGCCGATGTAATAGCTCTTCTGTGGGCTGCAAGGGCGAGTTTTAGAACATATAGCTGCCGAACCGTCAGGACTAAGCTGTCTTTATAGAGCAGTGTTGTTGGGTATCGAAACTGTTTCCGGTACATTACTTTGAGCACAGAGCGCTGCGCCCTCTCCAGCTCAATCAGTATTGTTTTAGCGGCCCCGCCCCAGCAAGAATTACAGTATACAAGCAGCGACTGGCAAAGTGCGTAGTATACGGTTCTCAGCGTATCCTGAGATCCGGAATCACGTATTTGTCGCATGATGTGTATCAACTTGCGGACCCTTACCGATAACAAGGAGATATGCTGTTTAAAGTTTAAGTTTTGATCCAGTTGTATAAATATTAATATTATAGACACCCGTCTATAATATTAATATTTATAACGCGATAAAATATTATTAACGCGACGTTAATTTTGAAGCAGATAATAGGTAAATTATGTAAGTAGGTATATAATTTACCTGTTATTATACAGTCAGTCACGTTAAGCAGTAACTAAAGCTGGCGGCACGAAAGAATAGCGATGACCGTTCATTTGCGTACTTGTATGGTTCTAATCGAATATGCCATCGAGATGGATAGCAAAATGTAGTAGGTATTTTATTTTTGATCCTAATCCATAATGATTGGTGTGAATTCCAAAAATGCCAAATAGCGATCGTTTGTCAATCGAGTATTCATTGGCAGCGATACTTTTAACGCATTTACGTTCTATGGTTTCTATGAATTAAGATTAAAAATTACATATTGATTGCTCATTATTTTTTTATGATTTATGGGGCAGACAAACAGACGGATGACCTGATGGTAAGCGATTACCACCGTGGATACCCGCAACACCAGAGAAGACACGTGTTCCGCTGACCTTTTAAAATTGTGAATCAAAAGAGCAAACACAATAAGCTGCACTTGGCCGGATTTTATTAGATAAAAGGCAGACATGCAGACGGATCTTATGATACCTATTTCAAGATAGAACTATATTGTATAAGTACAGTATTAATAGCATAGGTATTAGCTAATGGACTGTTCATAAGATAAGGACGCAACTAAGGTGCAGAAATGAGCGGGATATTCCCGTATTATCATAATCGTATGAAGATTTATGCTTGAATACAGAACACTGGCACAGTGTTATTAAAACCAGAGACAGGCATATTTTTATTAAAATGAATACTTAACTTTTGTTTAAGGAGCCCTAGAGACTTTTAGTTGTAAATTCATAGCTATAACATGTATAATTGTAAGCTGCAACGTAGGAAATGGAGCGTTACCACCGCCCATAGACACCCGTTTGTCGGGTGTCTATGGGAGTATAGTGGAGTCACAAGTATTTTGCCAACCTCCGGTGTCCTCCGGTGTCCTCCGGTAAATGTGGGAGAGCCATGCTTCGGCATGAATGGGCCGGCTCGACCGGAGTGATACCACTGCCTCACAGAAAACCGGCGTGAAGCAGTGAGTGAGGGTACCGGAGGCCCATCGGGGGGGAAGGGGATAAAAGATTAGCAGCGCACTTGTTGCATGTGTTCATGGGCGGTGGCAATTCCTTACCATCAGGTGATCCGCCTGCTCGTCTGCTACCTATCACATAAAAAAAAACCTAAATAAATATAGCTACACATAGTGCAGGCGCATGCTGAACAAAGAACGTTGAATATTGTTGTACTTACGTACGTAAAATACACAAAACTCTCAAATTTATTGAATCAACTCTCATTTTTCTGTCAACCACATTAAGTTTAATATCAATTGAGGAAAGACAGGTTGTAGTAACCTGATGTAGTGCTGTCTGTACCTAAAAGTTCTACGCTCCTTGTTACTGGCTTTCTATATTATGTGATGGCACATAGTTAGGAATAATAATTAGACTTGGAACACTTAGCCGGTCTCAACAAGCTAGAGCATACACATACATATGGGTATCTTGGATTAGATAAGAATTGATACTTTGTTTGCTTCTGTTTCTGAGAGCGTAATGAAAAAAAGCGGCGATTTTTTCCTATCAAGAGAGCTAATCTATACTATGTATAAAGAGATAACTTCTATGTACAACGCAAAGGCTTATAGGTAAACCGAAAACACGAAACGCTTGCGCGATGTAATTGAGTACAGCGCCATCTGTTGGTTCATTTCTGAATTACGTTCCCGAAGCGAAGTGAGGGCCACTAGTTTATTATAAGCGTAATTTTTATCACTACATACTTTTTAATAGCACGTTATGGGCTAACGCCCCGTGGGTCTAGTGGTTTAGGTACCGGGCTCTGATCATGGGTATTTTTTTTATTATTTATTTATTTATGTATGATGGAGGCCTAGGAGGAGGAGGATAGTTAATTTTGATGACGAAAATAAATAGGACGATCCAAATAGTGTCACAATGGTTGATAAAAATAATTTGCATGCTAATGTAACCAAAACGAATTATATGAATTTTAAATGTAAACAATCCAACTCTATAAAATTAAATGTAAAATGCAATGACATCAAGATTGACGAAGTCGAAAAAACGAAATTTCTTGGAATAACTATGAATACTCACAATGATTGGAAACCACAGATTGATTACGTTTGTAATAAACTAAATAAGTTTGTTTATGTGTTAAGTAGACTAAGGAAAACTGCCTCATTACGGACTACACTTCTAGCTTATCATGGTCATGTAAGCTCTGTATTAAGATATGGACTATTGTTATGGGGGAATGCTTCTGAGGTATATACATGTTTTCTTTCGCAAAAACGATGCATTAGAGCAATTGTAGGCATTCCACCAGATGTATCATGTAAGCCTCATTTTGTAGATTTAGGTATTTTAACTCTACCCTGCATGTACATTCTGGAGGTAAGCGTCTTTGTGAAGATGCATCCGCAGTTATTTACTACAGCTAAAGATAATTATCTAAGGAATTCACGTAATCCAGATAGATTGGTTTTCAACTCTGTACCAAGGACTACTTACCTTGTTTAAAAAAAATGTTATGCAATGTGTATAAACGATTTATAATCATTTGCCAACTCATAAAAAAAAAAAATTGTATCGTTTAAAAAGCACCTCAAAGAGTGGCTTCTTAACAAGTCCTACTACGCAATTAATGACTTCTTAAATGATAAATTTAACACTATAATTTAATTTGAATTTAATGGATTGTAGTAGAAGACAAGACAAGACCTTAGAGGGTAGGAGTGGCTGAAAATCAGCGCTGACCCATGTCAGCACTCGCTGAGCCACTTCCCTTTGCTTTTTGTATAATCTTAAAAATATGTTACCGTCTTGTTGTTCTGAAAAGCAATAAACGCATTTTTATTTTTTTATTTATTTTTATTTAGTAATGTATAATTTACAATCTGATTCAATAACGTATGTATAAATAAATGCATGCCCTTTTATGTAATACTAGCGGCCGCCCGCGACTTCGTCCGCGTGGAAAAATTTCCCGTTTTTTACACATTTACCGCTCTGTCCTTGCTCCTATTGGTCATAGCGTAATGTTATTTAGGCCTATAGCCTTCCTCGATAAATGGACTATCCAACAAAAAAAGAATATTCAAATCGCACCAGTAGTTTCGGAGATTAGCCGCGTTCAAACAAACAAACAACAAACAAACAAACAAACAAACTCTTCAGCTTTATTATATTAAGTATAGATATAGATTTCACATACCACTAAGTGGTTAAATAGACGGATATTATTGTTACCATGCCATCTCATGTACTCTGTTTTGTGTGAAATAAATTATCATTGTCATTGTCATTGTCATTGTCATTGTCATTGCCTTTGCCCTAAAGTAGAACAGTATACTATAAGCTGATACTTTTCATTTATACTGTTTAGACGTAATACTTTTAATTTTTTGGACATACACCGGAAAAAGTCCCTATTTGTGTGAAAGGATTACTAAAACAGGAGTATGTTACGTAAAATAACGACAATAAAACGATTCACTTTTTAATAAGTAAATCGTGAAAGTAGTTAAAAGTGTCTCTAAATGTATAAGATGCGTCTTTTTTAACTGACTTCAAAAAAGGTTCTCAATTCGTCTGTATTTATAATATTTTTCTCATTTTGAGATTAGGTAAGTAATTTATAAAAACCTGTGATAACTACGTGATAGTAAACCAAACCAGATGTTTTCTAAAACTATCCCCTACAGCGCGCAGCGTGTTGAAACTCAAGACTTCCCTGTTTTTCTTGTGTTTTACTCGTACCTACACAAAAGGGCTGTTATCAGCATCAGATATCGCTGACATTGATGGGGGTACAATGTTATAGGATATCTATTACAAACAAACACATTTACAAATGCGTAAGGAAATAATATGTGTCTTAGGCAGATTTATAGATCGTTAATGATAGTCGCTACTTTTCGATCCGATCGAGGATCCGTATCCAATTCGTAGGATCGTCATATAATTTTTTTTTTTATGTGATAGATTGCAGGCGAGCAGGCGGATCACCTGATGGTAAGCAATTGCCGCCGCCCATGGACGAGTTACAAGTGCGCTGCCAACCTTTTAGGTATCCCCTTCCCGCCAAGTGGGCCTCCGGTACCCTCACTCACTCGGCGAAACACAACACAGGCGCTGCTGCTTCAAGGCAGTGGTATCACTCCGGTCGAGCCGGCCCATTCATGCCGAAGCGTGGCTCTCCCAGTTACCTGTATATCAGTTATCTGTATGTCAGAGGCTATATTTTTTTCCGAATTTATAACAGCTAGGTATATTGCGGAAACTTGGTAGGTACAGGTATTTTGTGAACTGCATTAAGATTTATTGTACAGAAATAGCCAAAAAAAAAGACATTTTCGAGGTTCCCCGTATTTAGAACTGCAATTCAAATGAAAATAAAGTAACTTTCTACGAAACCTTCCACTTGGTTGGTGTTTTTTTCTGATTTGGATGGTATTCAATATCGAATTTGACGAATTACAGGTTAAACCACATAAAAAAGAAAGCGTAGCCGTCCTGTACTCCGCTTCGCTAAATAATTTCTATTTGGTCTTAACAGGTCTTCTTTCATTTCCAAAATATAAGTACTAAATCGGTCATCCTATCTCCACTTTAGCCTACCTTATTTCGACGCCAATACAGTTTAATATACCACTCATTGTTGGTAAAATTGAAGTCGCAGGCAATAACATAAATCTCGGACGAATATTTTACCTGGGAAAGTCTTGTATGGAAAATTTAATTTACCACGAGGAGAGTTCGGTCACCACGACATTGGAATATAAAGTAGTATTTAAATAAAATGGCCACTTTTTGGGATTCTATATGCATAAGGTTTGAATGGAACCTTATATTGGGTCTCGCTGCAATGCCTAGGGGTTCTAATACGAAGCTATGGATGCGGGCGAAATATCAAATATACAAGAGTTTCTAGAATCTGAGTCTTCTTGATATTTTTCAACATGTTTTTTTTCATATTTTGGAACAATGTTAGTTCAACTCTTTTATACGACCGTCCTATTGTTTTTATAATTGTCTGGTTTCTTTAACCCAAGTCAAATCAACGAAAAATATTATATTAGCCGTCAATAAATAACGATCCTACAACCAAAGACAGTTGAAAGTTAAAATGCGGTTTAAAGCACTTATCTTGACAGTTCTAAATTCAAATATCCAAATTTATTATGAAAGATACAACTTGCCGAAATGCCGATAGTTTGCATCCTTCGATTAATAATAAAGATCTGTCGATTCAACAGTACAGCATCGGAACTCCTCAAAACGTCGATCTCAATATAATGACCATTATCTGTAACACGGAATGTCACTTTGCACATTTCATAAACTATTCCAAGTGACGTCACAAATCAGATTGTCTTCCATTTCAAACGCCAAATCGAATCAGCGCTGGGACTTTCAAAGACGATTTTTATTCAATATTCACAATGCAGTGGAGACATGACTTTGTTCGACTTACAAATGGAGGTTCCGTTCTGAACGTAGAATTACTTTTGGTTGAGCGCGTTCTACGTTCAATCGTACAAAAACACTGCGCCTGTCCAAAACCTGAAAAGTGTGTGATATTATTTCTTAGCAACACTGTATTAGGTAAATACAAAGGCAGAGGTAGGTATTTTGATTATGTCCTACCAATAGTATTTAGTTTCAAGAACACATTAATCAATTTCAGGAATAAATTAGGTACCTATCAAAAGTTATCCGAAGCATACAGGTAGCCACAGCCAAGCTAGTGATAGAATTATGCACATAGAATTAAAAAATCTATAGGTGTATGCTCCGATTGAAAGGACCCTTCGTACCTGTGGATGGAGCGTTAGATAGAAAGATAGATATTCTTTATTGCAGATAGCAATCAAATAGTAAGACACAACTTTTTTTTTCGCTCATTGGATGGGACTCATATTTTGCAATGAAGTTTTTACACGGTAGGTATATGTTTACACCGTTAAGTAGGTATTATAGCATATTTTTTACAAGTTAATATACAATATAATTTAATGTTTATTTTTTTCACTAAATTTAAGCAACTTTTTGCAGTTTGGACTGTCATGTCAGAAGATAATGTCATGTTATCACGTCGCCTTGCACTTAGGTACACGTGAAGTTTTGCTATTGACGACACACAATGTCCAGAGATAGTGTCCACATCGACTTGTTACAATAAAAAATACTGGCTATATTTTGCCAATATTCAATCGTTTGTTGCAAAATCATAATGTAATTGGATGTTACAATAGTAGATAATGGAACAGTGCTATTTATCAAATGAAATGAAATTATTTTATCAAATCAAATTAATTTAACAAATTAAATTAATTTATCATTTATTAATCAAGTAAATTTATCAAATATTTATCAAATTAAACACATAGACGTAAAATGCCTTGATAGTTCGAGTTGGAAACTAATGAACTGTACAGTTTTAGTGGCAATGAGCCACGCCTCTCATATTTTGTTTCTTTGAAATTGATAAAGTTGACGCGTCCTTGTTCAAGACCATTGTATCAACACCACTAATTCATAATTAAATGTCTTCTTTAATAGAAGCCTTAATTCAGCAATCCCCACTCACACGTACAAGCCATAGATAGTCTAATTTCAATATCAGGTAACATCTCAAAAACTTTAGATTTTCGTGACCGCCTAATCCTAACCCGTTCGTTAGATTTTCGTGACTAAGCCGTTTGAAGCCATAGTTTTCTAAAATCTTTGTTACCCACCAATCCCTTAGAGATTCCTTGAATCAAAGGCCTTGAGTCTAATTTTATTTTCCAATATAAATGGAGTTGCTAATACAACCCTTCATCGAGTGCTTAAGCGTTTGATTGATGTCGTTGCTTAAATTAATTAGTCAAGAGTTTTTCGAGACTTAAAAACTTTTGTCTTATTTATTATTGTATCTTTTGAACTACGATCCGTTTGCTGCTGCGAGTTGAATTTGATTTGGATTTAATTTGATTTTTTAGGGTTTCGTTTGTTAATTGAAAGCTATTTCTAGAAATTTGAAGCTATGAAACTCTAATTAGCTACTGAGTATTGGTTCAATAATATCGTGTATTATAACCTTTTTCTCGAAATTTGGTTAAGTACAGTTATTGAGTTAATATACTCGTACATACATAAAATATTTTTGTATAGTAGCTTTTTATTCAGAGAAAGGAAATTATTAAGAGTGTCGAGTTAATGAGGGATTTTGCAAATGCAAAATCCGATAGATGGCCTTACGTTTGACGTCAGATCCAACTTTGACGACATCATAATCGTTTTGTACCTAACTTCGTGATTATGACAAGATACGTCAAAAATAGTCAAAATGGAACCAATCCACTCGTTTTTGGACCAGTCGTCCTCTAACGCCATCTAGCGGAGTTTTCATTTGCAAAAACCCTCATCGTAGTAGACAATTAATTTTAGTTAATAGAACGCTGATGTAGAAGTTACATACGTCGGCCTGTAAATCAATGGCAGATGTTTCAAGCAGCAACACTTGGTGTGACATTACAGCTGCGCTAATGACTATTATAGACCTATGCGTCATAGTCGAACATTTATATGACGTCACGGGTCGCACAAAACTAGCTACAATTCAGCCTGCCAAGTAGCAGCTCTGCAATAACTCGCACGTGTGAGTTGAACAATTGTTACCATTCGAGTTGGCTGCTTCGGACTTTCGGAGACGCAGTGGGTCCCGGGTCCCCGAGTCGGGCCAAAAACTTGTACAGTCGAGGTCAAAAATATGTTTACACTTTAGGACCTTGTCACAGTACATATGTATAAGAAAACGACTTCCACTTTCTTATAAATATGTATTGTGACAAGGTCCTAAAGTGTAAACATATTTTTGACCTCGACTGTACCTGAATTTTCCGGTTAAGAAATTCTCTGTATGGGCCTGAAGGCTGAAATTGGTGGTTTTGTACTCCCGGGCCTTGGGAAGCACGTTAAACCGTTGGTCCCACGCCTGTTCCTTCTTCGGTCGTGTCATACTGATGATCCCATCAAAATATGAGGGTAAGGAAATATTACATGGTTAAGTATGTGGCTCCAATTTAGTTTGAATATGGTTTGTATCATCTAATGTCCAACCAGTAATTTGTAAACCATGTCTTCAACTTGCGAACTCCGACAAAAAGTACCCATCTTACCTACTGGCCTCATGAAAAATAGGTCGTTAAACCACACACGAGCTTAATGAGACCATTGATCTAGTCAGGGTCTACCGTAATGAAAGCAGACTAATGGCTCGGAGCAATGAATCTTATCAGGGGTCGCGCCTCTTCAACGATCAATCAGGCGCCTCCTCCGGATCCGATGACGCCGGATTTTGGTGAATAATGATATTTGATCCGTCTTTATTGAAGTATACCTATGGGGTTGACGACTGCTTCGGTTGTTTAGTCTACTATCTATTATAATGAGTCGCATAGAGCGAAAAGTTTTGTCTCAAGGCCAGATGGTAGATCACCAAAGACTTGCCGATGGCTGCATTTGGTAGTGACCCTGCCTCATACGCCAAAGGTTGTGGGTTCGATCCCCACCCTGGACAAACATTCGTCACGTGCTTTTTCTGTTTACATACAAGCTTTGTTGATGTCTATAGAATTTACCTCTTAAGATGGATAGATAAGCCCCGTATCTCATTCTTCGCAAATGCACTATTTCAAGAAGTTAACTTTACGAAATAAGTTTTAAATCACCCCACTTTCTCCAGCAATCCCCACCCTCTTGCCTCAGCCGCACCTGTACTGTTCATTATCCTGATCCTCTACATTTGTATCAATTACATGCAGTTTCGCTACTGGCTCTTAATTCTGTTAGCGTAATGGCGGCTTCACTGGAGAAGCTATGGGAACTTGCCTGTCGATATCGATATTCTAGAAGTTGCAATAAAAAAAGGGATTGCAATCTCTTAGAGAATTCCTACATACACAGTCGTATATATTAAAAAGTTGGTTTGATAGAGTATTGAACCTGGATCTTTCCGCGCTTAGGCGCCACGCTTACGTCTTAGATCTTAGTTGATTGACAGATTCTGTAAATATTATACTAACTTTGCAATCTTTGAATGAATGTGTCATAATTGAAGCAGAAGCTGAATTTGAGATTAGCTATTGTGCATAGACACAGAGAACAGCTATGGATCATTTGTCTGTTAATATCGATAAACTTTCATAATTGCATAAAACAAAGAAATATATGAAAATTAAGAAAATAGGACAGTCCCAAGCAATGAGTTAAAAAGGATGTATGAATTTAATCAACACTTAATATTTCTCGATTAGTTTTCTAACATCGATATAATTTATTCCTTAATAGGGTCAAAACCAACAAAAAGAAAAATTGCATTTGTAAACCAAACTTTATGTATCTACTTAATTCAGATGCATTGACTTTTTAATAATATACAAACTATGTAAACTATCGATAGATGTCTATTAATAGCATCGTAGCATCACTAGCTGACTTAGCAAACTTTAACGGTTTCGAATTCTAAAGTTTTTAAAAGACTCCATTTGCTTTGGTGTTTCGTTTAAACACTCTTTTATTTTTTAAATAGTAAAGAGAGTTCCAAACAATATCGTTGTTATTTTTAAATACGTCTTCTATTTATGGACGTAAACTGCACGTTTTCTAAAATTTCATGTCCCTCCCTCAGTTTGTGGAACGGTTTGAATACTTATATCATCATCAGTATGTTGCATTCCACTGCTGGACATATGCCTCTCCATATTCGCTACTGCGATCGATTTTTCGCTACTCACATCCAGCACCTGCCATCTATCCTACGCAGATCGTCACTCCATCTGACCCGAGCGCGTCCTACTTTATTGACTTGTTGTAGGTACTTTGTAAGGTTAAATAATGATTTAGGGACCTTCAAAAGAAGAGCTTAAAAGAGAGAGAAGAACTCCCTCCTAAAGGGCGGAAAAGCATTACTGACTCTAGATCTCTGATCTCGCAGATGTTCATGTTTGGTGGTGATCACTTAGCATCAGGTGATTTGCTTGCTCATTAGTTGCCTCTAGTATAAAAAAAAATACAAATAACAATGGTCAAGTGACAAAAACATGCGCATCAGGATCAAAATAAGAAACTTTATTGCGTAAAACATCACGTGCTATTGTATACTGTTGCCCCACGCATGTCGTAGATCAGCGTCAGTGTAAGGGGTGGGCGCGATCAAAACGTCACTGTAGGTTCGAAAGAGAGTTTATTAACACAACTTGTATTATGCAGGTTGGTCCACCTACCAGACTGACTACTGTTTTGACTGTGGGAGAGCCACGCTTCGGCATGAATGGGCCGGCTCGACCAGAGTGATACCACTGCCTCACAGAAAACCGGCGTGAAGCAGCTCCTGTGCTGTGTTTCGCCAAGTGAGTGAGGGTACCGGAGGCCCATCGGGGGGGAAGGGGATAAAAGGTTAGCAGCGCACTTGTTGCATGTGTTCATGGGCGGCGGCAATTGCTTACCATCAGGTGATCCGCCTGCTCGTCTGCTACCTATCACATAAAAAAATACAGGTTGGTCCACCTACCAGACTTTAGAAGACATTTTAGAAGACTTTAGAAGACTGGATTTAAGACATTAGAAGTAACTTTCCTATGTCACAGAATACTTACTTACTAAAAAATAATACCTAATCGATGTAGTTAATTGGAACACGGCGAAGGCTAGATGGCGCTATTACCACATTTTGGTACCATAACACGTTTGCGAGGACAGGGCGTACGCCGACCAAAAACTCTTAACTCATATTTTTAACACAAGATATTTAAGGTTAATACTTCCATATTTGGCGATGAGGGTAGACAGTGAGGTGGCACGTTAAATTATGCGTGACGCAAGAGGTAAAGAGGGATAATCCCGCTAAGTTCCGATTCTCTATTGGACATGGGGTGTATTAAGTCCATGTTTTTCAGCCGTGCAAAATCTTGGTGCACGGTAGTGGGGAAAGCCAAGTTTCGAGGAAAACCATTTTCATTTATTTATTTACTGTTTGATGTCTTTTGTTGTAGTAGGAACACGATTTGCAATAGTTTCATCAAGTTAACAGTTAGATAGATAACCCGAGATAATGTTCGAAAAAGTCGAAATAAACTTTTTGCTCGACCCGGGAATCGCACCCGAGATCCCGAAAACATGGCCTACTACTTAAACTACTAGACCAAAAGCGCGTCATAATTATGTATATTACTCTATACTAATTATAAAATAAAATTATAAACATCAACAAATTCTATATAGAAACCGAAGAAGCGAAACACTGGCACAGTTCAACCAACTCGTAGCTCCATCTATTGGTACACAGTGGAAATAATATCCCATAACAAATTAGGGTCCGCAGCTAGTTATCCTAACTAATTACTTTGTCTGTCTGTCTGTCAGTATGTTACTCTTTCATGACAAAACTACTGAACAGATTTGATTAAAATTTAGTGCACAGATGGTCTAAACCCTGAAAAAGAACATAGACTACTTAGGGTTGTATCCTCATAAAAGGGGGGGAGGTTAAATTAGTAATAATTAAAAATCCTAGCCAAAGATACTACTCCACGCAGACTAAGTTGCGGCTAACAGCTATAATAAATAAAAAAGTATACTTATTCCCCGAACAACTTTTCCCCGGCGTATTTGGCCTCATTTTACTTTTATCTTTCACTGGGATACGTACAACATACATCATTGTGTAAGCTTGAGAATGGGAAGCTTTGTAAATAAATAACGACCTTTTAACCGACAACTTCGGTGGCTTAGCGTTAACGGAAACAACAAGAGAATTGGCACAATAATTCTTCTTTATCACTTTTTTCATCTAATCACTGCGTTTTCCCGGTTGCGTCCAAATCTGTTACTGCGGAGGCCACGGTACACTAGGATTTGGTAAGTCTGGTAATTACAATGAAGCGATTATAGTAGCTTTATGTATTAGACTGTGCGCCGTTTTGATGCTTTTTTATGCCTTTTAAAAAGAAAGGTTTCATTTGTACCAAAATTTTGCAATTTATTATGACTATTAATAATAATAAGGTCTAACAACCGTAGCACTACACCCTGTTACGCTTGACTGAGGTCCGTGTAACAGGATTATTTTACCCACTCCTTTTAGCAGGAGGGAGAAAGTGAAAACTTAAACATAAATAATAATAATAATAAAATCATTTATTAAGTACTATCGAGATTGTAGATTCGCATCTAAGCATGAAATAGAAATGGAAAAAAATCTTTATTCAAGTTAGGTCCATACAGAACACTTATGATGCACCATGCACCATGGAATGCTATAAATCTACTCGTATGTGCATATTTTAGCTTCGATTTTTATTTCTCATAGAAGTTTTAAGACATCCTGTAACCGAATGCGTTCGGGGCTCTAAATTATTGGACGCAAATGGCAAAGCAGCTAAAAAAAATATTCCTTTTTTTTTGCCTAATTTTCCTAACAGTTTTACAATGACTCTGGGTCCCTGATTCGGTTTAGTAATGCCGTAACATTTAATCATAAAATTGTTGACGTGGAATAAAAGTAGGAACCAAATCATCAAACGCCATTGGACTTTTGATTACTGGCCAAAAGTGCTTCGAAAAGAAACTTGAAAGGGATCATAGATGAAAAAGAAAATATTTTTCCTTATGAAATCGAATTTTAGTCAAAAAACATCAACCATCGGATCTAAACAGATGAATAGTAAACAATTGAAGCGTTTTGTTTCCATTTCAATGCTTTATTTGATTTTCAATCCCGGCGCTTTGGTTTGGCGCATTCATTATTATTTCCAGTGGTATAAATTGTTTTTAATTAAATATTTTTAAAATGAGAATTATGTAATTTCAAAGTTTATTAACCTCCATGGCGTATTTTTTATTTTATTTTCCGAATATTGCTATTGGAATAAAAACAAATCCGTTTCTTTTGCTTGTGACTTTTATATGTTATTCCGGTTTCTCTATCCTTATGTATTTTTTTATTTAAACGGGGTATTTAAGTCTTATGTTTGTGTTTCTTCTGTTGCCTGATCCTGTAACACAATTACTTACCTACTTAGTACGGAGACAGGTCAATGAATGAGATGTTGTATGAATTTATGTATGGAAGTGGTAGTTTATTGGAATACTTAGACGTCGAAGATAGTCAAAAAAAAGTTATACAATGATTGAAACGATTTAGTTTTTTAATGGATTACCTATTTACCTTTGAAGGTTCATTACAAAGTAAATACTTAGATTATCATCCTGAAATGTAGGTTGTTAAAAAGGCTTCGAAAAGAAACTTGAAAGGGATCATAGATGAAAAAGAAATATTTTTCCTTATGAAATCAAATTTTAGTCAAAAACATCAACCATCGGATCAAACCAAAGATATTATATATAAGAACTAGATGGCGTACTCATTACTTGCATTCGAGCCTCGTGAGATTTATAACTTGATTGGCGTTCCTACTCATAAGGTGACCACACGATTTAGATTTTCGATTACAATTATTGTTTGTCAAACTCAGTCCACCCACGTGGGAGTCGGACATCGCTTTCTCTAAGAAACTCGTGAAGCCCATTCAAACTAGGGCTAGCACGAACGTTTCAAAGTATCGTTGAGTATTTATGAGCAATTTTGTATGAAAAAAACACAAGTTCCAAATTAAAATTCCTTATTATGTATACGTACGATACGAAGAGACATACACTCTGCGGCACATTTAACCGGCCATAGCGTATTCATACAAACGTACACACTTTGCGATTTGAAGGTTCTAGGAGCAAGAATATTGACTAAAATTTAATTTTTTTCACAAACTCTTGGGGAAACTGGGGACACTTGATCCCCATTGTTAGTTCTATAAAAACAAAACGTACATAGGTAGGCAATTTTGTTAACTACCTACTGTTCATATATATTTTTTTTGCATTTTCCCAGAACTTTCCAAAAGGATCAAGTGTCCCCTATTCTGGGAGACTTGATCCCAGTAACAGGTAGACTAGATCTTAGGGGATCAAATCTCTCTAATGCAAATTTGAAATAAATGAAAACCCGGTGTCTTTATAAAAGCATTATTTAATTTAACAAAATATTAAATTTATATTGCTTTACATGTCTCACATGTCTCACTCAAGTATTAATTTTATGAGCATTGAGTCTCAGTCTTAGAAGAAATTTTACATTTTCATAAATATAAAATACAGCTTTGAAAATTTACATTTTATTGCATTAGCACTATATGCGAATGCACTATCTATATGAACTGATCATCATCTAAAGTCGAGTTGGACGCAAAGAGTTTGCCCAGAAAGTCGGCTTTCTCTTTTGCGCCATGGGCTAACGAATCATTTCCCGTGCGCAAAGGAGGAAAAGACGGCATGCAGAAATTACCTTCGATAGCTTTGGCGAGAGACCAGAACGCACGTGTTCCCGAAGGAAGACGTTCAAGTCTCTCGCCGATTCTACCGATGTGCACCGACTTCGCTCTTGCAATGTCTCTTTTGAGGGACCTGGAGGCGAAGTTGTACTTCTTTTTGAGGGCGCTGGTATTTTCATCCCCCGTCGCCACCGCATCAGCCCAGGCTTGGTAAGCTTCCTGCTTCTTACGAGAAGCTTTTCTGGAAGATGAACCAAACCAGGGCCGAAATCTGCCACCGATAGGAACCACAGAAGACGGAATGAAAAGTTCCATTCCCTGCAACACCACATCGGTAACAGAGTCAGCAACGACGCTGGGATCATCCGGCAAGAAGCACACCTGCCTCCAAGGGTAGGATGCAAAAAAAGACCGCATTCCATCCCAATCTGCTGACCTATAGTGCCATACACGGCGCCCGCGTGCTTTCCGCGGTCGAGCCAAGTCTGTGAGTGGCACTTTACTACGGACAAGGCAATGGTCCGAGGAGCCCAGTGGAGCAACAACGGATACGTTGTAGCCGTCCGAGTGAGAGGTCAGCAGAAGGTCCAACAGTGAAGGAGCATGGCCGTCCACATCTGGGATTCGTGTGGGCGTGGTAACCAGTTGTGTCAGTCCATTTGCAAGAGCGAAGTCGTGAACAGATCGACCTGCGTAATCAGTTTTACTGGACATGAGCCAGTCGGCGTGGTGGGCATTAAAATCGCCAAGGAGAATGATTTCCGCAGAAGGGATCTGCTGCTGCACAATGTCCGAAGCCATCTGGATGCGCTCAAAGAGTCGGTCAGTTTCGGTGTCACCGCTATGGGACCTGTAAAGGCACGCATAAACGCGAGGGTGGTCGTCGCTGTCTACACGGAGCCATAAAATAGATAGGTCCCGACCTTCAAGATTGCTGAGGCGACGAGAGCTGATATCGTCTCTGACGTACACACACACTCCAGCCCTAGGTAAAAAGGAATGTTCTAATCCATACCCAGGGTAGGTAAGGTAGGACGTGTCCGCTGGAGACGATATCTGCGTCTCAGTCAGAAAGAGCATAGCCGGCTTTGCTGTCTCTAAATGGTGGTGTACAGCATTCAGGTTGGAATGTAGGCCCCTTATGTTACAAAAGTCCACATCTAGTGTGGCAGGGGGTGCCTTGGTGTTCTTGCTCTTAGCCCCAACATTAGTGGACACAGTTTTGCCCCCCCCAGAATACGAAGGGCAGCCTGGGCGTCCAAGCTCAGGCGCAGATTGTACTGAGCGTGGACGTCCAGAGAGGGATTCTCCAACGCTGGCGCAGTTGGTACCCTCCTGGGGTAACTTCTTGGTTTTCAACTGTGCCATAGGGGGGAGGGGGGTTTGGGCTTCCGGTGATCTCACTCACTCGGCGAAACACAGCACAAGCGCTGCTTCACGCCGGTCTTCTGTGAGGCCGTGGTATCTCTCCGGTCGAGCCAGCCCATTCGTGCCGAAGCGTGGCTCTCCCACGGACAAATGCTATAAATTTACTCGTATGTGCATATTTAGCTTCGATTTTTATTTCTCATAGAAGTTTTAAGACATCCTGTAACCGACTGCGTTCGGGGCTCTAAATTATTGGACGCAAAGCAGCTAAAAAATATAAATTTTTTTTTTTGCCTAATTTTCCTAGCAGTTTTACAATGACTCTGGGTCCCTGATTCGGTTTAGTAATGCCTTAACATTTAATCATAAAATTGTTGACGTGGAATAAAAGTAGGAACCAAATCATCAAACGCCATTGGACTTTTGATTACTGGCCAAAAGTGCTTCGAAAAAAAACTTGAAAGGGATCATAGATGAAAAAGAAAATATTTTTCCTTATGAAATCGAATTTTATTCGAAAATATCAACCATCGGATCTAAACAGATGAATAGTAAACAATTGAAGCGTTTTGTTTCAATTTCAATGCTTTATTTGATTTTCAATCCCGGCGCTTTGGTTTGGTGCATTCATTATTATTTCCAGTTAAAGATAAATTGTTTTTAATTAAATATTTTTTTAAATGAGAGTTATGTAATTTCAAAGCTTATAAACCTCCATGGCGTATTTTTTATTTTATTTTGAGAAATATTGCTGAAATATTCGTTTCTTTTGTTTGTGACTTGTTTATGTTATTTCGTTTTTCTTTATCCTCTTGTAATTTTTAATTTAAACTGGGTATTTAAGTATTATGTTTGTGTTTCTCTGTTGCCTGATCTGTAACACAATTACTTAACCTACTTACTACGGAGACAGGTCAATGAATGAGATGTTGTATGAATTTATGTATGGAAGTGGTAGTTTATTGGAATACTTAGACGTCGAAGATAGTCCAAAAAAGTTATACAATGATTGAAACGATTTAGTTTTTTTTAATGGATTACCTATTTACCTTTGAAGGTTCATTACAATGTAAATACTTAGATTATCAACCTGAAATGTAGGTTGTTATTTTTCACCGTTATATCAACATTTCATTTAAAAATATGCCTGTCTGTAGCCGGTCGTAACAATTGTTGCCAAAATTTACTACTGTTTTATATTAAGTTAGCTAGTAAGTAAACAAGTAAGCGACTAAAAAGAATCTCACTCTCTTCATTCATTGATCTAGTCAACATCCCTTTTATGTGAATTAATAGTTTAATTTCCATTTTATTTATCTCATTCACATTACATTCGTCATCGAGAAGCACAGCGCGACTGCATGGGGCAAGACAACGAAAATCCATTATGAATTTACGATACCCCAAAACCAAAGTAAGAGCGCTAATAAAAAAGATTTCATTTCGGATTTATGGCGTCGTTTAAATGAAATGTTTAGGGCAAAACTCGCTGCTTTTAAAACTAAAGATAATCAAATGTTTTTATCGCACAACAAAGAAGCTACAAGGGTGTTATTTAAAAGTTAACGCGCTCTAATGGGTTAGGTCGTAGACTGTAGTTCTCAAGTGAGTTCAATAAAAGCAGTTCACTTTTGAGGGCAGTTATTCTAGTCGTTCACTTTTTTGTCTCGTGTATGATAAAGTTTATACCGTTCAATTATATACCTAATAATACTTTGTAATAAACAGTAAAAAACACAAATAAATTTTTTTTTATATCATAGGTAGCAGACGAGCAGGCGGATCACCTGATGGTAAGCAATTGCCGCCATAGATACCTGCAACACCAATGGGGTCACAAGTGCGCTGCCAACCTTTTATACCCTTCCCCCCGGTGGTCCTCCGGTATCCACACTCACTCGGCGAAACACAGCACAGGAGCTGCTTCACGCCGGTTTTCTGTGAGGCAGTGGTATCACTCCGGTCGAGCCGGCCCATTCATGCCGAAGCGTGGCTCTCCCACAATTCATATTAATATTAATAGTAAACTTAATAATATAATTTAAAGATAAAAGTAACAAAATTAAGGCCAATAATTACAGTTAATAGTGATTGGTGATGTCTCCGGGAAAAACAAACCTCGTGCGCGTTATGGTTTTTTTAAATGTTCCATTAGGTCAACTTTACTTATTCAAGTAATAATTTACCAATTGTATTTAATGAGTAATTAGCTCTTAAAATACATGAAAATTGCTTCAAGCAAATATTGCGATAACCAATTCCATTGCAACAAATGAATTACCGAACTAAATGCTCTGATGTATAAGATAAGTGATAGCTCTTTAGTTCAAAAAATTTAATCACTCTTTTTACTTCAGTGAACTGTTTTGCGCAAGCCTCAAGGGTGTGGGCACTGGGCAGTGGCGGTTGAAGGACAATGATTTATGTGAGGGTGGGTCGGTGAGGTCGGTGAAGGATTGGGAATACAACCCCGGACCTATTTTTCAATCCCGGGGTTTCGAGATCCAGGAACCCCGATCCTGGTATCGCGGGATTTGTGGATTCTAGATTGTATTATCCAGTCAAAAAGTATTATTAGGCTTTAGTGGGTATGCCTCTGGCCCGCTTCTCATTAAAAGAAGTCCCTACCAGAGGAGTGTTCTAAATGGTAACATTCAGGTTTGGCGGGCAGATTCTTGAATTTCTTTCTACTTGATGCAAGATGGAATAGTTCTTTGACGCAAGTGATGCCGGTCGACTCCAGTATGTTCCAAAAAACGCGAATCTTTTCTACATTTTTACGCCTTGTCGCCTACTTCTTGTATGTTTTTCCAGTCGTTACCGTCTATACAGGTAGTCTTTGAAAATGTTAACGACTTTCCAAACAAACTCACACGACCAATTTTGTACGACGATTTAAAAATTTCTCTTGTGAATTTCAAAAAGTTATAGAGCATAATCTTGTTCAGAATCTATTTATCTAGACAAGGTGGATGTAAATGTTTACCGATCATCATTATCATAGGCCTTTACATCTGTGGCAGATATTTCAAGCAGCATAACGCGGTGCGACATTACAGCTGCGTTTGTAGCTGTAAAGTCCTATGCGGGAGTGAACTTTTCGTCCGCATTTGCAGCAGGTGAATTGAGGGCCACCGCAGTCAGGGTTGAAGTCACGGCGCTTAGCACGCTTTGACCTGGCTAAGTCATATTTTTAAGGCCTCCGACACGGTTTTCCTCAGAAAATTGGCGTAAAGCAGTGCATGCGCTGTGTTTCGTTGCGTAAGTGAGGGTAATGGAGGCCCATTCCAGGGGAAGGAGGGTTAAAATCTAAGCAGCGCACTTGTGACACCACTGGTGTTGCAGGTGTTCATGGGCGGCGGTAATCGCTTACCATCAGGTGAACCGTTGGCTCGTCTGCCACCTACATCTTAAAAAAATATAGTCGATCAGCAGCGAGTCAGCGACTTCTTCCCACTTTATTATATTTATCGATATACCCTGAATAACTGCTACGTAGAAAGTTTAACGGTGAATAAATACGCGACCTCATAATTAATAAAAACAGTATCCATTTTGTTGCAATGACCTTAAAAATTAAAGACTTTTCGAGCTCAAAGACTATCTTGCCAAACATAAACAGTGCAGTATTTTCATTAATTTTTCACCGCTATTGTGTTTCATTTTGTTTAATTATGAGACGACCTGATTGGTTTAGTGGTAGTGAATGCTGCGTCTGGGCCAAGGGTTCGATCCCCGCACAGTACAAACATTTGTGTGCATGAACATGTTTGTTTGTATTGGTTAGGATTTTTTCTATGTATTATAAGTATGTATTTACAAAAGATAAGTATTATAATTGTAATTCCACTGTTGGTTCTGATATCTGTAACACAGGTGCTTGAGCTACCTCTCCAGAGTCACATCAATGTATGTGATGTAGTGAAATATTATTATGTATTATATAATTATCGTTGTTTTATTGTGATAGGTGCCGACCTCTACTGCCAACTTTTTCCCCTTCCCCCCAATTTAGGCCTCCGGTACCCTCACTCTAGACGAAACAGGCACTGCGTCACACCAGTTTTCTGTGACGCCGAGGTATCACTTTGATGGAGCTAGCCCATTAATGCCTAAACATGGCTCTCCCACTTGACTGCCCCTTTCATTGATTTAAATTCATCAACAGGGTGTTACTTATCTGTAAACACTTACAACTCTTCAACCATGAATTATGTAAACCAAGCTGAACAACATTTGTATTATGATTCTGGAAAATTCGCGTGAAAAAATTTCTACTTTTCATACGAAATCAGTCCCGTGTCTTGTTCATTTTATATGTTAACTAGTGGCCCGCCCTCTCTTCGCTTCGGGACCGTAATTTAAAAATGAACCAATAGATGGCGCTGTGTCCAATTACATCGCGCAAGCGTTTCGTGTTTTCGGTTTACCTATAAGCCTTGTCGTTGTCTATAGAAGTTATCTCTTTTTATAGTATAGAAGATTCAAAATAAAACCTCATGTTGTTCAGAAGAGTTAATAGAAAACCTACGTCTTAAATGACTGAATGAATGAACCTACGAAAATGTTCACTGATACATCTTGTATATTTATTTGTAATGTAATGTTTTAAGTGTAGATAAAACGAAAAAGGTAAAGGTAGCTTGTTTTCTATTAAAGCAAATGTGCTAACATGTACCTAAATGTATAGCTACAGTAAATTTCATTCATTCGTTTATTCTAATGTCTAACTCCGTTTCAATGAATTACCTACATTTCAGAAAGAAAATTTGTAAATGTGACACACACACGCAAGTCAAAGCTAATTTATTATGTCTTTCAACTTAGATTACTATCATTGATAGGATCAAAGGCATCCGATGTCTTTGTCGATCAGTAAGTAATATTTTTCTTTTTTATTGAATTTGATTCGATGAGCCTAGTTACATTAGGTATTTGTATACTATCTTCTATCTATACTATCTTCTTCTATCTACATCTATATTATTTGTAAAGAGATTAATCTTAGATTATACCCCATAGCTATAGGTAAACTGAAAACACGTAACACTTGCGCGATGCAATCAACGCCCAGCGCCATCTATGGATAGACCACTGTCTACTGTGAACGAAGTTAGGGCGGGCCACTAGTTATTTATTATTGTAAACACTTGTGGGGTGACATATTTCATTCGATGTATTTTTTATGCGATAGATATTATAGCAAATGATCACCTGATGGTACCTTGTCAGGTACCATCGCACCTGCAACACCAGTGGAGTCACAAGTGCGCTGGTGACATTTAAATCCCCTTTCCCCAATTGGGCCCACGGTACCCTTACTCACTCGCACAAAACACAGCACAAGCACGCTGCTTCACATCGGTCTTCTGTGAGGCCGTGGAATCACTCCAACCGAGTGAGGAGGGTAACTGAGGCCTAATTGAGGGAAAAGGGGGCAGCGCATTTATGTCTATGGGCGGCGGCAATTGCTTATCATCAGTGATATGTCTGCTCTTCTGCCACCTATCACATAAAAAAAGACAGACATCTCATTAATAAGGTCATTATTAAACAGTTTTTTCTTTTTTTTATCTAACTGCGCCACAAATGAACTAATGAAGGCCCTAAACTTAACCGATTAGTTAGACAGTTAGCACTACTAGTTATCTCAAAGCAAAAGTTAAAAGGTTCTAATTATTCCTTCGCATAGGTTTAAAGCGTTCATTAAAACTTGTACTGCCTAATAGCAACAATTAGACATCTGTCATTGCGGTCACTGCAGGTTCAGAGAATTGAGTCATAAATTTCGTCGAACCCTGACAGAAGTAGTTGGCGTGGATTGATATACAACGACCGCTGAAACCCTCTGACGTCCCAATTTATCGCCTTTATAAAATAAAATAAATATCTTTATTACCTCCCTAGAGGTATTTTGGCTTTGTGATCTTTTGGACATAGGTGTTTTTGCCGAAATATTTTTAAATTCTGTTGTATTTTTATGAGCGGCTTGGGAGGCTGTCACTTTGAGAATGGATGTTACGAATATAGTAATAACAATAAAAATATAAAATGTAAAGTTACCTGGTAGATAGAATTTATTAACTGCACAATCGACTTACATTTTCTTTGTATTACTTCTTAATGTTCATAGGATTCAATAGAAGACGATTTTAAATCGAAGGCGCGGGTTTAAGTCCATTAAAAAACATAATCATTTATCTTAAATAGTTTACCCATGCAACTGATGAATATATGATGGAAAAAACATAGGTAGGTATTACATCTCATCTCATCATCAATAGAATCTAAATTCAAAAAAATCCTTCCCAAATAAATTGCATCAAACAGCTGATCAAGTTTGTATGGGAAGGTGATTGTTTTAAAAGATTAGCCCTATGTTCTTTGAAGAAAAAATATTGTTTTCATGAGTATAACTCCCTCGAGAAGCGAGTGAGACGATTAAGTAAGCAAATATATATTATTTTTATAGATAAGACATAAAATTAAACATGTTACATAACACGCAGACAATAAACAAACATAATAATTTATGCCGCAAGTGTTTCTTTTAGATGAAAATTAGAACTCACAACTTTTAGAGCGTGCAATGAGCGTGCGTGTGTGAATGCGTCAGAAAGCCAATCAATATCCAACTTCAATTAGATTTTTTCTCTACAAATGCTCTCTTATTAAACTGGCTTCAGTTTAGTATTTCCAAAGTTAATTACACTCCAGCTCACAGAATGCAATCTGAGAATGCCCATACCGAAGTGTTTCTAGCCGTCAGAATAGTTATCGAATTCTAGGTCTTAAAGGAATCTTATTAAGCCTGCTCTGCGGTGGAAAAATTTGCAATAGTTTGGTTTCAAGTTAGATTGGTATTTTAACGTGAAAGGTATTTCTGTTAATATAAATCTAAGCGATAAGATGGTAGCTTCTGTGGAGAACGCGTCTTGGCTACTTCAAAGGTCCAGGTTCAAATCTGAGTGTACAGGATTTTTCAAAATCGATGTGCGCATTTACCTCTATACTATTAGATCAACGGTGAGAGAACACATTGTGGAGTAATTAGCACGTTTCGGATAATTTTAATGTGTAACTATGATTTAGTTGGTCTTGGCAGCACTTTTTTAATTATTTATTTATAGGACAGCTAACAACTCTTACACCTAAATAAAACATAGTGTATAACTCTCGATTAACCTAAGTGCAAATCTTTACAGGCTGCCGCGGAATTACCTTGTAAGGAAATTATAACTTATTAATTTATTAATTTTAACTATTTATGGAGGATAGTAACATGTTATGTCTGCTCAACTACCATTTACCTTAGAGGATATTATAAGCTGTGATTTCTATCTGCTTAACTCATGGGCGTTTAAAAATCGCTTCCGGCCGTGAACTGAAGATTCAAATATGTCCCATACACTTTGTGTCTCAGTCCAGAAGACGTGAATTGTTCACGCTATTTGGGACAGTCCGTAAAAGGCAATCAACCTGTATTATGGTAGCAATAACGTAAAGCATCATAGTTTTATGTAGATTTTCAGTATTTAGTGTGAACAGATCCTGAGGTTCGTTTCTACGGTTGTTAATTTACACCTACGTGTAGACAAGATTATTATAACAATAATTTAATCATAAACTGACTGGCCGGATGGCGCATTTGGTAGTGACCCTGCCATGAGCAGGCAGTGGCGTACAACGCCAATCATCGTGGGTTTGATCCCCACCCTTGACAAACAACACCCTGGATGAACATTTGTGTTTATTCATTGGCTGGGTGTAATATTGTATTTGAGTATTTTTGTGATCCTCTTTTGTCTGTTTACTGTAGCAAAAGAGCTTAAGCAACTAAGTTTATTTATTTAGTACGGAGTCCGATCAATGTGTGAGATGTTGTGAGAATTAATTTCTTTTATAGGTAAGTATACAATGCAAAAATCTGTGCTTGATCTCCATTGTAGAGAAAACCAAACATTTCCTTAAGCAAAATGAAATAAAACATCAAGGAAAAACAATAATACCCACTTACTTTTTGGATCGCCAGTTAATTGAGCAGATGGGAATTTGGAACATTTTAATGAGAATGTAATAGATTCTCGTATTATGATACAATGAGAAAATGCTTTTGTTTCTAATGTTTTAAAAATACACCAAGTGCTATGTTTCATAGCTTTTGCTTACACAGGGTGTGTGTTTCGTTGGTCGGTAGAACACGTAGTTAAAGGGATGTAAATGTTCACAGATAGACCCTGTATAGCAGCGTTTCCCAATAGCCGGGTCGCGACCCGGTACCGGGCCACCAAAATAAAATAACCGGGTCGCGACATTGTCGCCTTATTTTAAAAACATGAGTAATACCTAACTTGGATTCTTTAGTATAAAATAAGAAACAACTGCACACTTCGCACTAAAAAAATAGTGACTAAGTGCCAAAATATGAGTACCTAGTACTAATAAACATTTCTACTATTGATAGATGTCCTATTATTTAACCTTAATGGAACCAGCTTGAGTTCGAAAATACCTACTTAGTGGGTCACGAAGAAGTGGGTCAGTGTGAAAATTACCGGGCCATGGCTTAACAATGTTTGGGAAACACTGCTGTATAGTATAACTATGCATGTCATGGCAACCTATAATTAGCACTAAGAATTAGATACCTACTGCGTTAGACTTAAGGTTTTTGTAGTATATGCCTAGTTGGTTTAGTTGTCCTTATAAATAAATATATAACAGCGAATATTGTGAACAGAAATCTGTTTGTGGCTGTATCAATGATTTGGCGTTTATAGCGCTTTCAGCATGACTTAGTGTGAAAGGGAGGATCCTCTTAAAGCGCTTTTAAGTTGCGGATTACGAGTTACGTACTTAATAGATGCCTATCGCAGGACGGTGGGATTAGGCGCGAGTCGCTGAAGGCGGAAACGTTTGAGTTCAAATCGTTTTAATTTATTATCTGGTTTGCTAGTGACGTAGATAATGGATAGGTATGTGAAATTAATGATCGGTAGATGCATGGTAAGGAATGTGTAAGAGAAACATGTTTGAATTCGGCAGAAACAACTTCGAGAGAGAAGCCGATAAAATAATTCAACTAGGCTGGGCAGCATTTGGAGAGGTCTATGTCCAGCAGTGAACTGCAACAGGCTAATGATGATGATGAAAATTTTTGGGGTGAATGAACTTCCAACCCCTTCTTTGCTAAACATTGGATCGTTAAACCGTAGCCTAATCAGTGAATTTTCGCTCCCAAAACACAGCGCATGATGCTTCACGCCGATTTTCTGTGAGGACGTGGTTTTACTCCGGTCGAGCCGGCCCATTCATGCCGAAGCGTGGTTCTTTTTTTCATGTTTTATATCTATGCATAATAATAATTCGGTTCTATACTGATCGAAGCGCAAAGGCTTTCAAGTTATAGGGTATTCCTCGCATTTCCTCAGCAGGATATATTCACGTCACGACTCGCAAGTTCGCTCAAGTTGTCAATCACGCGGCTTAATCGTATAGTTTGCAACCAGATCTAACTGGCTACAACTTGTCAAAGACTACTAACTTGTAGGAATAGCTGATATACAAGTCTTAGCTTCATTTTGGAGAAATAAGGAAACACACTATACGTTCCTTGCCGATCTTAAATGACGACAACCTTCCCGTGCCACCCTGCTGGTAGGTGGATCTGGCGATCCAGCGGAACGCAAATAAAAAAGAGTACTAATTGAAATGAAATGAAATGAAAATGAAATGAAAAATATTTATGACGACCCGATTGGTTCAGTGGTAGTGAATGCTGCGTCTGGGCTAAGGGTTGCGGGTTCGATCCCCGCACAGTACAAACATTTGTGTGCATGAACATGTTTGTTTGTATTGGTCTGGGTGTTTTCTATGTATTATAAGTATGTATTTACAAAAGAAAAGTATTATATGTACGGTGGCCAGCACATCAAGTTACTACAATCTGTCAAATTTCTTCAACCGAACCTCACTTTTATGTCAAACGTGTTTGGTTCAATATCAACTGAGGAAATTTGACAGATTGTAGTAACTTGATGTGCTGGCCACTGTACCTATATATTTGTAATTCCACTGTTGGTTCTGATATCTGTTACACAGGTGTTGAGCTACCGATCTCAGAGTCAGATCAATTTAGTGAGGTAGTGGAAATATTATTATTAGATTATTGGCAGTGCATCACAATCAAACTTAACATTAAAACACATTAATTCGCGAGTAGCTCTTGGTCCTTCGACTCAGAGACCATAATGAGTACCTAAGTTTTTAGTTTTTAATGACTTACCCCAAAATACGCTTAGATCATGATCCAGATTTTGAGAGTGTGGTCATCACAGTGAATGTATTAATAAAGTTCCATCAAACTGTGGGAGAGCCACGCTTCGGCGTGAATGGGCCGGCTCGACCGGAGCCTCACAGAAAACCGGCGTGAAGCAGCCTGTGCTGTGTTTCGCCGAGTGAGTTAGGGTAACGGAGGCCCACCTGAGGGGAAGGGGATTAAAGGGTTGGCAGCGCACTTCAACTGCAAACTGCAACTCCACTAGTGTTGAAAGTGTCCATGAGCGGCGACAATTGCTTACCATCAGGTGATCCGCCTGCTCATCTGCTACCTATCACATAAAAAATAAACTCACGAATCTAAATCATTTTTACGCTTAAATGTTCTTGTTAATAGGGTATTCTTGAAATTTTATTTGCAAAAAAGATAAGTTGTGAGAAAATTTTAAAAATTTCCCTACAACATTAATTAACAGACAGTCTTTAATCAGTCTAATTGGCCAAAGCATGGTTCCGCATAAACAGACAAGGTGTTTGAATAAGGGACAAACTTTGATTGAGATCTCGCCCTTTACCAGGACTTTGGAGTAGTGATGCGATCGAATTTTACTTGAGTGACATCGATAAAATGTGTCGGTTGTAATGTTTGGTCAACAAAAAATACTATTGCCATTTGTACTCCAAAGCATATCATTTGGTGCAAACTTAGTAATTTTGGTTGGTAATTGTGATATGGTAGGTTAGGTTGTTTCGGTGAACAGTTACCTACACCCATACTAATATTATAAATGCGAAAGTAACTCTGTCTGTCTGTCTGTCTGTTACTCTTTCACGCCAAAACTACTCAACGGATTTAAATGAAATTTGGTATACAGATAATCTAGACCCTGAGAAAGGACATAGGCTACTTTTTATTGCGAAAAGGGCGTTGTAAGGGGTTTAAAGGGGGGTAAAAACTTTTAGTTACTTTTCCACGCGGACGAAGTCTATTTTCTAATAAAAATGGCTACGTAAGTAACATCAGAACCAGAAAGTTTAAATTATTGATATATGTAATATCAATGGTAAAAGAAGAAAACATGCAAGTGGGTTGTCTGATGATCAGTGAACACCATGATGCACTCGTCAATGGAAAATATCGATAAGTATTATACTTATAACGATAATCCCACTAGAACTTGTATTGATCTTGATCAAATACACTATTTTTATTTTGTTGATCTCAGCAAAAACTTGAGTCATTAAACTTCATAGTAAAATGCGAAATGACTCAAATCGCGTCACTAATTTGAAGGTTAGTTATTATCAAAAGTTCGAGGGCGCTCAATTTTATAATAATAAAGGGTAAATGGCAGGCGATGAGAATTTAGCGATCGCAGCAGAAAGATGCGGTTTCGTTAACAAATTAAACTTTCAAATGCGATTAGTCCAGCGGTTGGGGACATAGTGCAAATAAATACAGCAAGACCAAAAAAAAAAAAAGAAAAAAAGTTTAAGGCTGCCTGTCCATATTAAGCGGAGCGATGCGGCGGAGCGGGAGAAACGGACAAATATTAGCCAATAGTATTACACAAAAATTCTACAGGCTAAAATAAAATAAATACTATTGGCTAATATTTGTCCCGTTTCTCCGCTCCGCCGCATCGCTCCGCTTAAATGGACAGGCAGCCTTACTACCCGTGCGGATAAACGCTGGGATTAGAAATGGCGGCGCAACTATTCACCTCTCGCTCGCACACTATTTGCGTCTATACTCGCACACGTGGGTACGGACTGACAAAAAAAAAGCTGCGTTTTAATAAAAAATTGTGAGCTAGTTTTTTCGTGGTTTTGAGCCTATCGTTAGTGTTGTCATATTTTATTAGAAAGGTACGTTATTCCTCATTACTCTAAGCTATGTATGTACCACGGGCGATGCCGGGGCGGACCGCTAATAAATGTATATTTTTGTGAGAACAAATTCGTTTATAAATGCGATAATTATAAATTATTATTTGTTTATAAACAATTCCTTTTTAGGAAAAAGAATTTATCGCAATCTAATTATTTTCATACACTTTTTACATAAATACAGTAAAAAATACTACTTACAAAATAATAAAACCTATAAAACATACTTATATATTATTTGAATTAATAAAATAACAAAACATTTTCAATGCTAACGATATTTTCTACGATTTTTCAGTTTACTTATATTTAATTATAATTTTACGAACTTAGTATGCTGACGGTACCGACTCGTCGGTCCGCCATTTCTAATCCCAGCGTTTATCCGCACGGGTAGTACTTAGACCTCTGTTTTGTGTGCAATAAAAAGCATATTCATTCATTCATTCAAGACTAATGTTGGACCATTTGTGCTGCTTTTTCAATTTTATTTTTTACGAGCAAGTGGGTCACCTGATGGTAGGTGAACACCGCCGCCCATGGGCGTCAGCTGCACCAGAAGGAGTGCGGATGCGTTGCCGGCCTTTTAGGAAGGTATAGGCTCGTTTCTTGAAGTTTTCAATGTCGTACCGGTTCGGAAATACCGCTGCAGTAAATATTGCAGAGAAATATACCCTAACCTAGCGGCTTTTATTATCAAGGCCAAGGCTCACTTTGGGTCGCTGTGCCAAACTAGTTAGTAGAAAAACATTTATTTTGTCATTTTAAGTTTTTCATTTCGTGGTATCTCAATGGATAACAACGCGCTTTCAATACTCTTGAGGTTTGAATCCCAGCATGCACCACTAAATTTTTCAAATCCATATGCGTATTTAAACATTAGCTCGGTGGTGAGGGAAAACATCGTGAGGAAACCTGTGCGTTGCGGATAGCTTCTGAAACTTGTTACCATAATTCAGTTGGTCTAGTTCCCCTGTTAAAGGGTTCCGAAGACTACGGCCTTCACTAAACGCAAAGATTATTGGCAGTTGGTGTTATATTTCATTCATAAATAAATGAATGACATACATTATGTCAGTAAATTTGCTAATAATGGTCACAAAGGATTTAACTGATATACTAGAGCTAAATACGTTTGCGAATGCGGAAATGTTGTATTTTTACTAGTTACAAAAATAACAGCAGTTTAGGGAAAAAATGATAAACATTCTTTAAGTAAATTAGTGGAAGATGGTTTGCTGATTTCTACTTTACTGTATTTTGATTGACGTAATATAACGGCTAACCCTTATTTAGGATCGTGTTACTTTTCTAATTGTTGTTTTAGTAGCGAAATGGGATTATTCAACAGAAAACAGGACATAAATATCCTGCTTACCAGTTCACCATTATTTTGTTTAATAACTAATACTTTGTACAGCAAAAAAGCTATTTATAAATAAATAAATAAGTCTTTTGATTAAACCCCCAATACCCTATAGGGTATTTGACTAATCTCGATATAGTAAAAAATATTTATACTTTTCCAAATACTGGTAAATGAGAACCAATGGCCACATTTTCAGTTAAAAATATAACGTCTAGCTGGTTTTATGAGCATTCAAAGTTTCATGGCAAGTCTATTTTTAAAGTATAAAATTAAAAAAATATATATATATCATCGAACTACCCGTACATTTTCACCAACTTTTATTATGAAACCATTTACATAAACGAAACATTTGATATAGCTACCAAACAAAATTTACTAGACGCGCATACAAGATACGGGCGTGTGACGTCACTTGCCTGAAGCCATTTGTATAGAGCGTTTTTGGGCTTGCCCAAAATATGTGCTCTTAAAGTTGTGATATCTCAGGTGATTCAAATCAGAATCGAGCAATTCTTTCAATAATGTTTCTTAAATTGAGAGGTCTTTGATTAACACATAATTTTTTTTGTCAAATACCCTATTATGAGGCTCATTAGAATCTTCATCTCACCGTGCAAACGAGCCATCTTAACTTTATGTTACTTGTTCTTCGGTCTCAAGTGTGCATTCGATCAATTGTGTTGTCTATACGTTTGCGAGTTTACTTACTTAACCAAGTTTGGGACTTGATTATCTTCAGCTCCACGTGTTAAGCGTATCTACGGAAATGAGTGAGTTCCAGTAGGTACTCTGCTCGCATACGCTCAGGGGAGAAGTTGGGACTCCATCGTAATGCTTGGTTTCCATTGTGGCATGTTTTGATAAAGAGATACGACCGCAAATGGTTGTTTAAACTTTTACTTGCAGAGTATAAGATCTACTTCGCATATACTTTTTGGTCGTTTAATCCACTACCAAGGGGTTGTGAAATTACCGATCTCTGGACATGATGATCAAATTCGAACTCACAACCTCTTGTTCTAATCCACTGATTGACCGTCGGTCATGAATATATTGGGTTTTTACGCATTGTCAACCCTAAAAAACGAAAAAAAGACATTATAAATAAATCCATACTAATAATATAAATGCGAAAGTAACTCTGTCTGTCTGTCTGTCTGTTACCCTTTCACGCCAAAACTACGGAACGGATTTAAATGAAATTTGGGTATACAGATGGTCTAGACCCTGAGAAAGGACATAGGCTACTTTTTATTGCGAAAAAGGGGTTGTAAGGGGTTAAAGGTGGGGTAAAAAGTTACTTTTCCACGCGGACGAAGTCGCGGGCGGCCGCTAGTAATGTATAAATGCTTACTCTGTCAAAGTAGTTAACTGCCGCACTCAGAGTCATTCATGTAATGGTTCCTTAAGAACAAAACTTAACATTTATTTTAATACACATAAAGATGATTATTAAATTCGATAATTGACATTAGGATTAATGTCGTCTCTGAGTGCGGTCATTAGATTTATATTTAAAACCTAAGACAGCATTAATGGTACTGGAAGCACTAATGACGAATAATAGTCCTGGCAACTTGTCAAAAAAGTTTAATTCAAAGGCTTAATTTTATTTCCTATAAATTAAATTCACTCATTAGTGGAAATAACGAACTTCAGTCTAATAATTTCATTGTTTAATTTAACGACCCTTCGGCCCATAATGAGTTGAAACGAAAGCATTTTCTTCCCGATTTTGTGTCATTAATTTATTAAGTTATTGTGCTATTTAAAAGATCGTCTTAGTTGCTGTGTGACCTTCGTGTAGAGCCAGGGCAATCATAGCTCAGTGGTTAATAACGCGCTCTATAGACGCTCTATATTGATTCAGTAGACTGAATCAAATCCGTTAATAGCCGTGAATAGCCGTTGGTATAGATACCAATGGCTTTTCGTAGATCGTTACTCCATCCTTCACTTTCACTCACTTCCACTCCACCTTAAATCCTTAACCTTAGTTTGGGACCAGGACAATGTAGGTATGTGATGTTGTCTCAATTCAAATTATTTATTTTATTTAATAAATTTATCTAGTCGGAGGCGGTCCTACACTACACTACGCTTTCCAAGACGCGGACTCCACTCCAGAACTTTTCTACCCTGACGGTTGTAAGAACTGTCAACGACAGATATGGCCAGCTCATTGCCACTTCAGCATGCAAATTCGACACACTATAGTCTATATCGGTCACTTTAAGTCTTTTGTCGGCAAGATTAAATGTAGTATAAGAAAGAACCTTTGCAAAGAAAATATTACGTAACCCACCCTCATTATAATTATGTTGTTAGATGCACACCCATAATTAGGTAAAAGGGTACCCAAAAATGCGTGAAAACCGAGTTTGATTAAAACTTCGTCCGGCCTCGGAGTTATATGGAAATTTTATATGAACTCTGAATACTTGTGAACTTTTCTTATTCATTCCAGGCAAAGTTCAAGAACCGATGGTGGAGGAAAAGGGACTTAGCGATGCGGACGTGTGAGCAACCGTGCTTGAACGCTGATATAGGGGTTTATTTTACAAAGTTAATAAAGTGATGTAGTATACAGGGTTATTTTTTAAACACCGGCATCCTTCAAACCACCCTTTCTACTAACCATCCTGAACAACATTTCTTCTACGACTTTTCGAAATTCGTTGAAAAGTTTTTCAACTCATACAAAATGACCAGTAACGTGACCGATTTTGTATGAAAACTTGAAATTTTTTTTCGTGAATTTACAATAGTCGTAGAACAAATGTTGTTCAGAATGGCCAGTAGACAAAGTGGTTTGAAGGATGCCGGTGTTTAAAAAATAACCCTGTATTTGAAAACAAAATCTTTCGCCTATCGTTTGATCCTGCTTCTATATAAAGTACAGCGCCTACAATAAAATGTAAATACCTCGACTCTTATGCCAAGACTACAAGGTTCATATTTGGATGAGGTTGTATACTTATTAGTGCGCGTGACTGTACGCTTGGACTGTGAAAGAAAACTTGGCTAATGGGAGACGGCAGAGGGGCAAATGATTAAAATGACGTCATGGTAAGCAATACCCCTCGCCTATGGACGTCCGCAACTTATGTGGGGTCACAGTAAGTGCAATGAGACAAACCTTTAAACTCCATTTCACCCCAGATAGGGCCTCCGGTACCCTCGCTCACTGGACGACCACGCCGGTTTTTTGTTTGAGCTGTGAATCTGGTAAACAAAGTAGCAATTGGCATTTGGCTTTGCAAATCTTGGCAATAAACCAGACCAAGTAGATCAATTTTGAGAGGAAAACCCGCCCGCGTGTTCTTAACGTTTGCATACATTACGAGTATTTTTGATGACCCGTTTGGTTCGGTGGTAGTGAATGCTGCGTCTAGGCCAAGGGTTGCGGGTTCGATCCCCGCAGAGTACAAACATTTGTGTGCATGAACATGTTTGTTTTTATTGGTCTGGGTGTTTTCTATCTATGTATTATAAGTATGTATTTACAAAAGAAAAGTATTATACGTATTATATTTGTAATTCCACTGTTGGTTCTGATATCTGTAACACAGGTGCTTGAGCTACCTATCTCAGAGTCAGACCAATGTATGTGATGTAGTGAAATATTATTATTTAATAAATTTATATAGTCGGAGGCGGTCCTACACTATACCTACTACGCTTTCCAAGACGCGGACTCCCACTCCAGAACTTTTCTACCCTGACGGTTTGTAAGAACTGTCAATGACAAGATATGCCAGTTCATTGCCACTTGAGTAGCCTTACATGAGTTTTGAAATAATATCCTCACTATCGAAAACTTTCTAAACTAAAACTACTACACCCCCAAACTAAACTTTCGCCGCACCTTTGCCTTTTCTGCTTGACCCAAAGGTTGACTGATAGAGAATGCCTCTTGGTATTAAGTTCGCCTATTGTACGAAGTTTTGTGCAATAAAGTTTTAAATAAATAAATAAATAAAACTATCGATCTTTGTCTCTTTCATTGTGATGCATTTAAAACAGACAGAGCAATAGTTTACGTTACGTCAGTTTTAGATGTCAACTCATGGTAGCGCTACAGCACGTAAATTCGACACACTATAGTCTATATCGGTCACTTTAAGTCTTTTGTCGGCATGTATAAATGTAGTATAAGAAAAACCTTTGCAAAGAAAATATTACGTAACCCACCCTCATTATAATTATGTTGTTAGATGCACACCCATAATTAGGTAAAAGGGTACCCAAAAATGCGTGAAAACCGAGTTTGATTAAAACTTCGTCCGGCCTCGGAGTTATATGGAAATTTTATATGAACTCTGAATACTTGTGAACTTTTCTTATTCATTCCAGGCAAAGTTCAAGAACCGATGGTGGAGGAAAAGGGACTTAGCGATGCGGACGTGTGAGCAACCGTGCTTGAACGCTGATATAGGGGTTTATTTTACAAAGTTAATAAAGTGATGTAGTATACAGGGTTATTTCTTAAACACCGGCATCCTTCAAACCACCCTTTCTACTAACCATCCTGAACAACATTTTCTTCTACGACTTTTCGAAATTCGTTGAAAAGTTTTTCAACTCATACAAAATGACCAGTAGCGTGACCGATTTTGTATGAAAACTTGAAATTTTTTTTCGTGAATTTACAATAGCCGTAGAACAAATGTTGTTCAGAATGGCCAGTAGACAAAGTGGTTTGAAGGATGCCGGTGTTTAAAAAATAACCCTGTATTTGAAAACAAAATCTTTCGCCTATCGTTTGATCCTGCTTCTATATAAAGTACAGCGCCTACAATAAAATGTAAATACCTCGACTCTTATGTCCAAGACTACAAGGTTTCATATTTGGATGAGGTTGTATACTTATTAGTGCTGCGTGACTGTACGCTTGGACTGTGAAAGAAAACTTGGCTAATGGGAGACGGCAGAGGGGCAAATGATTAAAATGACGTCATAGGTAAGCAATACCCCCGCCTATGGACGTCCGCAACTTATGTGGGGTCACAGTAAGTGCAATGAGACAAACCTTTAAACTCCATTTCACCCCAGATAGGGCCTCCGGTACCCTCGCTCACTGGACGACCACGCCGGTTTTTTGTTTGAGCTGTGAATCTGGTAAACAAAGTAGTAATTGGCATTTGGCTTTGCAAATCTTGGCAATAAACAAGATCAAGTAGATCAATTTTGAGAGGAAAACTCGCCCGCGTGTTCTTTAATTAACATTTGCATACATTACGAGTATTTTTGATGACCCGTTTGGTTCGGTGGTAGTGAATGCTGCGTCTAGGCCAAGGGTTGCGGGTTCGATCCCCGCAGAGTACAAACATTTGTGTGCATGAACATGTTTGTTTGGTCTGGGTGTTTTCTATCTATGTATTATAAGTATGTATTTACAAAAGAAAAGTATTATACGTATATATTTGTAATTCCACTGTTGGTTCTGATATCTGTAACACAGGTGCTTGAGCTACCTATCTCAGAGTCAGACCAATGTATGTGATGTAGTGAAATATTATTATTTTAATAACTATAATTGTGTCCCTCATGCTAACAGACACATATTGACTGTTCAACTATGAGAATTTCTTCATGGTTACTTATACATACAATATACCTAATCCTATCATCCCAAATAACCTGACCGTTTACAGAAGCGGCAAGGTTTTAATTATAATATAAAATTAATTATCTTCACCTTCCACGTTTACCTCCAAATCCAATCACGCACAAATAAATCTAATCTGGACGACATTCGCCATCAACAAAGAAGAACGTTTAATAAACAACATCCTCCCCCCCACTTTCAGCGTTTGTTCTAATTTAATAAAAAGCTTCGCTTAATCAAATTAATAAACGTCAAATTGACGTCGTGAACACGACGCCCGCAGTTGCCACGGAATCGAATTCGTCGCCTGATTAACCGTGTGGGAACACACGGGAAGATGTAAGAAGCGGGCCGGATACGCGGATGTATGACTGTTTCCGACGCGCTCTTTTTAACCTGGCTCGTACGGAAAATCTTGAGAAATACAGTTTACGCTCCGTTTGGTCTAGGCGTTTAAATACTGGCCAACGATCTCGAGGTTCGATTACCGAATGAAGGAAAAAGTATTATTCGAATTTTTCGTACATAGCTCGGGTTTATGATCACCAATCCGCATATGGCAAGTGTGGGAATTAAGTTTAATCCCATCAATGTAGCGATGACTTGATTTCTAAGTTGGAGGACTTTACCCTGCAATGGGACATTAGGTAAATAGACTGATACTTAAATTCACTTTTACTTTACATGGCTGGAACAGAAAAAAACTAGAAAGATATACACTCTACATCTTACGCTTATTTTTTATAATTTCAAGGCGTCACCCAAGGTCAACAACCAGCCAACAAACAGCGCTGTAGAAGCTGCTGCTCAAAGCATATTTTGCACCCAAGCTATTGCGGGCGGGGATGCCAGGCCGTCTTGAACCCCTTCAAAGAAGACCGCGTCCATGCATTTTATCTTCTTCTATACTATTTATAAAGAGATAACTTCTATGGACAACGACAAGGCTTATAGGTAAACCGAAAACACGAAACGCTTGCGCGATGTAATTAGACAGCTCCATCTATCGGTTCAATTCTGAATTACGGTCCCGAAGCAAAGTGAGGGCGGGCCATTTTATTAATAAAGCTACCTACCCTTGTCCCTTTTCTAATACCAATTTAATAAAGGAATAAGATTCTACGGATACACGATGTCTAAATAAAACCTAGGTACCTAGTCATCAACTCTACTATTCGTTTTCTATTCTATACTATTATTATCTTTACCCCATGTTTGAAAACTTAAACTTACCTCGTCGTAATACACTTTTGAATCCTGAAGTGATGAAGAATTTTCATTATAATCTTTTCTTTTAGCAAACACTCGTAGGCTGCATACGCTATTATCATCCGTATATTTTCGGTGTAAAGAATGAACGCCTTGCTTGCATTGAATTTTATTAAACAAGGTAAATAAATAAGTGTCTTGTACGTTGCCGAGATTTTAAATCAGATCTTGCATTTGAAAAACAAAATGAATGCATGAATACTGTAAACGGTGGCAAAAAAACCTAGGGACGTATGCTTGCCACATTGGCTCAAGGATGAATTCTAAAACTTTTTTTTTATATGGCTCTACCCTCCCTTGTGAGTATAACTTCGCCAATGTCAAGTAAAATAATGTATTTAATGTGGGTAGTCAACATTCGAAGTCAGTCAAAGCACAAAATAATTACACACAGAAATTAGGGTGCCCACTAAGAGCTAAAAACGTGTCATGTACTCACGCATGCGCACTAACGGGGAAATACGCCTTCTCGACCACATTAATCCTAGCCTATGACATTAAATTGTCGAACTGTCGAGGTCTGTCGTAGAGTATGCTAGGGTTGTTGCCCATGCCGGGCAACAACCCTAGCATATGTCAACGAACTCTTCTAAATTCAAAATCAGGCTGAGTCTACCTTCTGTGTGTAACTATTTTGTGGTCAAAGTCACAGTCACTCAATAAGACCCCGATGTTTAACGTTTTATCGACCTACGGATTCTGTCGAGACTACTTTTAACAAAATGACAGGTTTTAAGACTGGTCAAAGCAAATTGTTGACGTAACAACTCACTCGACACACAATTGCAGTGTTATAAACGATACAATTAACAATTATCATATTAGTATCACTTGGCGGCATTTCACTGCACAACACTAAATTCGCGCACTAAAAACCACTAAATACTAATATTAAACCTTTGAATTGCATCAGCCAATGCAATATGTCCTCTATCCATCACAGAATCCAACCCTACACTAACAAATATCTTGATAGAGTTACGCCCCAATAAACTATCGAACCCGACATCACATTTGATATTTGGGTGTCTAGGAAAAACCATCCATCTCCATAGACGTTACATATTAGGAAACGTGTGGGACTGTTACCCTTCTCTGCTCGGTTGATGTCCCACAGACAGGACATGACCAAACCGCCTAGTCGCTGCGTCACATTATACATGACAACTTCAGACTGGTGCTAATTCTAAGTATAATACTGGTGATTTACACTCATAAAAGCAATCAAGTATGCAAATTAAAAACAGCATAATATGGTAGCCTGAAGGAATGTTTTTTTTTTTTAAGTGATAGGTAGCAGACGAGCAGGCGGATCACCTGATGGTAAGCAATTGCCGCCGCTCATGGACACTTGCAACACCAGTGGAGTTACAAGTGCGCTGCCAACCTTTTGTCCCCTTCCCCCCGGGTGGGCCTCCGGTACCCTCACTCACTCGGCGAAACACAGTACAGGGGCTGCTTCACGCTGGTTTTCTGTGAGGCAGTGGTATCACTCCGGGCGAGCCGGCCCATTCATGCCGTAGCGTAACTCTCCCACAGTTAGGTATGTGTTGCAATTGTTCCTAATAATATTGAAAATTATATCGACCCTTTGCACCCTGATTCCCAGTTGGTCCTGTCCGTGGTTTAAGTACCGGACCATGATGTCGGGGTTCTGGGTTCGATTCGGGGTCAAGCAAAAAGTTTGTTTCGAATTTTTCGAACATTTCTCGGACTTTTGATCACCAATCCGCATTAGGCAAGCACAGTGATTTTGTCTAATCCCATTATAGTAGCGGTGACTTTATTTATATGATGGAGGTTTTCGGCCTGCAGTGGAACAGTATACAAGCTGTTACTTTACTTTCTCTACTCTGAACTGCACCAGATAATATTTGCAAATAATGATTTCTTGCAATAAGCCGACGATGTTGATACAAGTAGTTGCGAGCTTAGTGCAATGGGCAATCAATCTCAGTTGTTATTGTTTTCGCGGTCATAAATCAATACTGGCTTCCTGCTGTGTATCCGAACAAATACGTCATCTAAAGGTACGTCTAGACCTGGTGGCTTATAACGAAGACGTCCCGTAACGAATGAGAATATACCTGTCACATTCAAACACAAGCGCGTACAGCGGGTGTGAAAGAGAGGGGAACTCTGATTCGGTCGTAACGTCGACACGCATCTACGTTTCATAGTGTTGCCACAAAATATTTATTTACTTGCAAAACATCGCAATTAATCCCAGTACATCTCAATACATTTCAGGTGGTCTACCAACGGGACGACCTGTGGATAGACCACCTACCTGTTGGTCCGACGATATTGTAATGGTAGCAGGGAAACAATGGATGAGGCTGGCAATGGATGAGCCCATTGCCCTGTGGCAATAGGCTTCGATAGGCGCCAATTCTGTATTTGGTTTTTAGTAAGGCTTGGTATTATTCGCGTCAAGCCGGCCCATTCATGGCGAAGCGTGGTTCTCCCTCAGTTGGAGCGATTTTCTGAGAAGCTTCTGCAACGAGTGAATTTAGCCTTTTTGCTGCGCTTTAGGCTAAAATAAAACATACTTATCCTTTATTAAATACCTATTAAGTCAGCCGTTAACCTTATTGATTCCCTTAGGCATGGCAAGTCACTGAACTGGAGTTGTTTGAATGGGACGATGGAATAATATTACTGTAATTATATAGAGGTCATTGCCCTTTTGTTTACGTTGGCCATTGTGACGTGTCCCTGCATGAGTTTGATTTAATTATGTATTTTAAGTAAGAAATTTTGCGCACAAACATACTTATAAGGTCGTAGACCGTATAAGAAGACCATTATAAGCACGTAGGTCGTAGAAAAAAATGTATACATTACATATGCAATATGCTTATGTAGCGTCTCTACCGCACCTGCTCCGTAAGGTTCCCAGTCTCATTTGAATATCGCTTCTCTTTCTTTCTTTTTTTTGATAAATCCATACAATATCTCCACCAGGTGGACCGACGATTTAGTGGAGTCCCTTGGATCCAGGTTGTACAGGAGCGATCTGTGTGGAGAACGTTGGGGCAGCCCTATGTCCAGCAGTGGACGTCTATTGGCTGAAAAGATGATGATGACTTATAAAAAAATATTGCTTATAAATCAGGCAACATTTTTTTGACGTTCTCCTCGCAATGTGCAGAGCTCTGCCCATCATTTCCACTTGAGCCACGCATATTTTTAGGTCATGTCTGCGACCTTAGATCTGCGGATCTCATCATTACTGACACAATCTCGCAAGGAGATTCCGAGCATAGCCCTCTCCATTGACATGATTCACTCTGAGTGACTTTGGGCCTTCTTAAGCAGCCCATTTACTTTTTATAAGTAACTAAGCCTTGATCTCCCGGAAATGACTTCTCATACAAGAGGAAAACATTAAAAATAAATAGCACGCGTTAAAGGGTTCCTAATTGGTACCGTGACGCAACAAGGTACTACTTTCCTCAATTCGCTAATTCTTTAATAAGTCAGTAGTTTTGGCTAGTTTGGCCTGATGGATTGACTTCACCTCACCAATGTATTAAAATGTGAAGCTAGGCCAGGCTTAAGGTGTTTTAGTGCCTTTTGGGTAACCTTGGGGCAGTGAGTACTGAAGTGAAGACCACGTCTCGGTTAACGTAATGTAGGACACCCTCAGGCCAGGTGGGGTGACGATCTGCGCAGAATGGCTGGCAAGAGCTGGATGCTAGTAGCGAAAAAATCGTAGCGATCGGAGTGGTGAATATTAAGGTCTATTTCCAGCAGTGGAATGCAACAGGCTGATGATGATGATTATATTTAATATTAAAACCAGCAAATAAACCTACGTCCCATTTAATGATAACTATCTTATCTTACCTATGTATAATTACTCGTATGACGAAAAAATAATAAAAGTTGTGTCTCTACATTAAAATAGATATTCCTTAAAATAACTTAAGGCGACTGAAAAAATATATGTGTTTTTTTGTCAGTTTGTTCATTGGCGCTTGTCTCGGAAAAATCTGCTAGTTATCTATTAATATTTAAAACGGAAACTAACACGCCTTAATTTTAAATTAGTCCACTAGTTATTAATAAAACCGGAAATTAACACGGCCTTAGTTTTTTATCAACATAATATTGATGTATTTTCTTGACGTGTCGGCTAATTACAGCATACCTTGGTCATAAGCGGACTGGTGTCACAAAATACATATTGACCGTTTAAAAAAATATATGTCATGTACTCACGCATGCGCACCTAACGGGCAAAAACGCCTTTTCGACCACATTAATCCTAACTTATGACATAAGATTGTCAAACTGTCGAGGTCTATGGTAGAGGCCGCGCGCTTATGTACTCATGCCGGGCAATAACCCTAGCATATGTCAACGAACTCTTCTAAATTCAAAATCAGGTCAAAGTCTAACTTCTGTGTGTAATTATTTTGTGCTGGTGGTGCACGGCGACGCCTGCCGGGGCCTGGCTGTCTGATAGTAAGTAGTCTATTGTCTGATATAGGTACCTGTAAGGTAACACTAATAGATACTTAAGGTACCTAGTTCCTTAGCAGGTGAATATTGTGGTATGAATTAATTTACTTCGATTTTAGATAATCTCGAATGCGGTTTCATGTCGTAGCGCGTGAATCGCTCTTCTGTTCAGAAACAAATTGTTTAGGTAAATAGCTATATTCATCCGAACATAATTCTAGTTGCTTTCAGCCCGAAATCCCAATCAGCGTAATTGACAATCATGCCATCTACACTTAATCAGAACGAAATTAGAACCGTTTGTAAATTGCGCCGAGGCTTTTTAGTAAAGACGAATATGTATCGATATTATTTCATGTCGATACAATGCTTTGCTTGACGGCTCGTTTGGCATAATGGTTTGAGCGCCCGTTGAGACGCAGGAATCGCGGATACGACTCCCGCACCAAGACAAATGTTTGTCTTGGTGATGAAATAGGTATTTATCTTGGGTCTGGGTGTTGGTGGTTCCCTCGTTGTTTTTGGTTTCTATAGTACAATGGAATACCTTAATTTAGAACCAGGACAATGTATGTGATGTTGTCTCAATTTATTTATTTTTATTTTGAATCTATATTGGGTATTGAATCGATATGCGCTAGTTTTTGATACAAACAAGATGGAGATTGGTTTTGATCATCATCATTTTTGCTTTTTGTCCCGGTTACGTCCCACCCTCTCACTCCTCCGTGGTCTGTTTTCCAGCTACGACTCCTTTTTTAATGTGATAGGTGGCATACGAGCAGACGGATCACCTGATAATAAGCATGGCCGCCGCCCATAGACACCTGCAACTCCTACACTTGGTTTTACAATATACTAGCGGACCACTAGACCAACGGGGCTTCAATTATTATACCTACATTATATTTCAATGCGAGTATCAAAATAAAATAATAGAATATCTCCAAAATGAAACGTCTACTCGGCTATAATTAGACCAACGGGGCTAAAATTAGTACCTACATTGTATTGCAACGAGTATCAAAACAATAGAATATCTTCAAAATTAAACGCCTACTCGGCTATAAATATATGAAGCAGGAGGCAGGAAGAGGAAAAACGATTATTGCGATTTAATTTTCAGTGTCTTAATTCAACAAAATTAATAAATATGAAATTACAACACTTGTGATCGTAACAAGCGCTATTAAAGAGTTATATTTTTAACGTTATTTATGTACTCATGTTAATAAAACTGTCAATACTAAGTACTGCCAACTGTAAATACGCAAGTGCCCGTACACATGTTAATAAAACTGTCAATATTAAGTACTGTCAACTGTAAATACGGAAGTACCCGTACTCATGTTAATAAAACTGTCAATACCAAGAACTGCCAACTGTAAATACGCAAGTACCCGTAGTCAGATCGCAAACTTCAATCATGGTACTATCCAAACTAGATTCCGTGCTTTTTTGGACGTGTTAAGCCATCAGGGTCAGCTCCTTACCTACTTAACCAGATCAACTGAAGGTAAGACTGTAAGGATGGCACATTTGGCAGGGAACCTTCCTCATACGCCACAGGTGGGTTCAATCCCAACCCTAGAAAACATTCGTGGCATAAACACTTGTGTTTGTTCAGTATCTGGGCGTAATGTATGTATTGATGTATTTTATATTTGTGTTTCCTCTGTTGTCTGATATCTGCAACACAAGTGCTTAAGCTACTTACTATGGAGTTAGGTCAATATATGAGATGCTGTGTGAATTTTCGCTGCTATCGCTGTTCGCTATTTTTGCTGTTCGCTGTTTGCGCTGTTGGCGGTTTTTGCTGTTCGCTATTTTCACAATTACCGACTTTTGCTGTTTTCGCTGTTCGCTGTAAGTAAGTAAGTTTTTTGCTGTTTTCGCTGTTTTTTCAGTTCGCTGGTTTTGCTTTTTCTGTTTATTTGCTGTTCGCTGTTTTTTGCGGTTCGCTGTTTTTGCTATTTTTTTTATTCGCTCTTTTTGCTGTTTCGCTGTTAACAAAGCCTACCTCCACTTATCGATAGTACAAAAAACGCTACCCACCTCTACTTCCCACTATGATTGGACAAATATTTCAAGTGGTAGCGTAATCAAGCAGGGTCGATGTGAGTTGAGCAAGATTAATTAATGCTCCGAGCATCAATCATTGGGCGAAGATTCCTCGCGGTGGCAGACGTTCGCATTTCTCCTGTTCAGGGGTTGCGCGCTTGTAGATGGGGTAGGTGTTTTCATTGAGTTTATGGTGTGTAGAATACATTCATTATCACAAATTTATCTATATTATCTATCAATTAATTTAACCACACCTCAGTATGTATAACTTTAACTAGATTATAGAACGCTAGTGTTCTTGTCGTGATGACAACGGCAGTTCTATAATCATTTCTCAAATGTTTCGCCTTTTCAGTTTACCATAAGCCTTAATAGTACCCTTGCGTTTGCTTATAAATTTCTTTATTTATTTGTTTCTTTGCCTACACTACGATACGATCTATGATCTGTGTGTAGCTTGGGTTTGTGATTAAATAAGCGTGAAAAGTGGTCGTACGGTCTAATCCAATACTAAAGCACGATTACATTTGCCGACCTGTTAGGCAGTAGCCTCCGTAACGTTTTCTTCCATTAATATCCAAAAGTTTTCTGGAAATAACATCAAGGATAAGAACACCTTGTTATATCTACTGTCAGTTGCTGTTGTATGCTACACGTATTCTGTTTCTATGCAATTAAGAATATCTATCTCACCCCACAGCCTCTTGTATTCTTCATACATAGACCAATGAACCGCCGGCACTTATTAGAAGCCAGTGTCACGTAAGTGTGATTTCCTCCCAGCCATTTTATTTTATTTTATGTATATAGGTAGGTAGCAGGCGAGCAGGCGGATCACCTGATGGTAAGCAATTGCCGCCGCCCATGGACACTTGCAACACCAGTGGAGTTACAAGTGCGCTGCCAACCTTTTATTCCCTCCCCCCCCCCCCCCCCCGTGTGGGCCTCCGGTACCCTCACTCACTCGGCGAAACACAGCACAGGGGCTGCTTCACGCCGGTTTTCTGTGAGGCAGTGGTATCACTCCGGTCGAGCCGGCCCATTCATGCCGAAGCGTGGCTCTCCCACAGTTAAATTCGGACCGGAATAGCATTGCGAGCTTCGTAGCTTAGCGATTGAGTTTATATCTGCATTGATGCCTCTACCCACTGATATATGTTTAATAGATCTGTAGTGCAGTGGACTGCGTGTGCCAATAAATACCAGATAACATTAATCTTCTTTGTGGCCCGCCCTCACTTTGGGGCTTAACTCAGACCGGTACCAATAGATGGCGCTGATAGTAGATTACATCACGCAAACGTTTCGTTTTTAGGTTAATTTATAAGCCTTAATGTTGACTATCCAATCAGTCAGTTAAAAAACAAAGCACAACCTCTTTGCTACATAGTACGTCATAGTAAACGTTTTATTACAAACAAATTGCGGGAAAAAATTTGAGAAAAACATACTTACCTACTTTGTAAGAAAAAGGCCAGGATGCTTGTAAGAAGTTTAGGGGCGAAACAAAAGTTTGCCATAAAAGGACGTGACAAATATTTTTATAAAGGTCACTCTTTACTGATGTGTCGTATCGGCTATAAAACTTTTTATTAATAGCTATGCTATAAAACGTATCCATAGTTTTCGTTTTAGTAATCAGGAATTTGTTGGGCATTAAATATTTTATGATCTGCCTGTTTCTAATATGTTTAACGACAAAAACTCGCTACATGCGGGTACGAGGGATTGTTGCTAATAAAGGGACCCTTAATTTCTATTAAAGCATTAACTTTATTAGGATTATTTGTAAATCATTATTAATTTTGGAACTTTATATAATCATTAATGATAAGTTTTAGTGTTTTACCTAAGTCACCAAGTATGCATGAATGGAATGTAAAAAAGATAGGTCATTTCTACATTCCATTCATGCATAGGATTTTTAAAAGTTACGGCTGCACTTAGAACCTCAAGATACCTCAAGGTTCCCATGCCAGGTCAAAATCTCTACCTGTGCTTTTTATGTGATAAGTGGCAGACGAGGTGACGGATCACCTGATGGTAAGCGATTCCCGTCGCTCATAGACACCTGAAACACCAGTAGAGTCACCTATTTTTGTTAAGAAATTTTCAGTGTCAGCCCGAAGTATGGAAGTTAGCGGACTTGTACCTACCCCCATGCTTCGGAAAGTGAGTTAAGCCGTCGACCCTGTATACTAAAAATAGATTAATGGATAAGTGGATCTCCTTTTGCTATTTTGTAATTAGTCGCTTACATCTTAATATAGGTAGCTAAGTTTATCTTGCTTACATAAGCACTAGACAGTGATCCTAAGCTAATGTTAACATAATATGCAGGCTAACCGAGATATAACTATCCCCTTCACTTCAATATCAGGGCAGACCCTGAATATATTATGTGACAAACATGTTTAAGCTTGATGTATACCAGCCAGAATACCAATATACACTATGCTAAATACAACTTAATAGTATTCAAATAGTTGTATATTAATAAACTCACTATTTGCACACGAGTTGCTTTTTATAGTCGCTGTTTGCGAATTTTTGAAGTTATAGTCCGAGACAAGAAAGTGTAGTTATGACCTTGAGTGCGCAGAAACCAATTTTGATAGAAAGTCTTCTTTTTTACAAGTGCGCAAAATAACGGTCATCGCTATACTTTCATGCCTCCAGCTATAGTAATTTTATTTCAACTTCCTACACAAAATACGTGTACTATACTAAGTTACTTCCTAACTTTGTACGAAAAGTTGAAGTTTTTAGCTAAATAATGATAATTATCATTGTAACAGTCAGTCAGAAAAATTGTTTCAACCCCCTTTCCCCCGATTGGGCTTCACGCTAGTTTTTTGTGAAGCCGTGGTATCACTTCGGTCGGACCGGCCCATTAATGCCGAAGCGTGGCTCTCCCAAAGTATTAAATATTGGTGTTTGTTTCCAGTTTAAAGGAGTAGAACAATTTTTTTTTGTAGTATAGCTGTTCTCAAATTTTAGAGAATTAAAAAGGGACAAAGAAACAATAATTGAAAAGAATATTAAATGAATACTTCAGTAAGTAAAAATGTCTTTGGTACCATCATAAAAACAAACTTCAAATCTATTTATTTTCTAATTCTCAACGACAGGTAGGTATTCGGATGTTTATCTTACGAACAAGATAGCTTTTTTTATTCTTTCTTTCGGAATTACCGGTAGTTTTTAATTATATTCCAACAATACAATTATATTATTATATTCAAATGTAATAACAAGTGTGTGATTTTAGACTCAATTTAATATCCTGTTGAGACTGAGACAGTTTTTTGAGGAAATAGACAATTACGAAAAATCTGACTAATTAGATATTTTATACTTTTAACGAAAAAACACATTTACATTTTCTTTTTTTACGTAATAGCGGACAAACGAGCAGACGGCTCACCTGATGGTAAGTTAGCACCGCCGATCACCATGTGCGACACTTGTGGCATCACAGATGCGTCGCTGGCTCTTAAGCAATAATTAACTTTATTATTACTTGTCGCGTGTTAGAAATATTGTATTGCATCTTGAAAAATCCAATTTACTTGGATCTAAGTCTGTAATGTTTTATTTTCTTCAAAAATATCATATTTTCGCCACAATCAGTGTAAATAGGTTGGCGGCGCTAGTTTCATTCGTGTAGCCCCTTAAGGAAGGAATAAGCCCTATTCCTGAAGATCACTAGGTCGTATAAGCTCGGAAACACCGTCGTTTCCAGCTGATTTATTTATTTAGTACATTTCCATGAATCGTAAGATTAAAGTAATAACTTAACTTAGTCTCTAGATGCTACTAATAGCAAAAGAACAGCGGGTCTGACCGTTCAGGGAGATAAGAGGTTGCTTTTATGGCGACCTTAAGTGCTTTCTGACCCCCATTTTGTTTTTCAATCCTGGACAACTACTCCCAAAGGCCTCTGGGCCACCTGCGGTCCTCTGCCCAAATGCGAATTTGATTTTTCGATCCCTTTTCACGCGTGTGCATTTGTGATTTTCGGAGACCCTTTTTTAATGAGTTTCAGCATTATTTTTAGAAAAAGCTCAGTGTTCTGTATGGACCTAACTTGAATAAAGATTTTTTCTATTTCTATTTCGTCTTCAATTCATCTCTTCCATGTTGCTATGCCTGTCAAGACGCATATGTACAAACTGTGTTCCTAGTGTAACATCTGTATCATGTGCAATGCAAATCTTCTATACTATTTATAAAGAGATAACTTCTATAGACAACGACAAGGCTTATAGGTAAACCGAATACACGAAACGCTTGCGCGATGTAATTGGACACAGCGCCATCTATTGGCTCATTTCTGAATTACGGTCCCGAAGCAAAGTGAGGGCGGGCCACTAGTAAATAAATAAATTAATAACAAGTAAATTTCATATGGACATAACTTACGTACCAAATCAAATTTCAAATATATAGGTACCTACACAGGTTTGAATTATACTATATAGGTTGTATCTGTAATCATTTACACCTCTTTAACCACGTATTCTACCAATAATTCTTAACAACATTGTTCTTTGACTTTTGGAAATGTGTCTAAATTTTTTTGGACTCTCCATACAAAATGGCCAAGTTACCAACCACGACATTCTGCATGAAAAGTTGTTTGCGAATTTCAAAAAGTCACTTAACAAATAATGTCCAAAATGATTAGTGCTTTAAGGGAATGAAATGTCTACAGATACAGCCAGTACTATATTTTACAATTAGTTTCTATGAAATATTTAAACGTAAGTAAAATTTTTATCAATAACAGGAGCTTTGAGCAACTCCGCATGCGGGAACAAAGAAGGCAGTCTATAATATTCTTTGTATTTTTTTAGGTAGTTAATCGCCCGATTTATAAAAGCAAAAAAATCTAAGCAAGACACTTATAGACAGCACAGTGGGCAATATTAGCAGTTTATCTCACAACGGACGTGTCAAGTAACAAAGTTTTTAGTTCTCTGGCAGCTGGATTTATCGTCTAAGCTGGCTTAGCCGAATCTCAAAGCTTGGCACTAGGCCAGGCTAAAGATTGGAAAGGAAGTTAGTAAGCATATCAAACTTGTTACTTTGGAGCATCGGTAGTGCTGTATACATATTAAAAAAAGAAATAAATATCGCACAGTGGCACAATTCAAGGTGATTTGACGGTCAAAATTCACCGATACAATGTCGTGAAGCATGTGGCCAACCAATTGAAATGTCTGATTGTAAATCACTTTTGGAATTGGAATTCACACAAATAAAATATTATTTTCCGTGTTTTTTTTTTGTTATTTCGAATTATTAATTTGTATGAATAAAAACTGTCGTGAGGAGGATCACGTCACAATAAAAAAACAGACTAACGAGTTGTTAAAATTAAAAATATAATAGGTTACATACTTTAATGCATCTAAAAGTTTCGTTAGAAATTATAATCAGATATTTTTTCCAATATACCTAATATTAAAAAGATTTTGATATTCTAGAAATTTAGTAAAATATCTTAGTAAATTACTTTTAAGGTTTTGATTCTAAACACGTTTCGTTGTGGTGGAGAGAATCTTAATAATTAATTTTAGAATGAAATTAAGGATTCTTGAGCGGTTTGTGGTTTTTAAATTGTTTTCAATTTAATATTTACTTTTAAATAGTCAGATGAAAGTATTTATTGAAAAATATCTCCTTGTCTGTGCATTAGCTCCAAGGTGATCTTCAAGGAGCGCATATTCTTTCCGGCAAAGCATCTTTTTCGCCTCGAGGGTCACAGTTTACCATCACGGTAGTGACCACTTGCCAAGAGATAAGCCGACAGCTGCCCTTCCACCAGTCATATAACTCAATCATAAAATCGGTCTCATTCATGTTCCCAAGCAAGTTGACTATAAGTAGCCCGCCCTCACTACCGTTACGGATTGTTATTAGTTTCTTGAGTAAAACATGGCGCTATGCGTAGATTACATACATTGCGCTTATCGACACTGTACCGCGAGTAACGTGAGAAGAAAAAGGTAAAGAACAAGCCCCGCACACTTGAACCGCAAAATATGTTGCGGAAGCATTTCATCTTTTTAATAAACTTAAAGCCTGGTGGTTTTTAATATAATTTACCTCTTTATAAATAGCATAGAAGATTCACTGAAAACACGTTGTGTATAACCTTTTCAACCTCATTCAAATATGAACCTTATAGTCCTGGCAAAAGAGTCGAAGTGTTTACATTTTCTTGTAACTGTACACTCCTGAATAGTCCGTAAAGTGGCGAAGTCGCGATTAATACTGTGACTCAACATGACACGAGTGTCAGCAGGTGGCGCGCAACGCCCTTGCACAGGTCGAACACGCCACGGTCATCAGATTGGGAGACTCGGGTACACGAATGCGATGTAGTGTAGCTGGATACGGCAGAAATAAAATATTTTAATGGCATTGTCAAGCTAAATTAAGAGTTATAAGAATAATAATATGGCAAAATAACCTCAACCTCAGATTTGAATCTTACGGCCACTTACCATCAGGCAGAGTGAGGTCATCGTGATTGTCTTCAATATAAAAAAAATACACCAGTGTCTAAATAACTTGTCGTTGACTACTGACAAGCTAATGAAACATGCAATAAAAAAACTTATCAAGCGACTACCGTCTGACCTTCGCAGCTCTTTAACGTGTGAACCAGGACCAACTGAATCATGGTTATCTACATGTTTAAAAAAAAAGTTGAAGCAGGATTTCTCTCTGTGTTTTAAGTAGCATTCTCTGGTTTTGAAGGCCAAAACTCGTGCATCATCTCCTGGCATGCCATTTATGCCAGACAGTTGCACATACAGTGAACTCTGCAGCTTACCGATAGCGCAGTTGTTGTTGCGGAGTTTTGGGCTGGGATAATTTTATATCTTAATGCCATCGACACTAGAAGAAGAAAAAGACTCGTTTGAGCTAGTAAAGTAAGGTTTTCCCTCACCGCCAATGAAAGATACATTAAACATGAAGCGTGAAGCAGTGCATGCGCTGTGTTTTGATGCGTGAGTGAGGGTACCGGAGGCCCAATCCAAGGGGGTAAATAAATAAAAGGTAAGCAGCGCACTTGTGACACCACTTGTATTGCAGGCAGGTGTCCATGGGCGGCGGGAATCGCTTTTCATCAGATGATCCCTCCACCAGCCCATGGTCCTTCCTACCGTCTCGGCATACGGACCGAATCTTGGGAGACGCTCACCAGGTACTTGCTAAGGGCTCTTTCCCCGGTGCGTTTCTTCACTCCCTACAAAGTCTGTGTCTTTAGCCCATCATCAGATGATCCGTCGGCTCTGCCACCTATATCATAAAAACACAAAAGTCTCATCCAGCATCAGACCATCTGCGATAGTTCCAGCGTGATGGATGGCGCGAGGTATCGGGAGGAGCGCTGCCGGATCATCGTGTCCGTGATTGATTGCGGCTGGAGCCAGCTTCTTGGCTGCCTTATTATGTACCATTTGATGCCTTGTTTTGCTTTACCAACTAGTTCCGGATAATGTTAAGAAGGTTTTTGGTAGGGGATTTGTGTACTTGTAAAATGGTGAGATAAAATCTTATGCTGACATTTGAATATCTGAATACAGGTAGCTTAGAGCATTAAACCAACGGTAGCTATATTTTTAGACAAAGACACCTTTTTTTTACGTGATAGGTAGCAGACGAGCAGGCGGATCACCTGATGGTAAGCAATTGCCGCCGCCCATGAACACATGCAACAAGTGCGCTGCTAACCTTTTATCCTCTCCCCCCTCCCCCCGATGGGCCTCCGGTACCCTCACTCACTCGGCGAAACACAGCACAGAAGCTGCTTCACGCCGGTTTTCTGTGAGGCAGTGGTATCACTCCGGTCGAGCCGGCCCATTCATGCCGAAGCATGGCTTTTCCCACAATTTGCACACCTCAGTTATTACCATCGTGCTCTTGTTACAAAAACAGATAAGATTTCGAGTGTACGACTCTCCATTTATTAATTTCGTTTTAAACTTCGTATGATCTGTCCGCTTGTCTGCACCTATCACATAAAAAAAGCTACACACACTTTTGCCCTCGGAGAACCACGCTTCCCATAAATGGGCCGGCTTAACCGCAGTTATACTTCGGCCTCACAGGAGACCGGCGTGAAGCAGCGCCTGCGCTGTGTTTCGTCGAATGAGCGAGGGTATCGGATGCCCAACTGGGAGAAAAGGGGTTTGCAGGTTGGTAACGCACTTGTGACTCTGTTGATGTTGCAGGCGGCGGCAATCGCTTACCATCAGGTGATCTGTCTGCTCGTCTGCCACTTGTCAAATACAAAAAAAAACTACACACACTTTATAGTAAGTACTTACACTTCCGGATGAAAATTGTCAAGTAAGCCCCTCAATTTTCGCCGAATTGCCTTTTATAAATTTAAAGGTTTCTTAGCGTATGTACTTTACGAGGTGTTAATGCGCGAGCCACCTTCGGTTAGTGTCGTAAAGTGGAGTTATAACGGTTTTAGTACAATTTTACTGTTATGCTATAGCCCTTATACAGCCTTTCATTTGAGCACGGTTTATTGCAAGACATTTGTCACTTTAACCCTAAATTTATATCTTTTGTATATTACGGTCTTAGCACTAGTGGTTAGTGGAACTAGTCACCGTTGTTGTCATTTGCTGGTTTAGTACGTGATCCGTTGGGTGCCTAGGTGAGGACTTAATTACAGGTCCCTTTGCATGTATTATGTCTAGATGTGGCTTTCTGCGAAAGATCGCTGGTTTGACTGGATGCGTCGAGCCGAAGATAGTGAAACTTTGTGTTATGTTGAGTACCTATTTATCCCAATTATTTTATTATTTAGGTATACATTTTGTCAATAAGTTTCAAGTCCGTGGCTAACAGACTGTCGAAAATTTATTTTAATTAACTGCCTTGAAACGATGTTTTAGAAAAGAATTAAGATTAATTGAGTCAAATATTTGCTTAGGACCTCTTCAACCCTTTCGAATTGAGGAAAATTAAAGGCAAAAAGATTGATGTGTCACCTTCTACTTGGGTGGAGATAAGAATTTATAACCTGGACTTTATATATTCAGAATGCAATTAAGTTTGCTAAATTTATGTCTTAAATTTAATGCCATACTAAAATGTAGGTGGGCTGAATTTATATTGGTGCTAACTTTTGTTATAGAAAATTGGGACAAAGGTATTTATCAGAGAATTGAAAATAATGATATAGATTTCGATTGGTCGGCATCATGAAAAGAATGGTACCTATCAGGTCCAGGTGCGAACAAAGCACATTTACTTTCGCAATCTCAAATCTAAGGAAAGAGAAGCCCACGCGCGTTTTAACATACAGTTGTTTGTTATATGCTAATACGTAATATACGCTAATCTGAACCGTTCTAAGTTGACCAGGCTGCCAGCTTGCTCCTACATCACATAACACAATAATGTCTGACCACCGTACAAACACGCAACTAAATTGTCCAGATGTTCTGGATGTCACACGTTAAATAGCATACCTACGTGACACACAAAATATGAGTCGTGAGGCGATGAAACGTGTTCCGACATTTTGACCCCTGTCATGTCCTAGAATTGCTCCGTTAAGCTAAAAATATCAGCCTGTCTAAGTAAACTAGTTTACTATTTTTTTTCTATATTCTTTCAACAATGACATTGTTAAGACTTTTGCCGGAACCCCTAAAACCATAGGGCAACTGCACAAAATTCTTACTGCTTTTTATTTTAAAACTAGTGACCCGCCCTCACTTTGTTTCGGGACATTTAGTTCCACTTCATACCAATAGATAGCGCTAGGCGTCCAATGCGTCGCGCTAGTGTTTCGCTTTTCAATTAATAAATACGATTTGTCAGTGTCTATAGAATTAAGCTCTTTATAAATAGTAGAAAAGATCAAATTCTTAACACTTTATTATAACGCGGAGACTGAAGTTAGTGCTGTTTTCAAAATAGTGCTATCACTTTTGACACTTCTGTAACAAAAGTGGCCAGCATCAATTTTAAACTAAGACTAACTTCTAACTACGTTTTGTAACAATGTGCTTAGTTTTAAGTAGGCACGTTGTTGGAAGATCATAGAAACTTACCTAAGTGATTAATATTTTTAACTTTTTCTAGATTAAAGACAGAAAATTGTCTCATAAGGTTTAAATTACTATTCTTCTTACCTCCAAAACTAAATTCTTTGTTCACCTACGTCTTTATCCCACCTAAACTCAGTTCTTACACTGTTCCAGAACTTTCTGAATAGCCTGCATACTAAATAGGTATGGCATTAATTTATAGTTGTTCGGGTAAAATTCTTATCTAGTTTTTGCTACAGTACTAAGCTGCACTGCATGAAACTTTTTATCAAGATATTTTGTAGATACATGTGATGATTACAAAGATTTAACACATCAAAATGAAAGACTACTAGCAATGAATTGATTAAGTTATTATTATTAAAAGTCCCGTAGTGTCCCGTAGTGTCTATTGGCTGAAATTATGATGATTACGGATTAGCGCTCAACAATAGGAGTGTTAAATTAGTTACTATGGGAATAACTATTATGGAATTAATGAATTAATCTTCTACATTGGGAGCAAGCGGACCTTTTCTTACAGACACACACCTCAATTTTATTTTATATCAGGCAAAAATAAAACACTTACTTACTACGCTGGCTCAACGACCCGAAGTGGATCTTGACCTCTGACACGAGACTTCGCCATCCGGTCCGGTCTGTTTTCGGCCACCTGTCACCAGTCCAGCCGTTGCAGGTGGGAGATCTTTATCGATCAGAGGACCAATTCTCATTCAGGGACTAAGCGACCAGGGGCCAATTCTCGTGCACTCGACATTGAAGTTAAATTAGAATTTTGTGTAGGATGAATGTATAAAATCTCTAAATTCGACTTCCATATCGAGTGCACGAAAATTGGCCCCTGGTCGCTGGATAGACCAAAGTGAAAAAACAATATAAATAAACATGGCTTAGAAGCAACATAACTCGAAACACGATAAAGGTCAAATGAGTATGTAGCTCATCTGACCAAAGAACACGACTTATTTATTGGCGTCGAGATTACCGGGGTTAAAGTCCTATCATTGACCTTGGCCATTTATTCCCGGGAACTTGGCAAGGAAGGCAGGAGAATAAGGGGCACTGGAAGCGACGATATTTTTTCCCATTGTTTTATTTTTTTATTTATTTTGATAAGTTAATGGGATTTTTACATAGAGAACCAAAACGTTATCAAAAGCAACTAGTTAAGTTAAGCACATTTAGTAAAATACTAAGTATCTTAAAACTTTTCAATACTCCAGCAATTTCCAATTAGGTACGTACCTAACTGCTACTTGTACGCGATTTAAAAAAATCTAACTACTCTGTGCAATGGTCCTTTACATTAAAATCAGTCAAGTGGCTGAACAATCAGTCATCCCCTATTTCTCTACCTTAGGGCTGGATTATTTTCCAAACTGTTAAGCGACTTTTCGACTTTGTAAAAAAACTAATGTACGCAAAAAACTTTCAACTTTCATAAAAATTACACGCGTGGAAATTAGATTGTCCTCCGCTTTTTTATAGGTTAAATATTGCATACACTGAACCCTATCTTACTTGAATCGAGTGATAGTTCGAAGACGAGCATGCACTTCTGGATTTTTCAAATCTATGTAGATATATCAATCATAATGTGAGGGAAAACATCGTGAAGAAATCCTTATGTTTCGGATAGTTTCTGTAACAATGTAACTAGATTACAGATTGGTCTGGTTCCCCTGTAAAATGTCTGCGAAGGCCAGACGGCAGTTGCATCTTTGTAATTACCAGACTTCCCAAATCCCAAGTCATAGTCTAAGCATTACCCGATCTCACAGAAAACCGGCGTGAAGCAGCTCCTGTGTTGTGTTTCGCCGAGTGACTGAGGGTACCGGAGGCCCATCGGGGAGGAAGGGGATAAAAGGTTAGCAGCGCACTTGTTGCATGTGTTCATGGGCGGCGGCAATTGCTAACCATCAGGTGATCCGCCTACTCGTCTGCTACCTATCTCATAAAATAAATCTCTTCAGCGACAACATTAGACGCAAACCAAACAAGAGAATTAGAAATGTATACCTACAATATTGATGAGACTATCGTCAGCTCATGGCGAGTTAAGCACTTACGAAATTCGTCGGCTTAGTAAGGGGTTCGGCTAGTATAATTGGTAGTACAGCCACCCGGACTGTGGAAGGTTGTGGGTTCGAGTCTCACCTGAACCCCCTGAGAATTTTTAAGTGCAATATTTACTTAAGAATAAATTGCAAGGGATTGCTATACCAAAAATAAAAATTAAACATTAGACGCAACCAGCAACTATACGTATCTTCTCCTTAGTGTGTGAACTACACGCTAAGATAAGACAATGAACCTATCTAAAAAATACTGAACACATCCAGTACAACTATTTACACCCATAGGTGTTACAATCAGTAAACCAGTCACGTTTTTGTATGAATTCAGCGGCCTAGGAGGTGTCTCCCCTTTCCTTGTAGGGGATTCCGACATGTGGAATTTATGTTTTTTTGTACGTCATGTGCGTACAGGCCCGTACAAATCCGGCCATGTATCTATTGACTCAGGACAAGAGCGATGGAAAGACAATATTTGTTTGTGAAATTGTGACTATGATCCTGGGGAAGTATAGCTGAGACGACTAAAATGGGGTTCAGACTGTATATTTTATATACGATGTGAATACCTCTATAGATATTTTTAATCCATGAAATGAAATTAGGAAAAACGAAACTACGAAAAATTGCTTACCACCAGGTGATCCGCCTGCTCGTCTGCTACCTATCACATAAAAAAAAATCACATCTTCTTCGAAGACATGTGAGATATTTATCGGTCTAATTCTGTTAGTCTATTGCTTATTTCTATGCTCTTTATTGATATATTAGTTACACAAAACAGATACAGTATGTGCTATATGCCTAATGATGAGACATTCATCATGACATGCTAGCTAAGCTTCAACATTTAGGCAGTAACTCCACTAACAAGTGTAAACAGCTTAACATGGCAGCATCGAAGCATTCATAAAAAAAATAATCTAAATACAAATTAAGTCATGTCATTATTACCGTTTTGATTACCGTTACAAATTATTTCAAATAAATTTATGGTAGTCCTGAATGAATGCTTCAGAATTAATTAGAACTTACAGCAGTAACTAGTTTCGTATTCGCGTCCATTATGATGAAAAAAAAACTAAATATACCTATACAAACTGTGTAGAGAACAGCGGAGGCTCCGAGAGCTAGGCTTGACGGATAGGCTAAGGTCAACGCCATGTGAAGATGAATGCACCTACATGTTTAGAAAATAACTTATTTATAAAAGTAATAAATTTCATTTATATAAGATTTCATTATCATTTATTTCAAACCGAAATAGAGGTTGTGCGAAGGATAAACGACATAACGTCTCTCGCGTCTTATTGCCTCTACTCTCCAACGCTTCGCTCCCGACATGTCCAAGTAGACTGGACACCCAAAAGCTATTTCATATTTAAAATGCTGGCTGCTTCTATCAAAAGTATGTACCTTACTTAATATTCTGCCCGTGTTAGCCAATTAAAAAGTTGGTGACACTTTGCTAAAGGATTAAACCGAAACTTTTTCTAAAATAATGCGACTATGAAAAAACATGGTCAAGCGTGCCCTAATTACTAAACAGGGTATTGTAATTAACACTGAAAGTATGCACACTGTAGGCACGTTTTTAATACTAAAGATAAGATTTTTTGGGACCACTTCTCTTTTTTAATGTATGGGATTTCGTCTTATTTAAATAAACTCAAAACTGAAACTTTAAAATATTAGATTTTTTTAAAGTACCTATAAAGAGAAAATCTTAAATTTCTTTGGACGATAGGCAACGCATCAATGACATCTCTGATCTTTCTCATGTTCTCGGGCGACGGTTATTGCTTCATCAGAGAAAAGAATTGAATCACATAAAAAACATTTCCCGGTCATCGGAAGAGCGATTATGAGAGTAATATGATGCAATCCGTCTTATGCGACCAAATCCAATCCAGTTCATTTCATCATCATCATCATCATTTCAGCCAATAGACGTCCACTGCTGGACATAGGCCTCCCCCAAAGTTCTCCACACAGATCGGTCCTGTGCCACCCGCATCCAATGGACTCCCGCGACCTTCACCAGATCGTCGGTCCACCTGGTGGGAGGCCTGCCACGGCTGCGGCCTCCTGCAGGTGGCCTCCACTCAAGGACCTTTCCACCCAACCCCATCAGGGATTGATTGGCGTGAAGGTAATTAATTATCTTTAACCACGACAAACTTTTCAATAATTAATTTATTAGTTTTCATTGATGTTATTATGTGAGTTTATCTATAACTTTTATTTAAATCTGACCATTATCTCAACGATAAAGAAAAATAATTGTCATACATAGTTGTAAGTTATTTTGCTCAAATGAAACTCTGCAACTTATTACTATTTGAAAAGAGTAACTACTAAGTTTCTTGCTGATGTCTTCTCAGTAGAAATCTACGTTTCGAACCAGCTGTATGGACATAACTTGAAAAAAGATTTTTTCTATTCTATTCTAATATCAAGGTCATCTAGAACCGATTTTTCGTGTGTACATTGTGTTGTAGTTATCTTCTCCGTCAAAACCGTCATCCTCACGGACACAACCAGTATCTACATGTGCGAACCGATCCTATCCAGTTCATTTAACATCATAGATAGTTTGGCGTTTGATTTATTATAACTATATCGAAATCTTCAACATCAAAGATCATCTAGAATCGATATTTTGTGTCTGATTACATTTTGGTGTGGTTATCTGTATTGACGTTACCTTCTCCGTCAAAACCGTCATCCTCACGGACACAACCCGTATTTATTTGTGCGAACCCATCCTATTCAGTTCATTTAACATCATAGATAGGTTGACGTTTGAATTATTATAACTTTGTCGGAATTTTCAACATCAAATATCATCTAGAATCGATATTTTGTATCTGATTACATTTTAGTGTGGTTATCTGTACTCACGTTACCTTCTCCGTCAAAACCGTCATCCTACACACAACCCCTAGCTACTTATGCAAACCCATCCTATCTAGTTCATTTAAATCTTATTAGGTTGGCGTTTGAATTATTTCAACTATGCCTATCGAAATCTTCAACATCAAAGATCATCTAGAATCGATATTTTGTATTTGATTACATTTTGGTGTGGTTATCTGTACTCACGTTACCTTATCTGTCAAAACCGTCATCCTACGCGGACACAACCCCTATCTACTTATGCAAACCCATCCTATCTAGTTCATTTAAATCTTATTAGGTTGGCGTTTGAATTATTTTAACTATGCCTATCGAAATCTTCAACATCAAAGATCATCTAGAATCGATATTTTGTGTCTGATTACATGTTGGTGTGGTTATCTGTACTCACGTTACCTTATCTGTCAAAACCGTCATCCTACGCGGACACAACCCCTATCTACTTATGCAAACCCATCCTATCTAGTTCATTTAACATCTTATTAGGTTGGCGTTTGAATTATTTTAACTATGCCTATCGAAATCTTCAACATCAAAGATCATCTAGAATCGATATTTTGTGTCTGATTACATGTTGGTGTGGTTATCTGTACTCACGTTACCTTCTCCGTCAAAACCGTCATCCTACGCGGACACAACCCTTATCTACTTATGCAAACCCATCCTATCTAGTTCATTTAACATCTTATTAGGTTGGCGTTTGAATTATTTTAACTATACCTATCGAAATCTTCAACATCAAATATCATCTAGAATCGATATTTTGTGTCTGATTACATTTGGTGTGGTTATCTGTACTCACGTTACTTTCTCCGTCAAAACCGTCATCCTACGCGGACACAACCCTTACTACTTATGCAAACCCATCTTATCTAGTTCATTTAAATCTTATTAGGTTGGTGTTTGAATTATTTTAACTATGCCTATCGAAGTCTTCAACATCAAAGATCATCTAGAATCGATATTTTGTGTCTGATTACATGTTGGTGTGGTTATCTGTACTCACGTTACCTTCTCCGTCAAAACCGTCATCCTCACGGACACAACCCGTATCTACTTGTGCGAACCGATCCTTTACAGTTCATTTAACACCAGAGATGGGTTGGCGTTTGATTTAGCCGCGTGAGCGTTGTGAGGTCCATTTGAATTATTACGTGCGGTTGATATCGGAAAGAAATGATTCACGGTACGTCTTTGAATGATTGAATTTTTAGTAGGATATTATTATTTGATTTTTTATCTATGCTCATGTCAAAATCTTCATAATAAGATCTCAAAGATACCTTTTAAAGTAAACAAGTTGTGATCTACTTGAAACTACTTACATATAGGTATTATTAAGATACCATAGATATAAAGAAAATTAAAACAAATTATATAATTAAGTATCTATTTTTTTGTCCAATATACAGTTCACATATAGTACAGGTTCATGTTCGATTTTCACATGATAGTCTTTTATAAGTACGGCCATGATGACAAGTTATATTCATCATACTGCCAAAAAGCTTGCGTTTCTCTTTGCTTTTTAGGGTTCCGTAGCCAAAATGGCAAAAACGGAACCCTTATAGTTTCGTCATGTCCGTCTGTCCGTCTGTCCGTCTGTCCGTCTGTCACAGCCGATTTACTCGGAAACTATAAGTACTACAGTGATGAAATTTGATGGGAATATGTGTTGTATGAACCGCTACAAAAATATGACACTAAATAGTAAAAAAAAGAATTGGGGGTGGGGCCCCCCATACATGTAACTGAGGGATGAAATTTTTTTTTTCGATGTACATACCCGTGTGGGGTATCAATAGAAAGGTCTTTTAAAATGATATAAAGTTTTCTAAAAACATTTTTCTTAAAGTGAACGGTTTTTTGAGATATCAGCTCTCAAAGTCGTAAAAGTATGTCCCCCCCCCCTCTATTTTTATAACTACGGGGTACAAAATTCTAAAAAAAATAGAGGTGATGCATGCTAATTAACTCTTTCAACGATTTTTGGTTTGATTAAAGTATCTCTTATAGTTTTTGAGATAGGTTGATTTAACTGTAATTTTGGTTAAGTTATTGTGCTTACACTGAAAACGATGGCTGAACCTTATAAGATAGATCAAAAAATATACTACAGTATTGTACACCTTTAAAAATCTTATATTTGCTGCTACGGAACCCTTTGTGCGCGAGCCCGACTCGCACTTGGCCGGTTTTTTAATGTGTAAATAAAGTGTCATCATCATCATTTCAGCCAATAGACGTCCACTGCTGGACATAGGCCTCCCCAAAGTTCCCCATACAGATCGGTTCTAAATAAAGTGTACCTAAGTGTAAGTGTAATTAAATGACACTTTTCTGAAATTGGTATCAAAACACTCGCAAATGCCAAAAGCTTACCAATGCTCGTTTTTTCTAACCCGGCTCGTGTTATTATTATTATTATTTATTAATACACTAGCAGCAAAAATGCTGATGCGTGTATATCACTGCACTTGTATAGTCTGTTTGTAAGTTAAACTGTCCAGTCTATTTTTAAAAGAGTTCACTGTAGGAGCACTTATCACAGTTTCAGGAAGATTGTTCCACGCACTTACGACACGGTTTGGCAAAAAGTGATATCTGGGATTGCTCGCACTTCGAGTGCGTATTATCCTTAGTGAGTGCCCTCTCAAATTTTTGTTCCCATTCATAGTGAAAATCCCATTCAGATCATTCACGTCGTAGTATCCTGTTAGTATCTTATATGTCTCAATCAGGCCGCCTCGTTCTCTTCTCACCTCCAGTGTAGTGAGACCCAAAGCCCTGAGCCGCTCCTCGTATGTCAGGTATGTTGTAGTAGCTTTTTTTAATTTTCAAAACCACAATTTTGATTTTCAAAACAGTTTGTTGTCATAAAGGTTTAATTTACCAAGCGGTGGTTCGGGTCGTAAATTAAATCATTGTAAAGCTGTCACACCCACCGATTTTATTGGTTCGGGTCGATGTCGGGTAGGGCTCGAAGCCGTAAAGTTCAATAATTGTCTGACCCTTAAAATTAGAGTTGGTTTATAAAAGTCACGAGTGTTTCGTTATTTTTTATTGTATGTGTTTACCGCATTTGAGATTATGTTTTTTATGATAGAGGCCTAACCTCTTACTTAGATAGGTCCGCATTAGAATGAGACTCGATAATGGCTCGTCTGGATTGATACCACGGCCTCACAGAAGACCGGCGTGAAGCAGCGCCTACGCTGGTTTACCTAAATGAATGGGGGGGTAACGAAGGTCTGATTGAGAGATAAGGGGGTTAAAATGTTGGCCAAATTCTTTAGACATATATTTCGGGACCATGCGCTGTGGGAATGTCAGCTGTATGAAGAGGAACGGCAACAGATGCTGAATGACTGGAACAGGAACGAGATAGGACCAGTATACCATCAAGAGATGGTCAACTCTGCAGAAGGTTTTCGACTGTGGCGTGCGTTTGCACACAAAAGCTTTGACATTTGGAAGGAGTTCGATTGATGTGGAACTGCCCGAGCGCGAGTCGTGCTGTGGTGTTTCACGCCCCATTTAGGGAGAAGTGACATTGAGATGGGCTAAAGACACAAACTTTGTACGGTGTGAAGAAACGCACAGGGAAAGAGTCGATTAATTTAAAGCATCGAATTTTTAACGATAAATCGTACCGAAAATATCGTATCGGATTCCAAAACCAATACCTATAGTTAAATATACCGTACTTACTTTGACAATATTTAGAATTAAAATAATAAAGGTGTTCTGTATGCTCGTCTGCCTAAAAAAATCTATCTATAGTCTAGCTGGGTCTATGGCTAATAGATACCTGATATATAAGTAAAGACAATAATCAGAGGTTAATAGTTAAGTGGTTTTTTATTACGGGTGCAACTTAGCCGCGGGCATGACGGAATAACAACCTTATAACTGTCCCTCCGTAGAGCACGTAACCAAATGAAGCCCTACGGCTGACCCGAAAATTCGACCTAAAAACAAGTTTTTTGTTACAACCTTAGCCCCAGGGTTTCAGTAGAATTGGCCTTACATAAACCCCTCTCAAAATGCCTCACCTCCTAAATACCTGTCTGTAACTTCTACTCTAAATAGTAAATCCATTTTGGATAGCACGAAACCACAGTTTAAGCCGTATGTACACTTAGTATAAATGCGATTACGGTGTCACGCCGATTGTTCAAACTAGCAGTTCGTGCTATCTGTAGCCAAGACTTACACGCAGACGGATTAGAATCAAAGCCACAACCTGGGTCTGACTGTATATTACATTACATAGTTTCCATTAGCAAGTAATGGAACTGAGTTAAGGATCATCCAATTGGTCTAGCTCTCTTGTCTAAGGCTGGGTTTCCATTGACGCGGCGTTGGGCAGAGCGGTGCATGAATGGCCAATCCCTATACTCCAAATATCCGCTCCGCTTCAAAGGAAACATCACGAGCGGAGAGGAGCATCATAAAATACAGTGAGCGGGGTAATAAAAACGCAGCCTAAGGGAGTCCCTAACTAACTAATCCATCGGACGTCGGTTGATGGTAGAATTGATAATTCGATTCGCGTCGATCGACTGAAGAATCGATTACTCGTCGTCGACCGACAATTGAATGAAGAATCGAATGAGCCGACCTTGATCAACGGTAAAATCGATAAGTCGACGGTAGAATCGAAAATCCGACGTCGGGTCGACGGTAGAATCGATAAGTCGACGATAGAATCGATATCAATCTATGGTAGAAGTGATACTTCGACGTAGATTGATTGTAGGTCTGAATGTGATTTTATAATCGTCCTTTTTGAGGAAAAGTATCAGCTATGAAAGTAATTATTTTACCATTTCTTTTGTAATTGAGACAGCTTTCAGTAAAATATCAATAAAAAGAGTCGTTATGCCTCTTATTTTTTTCGGTTATCGGATGCTTTCACAGAACCACAGTTTCGGCCACATTGAAATGCCGTATGGCTGTCACAAAAACAATGTTAATGAATGAAAATATATTCGATCGTGAACGTAGTAAAATACCCGCAGTTAAAATGATGTCTGACGCTTTTATGAAGACTGCTTATCTGCTCCCTCACAATGGACATCGTTGTGAATCTTAGGGGAGTCATAAGTTACATAGGTACAGCATGAGATGTCCTAACAGGCGACCAGCTAACATACAATAATATAATAAATAAGGCTTTGTAAAATAGGCAAAATATAATTAATTTCGTAGTACTTGGCGATAATAGCTTTCTCACGCAGCAGGGTGAGTGGAGCTAATCCTAGTGCTCTAGCATGGCGCAGTGCGAGTTTAGACAAACTAAGTTAGTACTTTATAAACCACTAGTGGCTCTCTTCGTTTCAGGACATTAGTTTAAATTTGAATCAATAGATGGCGCTGGGCGTGAATTAAAACGCGCAAGTGTTTCGCTCTTTTGATTAACATTCAAGCTTTGACGCTGTCAATAGAATTTACCTCTTCAAAAATAGTATGTATATCTAAATAAATAAATTACGTTAAGAATAGCACATTTTGATTCTCTAACAATCACTCAGAACTTGCATATTTAATGAAGAGCTACTATTTCTGCCATTTTGGGGGGATAATGAAAATGGATATAATAATATTTAATTTATACTCTGACATTATCGAATTAAGGGAAGCTCAAAAGCCGCGGTGTTCATAGAAACCTCCTGTAATTATGAATGATAAATAATTATAGTGATTAGCCTCGCCGAGTCAATCGAAATGTACGGGATTGGAGGTAAGTATTTGGATTATTTGTACATCTAGGGCTGTCTAGCAATCAGTAAATTTAAATAAAAATGGCCAGCTTGGGGAAAAAGCACTTGGCGAGGGGATTGACCATAGATAAATTGGATAATTAACCATTTCTGTGTTCATATATACAGGGTACTAACATCAGGGAACCGTTGTATATCTTTAACATCAGTTTTGCTAATCATTTTTCCACCTCTTGAAAAGTTGTTTCGACTTCCTAAACAAAATAATTAAGTCATGTGACTGACTTTTTTATGATACTTGATTTTAATCAATCGAATCATATTTTGCGTCAGTTTCATGTTTACGGGTACATTTTACCACAAAAAATAAAACACCTTTCTAAGGCAGGACGGTATACCCTCATGCTTTGGAAAGGTAGGTGTTATATAGTGGTTTTGTAAACCACCTTCCTCTAGATTTCCTGGGTGACTGACTTCGAATTTATTACCAAAAATCTTTGGTTTCACGCGGCTAAGAAACCAGCATCCCAAACGAGTTAGGGGAAAACTCGCCTAAAATGAACTCGCACGAGAATTTTAAGATATTTTAGCTGGTCACTGTTCTAACCTAACCTAACCAATATTTTTGTGATGATAGTACTGTCTAAACTCTACTAAACATAAAATATTGGTGAAGTTAGGTTACAGCAGTGAACTAGCAAAAAAATCTTGAAATTCTCGTGCCAGTTTTTTTCGGGCGAGTTTTCCCCTAACCTTCCCAAACGCAGCCAATATTATTTTTAAAGTGCTATCTACTAGCTACTATTGTACTAAGGCAGTTTTTTCAAAAAGTAAATGATATACTTATCTACTGTGAATAAACTAAACAAATATGTTGATAAAAGTAATGTAATTTTAAAACTTGTAGCACAATGCTCCCTGAATGGTTTGTACAACCCTAGGCTAGCTTAAATGTCGACCGCAGACTGTGAAACACCCTTGAAATGTAATTTGAAGTGATTTCAGAAAATTTGCATTACAAAATTGATGTTGATTTATTTGATTCATCTGCAGTACAATTTATACCTACGGCATAAATAAATAAATTCATGCAACATCTACTTTGACTAAATGTTGAGCTTAACTAAGTATGAGATGACTTCATCCGTACTTAGTTAGTAGCTTAACTTATGTTACAGATTTCAGACAACAGATGTATCATAAATATAATACTTAAATACATATATTACACCCAGAAACTGAAAAAACACAAGTGTGCCTCACACGAATCTTTGTCCAGAGTGGAGATCAAACCTACGACCTTTGGCGTATGAGTTGTGTCGGCGGGTACCTACTCCATGCACCTATGCAAAATTTTGCAAATGTAGTTTCTATTCGAATAGCACTGTATACCTACTAGTGTTATAGATATATTTATATTCCTACTATAATTATAATTCATTTGTCGGAATGAGCATTAAAATTTTTAACAAATTACCACAAACCCTTGTTGATTTACCCATCCATAAATTTAAATCTCAAGTTAAATCTTATTTGATGGCAAATGCCTATTATACAGTTGAAAAATACCTAAATGACAAGAATTTGTGGAAATGATAAACTGTTCACCTACACTGTGTCATGTATTATGAAATTTAAATTTTACTTAATTTTTTAAAAAAATGTATGATAACAAATTTGAAAAGATTAAGTTCTACTGAGTTTCTTGCTGATTCTTCTCGGTAGAAATTGGCCTTCCGAATCAGCAGTAGATTATAAAATTTGACATTCATAAATGTTCTGTAAAGGACTTAATTGAATAAAGAGATTTTGATTTTGATAACAGTATCAAAGTAAGTTTAAAGATCTCGAAACAATTGAACAACAAAGATGAAAACATAAACAGCTAAAAAACAAAAGAACCAACGAGAATCCATCGGACAAAATATGCGTATTTACAGTTCATTTGAGTGTAAACGCACACTCGCGTCCGGTCGTCCCATACTTCCCGTATCATTATTTATTGTTATTGTTCCGATTCCGGCATCGGCCATCGCTTAGGCATTCCACTCACGAACGCTTAAGCGATCGATCGTCAGACTTTTTGGTCGCTTTAAAACGTTCAGAAGTTGTCGCTGTGTGTGGGTTAACGAGACTTTGTTTCCGGCATGCGTTGGTGGAGAATAACAAGTCATTTTAATCTTTAACGTAAGCTCAATATAAGACACAATTTGATTTTTTTATGCATTACGTGGCAGACAAGCACACGGATCACGTGATGGTAAGCGATTGTCGCCGCCCATAGACATCAACACCAATAGAGTTACAAAGGTGCACTGTCAACCTTTTAACCCCCTTTCCCCCCGATTGGGCCTCCGGTGCCATTCCTCACTCGGCGAAACACAGCGCTGGAGATGCTTTCTGCCAGTCTTCTGTTAGGCCGTGGTATCACTCCGGTCGAGCCATTCATGCCGAAGCGTGGCTCTCCCAGGGTAAAATTTAGAGAAATATTATATTACATTTGAGAGACCGACTAAGAAGAAACAAAATGTTTTGATACAGTGTTCAATATACACTAAATGATTAAATACAGTATATTCAATATACAGGGCATATTCCAATTGTTCCAAATCCTAAACAACCCAAAATTGCGTTCCCAAATGCATGAGACGCCTCTGACTGAAGAAACAATATCCAATCAACTCCCAAAACATTCGAAACAAAAACATATACCCTTACTAAATGCTTACATTCATTTAAATTGTTGAAATTCGTTCGCGTGTAATAAACCTGTTAGTTCCCTTCGGCCGGTCTGCTGTTTATTTTAGTTAGGGCATAATATTTGACATTTATTCGGGACTATTGCTCTGGGGTCTTGAATTTCTCGGCTTATTGAGAATGCTATTGGACATGGGATGATGTATGGCTTTTGCTATACATGACTGTGTTTTGTAAGGAACGTTTAAATCGCGGCAAATGGCCTACCAATTTGCCGCTCAGAATGTTGAGTTTCATTTGGATTTTCTACGAATAAAACCAATGTAAAGACGCCTTACGTTACTAAGATCTTTCTAATTTCCTTTTTTTTTCATATGGATTCTACTCCTCTGGTGTGAGAGTAGTTTGCCAATGATATAGATTGATAACGATTCTGAATACGTGAACAACCGAGTTATTTTCGTGGCTTAAGGTTTGCAAAAGTGACATGGACGCCGCCAAGGGAGGATTTTGGGGGTTGAAATTAAACCTCCTTCCTCAGAATACTTAATCCTGGATGCGTCCATTGAAGACCTACGCCTATCAGTCCTTATTACGAGGCATACCAAATCTTACACCATTTTTTTTGTTTTCCCAGGGGAAACTATCATCCTGGGGGACGTGAAGTAAGGTTTTTCAACCCATACTCATGTCTCCTCCCCACTCTGGCGATGAGGGAGCGTCGCTGGGGATTTAGTCGGTATGTCTCCGGTCCCTCCCGGAGGAGAGCCCGATATAAGCCGCCTGTCCCCCGGGCAGGGTCTACATAAGGAGTCGTTAGACTAAGTTGGCCCACTTCGGATCAGTGGCATTCCCCAGCGTCAACCAAAAAAAAGGGGGAAAATATCTTGACCTTCACCTTGTCACATGTGGGGGGCAAGGTGGTGTGTGGGACTTTTCACGAAACTTTTCACGTACCAAATGATCTACACAGATCAGTCGCACAGTCAATGTACCGGCTATAGGTAAGTATAAATCATACAGTAGGTACGACCTCCTTCATTAAAACTTTAGATTCAAAAGTGAAAACGTTACCGAAATCGCAAAAGCGGATTAAACGGGGAGGTATAGTCACCTACCTAATCAGAATCGGGACCAAATCGAACAAAAGCAATATAACTTTCCTTATTGAGTAGGTACATTAAGTATAAAATGCGAATCGGTCAGACGTGTAATTAGGCTGGAAACCTTTTGTTTTTTGCCAGTTTATATTGGTACAACCAGGGATTTTATTGTGTGGTTAGAACGGAGGCTTGACCAACACAACTTATCTCCACACCCATGATTATCCACAAATTTTTTTGGAACCTAAAAAGGGTATGCCATCCTTAGCGACGGACATCTAATAGTTTCACCATGTAAAAAAAAAATACCCTCCAACCAATTGGGCTACTGCTGCTTAACGATCAGCCACGTTAGCAGGATATATTAAAGTGCTCAAGTGTGTATGCAAACACTGGTGCTCTCTCTATTCCCTTACCCTCTTATTTCAAGGGACACATTCGATGATACGCCCGAAGTGGGATTAAGCAGGACCAACGGCTTAACGTGCTTTGCGACATCATATTTGATGTAGGTGAGTCATTATAAATCTTGCAATCAGCGTGATGACTGGTCCTTATTATCAATACGATAGAGTCCTCATTTTATCAACCTAGTCTCATTTATAAATCCTGAACAGAAACCCAAAGGTGGGAATTAGACAAATGTGAGTTGGACTGTTTTATTCCTCAAAGTTCGGCAAACGGGAGGAACCAAACTTCTAACAATGATCATTGTTACTGGCCAACACTTACCCGCATCTGGCGGCTTCGGAAATGTGCCGATAGGTACGCCATCTATCGTAAGTTTACCACTAGATAGATATCTAACATTTATTTGAAGATACTTTGTTTGGATTTACTCTGTTGCGATCGAGATAAATTGGAAGTTATAACAATAACATGTCGATTATATTATTGATAACATTAGAGTATTTAGGTCGCTCAGAGGATAAAAATACGCTTCTGAAATGGAAATATTTAACTTCAAATGCAAGCATGAAATGTGTATATCTTAATTTTCGTATGTGGCTATGGTAATCAATTATGCGTCATTACGACTATGAGGAAAAATGTCGTGAAGGCACCTGCATATTTTGGTAAGTTTTTCAAGCTGTGGTTGATGTAATGAACCGTTTGGCGCAATTGCAATGGTTTGAGCGCCGGTTGAGACGCAAGGGCCCCGCTGGTTCGATTCCCGCACCAACACAAATGTTTGTTGATGAAACTGATTGGGTGTTAGTGGTTCTTTCGTTGTTTCTGGTCACCTTAGTTTAGGACCAGGACAAAGTGATGTTGTCTCAATTTAATGATTCTGAAGGTCAAACGGCAGTCGCTTCATTATAATTACTAGACTCCCCCAATCCTGAATCATGGTCTAAACGTACCCAAGGCCCCAAAGTGACAGCTTCATATGCAACCGGAATCGCATGCTAACGATGAGAGAACCAGACTGAATCAATGCCTATAAATGCAGTATTTGCTACCATTTTATCGAGCAAATGCTTGTTATTCACAATGCTTTCATTGCACTCCGACAATAGACAGACATACCTGTGCTATTAAGTGAGGGTTGGATCCCTCGTCCTGCCGGGAGGTCACGTTTCAAAAGGCAACGTGCATTGATCGCTAGCCTCGCCAATTTTTTTTATAGTATAGGAATGCAAACGAGCAAGCGGGCACCTGATGGTTAGTGAACACCGCCGCCCATGGACATCAGCTACACTAGAAGGAGTGCGGATGCGTTGCCGGCCCTTTAGGAAGGTATAGGCTCGTTTCTTGAAGATTTGGATGTCGGTTCGGAAATACCGCTGCGGGAAGTTGATTCCACAATGAGGAGGACAATGGACACTTAATTACATTTAACATCGTGAGGTATATAAAATTGCACATAAGTCTGATGAGTACGAATCGTTTAGGTTTGTTATCACATTTAACTGGAAGGAAAATGTTCTTAATTTTTGAGAAGTAAAAACCTGGATTCAAAGGTTTTTATATGTGCTTACAATACACGGAAATATATTGGCTATTTTACTGTACGAATCGATGCAGTCACCATCATCATCAGCCGGGTAGAATGAACTGTTGAGCATAGGCCTCCTTCCTTTTATGCCAATGTAGCTGGTCCTGAGCTGCTCGGATCCATGTAAGCCCTCTGATTTTGACAATGTCGTGGACCTATCGTGTCACCGGACGACCTAGATTTCGTCTGCCGGTTCTAGGACGCCATACAGTCATAACTTTGCTCCATTTGCCATCACCGCATGCGTCGCGATGCAGTCATGGCGGTCATAAACCTTAAAATATCAGGAAGAATGCAAAAATTCGGTTAGTCCTTGAGGTTTGTTATCTAAATCGTTTCAGGGGCGCTAGTGAACCCAGAGGCATCTCTGTTTGGTTGAATGGGCTCAGATCTACATTCCGCTAGTGTACACAGAAACACCTGAATTCTAAATCAACGGCACTGTATAATATATTGTGATTCGACTGTGATCTAATTTCCTGAATGGAATTCATTCATAATACTTAGGCTTAAAAGTTAGCTTTGACGGGGCAAAACATAATTCGTTTGACTCTCCGGCAGTGCAAAGAGATCCTTGGGTTATTCCCATGGCCATAATATGGTAGTCTTTAAATTCGTATTCATCTGAAATTAACATCAGAATCTACAAATATTTCATTTTAGATAGAAGAGGTTCCGTATACGAGTTCTCGGTAAATTTTAAGATTCTGATGTCAATTTCGGAGGTATATAGGTTTGAAGACTGCCACAGTAATGACTATTTTATGAGAATAAACCATTGCTATTGTTGGTTGTTCTACTTCTTCAGCAGGATAAATATTTGGCCGCTATAGATAAATATATGCCTCTCCAATTTTTCTTCTGTCTTTGGTCTTTCTGGACCACGCTGGCCCAGACCTGAGCCTTGATGTCGTCGGACCATTCGGCAGTTTGTCCGCCCACACTCCTCTGTCCGCCTCTTGGTTTTTTTTAAATGGAGTAATTGTTTGTTCTATCGCATGTACAATGTGTTATGCTAATAATAATCATAGGTATCTCCTGGACCGATTCCTTCGTCTATAATTCTCAATCGTTCTAAACGACAGCAGCTCCATCCCTATCATTTTAGGGCAGGTAATACACAGAGAAACGTACTTCTCAAGAAACTTTGCTTCGTACGACCAAACTGTGTAAATGAACTTATCGTCCACTGTATTTTGGGACTGACACGACCTTCAAACTGTAGTTTGAAGGTTGTATCAGTTCGGTATCGGTTGATAGCTGTCAATAAAAGAGCATACCCTTTTAAAAAGTTGTACTGGTGTTGCCGTGGTCCAAGCATAGTGTTACCACTATCCATGAAGTGATTCGTCAGCTCTCTACCATAAAGAAAAATATGTAGATTTATGATCTGTGGCTATGTATATCTGGATGATACAATTTAGTAATATACCCATAACATGTTAAAATGTTAGTAATAACCATGTAGTATTGTCTGCCTTGCATACGTTACCCGAGAAGAGAGGTTGTTAGCTCCCATATCGTAATTACAAACAATTACATGGGAACCAGACCTACGGGATCAAGTTTACAGCTGTTATCTCAACAATTATGGGTATTCACAGTTTGAGAAACTACACGAAATGTGCAGGATTCCTCTTAATGATTTCCCTTAGCCGGGCTCAACTAACATCAGTATCTAATGCTATGGTGCACGGAGTATATTTAGACCAGGATTCAGAATTTGAGATGTATATTCCCTTGTCTAACGTAAAACTGAGTTGTTCGTAATTATAAAGTCTGGATTCATCTTTTTGGCGACGATAGCATTCTTTTGACAAATAGACTGTGTCACTAATATTTCTTCCCGTGACACCCTTCCCTTAGTAGTAGTATTCTCTGCATTTTTCTATGTTCGTATGTACCATTCGGTCGACGAAAGGGAAATAAATATGTTCAGGATAGTTCGTGATTTGTGTAACCATGATTCAGTAGGTCGGATTTCTATTATAGGCTTCCGAAGTTCAGACTGACTCCACAAATCTTAAATCAGTCTAAGCGTTCCAAAGCGGTTCCAAGCATTAAACTTTGAGCTGAGTGAATGCGATGATTCCATATGTGTATTAACACATATGGATTTTCCTATAATACATAAAACGCGAACCTACTCTAAAAATAACTCGTATAATGACATAAAGTTTGTGCAAACTCCATGTGAAAATACATTTTAGTTGTAATATTCACCATTTGTTTACATTCGAAACTTTTCGTCAAGTTTTATTAAAGAAACGCAATTTGTACTTTTGTTTTGACTGAATTTCAGCCTCTCACAAAACAACTTTCAGTTCTATTGGAACTGTTTCGCTCACAATATTGGATCCCTGAATATATTATGCTAAACGGGGGCCTTGGTCGGGTTTAATCTGAGAATTTCTTTCGATATAAAAAACACATTAAGTTTGTCCAAAGAAATTACAGTAGATCCGAATATATCAGACATCCCGCGTTAGTATTATTTTACAAAAGCATGGGAGTGACACGACCACTCAAGGAAGGGTGGAGAGATTTCACTCAAACAATCAACTTTAGGTAAATGTTATTCCTAACTTAATCAATAAAAAAATAATTACTGCACCTTATTCCCCTGTATTAGTCCTCGGGTATCCTTACACACTAGGAGAACAATATCACAGGAGATGATTCGTCGTAAGGCCCAGACAGCAGACACAATGGAAATGGTTTTATGCCTTTTAAAAGGCTTTTGGGTCTTACGACGTTACTGCCCGTTGTTTTGAGGCCGTATTATCAGCTCTTCTACAGCTTTACTATTTTTTGAGTAATTCATAACATTGCGTGTGTTGTGTGTAACGCACCATTGATGGAACAGCAGCAATGTCCATAAAAACTATGCCTTTGTTTCTATATTTTTTTCAACAGTAGCATTTTTGCTTTTACACCAGTCAAGTGTCAAAAATTGCATAAATGAGTATGCAGAAATACTTTAAAAAAATGTTTCTTCACTTTTGAACACTTAATTAATTTATGCAATTTTTGATAATTGTGCCCTTGTTTCCGGGTGGGCCTCCGGTACCCTCACTCATTCCTCGAAACACAGCACAGGGGCTGCTTCACGCCGGTTTTTTGTCTTGTTCAACCAAAGGAGCGATGTTTTTCTTGTTTTTAATCCTTATGTAACCTTGAGTATAGTTTGGAGTGGAGGGACAAAAACGTTGCAGAATACAGAAGCTCGACTTTTGTGAACTCATAAATAGCAAGGCGGCCCTGCAAAGGAATTCACTGCACACCTGCTCCTTGCAGTGAAGGTGTCATAAATTTGGACGTAAAAAGTTTATTTTACTATCCTGCAAGAAGGCGTCACTATCCATAACTCAATAATGCATGGTGTATAATTTGACTGAATTATACATGGTTTCTTTCGAGGGTAAACTGATGAAAAAAATGTTTTTTCCTCAAGAATGGGGCCAACTTTATTACCGCATAATCATTGCTAAAATTAATGATGTATTAAAAATATTATATTATTTGAGGTTTATTTCGACGAATGCATATTTGTTTTTATTTTTTATTGTACTTTACTTTTATAGTTCTTTAAATTTTCGCGTTGCATTATTTATAAGTATTTTTATGATATACGGGACCTAACTTGCTGAGAGGCAGGCCAAGGAAAAGATGGCGTGATGACTTAGACCACTTGTAGCCTATATTGTCCCACTGCCCAGCAGTGGGACAATATAGGCTAAAAGAAAATACGGGACCTAACACGAACTGTCGGACTCAGTCCGCTTGTGACCAGTCTTGTTGTAACGCAGCCAAAATGTCAAGCAATAATTACCTATAATTTTTTTCTCAAAAATTGACTTCGTCTTAATTCCCGTCTGTAATAATAATATTTAGGCATTTTACTTTCCAACAGACGTACCTTCTGATGGAAAGTGGCGATAGGATGATGACCTACATGTTTGCCTAGAAGAAACATTTACACAGATTACAGAATAATATAACAGTTAGCATCCAATACCAATTTAAAAAAAGAAAACCAAATATTTATACACTATCATTTTCTGGGTATTCAACGCCATCTCTCCCAAAACGATGGAACTATCGTCGACAGGGTGAGTTTCTTGGCTCGGCGTAATTTATGATGTCAGCGAACCCTACACTTAGTAGAAGAAACGTTCATCAAAAATTGGCATTAAAATGTTTATTAGAACTGAGAACAATAGCTTTATTTAAAGTGGGGGAGCAGGAATTAACACACTTATTCTTACACTGGACAAAGAGTTATTTACAATGTTTATTTGGCAAGATATTTTTGCAAGGTGACAATAAGTCATACTTGTACTAGGTATTTCTGTACACTGAATGCCGTGTTTGCATTGGCTTATTAAAAACCAAACAGGATTAACACAAAACCTTTAAATATTATAATTTTAGCTACTGAGTCAATGCACAAAAGGATCGCCAAATATGGGTGGGGTTTAAATTCCTACATATCACTGTTGCCAAATGCACTTACACAGGATGTGCACTATAATTGGGCATAGTTACGCAAACTAGAACGAAACCACAAAAAGTTACATTCGAAATAATTAAAAATTGGTCATAGAAAACGTAGTAGAGAATCTATTAAAATATGTTACTCGATTTCTTTCCCAAATGTGGAAGGGTTGGTTCGTGTTTGCAAAATGATAGTTACGCAAACTAGAACCAAACCACAAAGAGTTAGATTCCAAATAATTAAAAATTGGACATTGAAAACGTTACTACGTTTCAATGTCTCTATTGAAAATCTATTAAAATATGTTACTCGATTTCATCCCAAATGTGGAAGGGTTGGTTCGTGTTTGCAAAATGATGTCCACTGTTATAATAATACCGTGTCGATGACAATTCCTATCTATCAGTAATTTCGCTGGCACTCTTAATGTTCCAATCACGTCAGTCCCGTTACCTCGATCGGCATTCCCCCTTCGTCTCCAGACATAAGCTTCGTCCCAACTTCGCAACATCGCTGACACTCTTCGTTCAAACTTGCGAGTAACTTCTTAACTTCGCATTGATTGGGGTTTTTGAACCGCTTGCATAATTTGAAGATCGATTCTCAGTTGTTTTTAGGGACATTTGTTTGAGGTAGTAGATTTATGTAAGACAGCATAATTAAGTACCAACAAAATATTTTTTACGAGCAGGCTGATCACCTGATGGTAAGCAATTTCCGCGTCCAACTCAGAGCAATCGCAGTCGGGTACCCTACAGCCGAGACTGGACTGTACCTCTAATCACGCTCGCCACTTTACGCCTTTTTTATGGATAGGTGGCAGACGAGCAGACGGATCACCTGATGGTAAGCGATGGCCGCCGCCCATAGACATCTGCAACACCAGTAGAGTCGCAAGTGCGCTGCCAACTTTTAACCCCCTTATTTGGCGTAGGTAATGTAGTATTCCTGATTTCACCCAGCCAGTAGTAGGTATATCCCTCGCGAAGTCGTGACACTGGGCAAGCCACTTGGGGTCACCAGCTCTAATCTCACCTAATCTATTTGTAAATTACCATTAGCATTAAGTTCTATAATGTGTTGTGCAATAAAGAGTATTTATCTATCTATCTATTTCCGATAATAGAACCCAACACAGTTTGAATAATTTAATTTCAACTGCAGTTTTCTATTTTTCGGAAGTTGATCAACTTCCTAGGAAATTGACCAACTTCACGATTCGGAATATTTTACGGTGACATATAAAAAAAAACACTGACCTTAGTTAGATATATTATAACAACACGTCCATTCGTTTCTGAGAAAAACTCACGCACTCAAGCCTCCTTTGTATTTGCCAGGTGATTCCAAATGCTTACCGTAAGGAAAGTAATACTCTTGTTAAATGGACTTATATTTTGAATCATTATTTTTGTTACTCAGAAATATTATCTTGTGTTTTCTTTGTTGACTTCGGGCAAAAATCACAAAAGCGGCTAATAAATCTTTCGAGTCGTATCTACGTAAGACGGCTGGCAAGAGCTGGATGAGAGTAGCGAAAAATCGATCGGGGTGGTGAATATTAGGAGAGGCCTATGCCCAGCTGTGGACTGCAACTATATACTAAGGGTCGTAGTCTTAATGAAGTTATGGCTCTCCTTTGGGTGTGCAATTCCCAGTTGCAGTCCAAAGCTGTCGCTTTGGAGTCCGGGGTACGCTTAGATCATGATTCAGGTTTTGGAGAGTCTGGTTATTGCAATGATGTTACAATGGTGTTGCAGGTGTCTCTGGGCGACGACAATCGCTTACCATCAGGTGATCCGTCTGCTTGTCTGATACCTATAACATAAAAAAGCGACATCCGTATGACCTTTGCAATCCTTTATCACCTTCCACATAGGAGGTTTATGGCGTCTTATCCACTGAGCTACTTGGCTGCCATCATTCTATTAAATACTAGCGGCCGCCCGCGACTTCGTACGCGTGGAGTTAATTATTGACACTTACCGTCATATTTTGGACAATCCACACAATATATTTTTATAAATTGTAGCCTATGTGTTATTCTGATGTATAAGCTATATTGCGGTAAAGTTTCATTCAAATCCATTCAGTAGTTTTTACGTCAAAGAGTAACAAACATCCATACTTACAAACTTTCGCCTTTATAATAGTAGTAGGATTTTTTTATGTGATAGGTAGCAGACGAGCAGACAGGTAGTTATGTTTTGGACCTCACCCTTCCTTGAACTATCTTCCTCTATTTTCAGATGTGTGACTGCACAGACGTTAGCCTCAGCATTTGCGCAAATCTGAACATCCCATATGATATGGTGAATAGTATCTTCTATACTATTTATAAAGAGATAACTTCTATAGACAACGACAAGGCTTATAGGTAAACCGAAAACACGAAACGCTTGCGCGATGTAATTTAGCACAGCGCCATCTATTGGTTCATTTCTGAATTACGGTCCCGAGGCGAAGTGAGGGCGGGCCACTAGTATAGAATAAAATAGTCCTTTTCATGTCTGATGAATAAGTACTAGAATCGATAGTCATTAAACAGGTGTCATTTCCAATACTTAGTATTTAACTTGTAAGCTGAGAAGAAAAATCTTTCAAGTTGGTTACTTCTAGTCCACTGATTAAAAAAATTGCAGAAACTTCAGTACCCATGTACCGCACTAGCTATAATTTTGTCACTCAATAAGTCCTATTCAATAGGAAACCAATTCTTATTTGCTATCTTTTGTTTCCCAGTTTTCCATCAAGTAAAAAGGGGCCGTTGCTGTGCCTCAATAAAAAATAGCTTCATGTAAATTACCCCATAGCCGCCCGGAGAAACCCGTTGCTACGCCATGGGCCACCATAGCAATTTACGAAAGTGTGTTTGCTTGTCCTTTTTTCACGTTGGATGGAATCAATGCTTTTTGCATAGTAATATCACAGCCTATTTTTAGTGATAGGTGGTAGACAAACAGACAGATCATCTGATGGAAAGCGATTGCCGCCGCCTATAGATACCTGCAACACCAGTAGAGTCACAAGTGCCCTGCCAATCTCTTTGAACCCCCTTACCCCCAGTTGGGCCTCCGGTATCCTCACTCACTCGACAAAAAACTGCACGTGGCACAAGCGTTTAAATTTAGTAGGGTACAGTCAGCAGCATCTAAACCTATTCCATTCGTTCCATTCGTCAGTGCGTGTTCCTTTTGGCACATGCATAAACAAAGATTTGTTAGTCACTTCTGCTGCAGTTGTACCTCGGTTGGTACAACCTGCAGAAGAATCAATATCGGTATATTTCAGCTAAGTTTCAGTTGCAAAAGTGTATAAGTGTATAATTGTCCTCTCTACCCTCATATTTTTCAATGAGACACCATTATAACATGACCGAAGAGATGTCAGGCGCAAGATCATCTTATTTATTTATTTTCTTAACTCTGAACAATTACATTTAATTTCTTATGTACATTGCGAAAGGTTTTTTAATAAATAATGAAACACGGATCGCCCTTAAGATCTAGTTTCAAAATATTTCGCCATTGTTGCTCAATGAAAGCGACAAAGACTTTTAATAATTAATTATAACTTGAAACACGATTCTTGAAGACGGAAAGGCTTCTTTGATCTATTACTAAACAATTTCAACAAATAACCAAAGTAGTACAGGGTATTCCTGAAAGGTATTTGTCCCCTGTTTAAGACCGCAGCACAGAAAAAAAGTTATGATGACGCACGGTTTAGTTTGTATCAACTTTTTGTTTTTTGGTCCTTGAGAAATGCGTGAGGGTGCGTTTCCACAGAAGCAGAGCTGCGTGGAGTTGAGCGGAGACAAAGGAGTTGTCCCAGAATGTATGGAGTCTCGGCGTGGTATATGTACCCTATACCAAAATATGGAGAATTATATGAAGAATAGTTTTTGACTATCCAATTTCTCTATTGTAGCGTTGTTTTTTGGAAGGATCGACACATGCAACACCAGTGGAGTCACAAGTGCGCTGCATACCTTTTATCCCCTTCCCACCCGATGGGCCTCCGGTACCCTCACTCACTCGGCGAAACACAGCACAGGAGCTGCTTCATGCCGGTTTTCTGTGAGGCAGTGGTATCACTCCGGTCGAGCCGGCCCATTCAAGCCGAAGCATGGCTCTCCCACAATTGCATTATGTAAAGGTAGCTGGTGTGACTATCTTTACATTTTTTGTATTTAATTCTGTCAGATTCTAACTTTATTGTCAAATAATGTTTGGTTTAAGAAATTGCGAATTTTCAAAATTGTAGCCACCTGATGTATAGCTGACTGTGCCGTGCAAAACCAAACACACATTTTAAAGCAACGGGTCCTACGCTTGAGGTCCCGGGTCCAAAAATTGGTGGGTACTTCAGCTTTCCTGTTGAGAAATTCTGTGTCAGTCTGAAATCTGGAAGCTAGTGGTCTTGTACCCTCGTCCCTCGTGCACATTAGGTTGTTGGTCCTGCGTCCAGTTCAGCTTTTGGTTATTTCACACTGGAGTCCCAACGAGATTCGAGGGTAAAGGAGAGTGCACCTGTGTTTGTGCACACACTTGAGCACTATAATATATCCGATGTATATGGCTGATCGTTAACATCGACCGCCGTAGCCAAAACGGTTAGAGGATATTATTTTTTATTTCAATATAGATGTTGAAAAATATCGAAACTCTTTCGCTGTTTCTTTCACCAATACAAAGTAACGAAAATAAGCAGGCGATTTAAAGTCCCGTCTAAGCACATAAGGCGAAAAAGATATACAATACATGTAGACGTAAATGCAGCGACATTTGTACGGGATCTCGCTGGGGGATAATCTCGAGAACCGAATGGGACTATAACAATAAATAAGTTTCCCTAACGATGGGTATCTGCTTTGAATTAGTGCTGCAGAAAAAAATAATAGGTATCGATTAATCGATGGTTTTCAAGTCACTCATTTGATCTACGAGTAGATACACTGTAAATCGACGGAGAGTTATTATTATACATTTATTAAAAAATCTTGCAATTCTATTATTAATTTTTTTCGAAATTCATATTTATTTTTACATTTATCACCCTCACTAATTTACTTACCAAATATTTATATTTACGAACTAAAATAATATTCCACAGTGAAGTTTTTCTAAATAAACTGTAGACCAAGGTAAAATGTATGTTCGTAAAGTCGAAATCTGCACAATTTCCTCAAATTCTATTGAACCTTTATGTATTTGACATCACAATATGCTGGTTTTTACCTTTATCACTTGTGAGGTTCTTATTTCTATCAGTTTATAGTGACTTTTTCATTTTTAAATCAAGAAACGCGACAGCGTAAGGCAAATCAATAAAGTTGGCATTGACAAAAATATTTTTAAGTGTGCTAGTTTCACAACACAATTAAAATATTACAAAATGTATTCTACATAGGTATATTTTACACTGTTAATAGCTATTATAATCAATAGTATGAGTTATTTGGATCCTAACTTTAGTATCGATAGCCAATCACTTTCCGTGCAACCCTATTTTGAATTCGCTTCTCTAACAGGCTCCTTTTCGGCCTCTCCTTCGATTTCTATTTTTAATGCCTACCCGTTTCCACGTCATTTTAGAAGATAAACTGGCTTTTATTTTGTTCTATTCATGGTTGGATAGGTTGTTTTGAAAATAACAGTTATCATTTTGCATTAATAGTCTAAATAATATGTTCATATTATTGCCTGTATTAACTCTCAATATGTTACGAACACTCTGAGAACGAAAGTGACCTAATTCATTAACTTAGTATCAAAATTACTAAATTTTATACAGTATCAACATCCGTTGAGTAAAAATAATTTGTCTGAGAATGTTAATTTATTATACGGCGCTATACAACAACAGTAGGTACTATTAATGAGATAGGAAGATTTGTGTACAGAGTAAACATCTTATGAAGGTTCAGACAATGAGATAAATCTGTATTAAGACTCGGTCCTCGGTATATTGATCATTACAACAAAGCTTAAGTTGTAAGCGGCAGATTATCAGCATGAGATTATGTAAATTTTGTACTATCGGATCAAAGGATCTGAGCAGTATAATCGAAAATTTGAATTCATGCGCTATTATTTGTTGTCTCTCATAATAATCCCAGGGTTTGGTTGTTATTTGGGTATCGGTAGTTTTGGATTCTCTTCCTGTTTTATTTCTTTTGTCATTTGTTTCATTCATTTGCGTTTTTGCTTGTTATTCTTGCACGTGTTCCCTGGGCTGCCTCAAAAAAATATGTTTTGTTTAATAATTTTACATTTTTTTTGTGTATCAATTACTAGCGGCCGCCCGCTACTTAAAGTAGCTTTTTACCCCTTACAACCCTTTTTTCGCAATAAAAAGTAGCCTATGTTCTTTTCAGGGTTTAGACCATCTGTATACCAAATTTCATTTAAATCCGTTCAGTAGTTTTGGCGTGAAAGAGTAACAGACAGACAGAGTTACTTTCGCATTTATAATATTAGTTAGGAGTTAGGATTTATTATTGTATTATTTCATGGCTTCGATGGCGCAGTGGCTAAGGTGAAGTCCGAAAGGTCATGGGTTCGATTCCCGATAGCCCTCCGCGTCTCCCCATAATGATGATAGTGCTAACTTAAACAGCGGAATCACAACACCTAACAGTTACAGTCCACTATTTATATGACTAGACCTTTACATACAGCTTTTTAATCTTATTAATAGTTCTCATTTATTGGGAACCGTGGGGAAACAAATGCCCTGAAGGAAGACTTCAGATGCGCTAAAAGAACGACGTCAAGAGAGTTGCGGGCTGAAACTACTAAGATGCGAAAAGCGCATAACCGCAAATAATAGAAAATTAAAATAAAAGAAACAGACTAAAGATGACGAAGATATATTTTTTTATCTACGAGTAGATCTGATTGTTGAAGAAAATATTAAATCAGATTTACACCCCTTCATGTTGTAAATAAAATACATTAGCAATTCGTATACAAATGATGTTGGGTAAACAGATAGCTAATCCCTTATTCATATTATATTACGTATTGACTCACTCATCCAGTGGCTCTTAGTTTTATTAAGTTAATTAAATTTATGCGCCATACATCATCGTAAAAGCGATTATGGCGCTCGCTCATAGAGCTAACGTTTTACGTTTATTATATTATCTATGCACGAACTACCCCTGCACCCCCTCCCCCTCTCCCCCCTTCCCCGCAGTCCTCTGCTTAGCTCCTTGACTGATGGCCTTCGGGGGAACCCATCATTATCAAAGTATAATGATGGTGAACACGCAATCAAGTAAAATTTATTCAAGTTTTTTTATTTCCTTTTTGTGACTTTGTTGTTTTTAGGAAAGTTGTACGTCGTGTTCGGTGGATTAGTGCCGGGTGGACCTATTGGTAGGGTAAAACTTTGTTTGCAGTACCAGCACGTGAACGATTGACGGATTTATAGCGGGAGTGGATATTTAATAAATCATATACATACCTACAAACATGTACGTTGTATAATTATCTATAAAAACCAGATGTAATAAAGGTATCATAAACTTTTTACGTAATATTTTTTTACGATTAAATTTTATGAAAATACGGACAAAATTAAATCATTGATATGTTATTTTACAAAGCCCAAAATGTTAATTGCTTAGATCTTATAAGTAGATTTTATTCTTTTTAAATCATCAAACAATAACAATCCTGCATTTTTTTTTATCTACATCTGATTGTTGAAGAAAATATTAAATCAGATTTACACCCCTTCATGTTGTAAATAAAATACATTAGCAATTCGTATACAAATGATGTTGGGTAAACAGATAGCTAATCCCTTATTCATATTACATTACGTATTGACTCACTCATCCAGTGGCTCTTAGTTTTATTAAGTTAATTAAATTTATGCGCCATACATCATCGTAAAAGCGATTATGGCGCTCGCTCATACAGCTAACGTTTTACGTTTATTATATTATCTATGCACGAACTACCCCTGCAAACCCCCCCCCCCCTCTCTGCCCCTTCCCCGCAGTCCACTGCTTAGCTCCTTGACTGATGGCCTTCGGGGGAACCCATCATTATCAAAGTATAATGATGGTGAACATGCAATGAAGTAAAATTTATTCAAGTTTTTTTATTTCCTTTTTGTGACTTTGTTGTTTTTAGGAAAGTTGTACGTCGTGTTCAGTGGATTAGTGCCGGGTGGACCTATTGGTAGGGTAAAACTTTGTTTGCAGTACCAGCACGTGAACGATTGACGGATTTATAGCGGGAGTGGATATTTAATAAATCATATACATACCTACAAACATGTACGTTGTATAATTATCTATAAAAACCAGATGTAATAAAGGTATCATAAACTTTTTACGTAATATTTTTTTACGATTAAATTTTATGAAAAATACGGACAAAATTTAATCATTGATTATGTTATTTTACAAAGCCCAAAATGTTAATTGCTTAGATCTTATAAGTAGATTTTATTATTTTTAAATCATCAAACAATAACAATCCTGCATTTTTTTTATTATCTATCATAATTACAAAAATAAGGTGGGTACAGGCGCAGTGGCAGAAATTAAACCCAAATTTTACAACTTTTTATTAAAAAAAAACAATACAAAAACATATTTATTAGTTCGATATTTTTAACATTCGTTCAAATAAAATATAGTATAGCACATAGAAGTTACTGCGTGTAGTGAGGTATTATTTACAAAAAACTTTTGTAAGACAAAAGTAGTTAGACGATTCTAATAATAGGTATACAATTTACTTATAAATACAAATTACATTTGAATAGTCGTTATTTAGTTTACATAACCATTTTGTAAATGCATTATTTTAACGTATTTTTAATCACAGTTGGTTGTAAATACAAGTAAGTGCTAAATGTTTGTCAATTTGATAAGAAATGTGCATCTAAATGTTTGCAATATTTTATATGAATTCGTGAAAAATAAATATTGATGTAGGTACATACCTAATGACACTTAAGACGTCCCTTCATCATTGTACAGAAAACCATACATTGGGTCACTTTACCAAACTGTTAAATTTCCTCAATACCGTATTATGCTTAAAAGCCGTTAAGTGCATTTAATAGATTTGAATTTTTAATGATTGAAAACTCAAAATCAACCAACTGCAGTCCGCTTTAGAGTGCAAAGATAAGATTGAATGAAAATACATATTGGTAGTAACCCAACATGAGGCTGTCTGTACATTGCACATTCTTCACTAGTTGTTTCTAATAGTTTCATTTGGACATTTTCAAGCTCATTAAAAGTTTCCATCCAACCCACAGTGCACTAAAAGTCAAAGTGATCAATGGAACCTATGACGTCATTAAAAGCAATAGGTTCTGGAGACGTCGTCACTGCCTCCAGGGTTCTGCTGTCACCCGTAGTAAAATTGAGTATTAGGATACGTGCCTAAGCTCTTGGGGCTCATGACCCTTTCTACTTCGTCATCCTTCGTTGGCCTTATTTCCCTGGTTGGAGGCGGGACGTAGTCGTTCCCATACATACTGACTCCTGTAGGGTATATTGTGGATAGAGGCCTCATAGCTCTCAAAGTGCCTTTATTTCCTGGATGTTCCCTGTACAGTATCATATCTGGGTGGACAGGATCATAAAATGTTCCTGATATGTGTTGGACGTCTATGTCATTGTCGATATCTGACACACCATCACTGAAGACATTCGGCGGGTCTGTGGTGAACATTTCACCGTTTTTAGAGTTCTCTGACCGTTGACGGTACATGTAGTATCGGATTGCGAATAGAATAATAATTACTATGATTAATATGAGTACTGCTATACCTATGTATATGAATATCTTCTGCTTGTACTGCGTTTGTGATGACCCTGTAAAAAAACAGAAAATAAGTGGGCGTTTATTTTGAAGGAATAGCCGAAACGATCCCTTACAGCCCTATTTAGCAGACTTGATCAGATTTCCTCATTAACTTTCGTGAATCCAATTACATAATGTGTTATGTTGCCCTTTTTGCCCCCGAGAGGGATGGCAAATTATAAGCAGAGTGTGCATTTAAACATGATAATTAACTACTTTAATCACGCATGGTTAGTGTTGTGTGGGACTCGAGTCCAAATTCTCATAAAATTAAATTCCTTGTGGAGACTGAGATTTTTATAAACCCGATGTGAGTTATTACTCGGAAAATTCGTGCCTCAGTAATTTCAAAAAAACTTGGAACAGTGTCTTTTTAATTTATTGCTAAATCAAGTGACACTCTTTATTATTGTAGATTCAAATATTCACTCTGTGGTTCCATTGCACTTAAGTCAAAATATTCAAGAGCCTTATGTAAATATCTCTCTTTTTCGACTTTTTCCACTCAAAAAATGATAAATATAAAACGTCATGAAAATTATTTGCACCAAATCATCGCCATTACTAGTCAGAGGATTCAAAAGACTCAAAGGACTTTAAAGACACAAATGACTAAAAAGATTAAAAACGCTAAAAATGTACTCAGAATCTCATTCTTCTCGAGTCTACCAGTCATGCAAAAAATACTTTTGATTAACCGCCTGGTTAAGGTCACTTTGAGGATGTGCCACCACAAAAATGAAATCAAAAAAAGCGCAGTACATTAGACGTTGTAAGACCCAAAAGCCTTTTAAAAGGGTACTATTTAAACGAGCTTCTTTTAAATAGCATTTTTCGCCTCAGGAAAATATATGTTAGCTTCTAAATTACTAAGTCAGCCACAACCAATGCGCGTCTACATAATAGCATTTCAGCCACTAGATATCTTTTATGTAAGCCACGGTAAATATAACTCAGCATGGCAGTTATTTTTTAGCATCTAAATTTGTGGTATGCATTCAAATAGTAACCTTCTAAATTATTAATATATGACACCAAAATAGTAATTATATTAGCTTCTAATTTCATAATTTAGTATGAATAAAATGTAACTCATCCTACATTTATTCGATCGTTAAATTTACCTAAAATTGTAATCGAATATTATATTAAAGCCACTATTATTATTACACATGAACTATTTAAGGTAACAACGCGACGTTACTAACCGCCAATTAATTTATATTTATTGTAAGGATTATGAGAAACATTTAAAAAACAATCCAGCTATGAAAACAAAAAGGAAAGTATTAATTTTTTTTTTTACTTAAGTCATTATTTCTTCCCTTGTGGGTCACAATGATTTTTATTGCAAAATTAGTGTTGTTTGGCGCGTGTAAAAAATATTATTACGCATCTCAAAAAATTGTTAATGCATTCCTTTATGTTTTCACAGCTGGATTTTTTTAAATATATCTCTTAATCCTCACAATTAAAATAAATCAATTTTATTGGTATCGTTTTTAGTAACCCTAATAAAATTAGCACGTATATGTATGTAATTCCGAAATTATAAGAAAAAGAAAATATGTATTACTGGCTTATTAATGCCGCTCGCGCTTAAGGTGGCCTTCCACGCTTTCTTTTCAGTCCAAGCATTGTGCTTTTACCTCCAATGGCGTCATTACGAATTTCAGTCTGATTGCTAGGCCGATCAGGATGCGTGCCGATTGCTGTTCATGTCACGCACTGGCGCCAAATCGTAGGTACAGTGGCTATTTTCTCGATAAAAGAATATTGTTGGCGACGGCCACAACCGTACTCTTTTGTATATAGTTTATGGTTTGTTATTGTTTTATGTTTTTATAGTTTGATATATGTCGTGTAAAATAAGTAACTGTGATTGTGTAAATAAGCTATTAAATTGTGTACCTTTTATATAGTTCTTTTAATTTAATACTTCTAGGGACTCTAAGGCTATTCCCAACAAAGTGGTGTCAGTGTGCGTGTATATAGTGTAATATATTTAATTTGAAATAATGATTACTCGCGCCCCGAAAAAGAAACTTGCCTAGTGAACCCAGTGTCCTGAGCGCCTCCACAATGTCCACAAGAGCCTCGTCCGCAACCCTGCGGGCGCGGAGGCTCGCGGCGGAGGCGCAGTACATGAAGAAGTACGCGGAAGCCAAGTGCGCGGAGGCGGAGTATCGCGCTCAGCTCGCGGCCATCGAGGCCGAGCAGAGTCGCCGCCGCCGCTCGAGCCGCGCCAGCACTCGGTCCGGGCGCGCCAACGTGAACGAGTGGCGTGATGCCACTATCCAGCAGGGAGCTACTAATTTTTCATTTCAGGGTCAAGATACGGTCGCACATACGGCGCCCCCACAGGCTGCTGCCGGGGACGCAGCCGCCGTATCGCCCTACAGTCGTGTCCCTACACCCATTTGTGTTGCTGCGGTAGGCGCGACAGGTGACGAGAGCGGGCCGGGTACGGCTGTCGCTCCACCCGCGCCTGCCTATTCTGCAGAGCACTCAGCGGGGACACGACCAGTAATGATCGCTCCCAAAAATGCACCCTGCTACTTCACGATCGAGCGTACCTTGCCCGCCGCCAGCTACCGAAGAACACTTTACATTAGGTACACATTGTTATAATCAAAATTGTAACATAAATAATAAAGCTTATCAAAACTACACTTCACAATTAGCTCAAGCCATCAAAGCGTTGGCGGCGGCCACGGTGTCGAAGACTTCGAAGGTCAGTTTAAATTTGCCTGTTTTCGACGGCCGACCGACCGACTGGCTTGCTTTCAGCAAGGTTTACGCGGGTAGCGCCTCCTCGTGTTCCCAGGACGAGCCAATGGTGGTAGGCCACAATGCCTCTGCCTCCTCGTGTTCCCAGGGTGAGCCAATGGAGGTAGGCCACAATGCCTCTGATTATTCCATTCGCACTCTTCAGACAATTGTGGCCGAACCTGACCTTCCTGACCTACCGTCTCCTGGCCCTCCTATCCTGCACCCTTCTGTTCTTCCTGGCCTGCCACCCCTTAGCGTGGACCCTACCGGCCTGCCAACTTTTGGCGCGGGCTCTCCTGGCTCGCCGCCTGTAGGACCTCCCGACCAGACCGCTGGCCCTACTGGCCAGCCTCTGCTTGGGACTCCCGGTCTGACAACTAGGCTCCCTGCACTACCGCCTCTACGCCCTTCCAGTCTGACGGTTGAGCCTCCGTGCCTACCGCTGCTTGGGACTCCCGGTCCGACCGTTAGCCCTCCCGGCTCGCCACTTATAAGCGGTTTTGGCCCCCGAGCATCTGGTTCTTTGGCTTCTACGGCATATTCCTCTCCAGAACGGGACCCTGAGGCCTCGGGCCCACTTGATACTTTGATCCCTGGTCCACCAACTTCGAGCCCTCTAGGCCACCTGGTCTCTGGTTTTCCAGACTTGGACCCTCTTTACTGTCAAGTTTTTAGCCCGCTATATGCGGGCCCTCTTCGCCCTCGTTCCCCTTCAGAGTCTGGGCCTCTTCATATTAAAAACCCTCGTGATTCTAAAGACTCTCCTGCTCTCTCGGTCCTTTGGCCCTCTCGGCCCTTCTGGCCCCGTGGCCCTCCAGCCCTACGGCTTTCTGGACTTATTAATGAGCGGCTTTCTAAAAATTATACGGCGAAGAGACTTTTTCATTATTCCCGAGAGCCGCCTTCCTCGAGTAAAAATTAAAGGCGAACTCTCACTTTTTGGTCACCCCCCTTTTGACCCATCCTTTAGACCACACCTCGAAATTCGAAATTGTTGCTTCAGGTCGTCGAGAGCCATCTCCAGAAGACTTCACACGCGAAGAATAGCTCCACCTGCCTGCGCTTCTAGAGACCTTCATGCGAACTTGAGATGGCACCCGCCAGCTGGACCTAGCTGCCTGTCGCTGCCAATGGACGAGGTCAATCTTTTGCTGCCGTCACAAACTACTTTCACCGCACTATTGCCACTTCGTGCCTGCATCATGTGACTTTGTACCTTCGTGGACGCATTCTTCAGGTGTAGCGACGACCTATTGGAGATCCTTTCCGGGAATGTTGGGCGCACCATGGGCGGCCGACATACAGAATTCTTGCCGTAACCACGTGATTCGGAAGCCTGAGTGTTGAAGCTCCTAATGCTAATGACACTAAGAAGATGCAGTGCCCTATGCGGAATATCATCCAAAGCGACAGCGGCACAGTCCGTGCGGGAGTCTTGGAGATCCTTAGCCAGCCATCGCTTTCGCAACCTGATATGGAAGATGTGGATAACGGGAGGAAGCTGGAAGAATATGGAGCCTTAAGACTCTCGACGTCCCTGTCGCAACTGATTGTAGACGGCGACCCCTCACGTGGTCACGGGTCACGTGGGCAAGTCACCTTTTGTGTGTGTGACCTCTTACCTTTTCGCCTCGTAGTTTTTTTGTGCGTGACCCTATTATAGCTGGTTGTGACCGTCACCTCCTACCTTCTGGTGTTGCCACACCGGGGGGACCATGTTGGCGACGGCCACAACCGTACTCTTTTGTATATATTATTTATGGTTTGTTTTTATGTTTTTATAGTTTGATATATGTCGTGTAAAATAAGTAACTGTGATTGTGTAAATAAGCTATTAAATTGTGTACCTTTTATATAGTTCTTTTAATTTAATACTTCTAGGGACTCTAAGGCTATTCCCAACAAATATGAAGTATTATTTTAGATGTTAAGTTAAAATATTTTGGTGTTGAGTATTGAACCTTGAATGTATTATTTTTGAGGACAGTGTATTGAAGCTGTAAAACTTAATATGGTGATGAGTTACAAATTCCGTGGCTGAGTTAGTAAATTAGTTTGCAATATATAAATCAGAAGGACAAGTTAAATTAATTGTGGATATTGACTTGATGCTTTCTTTAACATTTTTAGTTGCCATTGTAAAGAAGATGAATCAGTTAATTAAAAGCTAAGTAATTTTCCCGATGCTTAGTTATTAAATAAGAAGTTTGGGCGCGTGGCCAAATAAAAAAATTGCGGCCATGTTTATTATTTCTCCTTTTAAAAGGCATAAAACAATGGAATTTCTATTGTATCTGCTGTCTGGGCCTTACGACGTTAACAGGTTTATTGGATAGCTAATTTTTACATCCAAACTTTTGCCTTAAATGAATTTAATAACACAAGATGCTTTCAAGATGCAGTTTAGCATAGCGCCATCTGTTGGCAGTTTAAAAAACTACTTCGACTTTGGATCTATAGCTTGCAAGTGTTTTTAGAACTTGAGTCTCAAATTTAAGACTCAAAGAACTCGTTTACAACACTAGGCATGGTGCATACTGTGCTTTCAATTTTACTCATTAAACGCCTACTGGTCACGCAAAGTGATTTATTTAATGATTAATACTGTGCAGCAACAACAGTGATAAATCTATTTAACTACGAATTTCTGACGTTATAAAATTTGATTACAGCATTCATTGAAATTGTATAGTGTTATTAAGATTTGCATGCATACTGTATTAAAAATTGAGAAGATCCGTTAGATGACGTACTTGTAAACTGAAGTCCAACTACACTGATTGGTTATTTTTGATTTGTGATGTCAAATGTATACACTTATCTACACTCTATATTTTTATTTATTTATTGGTGATCACAACCACACACACACACATACACTCACACACACGCAAAAACACGCACGCATACACAAAACACACACCCGCAACAACAACTTATCACATAAAAAATATGTATAACTTAAATTACCCGTTCCATTCGTGATTTCCTTGGACTTAGGCGTAACTACGCCGTCGTCTGCAGGTTTCAAAGTAGTCGTAACTAGGACATCTTCAGGTATAAACAGCGCCGGATTGGGGACCTTCTCGCCAGCTCCCTCTGAATCAAATAATTACATCTTATTGCAAGACTTGTTTCACTCAGCGTTTTGGAGCAAATTATATTATTAAACTAGTGGCCCGCCCTCACTTCGTTTCATAAGAATCAACTTCGAGGTAGAGGAAAAGTTCAGCGAAAATGCGGACGTACAGTCAGCCACGCATCAAGTCACCACAGCCTGTCAAATTTCCTCAATTGATATTCAAACTAATGTGTATGACAGTAAGATGAGAGTCGATAGAAGAAAATAGACAGTTTTGTTTACTTTGATGTGTGGATCTACGTACATAATGCCTTCTTAACGGGAGATCGTAGTTTCAAATCCATGTACGCACTGGACTTTTCAAAAATATTTAAGCGTTTTGTATTTATGTACCTGATTCGTCAAAAAAATCTTTGGCATTGTTGTCGATTCTTCTACCGTTAGGTTTTTCATCGTCTTCTAGTTTGCTCTCATAACGCTCCATGAGCACACCTAGGGGCACTGTAAAGAGAAGAAAAACGTTAACAAAAATAGAATGTTATAGTGTACTATTAAACTTATTAAAAGATCTTGGTCGGATAACAGATATGACGAGAAATCTCATTTTGAAATTCTCAACTAGTTAATACGCGTACCTATATACGAAAGTCTATTATGAGCCTATTATTGTATTTGTATTTGAAGGTGAAGATGCGAAATGTCCATGCACTTCTTAATTCAATTAAGGTTTTGCTAAGTTCAATCATAACATTATTATTATATGCATTATTATCGTATGGACGTTAGGGAATCTGTTCAATTGAGTGTACATACCACACGCATAAACAACTTTGAGGTAAGTCCTAGTGTTGGGTTCACATGGAGATCCGAACACAGCACTGGTGGCGCTGATGTGACACCTCCGCTTGCCATGGCAGATCTGCATCACTGTGTCCAGGGAGTGGGGCGCCGTGCATGCTACAATGATATAAATATCGATATAAACATGGTATTGCAACTTATAATACAGGGCAAGATCCAAGGAAAGAGAAACCTAGGAAGAAGAACAATTTCTTGGCTTAAAAATCTGCGCCAGTAGTAGATCAAGTGTTTCCTTCTTCTTACAATCCCAGGATTGTAAGAAGGAGGAAACACACTTGATCTAACCCAGGTTTTTAGGAGGAGCTTGAAACGGCATCTTAGCAGGCCTTAAGGGTGAAAGTGACAGACTCAATGGTCACTTAATCTGTTCTTTTGATATGCAACTGGGAATTACACGCCGTAGCGTTCAATTTACCCAAAAACAACTCTCTCATCTTCAATGAGAGAGTTGTTTTTTGAGTAAATTGAAACCACGACTCTGGAAGTGTAGTCGTAAGTCCGTCTCATATTTTTTAAAATATAAAATTAAACAATGAAAATGTTTGAGGTTATTAAAAAAGACAACATTATTTTACATTTAAAAACATGAAGCGAGTTAAAAGAGTTTCATTGGAGTACACTTGCAAGCAAAAATACGGAATCAAGACCTAAGGATAAATATGCTAAATTTAGAGGCCTGCAAATATGGATGTAGATATAATTTCTCAAGTACATACCTATTTGATATTTCGAGCCATTGCCAGAAATATTGATTAAAAAAGGAATTTATTTAGTGCGAAAACATTTATCCATCCATTCATTATTTTCAAATTCCATCCATAATTTTCCAAGGACAAAGGAAAAATATTGTTTCTTTTATAATCCATGTTAACATATAGGTAAGATATGATAAAGCAAACATAACAAGGAACATGTTAAACATGAACACTCCTTCATACTTTGTTGAAGATCTAACATTTTTGACATTGATTTACATAATTATAAATTATTACTTAGGCAATTCGCTATTCTTCTAACCCAAAATTGTGTGGGAGAGATCTTACATTTTAATAGCATTTATCTATATTTTAAGATTTGTAAGCTTTGTATAATAAAGCGTATCTAGATGTACATATCATACATATTATATTTATCTACTTTAGCATTTGTAAGCGAGTCAACTGAGTATGTTCGTCTTGCTTTAATATTTTTGCTCGCAAGTGTAGTTTTACTTTCGTCATTTTACTGTACAGTTAATTAATAACTTCTTTTTGTTTTCCTCTTACTCATTCTAGTTAAGTTAGCCAACCCCAACTTTTCACAGGTGTCCGTTACAAACAAACACTTAAGTGATAGTTGTTTATTTCTTCCCAGGTGTTCCTGGCAGGTTTTATTTTCGTCTGATTAATCGTTTGGCTGTCTAGTTCCCGAAAGTGGACGTCAGTTGCTAACACGTCGCTTTTTGTACGCAATAAGCCGTTTATGCGACGAAACATTAAATTATTGTTTTAATACAACTCGGGAAATGTGTTTTTGGTTTGGTATTTTTTCTTTTTTTTTTTCGGTACCTATGGATATATGAAGTTTGGAAGATGCGCGTGTAGAATTTATTTACTGGCACTGACAGACATGTTTATACCCTTCACACACATAGCGTAGAGTTACCTCAAGCTTTTTGACTTTCACCATTCTTATGTCTGAAACACAAGGGCTATTTTTGCAAAAGCTCATTAGGTGGGTTGTAATTGTGAAAAGTTTTTCCTATCGCTAAATCCTGTTTCTAAACGTTTGGACCATGATCCTAGATAGCAAGTCCGATAATTACGTAGTTCGCAAACCTAAACCAAATTAGGTGGCAGAGGAGCAGGCGGATCACCTGATGGATAAGCTATTGCCGCCACCCATAGATACTCACAACACAAGCATTATAATCATAAGTAATACTTCCACACTCAGAGACGTCAATTCAATACTTTGTTTGTCACTTAAGAAAAAAAATATTGTTACTTATTTCATTCAATACGCTAGTCTGTATGACTATCCATAATTTAGAAAATTAACATTTCGACTAAGTAAATGACGTCTTTGATTGATTCAGTTATAGTGCTTGTACGCTTAACGTGGAAAATAAATTCTTTATGACTTTTAAAAGGCATTTGGGTCTTACAACGTTTTTTTTTTTTTTCCTTTTTGTTTGTTTTACAAATGTTGGTGTATGACTTGCGACGTTAAACGGTCAAAGTGGGTCCATCTTCTACTGGTTCAGCTGTAGGTACACTTCATGTTAGGCTATCGGTAGTAATGCTGTTAGTTTCTACGAGAAATACCCATGGCTCTATTTTCATCGTGCTTTCACCACACAAAGAGGCATGGACGTTGCTTTGTTTAACGAAATTGACCCTACCTCAGAAGGTCACAAAGGAATTTCAAGCAGTGAATTGAAGCGTCGAATATTTTGCATTTACTGTACAACGTTATTTTCTAGGGCCAACAGTGTAGGGTCCAAAGTAACGAGTAATAAACTTGCTTAAGAGTGTAATAACTGGCTTAACCAATAGAAGGTCATTTTGACCAGTGACTCTAACCAATTGTCAAAGATAGCTTTAGTCGATTAAACTAAAAGGCAACAACGCCAACGGATCAAAACCCGCAGGCTCATACATAGTTTGTTAGTATATTGATATATAATAACTAGAGTTAGTAACACACAAAAGTAGTATTTTTTTATTACTAAAATCACCCTCCGGACCAACGATGACAAGATAGGCGATGTGTATCTAATAGCCAGCGTGTCTATGATGCTGTTGCGGCTGCCATGCACTCTATTTATCAGACATGCAGTTTTTTGCGTGATTTGGAGGATTGCGTGAAAGCCATCGGTATGTCTTCGTTATTAGGCTAACCCTAGTTTGGGATCAAACTCAAAGTATTTTTCATGAATGTAGAATAAGGTGTTATAAATAATTTTCCTGTAGATCATGTTACCTTTTTTGGGCGTAGTATTTATGAACGTGAATTGGACTATAAGTGCATTATGTATCTTACTTTTTATTATATGAATGTATTTTTTGTTTAATTTTAAGAACGTACTTTAATTGTATAGTCTAATTAAGAGTTTTCAGAAAGTAATAAAGCATTTATCGTTTGCATTAGATTGCTTAAGTGCCCAGACAGTAAATGATGCACTTAAAAATTCATCGACCGGCGACCTCAGAAAAAAAAATCGTAAAGCTTGTTTGGCCGTGAGTAAACGATATACAGAATTATTGTATCTGCCTACAATATCTATTACCTAATTGGAAGATTGTTACAAATATTAAATAGGTAAATATGAAAACGGCCGAAACTCATAATCATAATTAGGTAATATACAATTTAAGTTTTAGTAAGTCTTTTCAATTAATTAGAAAGTTAATAAATAAAAATACGTCGATAAATGGACGGTGCTCTTTTTTAAGGGTAATATTTTTTAAGATTTGATTTCAAGGAATTTCCCCAATAACGATAGCCGCCATTAACATATGGTGTTAAAGTGTGTGTGTGTGTGTGTGAGTGCAGTGTAGGCACGTGTAGGTTCAAGTCAATAATCAGCAGGTAATGACTAAATATGGACTCTTCTACAAAACTGTAAAGTATCAACGTATTTATTACGCGTTTATGTAGAACTTTTTTTTTTTATAGGATAGGGGGCAGACGAGCATACGGATCACCTGATGTTAAGCGATTACCGTCGCCCATGAACACCTGTAACTCCAGGGGCTTCACAGGTGCGCTGCCGGCCTTTTAGAGCGAGATATGCCCTTTTCTTGACGGTTTGTAGGTCGTAGTGGTCCGTCATCGTTACTCGTAACTTTTTGCTCTTTTAATGTTGCTTAGTGGTAACTTAGCTTACCTATAGTAAACTTTGTAATACTCACTCTGATTGTGCATCTTAGTTGGATGACACGTGATTGGTTCGTACGCTTTTCTTCCGTAGTTTGCGTCAAAGATGGCTACCCTCGAGAATGGGTTGCAGCTGAGCTTGATAAATTCATCTTGGCAGCAAGTTCGACTTCGGAACTCAACTGTAGGGAAAACAAGAAACAATAGTAAGAAATAAAGGTACATACATACGTACAGCCACACATCAAAGTATACAAAACTCTAATTTCTTCAATCGACTCTCATCTTACTAGTAATACACACTAGGTTGAATATCAATTAAGGAAATTTGACAGGTTGTCGTAACCAGATGTGTGGTTATCTAGACCTAGGTCTACAAAGAAGGCTGGAAGTAAATGAAGTGTCCTTATTAATCACCGTTTACGTATAAGGCTGATGATTATGTCTTTATACTAAAACTAGTGGCCCGACTTCGCTTCGGGATCGGAATTCCAAAATGAACCAATAGATGGCGCTGTGTATAATTACATCGCGCAAGCGTTTCGTGTTTTCGGTTTACCCATAAGCCTTGTCGTTGTCCATTGAAATTATCTCTTTATAATTAGTATAGATTGCATATAGGTCATTTGCAAAGTTGGGCGTAATAATTAATTGAGAAAATGAACCATATCTTTGGCATCAGAATTGATTTGACTTTGACTTTGACTTAGCTAAAAAAGATCTAGATTAGATGAATATCTAATCTAGATCTTTTTTAGCTAAGTTTTTCCATGGGGAACGGGAATTTTACTTTCATTAACCTATATACATATACCACAGTATTTATAACCTAAAGTACTTACATGCTGCACATTTTCTGCTCTTATCTTGAGATAATGTGAAACGTTTTATAGTTTACACGTCATTTCTACTTCAAAATTTCAAGTTAAAAGTACTAACTCTACTATGTCAAAGTCTGTTAAAATCCCCCCAATCCATTTCCAACCATATGAACGGTTCTCGTTTCCGCATTGCGCGCTAGACATCAAAGCAAAAAAGACTGTAAAAGGTTCACTACCCTCCAGAAAAGGCGGGGCCTCTTAGCGTAATTAGCAATCCACATAGCGGAACCCTTTAGTTCCATTAGTCGTAATCTAAAACCGCCAGGTTTTTATCTTATTGGTTTCAATTACCTATTCAATATTGTACACCGCTTCATCAAAAGACAAAGGATGATACAAGTCTTGCCGTTATTGCGACAGGTCTGCAAGCCTAGTGCAATGACCATCCTAAACAATAATTGTAAAGTGCTTTTAATAATAATAATTTATTTATTCAAGTAACATGACTCATAATTTGTTAGTTATAAAGGCCTTATCCTATGTTAGTAATTATACATTTAACTTATAATATATTTATTTATTTGTGAATCACACCCGCTGATGTTGTGCAGCAGTAATTCATATAGCGGCAGTCAAGCCTACTCGCTATCATATTCAAGATGCTGTTGGGGCTGCCCCGCACCCTGCGCACCAGGGACGCGCATCGCTTCCGCATAGTCGCGTAGAAGCAATCTACTCAGTTTTAAGAAATAAAATATTTATTTATTATTACAAGTATGTACGGTGGCCAGCACATCAAGTTACTACAATCTGTCAAATTTCTTCAATCAAACCTCACTTTTATGTCAAACGTGTTTGGTTCAATATCAACTGAGGAAATTTGACAGATTGTAGTAACTTGATGTGCTGGCCACTGTACATAACCTGAAGAATTATCTTGTTTGAAAGAACAGTGGTCACTTCTGCTTTCCAACTAAACATTGTGGAAAAATCCTGTCTTGGTGTGAAGACTGTGGTATGGTCTGGACGAACACTGGACGTCTACTTATCTCAAACCTTTGAATAGTTATATTTCTTGGACGAATTAAAGTTTATGAAATTAAAATAGGTACTGTGTTTAAACAAAGCCAAAACCAACATGTTCGTTAATTTAGTTCAACTTTCTATATAGGGAGCACCTAACTCGAACCAAAGATTTAAATCATAGATATGCCCTGACACCTAAAAACGAGGCAATATTTTGATGACATGACGTGTGCGTGTCATCGAAAGTCACTATCTATGAGAATAAAATACGGTCAGCAAAATTTTCATACTGGGAACTAAAAATAAAACAATTCCTAAATTTAAAAGCAATTTTATTTATAGGACATTTTATTTCTAAATGTTACACTACATTTATCTATTTATTCAAATAAATTACTCTAATCACAGAGCGAATATCGGATTTGATCACCAAACCGCATAAAGGGATGGTGATTATGCCTAATCCCATCATAGTAGCTATGACTTGATTTCTATAATAAAGGCCTTTGACCTACTATTCCTTAAGAAAAATTATGAGTAATATTTACTATAACTTAATAATTAATTAATAATAACACAACCCCACATTTAATGTCCTGACTCCGTACTAAGTAGCTTAAGCACTTGTGTTATAGAATAAGACAACAGGAGAAATACAAATATAATACTTTTTACTTTACGCCGACCTAGGGGAGTCAAATATAAATCATTTTCTTTGAAATGAGAAGAGAAATTCGACTAAATTGTCCAGGTAACCAGTATTCATCCCTTCGATCCCGCTGGATAACTTTGATCAATTTTTCTTTTAAACGCGGATCTTGCGGAAATCTAAAACAATAAACGTTCACTTAAAAATAATACGTAATTATTATTTGCATGTTTATTGATTTCTAGTCGAAATAAAATTGCTATTTTATATCTGACCGCTATTAAAACAATGCCTATCGAAACTGCTGACGCTACCGTACTTTTCCCGTTTATTGTAAACCATTAACAAATGAGCTGTTATCAACTGAGTTCTGAGTACTACAGCGGGTCTAAGTATATTGGCCACCTGAGATAATGATGTTGTCTCGTTTTGTCTCACAGTAATTGCCAATACTACTCTCTCTGTCACGCGCTGGCCGATCAGACGTTGATGTTTTGTCAACAAAATAAAATAAATTAAATTATTGATGAAATATAAATACTTACGAGTGAAATGTAACACCATTCGCTTTATTTGAATTTGTAGTATTTTTCTTGCACAATAAAAAGGCACATGAAGGCATTTTGAGTGCTTTTTCCTGTCAAAAATCCAGGCAGCTGTGTCGTACAACTGTCACCGAGTGCAAACGGCAACTGATTCGTGCTAATCCCAGTTGAGTTAAGCTAGGTTATTTGAGGTGCGACTCAAATCGGCGCGGTCAAAGTATGGCGAGGGCATATCTATGATTTAAATCTTTGACTCGAACTGCATAAAAATCATATATGCTCACATGCAATTACCAAGTTTTATTTACTGTTCTTCTCACCAATTGTGATTTCTTCAAAAAGAGCCATGGCAGTTTATTTTCAATTAATCAGGCAGACCGTAAATGATACGTGATTAGTTCGATATTTTATCAAAATTAGCAAGCCATATAAGGCATCTTTCCGTGGCATTAGTAGTATGAAAACAACAATACGATACCGGCGCCTGCACACACGTTTTCAATTTATTCGATGGTGTCCAAGCGTGGTTGTTTTATACTGCGTGTAACGCGGGCGAACCAGACGAGCGGCTTTTTCGGATGCGGTGATTATTTACCTTGTTATGATAATTAGAACTTGGTGCTAAAATTTACGTCGCGTTAAATCCCGTCTATAATAATAATGCAAGTTATAATGCAACGTGAAAATTTAAAGAGCTATATTGCATTCCTACCTATTTAGCCCTGCCGGTCTACCCACGACCGCTCGCCTACCCATCCCTTTAATGAGTTATGGGATGGGTAGATGGCGCATTATTTTCCTCTGAGCTACAATCTATTGACACTTACACCGCAATTTGTAGCACGTTGCATACCTACTCACCTATTATGCCCGTCTGCCTACGACCACTCGTCTAGACGTCTACCCATCCCCTAATGAGTTAGGGGATGGGTAGGTTGGTGTGCTCTTATCCTCTAAGCTACCATCGATTGATATTCACACCGCAATTTGTAGAGGTTGCATTCCTTCCCCTTTACCTACGACTGCTCGTCTACCCATCCCCTAATGAGTTAGCGGATGGGTAGGTTGGCGCGCTCTTATCCTCTAATCTACCGTCGATTGACATTTACATCGCAATTTGTAGCATGTTGCATTCCTGCCTATTTAACGCCGCCCGTCTACCTACGACCGCTGGTCTAACCATCCCCTAATAAGTTGGGGGATGGGTAGATTGACGCGTTCTTATCTTCTGAGCTACCGTGGATTGATATTCACACCACAATTTCTATACTCTGATTCATAATCATGTAAAGTAAACTGACAGATGAAAATGACAAGTATCTATGCATTTTGACATTTTGCATGTGTCAAATTGAGTGATAATGTATGGTGATGACACATTGACATCTGTCAGTTTACTTTACATGATTATGAATCAGAGTATAGCATGTTGCATTCCTACCTATTAAGCTGCCCAGACGGGCAGACGCCTACGACCGCTCGTCTACCCATCCCCTAATGGGTAAAGGGATGGGCAGATTGGCGCGCTCTTATTCTCTAAGCTACCGTCGATTACCGTCGATTGACACAAACACCGCATTTTATAGCATGTTGCATTCCTGCTCGTCTGTCTACGACCGCTCGTCTGCCCATCCCCTAATGAGTTAGGCCGCACCTAGCCACTCCCGCACACACCCAGGGCGGTAACCCCAGTATTTATGAACGCAGCATAAATCACACCGTATCGTACCCTCATAAAGGCGACGGCACACTCAAGCTGTGAAGGAAACTATTACCATCTCATTTGTAATGGATTGATGGGGAAATTGATTTGCGGGGGACTTGTTTGGGCAAATGGTAATGAATTAGGAAGGTAAAAAAGGAATGAACTTCAAGAATGTACATGCATTATATGGGGAATGCAAATCAACGCTCGAGAAATAAGTTTTTTATAGGTGGCAGACGAGCGACGAGACGAATCACCAGATGAGAAGCGATTGCTACCACCCGTTGACACCTGCAACACCAGTACCTTGGCTGCTAACACCAGTACCTTGGCTGCTAACACCAGTACCTTGGCTGCTAACAACACGAGCGCCGCCTACCTCTGACCCCTTTTCCCCCAGATTGGACCTCGGGTGCCCTCACTCACTCGACGAAACACAACGCAGGCGTTGCTTCACGCCGGTCTTCTGTATCACACCGGTCGAGCTAGCCCATTCATGCCGAAGCGTGGTTCTCCAACGGTGAAAGTAAGTTGCTCAAAATGGTCAGTATGTTTAAAAAGAAGCAACTGTTTTATTCGAGCTGAAGACCGTCGAGTAACAGTTGGTGCCCTATTCCATTCATAATGAATGAATGAGTCAACATAAATAGAGAACGAGTCGGGGACATCAAAGTCCCATGTATCTTACAAACGAGCGAAGAGCCCTCGGAAATGGTTATTACTTCCTCGCCAATTCGTCAATCTTTGAAGTTAGAGTTTTACTAAATATAACTCACTAAAAAAATTCTGACGTAACATACAGACCGAACTGACTAAATTCTCGCAGACTCTTAAAGTTATCAGACCTCATATTGAACCAATCTTTTAACTTTTCACTCCCTTACACTGAAAGACCTCTCCTCATAGACGCTTCCTCTAACATTCCCACAACTTAGCTTGATACCGATGGCAGCTGTCAAGAAATGTCAAATTCTTTCTCAAATGTGTCTCTTTCTAACTTATGACTCCGTCCTGCTATCTTGCGTATCAAGCTATTTCATGAAAGATAATATTCAGAGTATGTGACTAAGGTAGTTTAGTCTAGGTTAGGTAGGTGGTTGAGATTTTGCTGTGCTGGACTTTGGCGAGGGTACAGCCTACCTGTGAGTAAATCCCGAGACAAACGCGTCGTTGGTCTAGTTTAGTTTTAGTACTAGGCCATGATAGTCCTATATATTTTGTTTTTTATGTGATAGGTGTCTGACAAGCTGATGAATCGCCTGATGGTAAGCAATTGCCGCCGCCCATAGACACCAGCAACACTATAACAAGTGTGTTGCCAACCTATAACCTCCATTCTCCCAAACACAACGCAGGTGTTGTTTCACGTCGGCCTTCTGTGAGGCCGTGGTATGACTCCGATCGAGCCAGTGTATTCATAGCGAACCGTGGCTCTCCCACGATTAAATATTCCGCTATCAGAAGACTTATTGCATTGACGGTTTTAAAACAAAAAACTGTTATCCAAATAAATGACTAAATTAGAAGTAAGCTCGTGTCCCTTTTCGTTCAAAAATCAGTACAAAACCGTAATTTTATTTGGTTTATGCGCTTTCAAAACCAATTACTAACCCATCAAATGATCAAACGGTTGAAGGTATTTCAAACGACTGGATCTCCGTCCAACTGTTGCGGAACGGACCGATTAACAACGATCTGCGCGGACTTTGATGTATTCCTTTTGCAAATTCTGTTTGACACGACATAAAATATAATCCCTAGCAACCCCACTGCGAAGTAAACTAAGTTAGTTTGTTAGTGTTCGTTGTTATTAGTAAAATTAGTAAGTGCAATCAGACTACTTGTCTGAAGGTGCTGAGCAGCGTTGGTAGATTGGGCGTTTTTTAATTTTGGGGATCTTTTCGAGAAATTACATCCTTCGGGAAATTTTAGGGAGGAAAAAATAATGACGAAGGAAATTGTGGTTTAATGTTTGCTACTCTTAATATTTTCGGCTCATTTACCAGTGATGACATACGGAACTGAAACGTGGCCGCTTACAAGGGGCCGCTTAAAAAGGCTCAAAGTCACTCAGAGGGCAATGGAGAGGGCTATGCTCGGAGTCTCCTTGCGTGATCGTGTCAGAAATGATGAGATCCGCAGGAGATCTAAGGTCACGGACATAGCCCAAAGAATTGCGTGGCTGAAGTGGCAATGGGCAGGGCACATTGCGAGGAGAACAGACGGCCGTTGGGGTGGAAAGGTCCTTGAGTGAAGGCCACGCGCAGGAGGCCGCAGCCGTGGCAGGCCTCCCACCAGGTGGACCTACGATCTGGTGAAGGTCGCGGGAGTCCATTGGATGCGGGTGGCACAGGACCGATCTGTGTGGAGAACTTTGGGGGAGGCCTATGTCCAGCAGTGGACGTCTATTAGCTGAAATGATGACTCTTAAATCTAATGCCGAATGTGCAGCAATATAGAATAGACCGATTAATTCGTGATTGTTACTGTTTAGTATTATTATTTCATAGTAGTATTTTCTATTAACTCGACCAGGTAAGTAGGCAAATGTGACCGCCGACTGCCCAGACAGAAATGTTTCATCCCGAATTCGAATCTAAGACCTCTTGTTTAGAAGGGCTACGTTATTATTATCTATACTGTACTACCTTGCATAATAAGTTTGACTTCAAACTCATAGGGTTTGTCTGTGATTAAATTACCTCATGTTTTTAAGTGCTTTGTCGTGTTTCTCGCAAACACAGTAAGAGCTTTACCCACAATCCTAGGATATGTATATTGTATATCGTGTATTTACAGTTTAGAAATGTTGACAGTCAAAAAAGCCTGCTTATCTTTCAAAATTGAAAAAAGCCTTATATCCCAAACTGTTACTGTAATCGTAATATTAAAAAACATGTATATTTTGTTAATTTTTCAAAATAAAATAAAAATGACAATAAGTATTTGAAAAAAGGAAATACTGAGTTTCTTGCTAGTTCTGCTCGGGAGAAATGAACATTCCGAATCACCGGTAGATTATACAATATTTCACATTCATAAATATTTTTTTATTTCTAAAATGACAGAATTTATAATGGAATATGGTCGATCCAGGGTTCAAGCTTGTATTTTTTTTTTTGGTCAAAATTCAGCCAATCTTCATGCCAGTATATGTACAGCAGTATAGTTATAATAATGCTCATTAAAAAAATAACAAAGATAAACAGGGCCTACCAAGTACCTATAGCAAGGATTTTGAAAAAAGCAATTGTACGTGTAATTGGCTTCAAGCTTCTCGTATTATTTTTCTTCAAACGGCAAAGAAAAGAAAATAATCATCTCTATCGCACAAATCAAAACTCCGGCGCATATTCCTTTTTAAAACTCTTAGGATACAAAAGTAATCCTGAAACCTTATAAACCACACAACCATTTCCTGGAATTCGCTGATTGCATTGAAAATATTCGTATTTCAGCTTTAGAATTTCCGAGGTGAAAGGGTCAGTGCAAACGTTTTTTTTGTGAATTAAACACCCCTGGACTAAAAAATAAAATCGGCCACACAGGAACGTAAAAATGTAATACCATTTCGTCGAATTGCCAGACTGAATCGATGTGATCAAAAAGCGCAAGAGGATAAAAACACGTTTCATATAAAGAATTTTTATATGACGCTATGTTTCAGGTGTTTTTTATGTGCAATGTGAAGCGAAAACGATATCTATGTCATAGTATACCTATGTAAAATGTATTTACAGGAATTTAGAATCGAATGACCAATGAACACACAAAGCCAACCATAGGAAAGCCTCGCTTTGGCATGAATGGGCAGGCTCTACCGGAGTGATACCAGGCTTTACAAAAGACCGGCGTAAAGCAGCTCCTACGCTGTGTTTCGTCAGTGAGCGAAAGGCCTAATTGGATTAGTCAGCGCATTTGTGACTCTACTGGTGTTTCAGGTGTCTATGGGCGCCGAAAACGCTTACAGGTGATCCGTCTCCCCGTCTGTCACCTAAAAAAAATTAAGTGAATTTGAGAGACGCGTTCCTCGTATACAAACCCCAGTTTACGGATATAGCAGATATCGCAAACATTTCCCGGGACATCGTTTTACCTATACAAACAAAAGTTGATTCCGGTCGTGCGATACCTTCCGGGCAGCGGTCCAAGCTAAAACGACAACATGCCTACGGTATCAATAAATCCAGGAACCTTTTATGCCAGTCTGTGTAATGTAAACACTTGAATCTATTATCCTATTTATGAGGAAATTTGTGGTTTAAATTAAGAACCTCACTCAGAAAATATTCTTACACAACAGCGATGTATTTATATGTCGATGCATTGTAATCGTTCGATACTTTTTGATGGTGTTTCATGACATCATCATTTGCCTGCCCTATTCCCAGGTTATCTGGGGTCGGCGCAGTATGTTTTCTTCTTCCATTTGTCCCTGTCACTCGTCATCGTATCATCCACCCCCTTTTCACACAATCCATCCATCTCTTTTTTGGCCGTCCTCTGCTCCTTGGCCCATTTACATTCATACCCATCACTCTTTTGGTTACGTGCTCCTCCTCTCTTCTCATAACATGGCCATACCAGGATGGTGTTTCATGACATTCTGATGATAACTCAGAGGATGAAAAATGTGCTTTCAAAATAGGATCATATCAGATCAAAAGCCCTTGCTTTTGGTTTTGTCAAATCTATACATACGAAAGCAAAGGAAATATTGCGAAGAGACCTGAACTTATCAGGTAAATTATCGGTCGAATGTACGTACATTTTTACCGGCCAAAGTGTTTTCGGACCACTATCCCCTTTATTACAAAAAGGAGACTAAAGTTAATCATAGTTTTAAAATGATGCTGTCTCGTATTGTAGGTAAATATATGTATAGAACATTTCCGGAATATCGAAATCCCACAGGAGTATCCATACTAATGTAATGTGTGAGGACGTTGATCCTAAATTGCACTACAATTTGCACAAAATTTGACTTTGACTTTGACTATGGTATAGAAGATAGTTGCCTCTAATAGCACAAGTTTTCCCGTGTTAGCTCGGAGATTGTCGCTAGCACGCACCTGCACCTCTCGCCGCATATTTACGTTACTGCTTAAAGCCGGGTTTAGACGAGTGTAACGTGTAATGTAGTGAAGTAAAAAATAATTTAACGTCAGGATAAAACTTTGTGCGTTAAATAAAACGCTCGCACTTGTCCATAGGCGTTCGATTTTTGCATGCACATAAGGTTTTTGCATTGCTCGTTTGTTCAGCGTTTTTGATGGTTTTGTCGGTAAACCGTATGTAAAATGTGTAATGTTTGCGAGAGAAATACCGCCCCAGTCCGAAAATTTGGTTCTACTTCTTACTATAACAATTGACCAGCACTAGTTAAAGCTACTTTTGTTCAGTATGTTTGTAGAATTTGGGAGAAACAAATTTTGTTTCCCTGTTAAATAAACTTTGTGAACAATATCGCGTTAAATTCCAGTGCCATCCCCCTTCCCCTCTGTTGGAAAGTGATCACCGCTGCCTAAGGACATCTGCAAAACTTAAGGCATGGAGGTGTTGCCGGCTCTTAAGGAATGAATAAGCTCTTTTCTTGAAGATCACTAGGTCGTATCTGCTTGGAAACACCTTTGTTGGCAGCTGGCTACACAGTTTCATGTACGCGGTAAAAACTGACGTCAAAAACGCACTGTGTGTGTGAAAATAAGACCTCTGGACAGAAGGCTGACTACCAATTGAATTAGAAGAGTTCGTGATATGCTCGGGTTGTGCCCAGCCCTTAAGCGCGCGGCCTTACCATAGACTCGACAGTTGACAATTTTTGGGATGTCGGTACTGGGTCGAAACGCGTGCCGTAGTGCGCATGCGTGAGTACATGACATATTTAGCTTTAGTGGCAGTCAGCTTCTGCGTCAGAGCTTTATTTTGGTGTGTGGTGATGAAACTTTAGCTAGACTATTACTCACTCAAAACACTAGCGTAAGATCGAGGCGCCATATTGAGGAACTTCCCAATCTTTGCCTTCGAAAAAGATAAATGTTTAGTCGTCTTGGCCATTATCGATAAGTTATTGGCCGTTCGTTCTGTCATAGATACGAGAAGCTGGAATATTATTCCGTTTCTCTCATACCTACACTAAATACCTAATACTTAGTTCTATAATATACATTTTCGTATCGCAGGCATGATCAACATCGGGAAAACTTCTCATTTGATAAACAGAACCTTATTTTTTTAAATGATAATGAGCTTGCCATTAGCTTCATATCGAACCCTAGAATTGAGACGTTTCAAAAAAAATAAAACAAAATAAAGTATCAGCCTTTAATATTTTGTCCCACTGAAAGGCAAAGACCTCCATCATAGAAATTAACCCATCGCTACTATGATACATAAATGAAACATTGCCAGCGGTACCTATTCCAATGGTGAAACGAGTGTCTATGAGCGGTGGTAACCGCTTACCATCAGCTGTGACTTCCACAAAAAAGTTTTTACATTTTCTTCATCATAGTAGCGATTACTTGATTTCTATGATGGAGGCCTTTGCCCAGTATAGGACAGCATAAGTTGATAATTGACTTTTTTATGCACTTACATGGTCGGCACTTGTACTGGACGTCCACGAACTTCCTCGTGTTCGGACATGGATCCTCAAGTCCTGGCTTTGGCTTCGTACTGAACTTGCATTCTGGCTTTTTCTGGCATGCTTCCACCACCGTTTGCAGGAGAGAATACTGGCAACAGGACAAAGAGGTTTGGTTAAAGTTTGTGCTCGTGCGTCGTACAATAAATTATGTTTGCGCGTAGAACTCACGCGCAGCTCTAGCTGTGAAAGCAGTGCGCAGTACACTTGATGGTAGATAATACCTTTGTACCGTCTCCCCGCTTCAATATTTTCCTTAGCATTTATTGATTGATTATATATGGAGTTATCCATTTTTGACTTTGGAAAGTTCGAAAATATACCTTCCGGACATGTGACAGGTATTAAAAACCAGTCGTGTTAAAAAAATCGTAGGCATTATAGTAGAATTAAAAACCAATATTTTCTCTAGAAGCAAAGACACAAACGACAAATTTATATTAATTTGATCCTATCAATAAAAAGAAATCGGCTGTATATTGAGCTGGAAAAGTATGTAAGACGTCTTAAAAGCAACCTTTACTAACACAGTGTTACCACTGTATTAAAAACAATGCAAAAAGTAAACACGTTAACAAGACAGCCATGTTTATCCAAAAACAAACCTTTTTGGTTAAATATAGCTGTTATTGTCACCTCTTAGACAAATGTTACTGTAATTGATTAAATATTTACTATGTACAAGCCTTTACAAATCTGGCACAACATGACAATTAATTGGACGTGTACTTCGAATTTGAGGTAAATATTAACAATAAGCACAGTGTACACTACACTACAGTGTAGATAGGCGTTATTGATTCGCAAGTGGAGATGTCTGATACTCGTATCTACCCAACTGAAATGATATATTCTGTACTACGGTAGTAATTATATTGGGACAGCAATATATTACGTTACACGCAAATTGATATTCCGATACAGCTAAATGAGGAGTCGTAAACCATTTTATTGCTTAAGGCCTATTCAATACTGGCATGCGTAGTTGATATCTGGTCATTACTGAGGCTGTGGAAGATAGTTTAGTTCTCTTTATTTGCCTTGGCTCTGATAATGGAGAGTTATTAGGTTAGGCTTATAAATTTGCTAAAAACTTTTATCCAGTAGAATTAGTATCTATATTAAGTATTCGTTTTTTTAATTATGAGTACATGTACAATGTATTTTGTGGATTAAAAAAAATCAGGTAATCATACAAAGTCGATCACGTGATACATCGATTTGCATGGGCAGTCGAAAAATTTTTCAATGAATTTTCAAAAGGGACAATACAAATGTTGCTTAGAATGGTTGGTAGAAGACGTAATTAAAAGGATGTAAATGTTCACAGATACACCTTTTGTGTATCTAAGGGTTACCCGCACTAGCGCCCCTTAAGAGTTGGCGTCTTGCCGGCAACCTCTCCAGACAAACATTTTTGGGCGTTGCGTCTGCGCCGCTAGCAAGACGCGAACGCTCAAAGGACGCTAGTGTGGGTTAAGAGTAAGAAAACATTTACAAACCACGAAACAGACACACACGCAAAAACGAAACACATACACGTGGACAAAAAGATAAAATAAAGAAACATAAAAGTTGCGGCCATCAAGGGTCAGCCTCAGCATGACGCCGCAGCCGCCGCGAGCAGCTGCTGCAGCGCAGGTTTTCAGGCTGAACCTTGGGTGACGCCATACTCTTAGGAATCGTTCACACCAAACGTATTGTCCGCCGCTGACTGTGTCTAAGTACTAAATCGTCTAGTCGGTTCGGTGTGAACGACTAGTTCAATATATGGGAAAGCAATAAACTGCGTACCTAACGGGCGCTCAGCGGCCGACATTACGTTTGGTCTGAACGATGCCTTACCTGCATAGGATTCGGCCACGAGCACTCCTCGTCGCCTACAGCGTCGAAAGCGTCACAAATTTCGCTGTTGCTTGACGCCTTCCCATACTGCGCCACTTGGATGCTGATGGTGGTAGTTATAGGACACGTCAGAGCCACCACATCGCCATCGCACGACGCTCGATGCATCATCTTCAAGGTTCCCAGAAGGAGAGCTGGAAAAGAGAAGTTATGTTAGTAACATTCTAAACACCGGCCTAGTTTTGGCAAAATGAAAAATGTTTGGGAAACCGTTTAGCGGCAGTAGTATATATGACACTATATATGTAATCCGACAGAGAATCAGAGTTACCTAATAGCCCACCAAATTAAAAAACTGAAGTGGTAGTGGGCTGGTCACATTAGCCGCAGACTTGACAACCGTTGGAGCCGTAAAGTCCTTGAGTGGAGACCGCGACTCGGTAAGCGTAGTGTTGGACGCCCTGCGACAAGATGGGATGATGACATTCGAAGGCTGGCTGTGTGGGCTGGGTGAGAGTGGCCGAAAATTGGGAGCCGTGACGTGCATTAGGCGAGACCTATGTCCAGCAGTGGACGAGTATGGGTTGCTGATGAAAAGGACGGCAAAGCATCAGAGACCACTCTGATATCGCAGATGTTCATGGGCGGTGGTGATCACTTACCAAGGTGACCCGCTTAGCTCGTTTTGAACCTGTCAGAAAAAAAAGTCAGAGACAACCAAAATTAAATTAATAGGTTTATTTCCTCTTTTGCTTAGTAAAATGACTGACATCCACAGAGTTGTTGTGAATTAAAATGACTAGAGCGAAAGTTTTAAGGTCGACGTCCCCATGGGTCACATAACATCTCTCGACCTAACACTGGAAGCATTACCCGTTCCTCCCCTAAACTAAAATAGACGCGTGACAGTGATTATAAAGGCTTTTAGGGACTTTTGCTATATTAAACGCAAAGGCTCGCGGCAGACGGAGTGATACCACTGGTTAGGTGGAAGTTGGTCCCAAAAATTTCAAGATTTTTTTTTGCTGGTCACTGACTGTTTTAACCTAACCTAACCTAACCAAATTTAAATATTTACTAAACTCTACAAAACGAAGAAAATATTGGTAACGTCAAGCCAAAACAGTCGGCAGCAAAAAAATCTTGAAATTCTGGGACGAGTTTCTTTCGGACGAATTGCCCCCAAGCGGCCACAACGTCACTGAAGGTGAGCGTCAAGCAACGCCTGTGCTGTGTATCGTCGAGTGATTGAGGGTACTGGAGCCCTAATAGGATATTTGACTAATCTCGATATAGTAAAAAAATTGATACTTTACCAAAATATTGGTAACTAAGAACCAATAGCCTACATTTTCAGTTGAAAATATAAACTCTAGCTGGTTTTGTGAGCATTCAAAGTTTCATGGGCAAGTCCATTTTTAAAGTTTATAATATTATAAAAATAATTATATCATTGAACTACCCATACATTATACACAAACTTTTATTAAAACCATGTACATAAACGAAACATTTGATATAGCTACCAAACAAAATTTACTAGACGCGCATACAAGATACTTGCGTGTGACGCCACACGCTAGTAGCCATTTGTATAGAGCGTTTTTGGGCCTGCGTAAAATATGTGCTATTAAAGTTGTAATATCTCAGGTAATTCAAATCAGAATCAAATAATTCTTTCAACAATGTTTCTTAAATAGAGGGGTCTTTCGATTATACATATAAAAAATAGTCAAATACCCTATTGAGGAGCAAAGGGGTTATAGGTTGGAAGCGCACTTGTGACTCTACTGGTGTTGCAGATGTCTATGGGCGACGGCAATCGCTTACTCTCACTCACTTGACGAAAACACAGCACAGGCACTGCTCCACGCCGGTCTTCTGTAAGGCCGGAGAAATAAAAACAATAAAAATATTCTAATTCTTATAGTAAAAGTTAAGATTGTTGAGAAGGAACACCTACCCTCGCACCCAAAGTGTTAAATCCGGGGGTTTGTTAAGCCTCTCAAATGTAATTTCCGGATAAAGTTTGACTCTTCATTTTCATTCCTATATTTAGAGTGGGAATTTTCGTTCGAAGTAAATTGGTATTCGTTTGGCCAATATTATGTTTGTAACGTTTGGCTATTGTTGTTGATATAATATCCATCTATATTGCATTCATACATACTCGTACATACTATATTTTTTTTAATATAATATTTTCACTACATCACATATATTGATCTGACTCTGAGATAGGTAGCTCAAGCACCTGTATTACAGATATCATAACCAACAGTGGGATTACAAATATATACATATAATACTTTTTTTGTAAATACATACTTTTAATACATAGAAAACACCAACATACTACATATTATCATCAAATTAAATGTTGGAGAGCCACGCTTTGGCTTTCCGGGCCGGCTGACCGGAGTGATACCACGGCCTTACGAAAGACAGGCGTTCAGCCAATAGACGTCCACTGCTGGACATAGGCTTTCCCCAATGTTCTCCACACAGATCTATCCTATGCCACCCGCATCCAAGGAATTCCCGCGACCTTCACTAAATCGTCGGTCTACCTTGTGGGGGGCTTGCCACGGCGGCGACTAAAATCTATTTAGTTATATTTCCAATATTGTATGAGGTTTTAAGTAGTAAAAGTAAAGTATTGATGGCCATATTTGTATGTAGAATTAAGAGGGTAAGGGTGCACCTGTCTTTGCACACACATTTGAGCACTTTATCATGCATAGGCTGATTGGCCGTAGCCCAACATCGGTTGGATTCATAAGCAGTGACAGTGTTCTGTCATGGATTTTCTATGGGTATGCAGTACAGTAGCGCTATCATGAGTTTACAGTGACAGAACTCGCTAGCGTCTGCGTAAAAAAAATGTATAAAAAAGTGTACAGCGCCTCTAGCGGTCACTTGAGAAACTAAAATCTGTAGTATCGAGTTGTCAAATTGAAACGTAGTCGCTAGCGAGTAGCGTTTACGTAGCGCTACGAGTTGACATTGAAAACTGACATAACGTAAACTATTGCTCTGTCTCTATCAAATGCATCACAATTGAGTACAGTTAGAAAGAAACAGCTACATAGGGCGTGAAGACAAGCACGTCACTTTCTTCGTAAACAATAACGCACTCGCTATCGAGCTAACGCTAGCGAGGTTTACGTGTTCAATCGAAATCTATTCGACGCCCGTTTACTCGTTATCGACTGTAGTAACGTTACCTTACTTTTCGATGCCAACTCATGGTAGCGCTACTGAAGGTACTCGCAACTTTTAAAAGACTTCTCCCAAAAACAAAACCTATTAAAATTTCTAAATAATTGCCTAGAATTCCTCAGTGTAGCTGTATTACAAATAACTTTCCCCTGCTTCATTACCGGTGGCAGGTTGATGTTGACATATAAAGGAATGAGGTAAATTACAACGGCCCGAGACTTCAGTAATGGAGGCTAAATTAATATCAACACACATTAGTAGAGAAACCCGAATGTGTGTGGCGCCCTATCGAGATCTTATTCATCATTATTACTACCAACGTTGGTTGCTAACTAAGCTTAGAACAATTCAATATCCAAATAACTTGCTCTTACTAAATTCGATTCATAGCATCATCATCATCATTTCAGCCAATAGACGTCCACTGCTGGACATAGGCCTCCCCCAAAGCTCTCCACACAGGTCCTGTGCCACCCGCATCCAAGGGACTCCCGCGACCTTCACCAGAAATGATGACATCCGCAGGAGATCTAAGGTCACGGACATAGCCCAAAGAATTGCGTGGCTGAAGTGCCACATTGCGAGGAGAACAGACGGCCGTTGGGGTGGAAAGGTCCTTGAGTGGAGGCCACGTGAAGGAGGCCGCAGCCGTGGCAGGCCTCCCACCTAGGTGGACCAACGATCTGGTGAATCATAGCATGCACCACTGATTTTTCAAATTATAGTACTTAATGGTTTATCTTATGCTAAAAAACTGCTCATTTTGACCATGGGTACACATTTCATGAATCATGATTCAGTTGCTCTGGTTTCCCTGCTAAAGGGTTGTGGAAATCAGACGGCAGTTGCTCCATTGTAATTACCAAGCTCCCCTAATCCTGAATCATGGTCCACGCATACGCTCTGAAGCTTACCAGAATTATACGCTGAGATAATATCCTACATTAAATACCTAGATCTGACTAGAGTTGATAAGCTTGAGATAGTACTGGCCATACCTAATACTTATTTACTCTTTAACCTCTATTGAACTAATGGACTACTACCTATTTAAATTTTGGCGACCTGTGTAACCCGTGGTTTGGAATCAGCGCCACGTCTGTAAGGGGTGATTCCACCCAATTAGTTGCACAATTATTACTAATGATGTTAAATCATGTAAACAAACTGAGATTGGTCAGTCCTATGATCGTTACAAAGAAGTAATCTATGAGTTCCCCCTTTTAACGAAGTTTAGCGATCATAATGGTGACTTGAACCTTTGACGCAGCTGCTCTAAAAAGAGAACGGGTGATTTTATTGTATCACGGGCGCAGATTTTTCAGCCAAGAAGTTCTCTTTCTTCCTGGGTTTCTCTTTCTTGTTTCTTGACCATTATTAATGGGTCAAATTTCGTGCATGCATTAAATGTCGAAAAAAAAACAAGTTTCCTTCTTTTAGTTCTATGTACATAGAACTTTCCCTTTCTTTCCCATTCTTCGGAACACTACTTCATTTCTAACATCTTAATCCATCATTCTTAATCCATAAGTAGCTCATAAATCGATTCTGGACGAGTACATGCCGTTTTAATGTAGGTAACAAGTATTAACCAAAACCCTTACCACATAGTTAAAGGATTGCCTGTACGTACAAGATAGCCATTCAAACTAAGCTGTCTCGTCCTTTATGAAGGCGCCTATATGTTATAGATACCTATCGTTCACTACACCTAATCCTGTATCCTATTTGTGAAGTCACAAATCTATCCCATCCCATTTACCCTGCACATTGATGCGAAAGCACGTTGAGAGCTCACGCGAATAGAATCTATAACCTGCCCTACTTACTACCCTCCATGGAAGCTGTAAATAACTATTCACAGTGTATAGAAATTATGTGAAAGTAGGTAGGATATTATAAGCAAGATAAAATAGACCGGTTAAAGAGGGCGACGCGTGCAAAAGAATCTTGCAATGTGATTTTTTTTTATGAGAAAACGGTCTGATATATAATTCTACCACTAGCATAGGTAAAAAAGGTGTGCTGGCTATTTCAATCGAAAAACTGAAGACTGCTGGGGTAGGAAAGTTCTGAGTGGTGATTGCGACTCGGAAAGCGTAGCGCAGTATGCCTTCCAGCTAGATGGAGTGACGATCTGCAAAATGCCGCTGGTATAGCTGGATGCATCAAGCCGAATGCAGGGTGAAATGGCGAACTTTAGGGGTGGCTTATTTCTTGGGTTTACTTTCTGCCACGCACCTCCTCATTGTGGAATCAACTTCCCGCAGCGGTATTTCCTAACCGGTACGACATTCAAATCTTCAAGGCCTTCCTAAAAGGCCGGCAACCATCCGCACTCCTTCTGGTGTAGCTGATGTCCATGGGCGGCAGTGATCACTTACCATCAGGTGACCCGCTTGCTCGTTTGCCTTCCTATAATATAAAAAAAGGAGCAGACTGAGACCGGCATAATGATGATTATGAGAAGTGAAGGATGAACCTCCTCTGGTGTTGCGGGTGTCCATGGGCAGTGGTTATCACTTACCATCAGGTGAACCGTCTGTTCGTCTGCCCCCTATCTCATAAAAAAAAAACCTTTTTTTCAAATATATTCTTTTTTTATGTGATAGATGGCAGACGAGCAGGCAGATCACCTGATGGTAAGCGATGGCCGCCGCCCATAGACACCTGCAACAGTAGAGTCGCAAGTGCACTGCCAACGTTAACCCCCCTTCCCCCTAATTGGGCCTCCGGTGCCCCCACTCACTCGACAAAACACAGCACAGGCGCTGCTTCACGCCGGTCTTCTGTAAGTCCGTGGTATTACTGCGGTCGAGCCAGGCCATCCACGCCGAAGCGTGGCTCTCCCACGGTTCATTAGCTCGACGGTGAGGGAACAAATCGCAAGAAAACCTATGCGTCATGCAAATAACATCTACAACTACAAGACTAGTAAACCATGCTCAGTTTTATGAGCTCTCCATAAAACTGGACATTTATTGCGGAATTACAATGTCGCATTGATAGCCAAATTTATTTATCAGATAATACAAGAACAATAATGCGGGCGGGCAATGGCGACATTTGTTAGCCGGCCTATTTCATCACTGTCACGTCACCGCATGTACATAATGAAGCGAGCACGCCAATTCAAACCTATAACGGCCGTAGAGCAGTGAGTGAGGGTACTGGAGGCCCAATTAGGAGAAAGGGACGCACTTGTGTGTGACTCTACTGGTGTTGCAGGTATCTATTTATATATTTTTGACTGGGCGGATGGCGCATTTGGTAATGACCCTGCCCCATGCGTTAAAGGTCGTGGGTTCGATCCCCACCCTGGACAAACTTTCGTGTGATGAACACTTGTGTTTGTTCAGTGTCTGGGTGTTATATAATGTATTTAAGTATAATATTTGTATTTCCTCTGTTGTCTGACATCTGTAACACAAGTGCTTAAGCTACTTAATATGGAGTCAGGTCAATGTATGAGATGTGTGAATTTATTATTATTTATATATATTACTAGCGGCCGCCCGCGACTTCGTCCGCGTGGAAAAGTAACTTTTTACCCCCCTTTCAACCCCTTACAACCCCCTTTTCGCAATAAAAAGTAGCCTATGTCCTTTCTCAGGGTCTAGATTATCTGTATACCAAATTCCATTTAAATCTGTTGAGTAGTTTTGGCGTGAAAGGGTAACAGACAGACGGACAGACAGACAGACAGAGTTACTTTCGCATTTATAATATTAAGTATGGAAGTATGGATTTATTATCTATGGACGGTGATTAATCTGCTAGTGTATCCTTTCATTTAACACTTAAAAAAGGTGACAGAGAGAAACAGTATATTGGTGACAAAAATCATAAGTGGGTCCTACTCTTACGCCGACAAAAATGTCACCAGCACCATACTCTTATGGTCCATATTCAGCTGAAACCTCTCGCATCGACTCTCTCCTAAACATACAAACAGGTAAGTGTACCTTACATTCCCCTAAGCTGTCCATTAGCGTTAAATAAAACGAAATTTATTAAGCGTTTCATATCTTGACGTTCCAAAGATGACAAGGTAAAAGAAATTTGGCAATTTCGTTAAAAGCCGAAAGCTGGGCTCTGCAAAAACAAATGGCGTATGAATTTTTGTATATTTTTGGGTAAGTGGGTGTGTGAAAGGATTGTTTTATTACAATTTGTAAGTGCTCGGGGAGGGGAGAATGTACTCGTGTGTATTTTTGAAACGGTTAAGCTCAAATACACAATAAAAGATTTGCCGCCACCGCTGTATGTAGCGTACATACATATATACAACTTTGTAAACCTATTTTTGTGTCTTTAATGCGTAGATCTTTAGTTTCATTTTGACCCTGTTTTGTTCTATTACCTTTCCATTAGTGTTTATGTTTGCTCGAAAATGTAAAAACATCGAATGCGCGTGAAGATTAAGTCAAAGAGATTATCTTTACAGAATGACCTCCGTTTAGAGTTCAATAAATAATCAATATTTGGGCTTCATAAAAATTATGAATCAATAGGAAAAAACTACATTTTTTTTCTGTTTCTTTAAGAAAATAACTTCAATTGTAACTTGAGATGGACCCGTTGCCGCATTTGGTAGTGACCCTGCCTCATATTTGCCCAAGGCCGTGGGTTTGATCCCCACCCTGGACAAACATTTGTGTGATGAATACTTTTGTCTGTTCAATGTCTGGGTGTAACACCTAGTATTAAGTAGGTACTTATTATCATGTTTGTGACCCTCTGTTGTCTGATATACGTAACACAAGTGCTCAAGCTACTTATTACGGAGTCTGGTCAATGTATAATGTGATAAGTCACACAATATCAATATTATTAAAAAACTATGTAATTTTTATGAAATCAGACTAGACTTGAACCTGTAAAGACTTGCTACTAGTCCGGTATATTTGCGGCCCAGTGTAAGTTATAACGCAACCAAAAATCTGAAGAAATAGAATACACAACCTCGGTCTCTGAATTTCAGCATTGACTTCCATCACATCAAAGTAGAAAATAATTAAAATGTAAATTTGTTTAGCATTGTCTAAGTAAACACAATAAGAAAGAGAAATTAATTTGAGAGCGTGGTTGAGCGTCGTCTTTCGCGCCATCAATTTTTAATTCACTTCCTAATAATTTAAGCCACATCGCCCTATAGAGAACGACCCATTTGTCCCCGACAATTTTAACATTTAAATCCTCTTAAATTTTGAGCCCTGTATATTACGGTATCGCGGGTCTGAGATACGGTCTCACAGGGATGCTATATAATACTACTATGTACATAAAAAAATTCCATACTTTCAGAGTCCGGGCTGACGGTGAAAATGTGTGTACAAAAAAAGGAATACGTAACGTAAGTACAAATTTTGGGAATCGAACCCAGATGGCCAAAACCAACTGGCCATTAGGACCAATCGGAGTAGTTCTCGCTTTCATAAGAGCTATGTCACCTTTGTTTGGATCATAACGGGGCGACTTTGTTATAAGTCACTAGGAACCCCAAGTGTTGTCAATCGGTTTTGATTTAAAAAACCTAACCCTAACAGGATAGTGTTTCCTATTTTAATAAATAGGATCGTAAAAAACATAGTCCTTCGAGCCGGATTGCTATAACAACAAAATAATGTCTTCTATTCATGTAAAAATTGGTGATCACAAACCCGAGCTATGTTCGAAAAATTCGAAACATATTTTTGCTCGACCCGGGACCCCGAGATCACGGCCTGGTAATTAAACCGCTAGAACAACTGGTTCTTCAGCCTAATCCCATCATCGTAGCGATTACTTGATTTCTGTGATGGAGGTCTTAGTGGGACAGTATATAGGCTGATCCAGCCAGCCTTCGAATGTCGTCATCCCATCTTGTAGCAGGGCGTCCAACACTACGTTTACCGAGTCGCGGTCTCCACTCAAGGACTTTATGGCTCCAACGGTTGTCAGTTCTGCGGCTAATGTGACCAGCCCACTGCCACATAGGCTCGCTGGAGTGAGCTGGATGAGAGTGGCCGAAAATCGGGAGCGATGGCGTGCATTGGGGGAGACCTATGTTCAGCAGTGGACGAGCGTGGGTTGCTGATGATGATGATGATATAGGCTGATACTTTTTACCTTTCCATGTAAGAAATTAGTCGTTTATCTAAGTATTCCTGTGATACCGACCCTAACCTCCTCGCCTCAGTGACGGCATGAAAAGGGATGTGTATACGTGGTTGTCACATTTTTAATTAATATATGAGGGGTTTGCCCCGATCTCTGTTTTACATTTAAGCGAAATTCATCAATTAACCTTGTGAGCTACACTTAGACTGAGCTTCGATTGAAAGGTTTCTAGTTCATATAAAAAAGGTCAAAGGTGAAAATCCCCATTCTAAACAAATATTCGTACTGGTGAAGACTTCTGGTTCTTTATTATGCATTAAAGCACTTTAAACTGACATCATCATCACCATCATGTGAGCTTTTGTTTCGGGGAAACAAAAGCTCACCTACCCCGATGGCTTGGCCACTTGGAAAGGATGGGTGAGGATCGCAGTGTTAAGAAAGTCTATCTGGGCCGGCCAACCGGCCGACGTCCGGTCGGCCGCCCCAGATATCGCTGGGATGACGTCGTGCAGGCAGATCTTCGCGAGCTGCGAGTCAGCGATTGGCGTGGAGCTGCGAATAATCGAGACCAGTGGAGGAGTCTTGTATCAGAGGCCAAGACACACTTTGAGTCACTGAGCCATCGGAGTAAGTAAGTAAGTAAATCACTTTAAAGTGATGGGTCTAGAGTTCTTTTCAGGCGAACCAAAATACGAATATGTACCTGAGAGAATGAAAAATAAATGTTTCTGTCAAGAAATTCTCACGCTACAGTATGAATGGGCTGGCTTAACCAGAGTGATACCACAACCTCGCAGAATACCGATAAAACAGCCTGCGCTGTGTTTCGAGTAAGTGAGGGTACCGGAGGCCCAAGGTTGACACTGCACTTGTAACTCCACTGGTTTTGCAGGTGTCTGATACTCTGTTGTCTGATATCTGTAACACAAGTGCTTAAGCTACTTAGTACGGAGTCAGGTCAAGGTATGAGATGTTGTGTGAATTTATTATTTTTATTTTCAAAAAAAAAATAACGACATTTGTCTATGATGGGTATCACACCAGTATGAGATAGAGTCACTATCAAATGCGCTATCGAGCCATTAAATGGTTTTGGTAGTGTCAATAAATTTCAATAGCTACCAACATTATTCCCAATACACAGTTTTACACGTAACACTTCCCACGGGGTAGGTCTTCGTACTATTATGTACTATCTAAATTACTTAATGATATCTAATATCTGTCAACTGCTAAATACTGGCTTGATAAGTAAATAAACAATTGAATGTTCTAAATTCAAATGAAAGTTGTGTAGTTTAATCTGGGTGAACAGCGAGTTATAAATAAGTACCTAACATCTTACATCACATTGATTATAATGATATGTACTTTTGTTAGTCACTAAGGTGCCTCTAGTTATCTAATGTCAATAACGCAGTTGAACTAATGAGAACTCTTCATATCATTCGAGATAACCTCTAAAAAGATTTTGCATCTCAAATCTCTGCCGCAAAAATGATTTGTTGCCATCGCATGTGTTTTTTCTGGCCGTGATATCCAGATTGACAGGCACAAAAAAACAGACAAAGTGTCCATTGAGTCTGTCACTCCCACCCTGAAGGCCTGCTGAGATGCCGTTTCACGCCCCACCTAAAAAACCGAGGACTGTAAGAAGGAGGAAACACTTGAACTGGAAGGGCATTCCATGAGTTGATGGTTCGGGGCAGGTGGTTAGTTTTTTTTTATATAATATAGGAAGGCAAACGAGCAAGCGGGTCACCTGATGGTAAGTGATCACCGCCGCGCATGGACATCAGCTACACCAGAAGGAGTGCGGATGCATTGCCGGCCTTTTAGGAAGGTATAGGCTCGTTTCTTGAAGATTTGAATGTCGTACCGGTTCGGAAATACCGCTGCGGGAAGTTGATTTCGCAATGAGGAGGTGCGCGGCAGAAAATGTCGAGTAAAGCGCACGGTAGTGTAGTTATAAGTTTACCAGCAACAATTTTAATACACCTTTTAATTGTGTACTTCATAAACCTCTATTTCTATTCCAACCTCCCAGTTCCCCTAACAGTGTTGTGAAGAGCAAGTAATTAACGTGTGTTTTTGCAAACCCGAACTGTACTGGCTTAATGCATCGTTTTACCGAGAAAGCTACAACTGCACGTCTAGAGGCAAAAAGCAAAGAGTTGTACCAAAGCTAAGCTACGATTGAGCGCACCGTGCACTTTTTATTTTCTGCTCAGAAACTCCGCGTCAATAGTACTTTGAGTTGGAATCTTGAAGATAGATCTGTGGGAGGGCCACTTAGTTTTTAACCTAAGTTTTAGATAGTACTTAGTTTGTATTTTTTTAAGTAGGTTTAGGAGGTAAATATATCCATTTGTAATACATTTACCTCTATCTCATCTTGGCGTATAATTCCCAGTAAGCCCAGGGTACGCATAGACCATAATTCAGGGCTTGGCAAGTCTAGTATGGGCGGTGGCAATCGCTTACCATCAGGGATCCGTCTGTTCGTTTGCTTGGACATAAAAACAGCGCATGTGAAAGATAGGGGCACTCCGATTCGGTCGTAACGCTCTCTTAAAATGATTCCCGCAGGACTATGTGTAGAGAACATTGGGAGAGGGCCTATGTCCAGCAGTGGACGTCTATTAGTTGAAATGATGATGACAATCAAATGATTATAATGATATCGAATACGAACCTCAAGCCTTTCAGAAAATCTTTATTCCTTTCGTTACACCGTTGAAAGGACACCGTCAGTTGCAATGTTGGTGATCCTAATTGAATTGCGAAAACTGGTAACACTGACCAAACAGCGAGCGTAGCTTTGCCCTGTGACATTTTGAGCGACGCCTCGTATTTACAGGGCAATGTTCGTACGTGTAAATTAAAACAGGTTTTAGCACTCGGCTTTTGAATGCCAGGTTGCTAGCGTATGTTCCCAGTATTTTCCAGTCTGCAATAGAAATCTTAACGATCAGCCTTGTATGCAGGATTTATAGTGCTCAAGTGTTTGCGCGCAAAAATAGGTGCAATCTTTATTCCCTTAACCTATTAATTGGATAGGACACCTGAGTGTGACACGTCCGAAGGGGAATCAGGCGTAGGATGAAAGGCTCGGTGGCGCTGCGCTGTTGGTGGTAGTGGGTCGCACTATAAAGCTAAGGCTGCGCTTGGGATCCCGGGTTCGATCCCCGGGTCGAGCATAAAACAATGTATGTGAGTTTTCCTGTTGAGAAATTCTCAGTGTCAGCTCGAAGTCTGGAAGTTGGCGGTCTTGTACCCCTATGCCTCGAAAGCACGTTAAGCCGCAACAGTAACAGTAATATAAAATGAGTTTAATAGTAAGACGCTAAAGAGTCGCAATTAAAATTGTAAAATAAAGAATGCAATTGCCATTGTTACATGCCACTGACATCTAAAAAAAAGAGGCCAGTAGCGCTACCATGAGTTGACACCTAAAACTGACATAACGTAAACTATTGCTCTGTCTCTTTCAAACACATCACAATGAAAGAGACAGAGCGATAGTTTTCGATAGCGAGGATAGTATTTCATACTCATGGTAAGGCTACAGAAAGCCATTTAGTGAATCATTACACTAAAGCAAAGACCAACACTTCGATATAATTATTTTTGGAAAGTATCCAAATCATGATTTGCATTTTATAAAGTCTGATACATATCTATTCTTTGTTAAGTTTGTTCTCTCTTTTTGATCCTATTTGCCTTTCACTGTATTGACTACTAGTGGCACGACCTCACCTCCCACTCTCCAAGGTAGTTCTACTATATTTCTATAGATGGCCCTGGGCATTGATTGAATCGCGATTTCGCCTTTTCGGTTTGTATATAAGGTTTTTCGATGTCTGTCTTATGAATTTACACCTTTTTAAATAGTATAGAAGATTTAGTCTAGGTTTAAAATAAAATATGCATATTTCGATTTCGACACTTAAAAAATAGATTAAGTTGTCTATATTATTACCATTACTTATGTTAAATAAACCACGTTTACCAAATGTGAAAAAAGAAAAACCATTCGTTTTTGGCAACTGGTTGCGTAGCAAGAACGTTAGTTCTTCTTCGGCAAACTGGTTGTCAAACTTAGTTGCCAATGCGGCCGAAAGGGCACCGTGCACTTTTTATTTTCTGCTCAGAAACTCCGCGTCAATAGTACTTTGAGTTGGAATCTTGAAGATAGATCTGTGGGAGGGCCACTTAGTTTTTAACCTAAGTTTCAGATAGTACTTAGTTTGTATTTTTTTAAGTAGGTTTAGGAAGGTAAAGGTGTCCATTTGTAATACATTTACCTCTCTCTCATCTTTGAGTATAATTCCCAGTTACTCCGTGGTACGCGTAGACCATGATTCAGGTTTTGGTGAGTCTGGTATAGGAAGTGGCAATAGCTTACCATCAGGGATCCGTCTGTTCGTTTGCTAACTAGGACATAAAAAGCGCATGTGAAAGATAGGGGCACTCCAATTCGGTCGTAACGCCCTCTTAAAATTAGGCCAGCAGGACCAATATGTGTAGAGAACATTGGATGAGGGCCTATGTCCAGTAGACGTCTATTAGTTGAAATGATGATGACAATCAAATGATTATAAACCTTAAGCCATTTTTCAGAAAGTCTTTATTCCTTCCGTTACACCGTTGAAAGGACCGTCAGTTGCAATGTTGGTGATCCTAATTGAATTGCGAAAACTGGTAACACTGACCAAACGGCGAGCCTAGCTTTGCCCTGTGACATTTTGAGCGACAAGTCGTATTTACAGGGCAATGTTCGTACGTGTAAATTAAAACAGGTTTTAGCACTCGGCTTTTGAATGCCAGGTTGCTAGCGTATGTTACCAGTATTTTAGCACAAAATAATTACACACAGAAGGTAGAATCAGCCTGATTTTGAATTTAGAAGAGTTCGTTGACATATGCTAGGGTTGTTGCCCGGCATGAGTACATAAGCGCGCGGCCTCTACCACAGACTTCGACAGTTTGACAATCTTATGTCATAGGCTAGGATTAATGTGGTCGAAAAGGCGTATTTCCCCGTTAGTGCGCATCCGTGAGTACATGACACGTTTTTTGCTCTTAGTGGGCAGCCTACTTTCTGTGTGTAATTATTTTGTGATTTTAGTCCGCAACAGTAATACTTTCAACCGATATTTGGCTCAGCCAATCTTAACGATCGGATATTATGGTGCTCAAGAGAACGCGCAAACGTAGGTGCAATATGTATTCCCTTAACCTATTAATTGGATAGGACACATGAGTGTGACACGTCCGAAGGGGAATCAGGCGTAGGATGAAAGGCTCAGTGGCGCAGCGGGTAGTAAGTCCCACTTTAAAGCGACGGTTGCGCTGTGCCCTGTGGCTAGGGGCGTTAAGAATACTGCTAAGGTATTCCCGGCCTGTCGTAAGAGGCGACTGCCACTACTGGGGAGTGGCTTGCTCAGTATCACTGACTCCGCGAGGGAAAAAATCCTACTGGGTGTCCTGGTAGGTCGTGCATTTGGGAAGGGCTGCATTGCGCCAAACAATTTGGCTCAAAGTGGCGAGCGCGATTTGCGGTACGGTCCAGTCCCGGCTTTGGGGTATCCTACTGCGATTGCGCTGAGATGGACACTCCAGGAGTTTTGGTTAGGGTTAGAGTCCTACACATCATCTTGTCCCCCACATGTGGCAAGGTGAAGGCCATGATGGTTTCCCCTGAGAAAAAAAAAATGGTATCCCCGGTCCGATCCTCAGGTCGAGCATAAAAAAATGTATGTGAGTTTTTCGGTTAAGAAATTCTCAGTGTCAGCTCGAGTCGGGAAGTTGGCGGTCTTGTACCCTTATGCCTCGAAAGCACGTTAAGCCGCAACAGTAAAAGTAATATAAAATGAGTTTAAAAGTAAGACGCTAAAGAGTCGCAATTAAAATTGTAAAATAAAGAATGAAATTGCCATTGCTGCATGCCACTGACATCTAAAAAAAAGAGGCCAGTAGCGCTACCATGAGTTGACACCTAATACTGACATAACGTTAACTATTGCTCTGTCTCTTTCAAACACATCACAATGAAAGAGACAAAGCGATAGTTTTCGATAGCGATGATATTATTTCAAACTTATGGTAAGGCTACAGAAAGCCATTAAGTGACTTATTACACTAAAGCAAAGACCAACACTTCGATATAATTATTTTTTGGAAAGTATCCAATTCATGATTTGCATTTTATAAAAAATCTATTCTTTGCTATGTTTGTTCTCTCTTTTTGATCCTATTTGCCTTTCACTGTATTGACTACTAGTGGCCCGACCTCACCTCCTTTCGGGACAGTAGTTCCACTATATTTCTATAGATGGCGCTGGGAATTGATTGCATCGCGATTTCGCCTTTTCGGTTTGTCGATGTATGTCTTATGAATTTACACCTTTATAAATAGCATAGAAGATTTAGTCTAGGTTTAAATAAAATATGCATCTTTCGATTTCGACACTTAAAAAATAGATTAAGTTGTCTATTATTTATTATCATTACTTATGTTAAATAAAACACGTTTACTAAATGTAATATTGTAAGAAGAGCCTCCTCTTAACCTTATGTGAGAGCAGATCATATAATGCCATGTAAAGTGTTTTTTTTTAATAAACGATATTCTATTCTATTCTATCGCTAAAGGGCCGTCAGTTGCAACGTTTCTAATCTTAATTGAATTTACGCCGAAACTGTTAACATTTGCCAAACGGCGGGTGCAGCTTTGTCCGCTGACATTTTGAGCGACATCTCGTGTTTTCAGGGCAATATTCGTACGTATAGCGTATGCGGTTGTTGGTGGAAATAATCCATACTAATATTATAAATGCGAAAGTAACTCTGTGTATCTGTCTGTCCGTCTATCCGTCATTCTATCAGTCCGATAGTTCGCAGTCCGTCAGTACGTTAGTCCGTCAGTCCGTAAGTCCGTCAGTCCGTAAGTCCGTCAGTCCGTCAGTCCGACAGTCCGTCAGTCCGTGAGTCCGTCAGTCCGTCAGTCCGTGAGTCCCTGAGTCCGTCAGTCCGTCAGTCCGTCAGTCTGTCAGTCCGTCAGTCCGTCAGTCCGTGAGTGCGTCAGTCCGTCAGTCCGTGAGTCAGTGAGTACCTTCGTCCGTCTGTCCGTCAGTCCGTCAGTCCGTCAGTCCGTCTGTCCGTAAGTCCGTCAGTCCGTAAGTCGTGTGGAATGTGGAACTCTAGGAGCTCGTCTAATTTAGTCCCATAAAAAAACAATATTCGTCAATAAACCAAGTCTCAGTTGTTCTACCGTAAAAAGTTGTGAGATCCATGTAATACCAAGTCGGTTATTAATTTATTTAATCACTAGTGAAGGGAAACAAACCTTCTGTCTTAAGTTTTCATCCCTTACATAAATTTTTAGTTATTTTATGTCTATGTAGTGTTTGAGAATAATAATATGTGTATACCTATGTATTTAAGTATTATATTTGTTTCCTCTATTGTCTGATATCTGTAACACAAGTGCTTAAGCTACTTAGTACGGATTCAGGTCAACGTATGAGGCGTTGTGTGAATTTATTTATTTATTATTTATACCTTTTGTCAGACGGAAGGGAAAAGTATACTACTATTTATTTTTACCTTTCACCTTTTATTTCTAGATCCAGAATTATCAAGAGGCGATTAAAGTCAATAGAGTGTATTGTCAGTTATATAGAGCCGAGAGATTCCATTTTCACAGAATGTTATTGTTGCCCGTTTCCCTGAAGGTTTTTGTTATGATAAAATTACCTTTTATTATTCAAGCTACACGTGAAAGTAATAATTGAATTGAAAGTGTTGATGTTCTCGTAAAAAAATCTTTGTATTCATAATATACCCAGCAGGTACTACCGCTCAGCCAATTATTGAACATAAAAGAAGAAGTGTCGAATTTTGAGTAAAAAAATTCAAAATTACTTTTTGCAGTTTTAGTCCTTTTAGGTATTTACATTTAGATATGAATGTCAATTATTATTGTAAACTAACACTATCGCAATATACATATACAGCTATGCGCTAACTAAACCTTTCCCGGTTTCGCTGCTCAACTTTACAAACAGACAATATTTCACTGAACTAAATCAGTAAAGAGCAGAAATAGAATTAAACGCGGAAGCAACAATATACATTAATCGCGTACAACGAAATGAGATCAGAGCTCAGCTTTCGAGAGGTCGCTACGACGCCTGAGGTATCGTAGCACTCGTAGCACAAAATAAGAAGTTTCTTCGTAGTGCATCAGTGCAGTGCTACGAGATACGAATCTTAATTCGTAGCACTCATAGATTGCAGCATTTGAGTTTGAGTGCTACGGAGGTCACTCAAACATGAAAAAGAAAATGCTAAACATTTTTAAGTTAGTGTTTAACATCATGAGGGATCGTTCTGGTTCCCTCGCGATGTTTTCCCTCACCCGCAAGCTAGTGGTAGAAAAACACTTTTGAAACACGATTTGAAAAATTTGTGGTGCATGCTCGGATCCGAACCACGACCACTCGTATGGAAGGTGCGTTTTTTTTTTATGTGATAGGTAGCAGACAAGCAGGCGGATCACCTGATGGATAAGCAATTGCCGCCGCCCATGAACACATGCAACAAGTGCGCTGCTAACCTTTTATCCCCTTCCCCCCGATGGGCCTCCGGTACCCTCACTCACTCGGCGAAACACAGCACAGGAGCTGCTTCACGCCGGTTTTCTGTGAGGCAGTGGTATCACTCCGGTCGAGCCGGCCCATTCATGCCGAAGCATGGCTCTCCCACAATTTCACGTTCTTATCCACTGAGCTACCATCGTACGCATCAAACTGTTCTGTCTTGTAATTGGCTATCTTTACTCTTTGATATTAGTATGGATTAGGATATCAGGTCGGATTTAGACGTTGCCTGATTGTGGTTAGTCGATTACGATGTCGGTGTCAGGCTGTCGTGGTAAATTAATTGAGGCTCAGTTTCGTGTTCCGGTGTGGTTATTGATATATTAATTATGTGATTATATATGTGCATGTGTTTGTATTGACTCTTGACTGCGTTCATGTAATCCTAATATTCATAATATCATAGCCGGTCGGTTGCGTTTGGCGAAAATTGACATTTACTACTGATTACTCGTACTAGTAAATTCACTAGTAAGTAAAGTAAGCAAGCGAGTGGATAGTTAGAATTACATAAAAAATATGTAAGGTTTTTCATAGATAATTTCGATCGCAGCGCAGAACATTTTGATCCCTAATGCAGTCCAGAATCGTATTGATTCCTGCTCGAGTCAATTTGGAAAAAAACTTTTTCAAAATTGTCTCAAATTCTAGTGTTCTTCTTCTTCTAGTTCCTAGGATCGAACACTCTTGTACTAATAGTACAAGGAATGCATGAATATCTATAGTATGTACCTATGTTATGATTAAAAAGACAAGCTATAATGACTATCAGTTTTTATGAACCAAAGTGATTGAAAAGTCTTCAAACATTAAAGATGCTAATAACGATGAGTCTCCTAATGTTTTAATAAGAGCTGTGACTTGCGCAAACCTTGGCCAAAAAGGTAACCTAAAGGGCACGGCAAAATCTCTAATGTTTTCCGCTAAAGCGGAACCTTGACTCTTATTTCTTTCGGCATAGGCTTCGTTTTTGTCTACTTTTTTACCAACTCGTCCTTAGGTGGTCGGTTTAATCTCAGTACAACTGAATTATAAATGTAACCGCTATCTTTCACATGCTTCATTGACCATCTGAATTTAAGATTATTAGTTCGCTTGTAATCACGCCTGCTTTAGGCTTAGTTTTATTTAAGTTCGTGTGATGAACTTGTGTTTGTTCAGTGTCTCAGTGTTATATAAAGTCTCTCTCCATCACATTGATAGATAATTAAAAATTTCATTTCACAAAAACAGGACTTAAATTCACACAACATCTTCGAAGATGCCGCACCGCACAAAATTTTGTTCGAATCTCTTTCGGCGAGAGCGCATCCTTCTATTCCTCTCATCGCTCAGTTAGAGTGAAGCGAGAAGCAACATGCGCCGACGCGATGCGCATCTTAGCCCGACTGGAGTATCAATACGTTGGTGCGGAACTCTGTACACGATTATCATCATCATCATCATCATGGTTGCCTATTGTGGATCCATTCTTGGATGTAGGCCTCCTCCCTCTTCTTCCACTCCTGGCGATCCCGTGCCTTACTCATCCAGTCACGACCTCCGTGTCGTCGGATGTCGTCAACCCAGCGCTCCCACCCAGCAGGACACATTACGAGGATGGACGAAAGCCGATGGACAAGGTGGATCCTCGAGTGGAGACCCAGAGCAGACACCAGAGGGCGCGGCAGACCACCGCAGCGCTGTACACGATATGCCGAGCATATTCCTCCAGCACTACATTTCCAGAGCATCTATCTTCCTCTTCTCCAACTCACGCACTGTCCATGTCCAAGCACATTAAACGTATCAAACTTCTAAACTGCATAATAAAACGCTCACAAAAACCAATTAAAACATTACCTCGACCCAATAATGTACCGTAACTGGCTCCATCTAAATATTCCTAAACTATTCCAATTCATTACATCTTAACGGGAAGTTAAAGTTTCGTACAACCCGCCCCTGGATTTACTTAGCGCCACGATGGAGTTGAACTAAGTTAATTAAACTTTTCTTCTATTATGTTAATAAAGTACTAACAATAAAAACCGCTAAGTCCGGTGTAAGACGTCTCGCCTGCAATTATTATCATACCATTGAGATGTGTTTTTCAACTTAATTTATCTTCTCATGTTTAGACATGTTTTCTGTTCCTCTTTTTTTAGTTTAAAAAGTAATATTTACCCACAATGCCAGTCCAAATTCTAAAAATGAGCGGTATTCTACTCTCGTGGTTTATTCTGTATTGAAATTTGAGGATTAAAACAGAAAAACTTAGTACAGGTGCGTTTAGTGTAGAGTTGTCCTGCGTTCTTACTGCGTTTTATTTTATTTTTAGTTTAGTAAGTATACATTATATTGACCGAAAACCTTGAAAGCGGGTGAGAAGGCCTTTGCAGTAGGATAGTATAGGCCAATAATAATAAAAAGTACATTTTAGTGCCTGGTGTCAGAACAAAGTCTGAAGAGAATGGACACAGCCTCAGCATTTGCTGCAACAGCTAGAAGCCGCTGCGGCGCTGATTTTCAGGCTGAGCTTTGGGCGACGTAACTTGTACGCTTAGCACACAATGAAAAGAGAAAAAAAAGTTTATTTTTTTCTATGGGACTGCGATGGCAACCGTAAATTTTGAGCGATCTCAAAGTTTTGTCCATGGCGTTGCTTAAGATTTATATTATACATATTATGTGACATCATGCGTACATTAAACCTAACACGTACCTATAGGCAATAGTCTTCATATAATATGGTACCTATCGGGAAAGGCGAGCCAGTGTGGCGGAGTCAATTGACAATAAATCAAGGTTCCGTATCTGTTGCCATAGCAACCTCTTTCGTTTTCCATCTAGTGGAGCGGAGCCAATATTATTGTGCCCAAATAGAAACGATTTAGGCCAGTGAATTAGTAGAGTGATGGAAGTTTAAAAAAACTGTCAAGTGCGAGGCGCACTTACGCACGATGAATTCTTTACCAAGTTATAGTTATGTAAAAAAGCCATTCATGATATAAAAATATGACTTGATTAAATATTTTGGTCCATATTTGGTCAAAGCCAACAGATGTAAAGATATATTTACCGATCTTTCACTTTAAAGCTTATTTCCAGTTTTGGATCCAGTTTAAACAAGAACTATGTGTGTACTTTATAGTATATGCATGACAAATTTTATATGGACAACAAATGTACGAATAACATGTTTTTTTAAATAAAAATAGAGTACAATCAAGATGACTTAGCTCCGCTTGACGGTAAGGTTGAGGATGGTAAATATGAGGTTAACAGACACAAAAAAACAAGCAAAGTACCTACCTATTGAGTCTGTCTTCCTCCCCCTAAAGGCCTGCTGAGATGCTTAAAGTAAGCTATTGATATCACACGCCATCATTTCAACTTCTCTCGTACTCGCACTTCTATACCCTTTCCGAACGAAGGCACGTGGTAGGTACGAGTATCTCCTGCACTCTTCTAACTTAAATACTAACTTGGGATACTTGATGTCGTAATTGGCGAGGTTGCTTGCTGCAAACGTGCTGAGAGTTAGCTACACCTTTAGTTGTGAATACACCAACAAGTCAATTACCTCCGCCGAATTTGAGCTTATTGCCAGCAGTCATTGAGTTCTACGTTAATTGAAGGGTTTGGATAAATTTTGGGCACCTAAATTCTTACTGTTGTTAAATTTAAAAATGAAGAATATCTTCTTCTATACTATTTATACAGAGATAACTTCTGCAGAAAATCACAAGGCTTAGTAACCCGAGAAGACGAAACACAGGTGCAACGTAATCGACTCTCAGCGCCGTCTGTTGGTTGTTCGGACTGCAACTAAAATAGAAAAACTATGTCCCAAAACAAAGCTAAGGGCGGGCCACGAGTAACTAATTAAAGGGAAGTAATTACATTATATTTCAATTCAGATTCGTGGAAACGGCTCTGAATTGTATATGAACTTACTTTTTGCCGGTGAAATTCGCATATCAAAATATATTTTTTTATTGAGAATGGATACTGTTACCGACAAATAAATAACCTTATTTTAAAATTTTCTTGAACATCACTTATTTCGAGGGCTTGTTAAGAAAAAACGAAAGATCAGGTTTCGCAAAATGAAGTCTCGAAACGAAGTGAACGCGAGCACTACTTAAGTATACTTTGACTCAAATGAAAAGGGAATAATCTGATATAGCTTGCATAATTTGATGTTTCTCCTGGCCTGGTTGAAAAAGGAAACAATAATAAAAGAAAAATGTTGACTGTTGAAATTTCAGTTCCAGTTTAAAACATTTTTGTCCATAAAAATACTCTTAAACGTTATTGCGAATAAATAAGTGTCCATATGTAGTTGCGTTTATAGAATGTTCCGTTGGAAAAGTACATCCCAGTTGTATAATATCTGTGGCCGTAGAATATTCTCTGTAGAAGTAGTAACTAGCAAAGTTACAAAGTTTATTCTTAGAATTTATTAAGATGCGTATTAAAGTTGTCGCCTCTAATACGAAGTTTTGTGCCATGAAGTTATTTGAATTAAATTAAATTGAAGTTGTCATGCAGTGTAGACCGCATCCGTGTGATATTTTATTGTAATTAATTACATTTTTTGATTGTGGGTTCGACCCTCACACTGGACAAACATTCGTGTGATGAATACTTGTGTTTGTTATTTATTATATTTGGGTTTCCTCTGATATCTGTAACACAAATGTTCAAGCTAAGAGTCAGGTCAATGTATGAGATGTTGTGTGAATTTAATACCTATAATTTGATTTCATTATTATGGAGCAACAAATTAAGCAACTGGTTATTGTGTTTTTTTTTTAGTTTTTTTTTAACTTTGTTCCTTATTAGCCTTAATTTTTTCTTTTCGTCTCTTGTTAATATACTATTGATACATCATTTACACAAAATATGTTTATTAATTTATACAAAAAGACCTTACAAAAGGACAGCCGACCAAGTTTTTTTGTTGAGTCTATAAGTTTTTGTGAATTTTTAAGCCTCAGAATAAAAGTTGTTCAGTTTGTTTTACAACTTTTTACCAATTCACCCTGTAGGTACAGAATGTTTTCTCTTAACTTAGCAAGTTTATTGACTGTCGTAAATTTAATTTTAGCTAACGGTGTTTGTGCGGTCTACTTCAGCTGACTTTTTTGATTGATGTTCCGGCTATGTAAGCGGGGGAGTTGCACTTTCACATGAAAGGGTGATACCATCCGCAGTGATACGACTGCCAATTCATAGAATTGAGTAAATTAAGTACTTATCTATATCTTCTATGCTATTCATATAGAGAAAATTTCTATAAACAACCAAGAGGCTTTATATAACCCCAAAAGTCGAAACACATGCGCGATGTAATCTACACCCAGCGCCACCTACTGGCATTGGTTGGAACTAATAGTCAAAATAAGTCTGGAAGCGAGGTGAGGGCGGGCCACTAGTGTAATTTCTAATTATATTTTGAAACTCAAGTTGCATCACCGTTACCTTCTACTAGGGCCTCGCTCTCCTCTACCTTACTCGGGCGACCACTGAAAACCCGACGCTGGTGACACCCCTCGCCGCGGCACATGAAGAGTGGAAGCCTATTTGGCACACTATATTTATTTTTTTATGTTTGTAAATTGTTTTACATCTTTTTTTTTAATGTTATTCTTTTTTTTTTCAATTGTGTGAACAATCGACGGGCGTGGAGCAGTGTTTGCGCTGTTTCACCGGGTGAATGAGGTACCGAGGGTGCAATCGATACTATAGTTTAGAACTAATAGCAAAATTAAATTAAATAAATTACGTTCCGAAACGAAGTGCCACACAGATTAAGATAAGATAACATTTGGGTCACCCAAAAACTACAAATAATCGTCGAACACTGTGTTTCGGGTGCCCATGGACTTTCCCTTGACATAATTTTTGGGGCACCTGTGTAGCCATGTGGTTATTGCGCGGTTATGATATCAAATTCGGGTACACGCGGATTAAGCGCGCCCCGTGAACATTTTAAAATTTTAATCCCCGTGATCCAATTGCGCACTCGGGAAATTTTGTTTAAAATGTTGCGCAGGAGGCAGGACTTAAAAACTGTTGCTGTTTTTATGCAATTAAGTGTATACAGGTGTACAGGTACATAGGTATCTAACATGTGTGTTTGTCAATAACAAAGGACGTTCTCAATATAATTGTTTCGTTTGCGTTAATATTTTGCATAATAGAAAAACAAATTGAAACAATATTACGTATTTTGTCCTGAGCCCTATTATATATCTGCATTACGTCGATTGGAGGATTTATTAATATTAAAATGTAATAATGAGGATGTAATTAACTAACCACAGATAAGTGTAATTAAATATGGTCATGCGATCTGTTTTCGCAAAACAGTTGAGATAACCTTATGAAAAGATCATGCAACTATATATAAACAAAATGTGTAGGTATTTATACTCGTAATATCCGCTTCATATTGTACAGAAGGCGTCTAGTTACCTTCGTAGGACTTTGGACCATATGTCTGAGATACAAGTACCATTTTTGCTCAGCGGGGGAAATTGGCGCCGTCTGTACGTAAATAAAATAGAATATTCAATCTCTAATATGAAGAAAATATACAGGGTGTATCTGTGAACATTTAAGCACGTGTTTTATCAACCATTCTGAACAACATTTGTTCTATGACTTTCGTAAATTCGCAATTAATTTCGAAAAGTTTTTGTACAAATGTTGTTAAGAGCGTTTGATAGAACACGTGCTTAAAGGAATGTAAATGTTCACAGATACCTGTACATATTATGTATGAAATAGACAAAAAACTACGGAACTGATTTAACAAAAATAGACAAATAAAATGCATAGTTATCGCAAAATAACACTATAGATTACTATGAGAAAATGTCTAATTAATTTATTCGAAAAAAATATGTTTTTTTACAAGACTAACGCTTCGAGCGGTAAATTGTTGTTAAAATAGATGTACAAATAAACAATGGTTAAAAACTTGTATCAATAAATAATTAATAATTAAGCATGCACAATGTTTACAAAAAGTATGAAAACCTATTGCAAATTATTACAACACAAATTTAAAGCGTATTCGAGTTCCGCTGGCTCTTTAGTTATTTTGAAATTGTAATAAAAAGAAAATTCAAGCTACTTTTATTAGTCACCCTAAAACTGAATCTAATAATATCACAGAAAAAAACACTGACCTTATTTTTATAATAGGTCCCTGCATCTATGTAAGTATTATTAATTATTATCAATCCAAAACAATAAAGAACATGTACATTGTATACCAATAATGAAACATCATGTCGTACCCTTAATCACCGAATCCAACATCAAAATGCCGTTATATTGCGCGAACAAAGCAAAAGACTCACATTAATTAACTACTAATCCCACAATGAATATATTCCTAACATCGCCCTCGACTGTCGCGTTATTAACTTAACGCCATTAGCTGAGAGTCAGCGGAACCGAGTGTAATTATGTTTGCTATAAATCGTACACAGACCCATATTATCTGAGTTGGAGCAGGAAGGGCCCGGGAGCGCCAGGAAACCGACCGCGACCACGATTACACCACACAACCTCATAACGATGATGTCCGAAAAAAAACACTAATAAAAAGTAATCAACATTAAACTAAAAAAAGTTTTTAATAAACGCAGCAAATACTGTCTCATTTCCAAGTCAACACTGGCCGTTTTTTAAAAAGGAAAAGATAATAAAAAGTTATCGCGTCGCGTTCGAGAACGCACGCGTTTGCCAAAAGTTTCCCGCGCGAACATGTGACATAAGTCACGTGACAACAACATTCAATTCCGTTATGTTGGCAACTGAGCGTGTGGCCACAATGACTCCGGACGTGCGACTGACGCGAGCCGACGGCACAAACGCCATACGACTATTGGTCACGACTCAGGCGAGCCCATCAATTTAGCTTGACGTTTCAATGAAAACCCCCTTCTTTTTTCCCCGGAGAGAAATTACGGAGTTTCGTCGAGGTATAATTAAAAACGTATATCGATTTCAAGATATTAAACTCGAGTTTGTTGTTGAACTATTAAGTTAGTTAAGTAATTGTAAGTCGGTTTAACTCCACTCAAAGACTTTGTACAGCTTACAATGTATAACTATTATTAAAGGCATTAAAACATTTTTAACGAATGGTTAAATTGTCAAAAATGTAAGGTTTTTTTGTCCTAAAAATCTTAATTATTAAATAATGAAACCATTGACTTTTATGCCTTAATTTTGGTATAGACGAAATATTATCATGAGGCAAAAATTTAACAATAAAATAACTTAGTGCCAAGAGGCATTCTCAACCAGTCAACATTTAGGTCTTACAAAAATGAGTAACTAGCATTAATTATAATACAATTTATTTAATGAAATGTATGTTAATAGCATTGTGTTATCTTTATAAGCAGTACCTACATATTTTTACCTTTTAGGTAAGAACGTCGCTTTGGCATGAGTCTCCGCCGAAGTGATACCACAGCCTCGCAGCGTGAAGCAGCGATTGCGCTGTGTTTCGTCGAATGAGTGCGGGTACCGGAGGCCCAATTGGGGGAAAGGGGGTTAAAAGTTGGTAGCGCACTTGTGACTCTACTTGGCGGCGGCAATCGCTTACCAACAGGTGATCTGTCCGCTCGTCTGCCAATCACCAATCGCAAAAAAAAAAACATTGTTTTACGAATTCGAGTATAATATTATGTCTTTTTTTCACTTTTTATTATTTGAACAAAGGGTGAAGGGTTGAATCAACATTTCGCGGCATCCGTCTGGCGTACCCACTAAATTTTACGTCGCTTGGTTACTATGTATTTACACGCCATAAATTGGGGTTAATTATATTGTGCAAGGTGAGAATGAAAACGGTTAACTTCCGAGTAATAAATAACGTTGAATATCCTTATTATAGACTGGCCGGATGGCGCATTTGGTAATGACGCTGCTTCATACACCCTGGACAAACATTCGTGTGATGAACACTTGTGTATATTCAGTGTCTGCGTGACATAATATTAGGTCCTTACATAAATTAAATTGGCGTTTATCGTACTGGCGACTAAAATCACGATTTTCTCCTCTTTGGTAAAGAATTCCAAATTCAAACTTGTAGAGCTATAATTTACTCATGTATTTGTGCTTTGATATGTAACTGTTATTCATTTGTTGTTTTCTTCTGTTTTTTTCTGTTTACGTCACTAATTTTAACTTAAAATATCGCATTATCTACATTATATGAGTAATAGTTTCGCCGTGGCACTAGTGCTGCGGTAACGACTCGAAGGGTGAATGATGTGTATGACGGTTTGTTGCAAAAGAATTTTTTTTCCTCCCATACAAAACGCTAATTTCATATGTTAGGACCTAATCTACGTATTGAAGTATTACATTTGTGTTTCCTTGTTGTCTGAACTGTAACACAAGTGCTTAAGCTACTTAGTACGGAGGTCAATATAATGTTGTGTTTATGTATTACTAACCCCATTTAGTGTTGTAAGAAAATTCTCGTGAACTACAATTTCCAGAGCAAATATTAAAAGAAACGGTACCAAGTCCAGCGTGGATTGAAAGCTCTTTAAACATTCATATCGAGGAAAGCACTGGCGTTGCATATTTATTTTTTAATGTTGTTTCTTAGTTTTTTGCTTTCCCGAATAGGGTTGAAATTAATAAATTCCATTTTGTAGGTCAGGAAAAGTTGCTGGGGTTTTCCAGTAAATCATGAATTGCGGCGTAGTAACAACTTTAATTAATTACGTTGTGGGTTGCGCAACCATTATATAACCATTATATTGATTGCTGTATTATAAAAAGAAAATGCAAGCATAGATATCTTATATGGCAGACGAGTGCACCAAAACCTTTTTTTTTTGACGCTGGAGAATGCCTTCTTACCATATCTTCCTGCCGGGGGCCAGGCGGGTGATGTCGATCTCTCCTCTGGTAGCGACCGGCACTCTTCGCTAGATTGGGGAGGGGAATTTAGTATGGGTTGAAGAACCTTACTTTACGTCCCAGTCGATTGTAAGACCTAAGGTTTCCTAAATTAATAATGAATATCAGCCTGCTGCAGCCCACAGCTGGACATAAGCCTCTCCTAATATTCGCCACTTCGGTCGATTTTTCGCTACTCACATCCAGTGCTTGCCAGTCATCCTGCGCAGATCGCTGGGGTACACGGGTTCTGGCAGCAGGAGGAGTCGTCTCGGTAAACCTAATAACTTACATGTCTCAGGCCAGATGGAGTGATGATATGCGCAGGAAAAACAAGAAACAAAATGCTAAGGGCATGAATTTACACATCCACTATCTACACTATTTATTTAAAATATATATTATGTAACTTCTGCAGACTATTACAAGGCTTATATGTATGAAACACGAAAAGCCGAAACACCTGCGCGGTGTAATCGACACCCACTGCCATCTATCGACAATGATTGGAACTTAAAGAAAAAGTCAAGTCTCAAAACGAAATGACGGCAGGCCACTGGTTATAAATATACCTACTACGTTACTGCTTGCCACACGCTTAAAAATTGAATAACCAGGTCCTGAAGAAAATCCCCAAGATAAATTGGTCGTTATTGCCACGGCTGAGTTACTGATATTTCAGCACCGGCGTTAAATTCTATAATAAACGATTAGGGGTTTTTCTTCAGTATTTTAGGTAGCCTCGAAGTCGTAAACCAGGGCCTCTTAAGAAGATAACACTATAAAGATAAAAAACAATATTGCAAAATCTCTCTCTCTCTCTCATCTGAGCTTGTGATTCCCGATTGCGTCCAAAGCTGTCGCATTGGAGCCTGGAGTACGCTAAGACCATGATTCAGGATTTGGAGAATCTGATAATGAAATGACTCCCGTCTGACCAAAGTCGAAATTCATTATGGACTCCCGGAATTTCGTCGTGATATCCACCATGGCTGATTATTCTCTCTGTTATCCCATAACTTACTGCGATGTATAAGTTCTTATTTGAAAAGATAATTATAAGAATAACAAAAATAAAAATAAACTAATTTTCGCACTATAGTACAACATCGTACAAGGAAAAACAGGGATCTGGACAATCTGTGATGTTGTCTCAATTGATTGATTGATAGGTAGGTCAGATGTCAAGAGAACGAGTGCCGTAATTTAAACAAAATAAAATTCTTAGTAAAATATAAATATTTAGAAATAAAGTCTATGTCGCCAACATTGTTAGGTACCCTTATGTAGTACTAACTATCCTACAACATTTAATACAAAATTGCTCATAACTTTGTACTAACTGCTAGTTCCAAATATGAATTTACCTAAATGGCTGTCTTACAAAAAATACCAGAATGATAGTTATAATGAAACATTTAATAAAATGCTACCGACTCTCCAAAAAGTAATATCTGCGAGTACACAAGCACCGCTGCGGGAAAAAACCAGTACAATACAAATGACAACGTCAAAAGGGTGAGGAAAAATGTAATAAATACCTACAGCGGCCAATATCGTGGATTCACCCACGTGAATATTATACCCAAAGCTACAATTCCTTGAGAGATTCCCGTGTCTGAGTACACAACTTTCACTTTCATGTCACAGACGATGGCAATTGTTTCGGCATCCGTTAACATATTTGCCAAAGCCCTTTTGCCAATTCGAACAGAATCTTACAGGATATTGGAATCATAGTTGCGTGCCGTGGAAAATACTATGGTGACGTGACGGGGGAATGTCGCAAAAACGTGAACAAGTGTGAGTCGACTTCTTAACATGTTTTTTTTTAACCAGTGGTGGATCAATGTGGCCGTGCCAACGAATGTCAGTGCAAGGTGGTGTAAGGTAGGCTTCCCTTTTGTTATTAAGTAAATTAACCGTGGGAGAGCCACACCACGGCATGAATGGGATGGCTCGGTTGGAGCCAGAACCACGGCCTCACAGAAGACCGGCGTGAAGCAGCGCCTGCGTTGTGTTTCGCCGAGCGACTGAGGGTAACGGAATGGAGGCCCAATCGGGGGGATAGGGGGTTAAATTGTGTCGTAGATATTTAAAGTCTTCAACACTAAACTTCTTTTTTATGAGATAGGTAGCAGATGAGCAGACGGGTCATCTATTGGTAGTCGGTCTGCCACGGGAACCTTTCACGTTTTCGGGCATCCATTTTGTGGCTATTTTGTCCCAAAGCTCGTCTGGCATGCGACTGGTATGCCTGGCCCTGTCCCATTTGAGCAGAGCAGCCTTTTTGAATACATCGGTTATGAACATTCTGGAGTGCAAAGTAGTGTTTCTGATTCAGTCTGATAATTTGACGACTAACATACAAAAAAAAACAATTAAATCGCGTTGGTGACCCTACACCGCAACAGCTTATGTAGTCTCAGTGCTCCATCATCCCATTTTCTATGCAAAATCTTATAAAAACACCTGTCATAAAATAAACCAGCTGTTATTGGCAGCTACTCCAAAGTCGCTCTCAGCTCTGTGGATCGTGACGTCGTCCCTCGGTTTAGGATTAGTTCCCGCCACGATGTCCAATCCGACTCATAATAGAGTGCGGATACTGAGATATACTCATACTTTTTTTTCTTGCTGCTATCGTGCTGAGACCACAATTGTGTGGTTCTCAACTTAATACTTGGCCACCATTTACCCAAATCGTGCACGCGCGTTCAAAATATCATATTTTTTGTTGATAAGTTATATATTTTACCAAAATATTTTAATTTAAAAAAATATCTTATTGTACTTATTGTTGTTGTCAGTTGTTTGTTACGCCCTTCTTGACGCGTTATGCCTATCACTGTGTCAAATAATATATTTTATGCATTTAGTACGTTAATGTTTTAGTAATTTGTTTCTTTTTTTTTTTTGTTCGGTTTGTGGTCAATAAATGCTTACTTACTTTTAGTATGCTCATTTTAGGTGTTGTGATTTATCATCTTAAAAAAAACAGCCTAATAAATATCTCAGTCAATAAACTACTACATCCATAATTATTACCTAGCTTACCCGTACAATTGCACTTAGGTACCATTTTCATTTCAAAATTAATCCGAAATCCTCAAAACACAAACGGGCAGTCTGCCCAACCGGGTACAATATTGACTAACTGTCTTCTCGATCCATTCGAACCACGGGCTCACTGAGCCGTGAACAGATATGAGAAGATACGAGTACAATCTGCGGAACACCTTTTGAATCTAACAAAACGGACGACAAGTGTCCATTTGCAACCAATCGTGATTGAAATTCCTGGCCACTTTGTGGTTTATGTTGGAACTATTTTTTGGCTGTGGCTTTATTCATTTGGACGGTCAATCTATTTCTTTTAATTGACCTGTATTGATGCATGTATATAGGTTACGTATGTTGAGTTGGTTACATGACTATTTTGGAACGCCTCTCCCCCACCTCGCTCTGCAGCCAATAAGGTGTGGGTTTGTGGAGAGTCCTAAGGACTACCCTTGCCGCAACGCCCTTATCGCAATCCAGCGATGTGGGCCCGATAAGGGCTTTTTCGGAGGGCAGTGGGAGCTGCCCCGGGGGCTTTTAGTTGCGGACGTTGGAAAGAGGCCGTGCTGGCGAGCTTCGCTGTCCATGGTTGGGACGCAGTGCAAGGGTGCTACGAGTCTATAGCCCTGGATAAGCCGGGAACAGCCCCAGATGTTTAGATGGTAGGCCAATTGACCGGCCTCAGATTACCAACGTCGCCGCCAAAAGACCCATTGCAATCCGGGTCGGCGGCGTTTCCTGGGTCACAAAAAAAATGGCTAGCCCAATAGGAGCCCAAAACTCCACTGCTCGATACTGCAGGTATCTATTATATTGTTGAAATTAATCTTAAATGAATGATGACAAAGTACTCAATGGAGATAGGATGCCTATATAAAAATGGAAGCAAGTAAGGGTTGCCATGTTTTGATCAACAATTTTCCTCCAATTTTAAAGTTGCAACTTTTCAAAATTAAATAGTAAAATAGTTCTATCATTTTTGTATTTTTTACCTTTAGTACATTTTTGTAAAGTTGTTTTTTATGCGAATTTCCAAAAGTCAAAACAAATTTTGTCCTGAATGATTGAGTGGTAAAAGGGATGTAAATGTTCACAGATACATCCTGTTTCTTGAAAAAGTGATAAACATTTTTGTGTAGACGACGAGTTGTTGAGTGGAAACCACGGCTTATAAAGCATAGAGTAGAGCTAGAGCCACGTGTCACGGGTGAAACGCGCGTACATTGAATGTCTGAACTGTATTGAATCGCTGTCTCCATGGGCGTACCCAGGTTCTGGGCCAGAGGGGGGCAAATCAGATGTTTTACAAGCTAGGTACTTATAAAGAATAAAAAATTAAAATTAAAATAGGTATTTTTTTACTTTTTTGTGATAGGTGGCAGACGAGCAGACAAATTACCTTATTTTGACACCTGCAACACCAGTACTTGAGTGCAGTATTAGATTAGTTAAATTAGTAGGGACGTCCACATGATCCTCATGAGGGGGGGAGGCAGGTGTTCCCTTTGCCCCCCCCCCTCCCTCCTAGGTACGCCCATTTGGTTGAAAAATAATTATTTATCGATAATTTTAAAAACATATTTTCAGATTATCAGTATACGTCTCTCCACCAATTTACGTGGCAATCGGTGCAGAAACTGCGGAGAACGAGCCAGGACAGACAGACAGACGGACAGAAATGTCGAAACTCTAAGGGTTCCTAGTAGACGGAACCCTAAAAAAAGGTAAGGGCGTCTTCTTTTTCCCCGTTCCCCATCAGATACTGCTCCCTCGTAAACCTTGGTAATAACGTGTTTGCTTTCAAAAGTTGTTCATATTCTGATTTTCATAGGGTTCTACGCGATTCTTGCGCCCTTTATATAAACGTACGTTTAGTTATTATTTAAGTATCGAGCGATTTCTGAAGTAACACAACCTACCCTCAATACGAGTAAACCCCGGATTTGGCCGTAAAATCTTTGGTAAAAATAATCTGGTGGCAGTGTCAGCCATAGTAGCTATAGACCCAGGCGGATCCCGGACCCCTTTCCGCTAATCCATCTGTCCATCCGCCTGACAAATCAAATATGTTTGGAGGTGGTTCCACAGTATGACTGTATGATGACTATTATTATTATAGACGGAAAATTTTAAAATCCAGAGTCGGAAAATAAAGTTTTTCCTTATGTGTGTTTTTTCTTTACGTAGAACAATGGGATTATATTAAATACAATGTACATTTATAAAGGACATTACACCCTTTACCTGCTCAACCAAAGGGAATAAATAAAAAAAACATCGTGAGGAAACCTGCGCGTTACGGATAGTTTTCGATACCATGAATCAGTAGCCTAACCATGACTTTGAAATACTATCCTCGCTATCGAAAACTATCGCTTTGTCTCTTTCATTGTGATGCATTTAAAAGAGACAGAGCAATAGTTTACGTTATGTCAGTTTTAGATGTCAACTCATGGTAGCGCTACAGTTGGTCTGCTTCATTGTACGTACCAGACTCCTTAAATCCTGAATAGTGGTCTAAACGCACTCCGGTGTTCAAAGCGGCAGTAATACAATTGGGTATTTGACTAAAATTTTTTTATGTGTTTAATCAAAAGACGCCTCAATTTAAGAAACATCGTTGAAAGAATCACTTGATTCTCATTTGAATTACCTGAGATATCACAACTTTAAGAGCACATATTTTGGGCAAGCCCAAAAACGCTCTATACAAATGGCTATTGAATTGTGACGTCACAACTCAAACTTCTGTGTGCGCGTCTATTAATTTTTGTTTGGTAGCTATATCAAATGTTTCGTTTAAGTAAATGGTTTTATAATAAAAGTTGGTGGAAAATGTACGGGTACTTCAATGATATAATTATTTTTTTAATAAAAATTAACTTTCCCATGAAACTTGGAATGCTCACAAAACCAGCTAGACGTTATATTTTTAACTGAAAATGTTGGCCATTTGTTCTTATTTACCAATATTTTGATAGAGTATCAATATTTTTTACTATATCGAGATTAGTCAAATACCCAATTTTAGCGTTAAATCAGCTACATAATTTTTCACTTTAACTAACCTTTGCTTAAGTAAAAAAAGTCTTATATCCCTTCTTATCCATGGAATTAAATTCAATTTACAGCTCTTCTTCAATTACAGGACTGGAGTAAACCGATTTGTCGGCTCACTCAATCGCTCCGAGCTTAGCCTGTTCAGATATTTGCTGATGTTAGTACAGTTAGCACTAATATGTCTACAGCCTTGTTCGAAATTGAACCTTATTGCATTCACCTAACAGCCGAGGTGAAGATATATCATTGCAGGCGACTGTACAAGCTTAGTCTAATGCGGTGAATTGAGAATCACATGTTTACTTACCACTTTATCAATTGAATAAGTAGAGAACCTGTATTATGTTTCATTGGTAAATATAGGTTATCTATGTATTTACTTAGAATATTAAATCACTGTGCTTATGTGAAACGGCGATGCAATACATTTTTACTGATATGTAGAATTATTGAAGTTCGTCGGTAGAGTTTGGCCGTTTAGATGCCGAAGCTTGGCTCTACATGTACCTGTAACCATATGTGGGTTGTCTTGGCAACATTTTACATGAAATGTTTTTGGTGGGATTGGTATAGTTTGGAAATAAATATTGAGTGGGTTACTTAAAAAAAATACTTTACCTTTTATACAGCTTCTTGAGTCATAGCTTTGAGGTGTGACATCAGCCTGCCGCGACTCGGTAAACGTAGTGTTGGACGCCCTGCTACAAGATGGGAGGATTCTGTGGGTAACTGTGAAACAAGCCGCATCGGCTGATGCAATCCAAAGATTTTAATTAGTATCTAGTGGTTTTTAGTGTACAAATTTGGTGTTACTTTGTGCAGTGAAGTGCCGCAGGGTGATATTAATATAAGAATCATTGAATTGTGTCGTTTTTAACACTGCTATTGTGTGTCGAGTGAGTTGTCACGTGAACAATTTGCTTTGACCTAATAGAGTCTTAAAACCTACGGCTTTGTTAAAAATAGTCTCCACAGAATCCTTAGGACATTAAAACGCTAAACACCGGCGTTTTATTGAGTGACTGTGACTTCGACTGACTTCGACTGTTGACTACACTTTATCAAACTACACTTGACATTGGCAAAATTAAATGTGTCATTAACACAATACAGGCCATAATTTAAAAAAAAATACGAGATGGGATGACGACATTCGAAGGCTGGATAGTGAGCTGGATGAGAGTGGCCGAAAATCGGGAAAGGTAGCGTGCATTGGGGGACACCTATGTCCAGCAGTGGACGAGCGTGGGTTGCTGATGATCAGCCTGCTTAAACTTTTAAAAGACCGACAGAGCAAAAGGCATTCTATGCCGGTGTGCGCATGGGTCCTCACACACTTGTAATAAGGTTGAAATTAAAACATTTGCCCGGCATCCTTGAACTCAGGCAAAGTTACCGTGCAGTACACAACAATGTTAAATATTTTTGGTATTGCGGTAGCCAGCCTGTTGAGTTTAGTTAACTAGTACATAAGCTCAAACAAACATGCCTTTACAGTTAATGAAGACCAACAATGTCTTCTTTGCTGTTGTATGAGTTAGATCTATACCAGACGAGCCCAGATATGAAAACTTTTACTTCTACAGGAGTAAGCAGACCTAGTTATATCCAAACGATTTTTTTTTTCATATAGGGTTGAGAAATAAAATATCATTTACAGTATTATTATAAGTACTCAATTTTCATACCGTAAGTCTTAACTAGCAACCACTATAGACCTTGTAAAGACCCTGTATAGATCTGCCGGTGGCTACCAAATTAAAAAACTATATAACCTAACTTACTGAAAAGCGCATATTTTTGTTTTTTTTTTTATGTAATAGGTAGCAGACAAGCAGGCGGATCACTTGATGGTAAGCAATTGCCGCCGCCCATGATCACATGCAACAAGTGCGCTGCTAACCTTTTATCCCCTTCCCCCCCGATGGGCCTCCGGTACCCTCACTCATTCGGCGAAACACAGCACAGGAGCTGCTTCACGCCGGTTTTTTGTGAGGCAGTGGTATCACTCCGGTCGAGCCGGCCCACTCATGACGAAGCATGGCTCTCCCACAATTGACACTTCTCAAACCACGTTTTCTAATAACCATTCTGAACAACATTTAATTTTGTTCTTCGGCTTTTGGGAATTCGTCAAATTTTCGATTCCCCATTCATAATGAACAAGACATGTGACGACCTACTTTGTATACAAACTTGATTTTTTTTATTCGAATTTCGAGTTTAATTCGACGTGGTCAAACGGACGTATACTCTGATTCATAATCATGTAAAGTAAACTAACAGATATCAATGTGTCATCCCCATACATTATCACTCAATTTGACACATGCAAAATGTCAAAACGCATAGAAACTTGTCATTTTCATCTGTCAGTTTACTTTACATGTTTATGAATCTTTAATTTAATTTCCTCTAAAATACAAGAGATCTGGTCACCCTAAGATTACAATCAGAATTAGAAATCAGATTATATTAAGAATCAGAATATAGGTAGAAATTTGGCCTCAATCTCACCTGATGGTAAGTGATGTTGTGGCCAAGGGTTTAGCAATAGCCTATTCACTCTTTTCTTAAAAACTCCCAAATCATAGCGCTCAGGGAACTTTTCTGAACTTGATAATTCCACTCCATTCCAATATAACAATTACACCCAGTAGTATATAGTGTGTACACTGGTTGCGCTTATAAATCATCTCCTAGTCGATATGTTACAAACTATTGAGTATTAAGGTCTGATGTCACGCGCAGCTGCGCGTGTTTGATGTCTCCTCGGGTAATGCAACGTTGAGAAAGCGACCAGACATTATAAGTAGGTAGGGTTTAATATCCAAGTAATATAAAACATATATTTTTTCTACATCATGCTCCGATGGATTTTGTAAATCTATGTGCGTATTCTTTTCCATTAACTCGGCGGTGAAAGAATTTTTTTTAGGAAACCTGCACTTTTCGGATTTCTGTAACTTGTAATCATGATTCTGTTGGTCGGGTTCCCCTGTTGAAGAATTGTGAAGGTTGGTTTAAAAGATTTTCAGCGCACTTGTGACTCCACTGATATTGCGAATGTCTATGGACAGCGGCAATCGCTTACCATCAGGTAATCCGTCTGCTCGTCTGCCACCTATTGCACAAAAAAATCTTAAAATGTTTTATTCCAAACGAAATTCAAAAAGTAAATTTATCAAACTCTCATGAAACTCAAGACTTAAGAATAGAAACAAAACAATTAACTGTGTCCGCAAGAAAGCGCTATGCAGCCATAAAAAAAGTCAACTAGTTAGATCCAGCACTCCTATTAATTTACTACCAAACGCGTAAAAATAAATCTACTCGTAATCATCATAAAATGTATGACTATCAGATGTGTATTTATGACTATCAGTCATAAATACCAAGTCGTTAAACCACCGAATACGCTTCATAAATAATACCGCATTTATTCAATGTGACCTACTTTGACATATCGACGGTTCATTGCCAATACCAGATATCAAACAAATTAATTAACAACATATGAAATTTGATCTTAATGCCATTGACATTACAAAGTAATTTCCTTGAAAAACCTATGTTGGATACCTGGTATTGGCAATTAACCGTCGATATTATGACGTGAGATAATATGAGGCAGTATTAATCAGAAACTACGTGTAAAGAAAAAAACAACGGCCGATTGAGAACCCCAATTTTTTAGAGTCGGTTAACAGCAATTGGAACAAATTACATAAGTAGATTAATTACTCCCAAACATTAAATAGAAACCACTTGTGTTTATTCAATGTCGCCTGAATGGAAATCGAACTAACAACCAATGGCGTATAAGGCAGGGTCACTATTAAAATTCATCATTTTGGTAAATTATTTCTTTTACACATGCAATTTTAATTAATAATTTGACAGTCATTAGCGAGTACTCCAACGACGCCGTTAATTTACTATTTATACTACAAATATACCTGAAAAATGTTATAAAGTGGACGCAATATACTTAGTATGATAATAAACAATAATCCTCAATCCTTTTGTGATACTAATTGTTTATGAAAAACTATAAATGTGGTTGAATAATAAGGTTATGAAGAAAATTAAAAATTCCAATATTTTTTGTGCGAACTTTATTTCTATTTATACTCAAGCGTTATGAACAACCTTTGATATTTTCCTGGCTATGAGAACCAGACAAAGACTTAATCTATTATCAATATCCGGACGTTACTATCATTTGCACACGTAAGCTTCTTGTCAGAAAAATACAAAGTGGGACATATTTTTCGACCCTACGTTCATATAATCTTTAAGTACCTACACAATTCCATACTAACAGCATTTAAGAAAGAGATCCCAACACAGCTTTTATGGATACTTTTGTGTTTCGAAAATGCTGTCACTACATTATATTTGTTGCAATCCTATTCCATAGTAAGTAATTGGTTTTGAACTCAAAAAATGCAAAATTTTGTTTCATGGGTAGCGATATTTTTTGCATCTAGGGTTTATATAGTTAAAATTACGACCTCCTTGTAAATAAAATAAAACTTAATATTGACGACGAATATGCCGTTTGCACTCTTGGATAGACTATACTCAATCAAAAAAGATTTTTCAGATGCATGTGCATTAAAACTAACTTTTTTTTAACTTTTTAACTATATTGCAGGGCAGTAAAATATTGTTAAAAAACCTTTATGTTTCGAATAGTTTTTCAAATGGTAGGGCCTTCAAGAGAGAAGCGTGTTTCGACTCTCTGGTTTCAATGTTGACGGCGGTGATCAATAGGCAGAACGGAACCATCAGATGACTCGTTACTCACATTTGGCATCTTCTATGTTTCTATATCTTCTATACTATTTATTTTATAGATATAACTTCTATAACATCGATAACAACGATAAGGCTTATAGGTAAACTGATATACGAACCACTAGCGCAATGTAAACCACGCCCAGCGCCATCTAGTTTTTTCAGTTTGGAACTACTGTCAGGGCAAAGTAGAGTGGGGCAAAGCAAATTAAGGGCTTGTACCCGTGATGTAACATTATCGATACGCAATGATGCCAAACTAAATTAGCTCTCGCTCAAGCGCTTTTGTTAATTCTAACTGCTTAATTATTGACGGTTCGACTCACTCAGATAGCAATTAATGCTCAGCCATTGAAAATTTTAATAGGATTCTGGGAGCTTAGGTGTTCTTTGGAACTAGAGACTGATTGAACGAAAACAATGCAAATCAACTAAGACGCATCTTTAATACAGAGTTGACCTACACACAGATCACGTTATAGTAAGCAATTGCCGGCTCTAAGTATATTTCGGTGGGATGACTGAATTTTTTAACAAAATAACTCAGTATAACTTTTTTACTTGACCTGAGAATCAAACCCGGGATCCCAAGCGCAGCCGTTTTCCTTCATATGTCAATGGAAAACTAGTGTGACACGACCGAAGAAGGATCAGCGCGTCTTCCATTATTATATGACCAATAGCTTAACGTGCTTTCCGAGGCACGGGGATATAAGACCTCCTTCTTCCAGACTTAATGTCAACCTTAAGTGAGAATTACTTAACAGAAAAAGTCAGGTACAAATTTTGGCCCGACCCGGAAATCGAAAAAGTGCGATCCACAAGTCACTGCGTCATCGAGGCAGTCAAAGTGTGGTACATATAAGGCAAATTACCAGCTATATTGTCAGCTGCTATCAAGCAAACCCCAAACATTTGACTTGCCTTAACGACCGACACCTAATGTGTTGAGTAACTTCTGTCATCAACAAGACCCTTATCTCCTAAGCCAAGAGTACAACAGCACCATAAGGTATTCGTCACCAGGATATTAGACCTTACTATGTTCAAGTTAAGAATGGTACAAAACTGGTAATTCTCGCGTGAGAAGCCTGTACAAGATTTGACGTAATAATTTTCTATGTTACCTTCCGTCCAAGGCTAGATGAAGGAAAATTTTATTTTATTTCAGTTAGTACCCTCTCCGGGGATATCCTGGTCTTTAATTAAAGTGTTGTCGACGTAGTCCCATCAGTATTTACCAAGGGACGTGATGGTAATTATCAACGTTGAAAACCTCCCGAGTAGCCTAAATATTTGTTATTTATGGGCTTTTCATATTAAAACGTGACGGTGAATTAGAGAAGGGATGAAAATGGTTCCGTCAACGGATAAAAGAGTTATGTTTGGATGAATTTTGAGTTTTCAGTAGGTAAACCTACTAAGTATTGTATCGATATATTTTAAAAACTTCATTAGATCTAAAATATTGAAATAGGTATCTTGGAAACTTCATCCTTATTAGTATCAATAGAATTAACACTACTGAATGAAACTGGGCTGGCCATGCTTTCCAAACACCGCAGAGATGATCCCAGGTTGTAACAAAATGGCAGCCTGTAGAGAGCCCTCCTCCAAGAGGTAGATCTAAATGGGATGCCGAAGTTTTTTTCTTAGGGGAAAAGATCATGGCCTTCACCTACTCTGGGGACCAAATTGATTGTGGACACTAACCGGTCACGGTCTCTAACCATGACCATAACACCTTTTTTTGCTGTCGCTGGGGAATTCCTCCTTATGTATACCTTCCTGCGGAGGCCGGCGGGTTATGTCGGGCTTACCAGCTCTGACAGCGGCCGGAGGCATACTGACTAACCCAACCATGCTCCCTCATCGCCAGAGTGGGGAGGGGACATGAGTACGGGTTGAAGAACCTTACTTCACGTCCCTTCCCAAAAGTAGCTAAATCACCTGGGGTGTCCATCTCTGCACAATCGCTGTCGGAAGCCACACAGCAGGAACTGGACTGCACCGCTAATCGCGCTAGCCGCTTTACCCCTACTTGCCGTAATGTAGCCCCCTAATTGCACGTCCTTGCAGGACACCTACTAGTGTCTTCCCTCGTAGACTCGTATACTGAGCGACCCTATCCCCAGTAGTCGGTACGGTCCGTTCGTTCAGTCACCTCTTACAATAGGCCGGGAATACCTTGGCAGTATTCTTAACGCCCCAAGCCATGAGGCACAGCAGCTGTTGCACTTAAGGGGAGGACTTTGCTCAAAAGTGTGACAATTTGAGCTAACGAAAATAAAAGGAAAAGGTTTTCTTTCTTGCTACCTGATTCTCTTTTTAACCCTGATCCCATAACTCCTCTATGCAAACACACGCGGATTAACCAAACCTCGTTTAGCGAGATACAAAATGAAATAAATCTACGAAATTAAGTAACTGTGTACCCTTTCATCCCATGTCATTTAATTAAATTCACAGGTATGCAAGCAAAAGCATCGCACAGATAGGCGGGTTGTCCTAAACAAACAGATTTCGAACCCCGATACCCGCAGAGTATTGATGACCAGATTCATTCGTTAATCCAATAGGGCCGGACCTTTTTTACGTTTTGATAAAAGGTTAATTGGTAATCTGCATTAGCTTGATTACAGCTTTCAAATGTTCCACTCGAATTGGCGGTCGATGGATTACGGGGACTAATAAAATTCGGTCGATGAGGGGAAAAATCAAATAATAATTTACGTTTTATGCTAGATCTTGTCTATTACAGTAAAACTGGGGAAGGACAGTTGTATGAAGAGGAACGGCAACAGATGCTGAATGACTGGAACAGGAACGAGATAGGACCAGTATACCATCAAAAGATGGTCAACTCTGCAGAAGGTTTTCGACGGTTGCGTGCACACAAAAGGTTTGACATTAAGAAAGAGTTCGATTGATGTGGAACTGCCCGAGCGCGATTCGCTTGTGCTGTGGTGTTTCACGCCCCATTTGAGGAGAAGTGACATTGAGATGGGCTAACTCAGACTAGACTTTGTAGGTCGTGAAGAAACGCACCGGGGAAAGAGCCCTTAGCAAGTACCTGGTAAGCGTCTCCCAAGATTCGGTCCGTATGCCAAGACGGTAGGAAGGACCATGGGCTGGTGGAGGGACCTGTATTACAGTAATGCCCTGAAGTTATGCGATAGATGGGACCAGCTGATAGCCTCGTAAGTCAAAATCACGTAAGTAGAGGTAAGCCCTTCCCAATTATACTCAGACTTTCTGTTCAGGTTGATATTAGTCTGTTCAATATCTTGATCATACTCATGCATTATAATTATGTACCTAAGGGTCTTAAGCTCGTCTTTTTAGATCTTGTGTGAGTCCTGCAATTTATTGGCAACATCACACTTTTTGTCCAAAATCGATCCTAAAAATAATGGATCATGTTCCAAGCGTACCCCGTACAACTAGGATTAACAAACCTGACCTACCTAGTTATTCGAATAAGGTCGAGTTGTTTGGACGTTTGTACTATGAAATGTTTATGATGGTCTAAGTAGCCATACAAATCGACAATCGGTTTTTGTGATGCTTAACAACTTAATAATAACGTAATTTTATTATTAAATAAAAAATCATTCGGTAAGGTCAGTTTCCTCATGAGAACTCCAGCACATTTTAGTATCGTCCACTCAAAATAAAATGCATTTACGTTTAATTTTCAAAACAAGAGTCGTTTCACTTAAACACGTGCTCGCAAACTTTTGTCCGCTAACTACTTTTTCAAATTAATTCCCTTGAACATCGTTAGCGCCCGAGGACTTCCAAGACACAGTATACAGAAGAACTAGCAAGACTTGTCTTTAATTATATGGTTACCACTTTTTTTTGTAAAATGTCGTGTCATACTCTGGCACGGGACCACTCTGACCTAGGTACAGTGGCCAGCACATCAAGTTACTACAATCTGTAAAATTTCTTCAATCGAACCTCACTTTTATGTCAAACGTGTTTGGTTCAATATCAACTGAGGAAATTTGACAGATTGTAGTAACTTGATGTGCTGGCCACTGTACATACAATATGTAATAATTGTAGTTTTCCTATAAACAATCATTCAAAGTGACGACGGCCTAGATAGCGCAGTAGCTAAGGTGTTCGCCAGAAGCGCGAAAGGTCCCGGGTTCGATTCCCGGTCAAGTCAATTTAGGAAACTACGTTTTCTAAGTTTTCTTGGGTCTCGGTGTTCTGGGTTGACTCCCCCAGTTAATTTATCGTCATCTGGTACTTAAAGTACAGGGGTTGCCCTAGTTTGAGACTAGGTTGGTTGGTCTGATAGCCTGGCACATTTATTTATTTATTTATTAGGTAAAGATTTCGAAGCTAGGCTCCGAAGCTTGGTTTGTTTGCCTATATCTAACAATCACATCTATGCATCGAGTCTATGGTAAGGTACACCGATTCTTTAGTTATGTGACGTAATTCAGAAACCAAGTATTTTTAACTGTAGCTAAATTATAGTTTTCTTCTAAATGCCAATTATTACTTCTTAATGTTGTTTCCTTTAGTATGTATTCACTAAATATAATTAGTAGTAATATTATGTATTATTTAAGCATGCATTGTTTGCCTATCTAATATTGTACGAGTACATTTAAATATAAACTATAGTCTTACGTTTACCATGTATTAGTGTAGAATTGTTGGTAAACCAATAACTAAATAAATATTAGAAAGTCGTCTAACTTCTGGTTTTCTACACTGTGTGTCGAGCATGCCGGAGGCTGGCCGCATCGCTTACTGTCTTAATGCCTTAACTCAACTACGTCATAAAACTGTTTACGCCATTAGCTGTACTAAGGCTTAGTGGTTCTGTCTGGCCTTATCTCTAAAGGAGTATCAGGCATATCGACCTCGAGCCTTACTAGTATTGACTTAGTGGTGCTTTTGCCGGCTGCTTTTTTATCAGGCTTTATCGGATATTTCTGGTCAAAACAAATGTATTTTCAAAAACCAATCTTACGCGAGGGTCATCCCTTAGGTCATATCTGTGTGGAGTGGCAATGATCAACTAATGACCACTTTACTCGCTTCGGTTTTTTTTTGATATATTCAAGTTATGATCCTTTTATAACTCGATGCGTAGTAATACAACAACTAAGAGTATACCAACTATTGTAATAATTCATTAGGAAAAGATTTCGAAGCTAGGCTCCGAGCTTGGTTTGTTTGCCTATAATTCTAATAATCTCATCTTTGCATCGAGTCTATGGTAAGGTAATTCCGATTCTTTAGTTATGTGACGTAATTCAGAAGCCAAGTATTTTTAACTGTAGCTAAATTATAGTTTTCTTCTAAATGCCAATTATTACTTCTTAATGTTGTTTCCTTTAGTATGTATTCACAAAATAATATAATTAGTAGTAATATTATGTATTATTTAAGCATGCATTGTTTGCCTATCTAATATTGTACATTTAAATATAAACTGTAGTCTTAAGTTACCATGTATTACTGTACAATTGTTGGTAAACCAATAAATAAATAAATATTATAAAGACGTCTAACTTCTGGTATTCTACACTGTGTGTCGAGCATGCCAGAGGCTGGCCGCATCGCTTACTGTCTTAATGCCTTAACTCAACTACGTCATAAAACTGTTTACGCCATTAGCTGTACTAAGGCTTAGTGGTTCAGTCTGGCCTTATCTCTAAAGGAAGGAGTATCAGGCATATTGACCTGGAGCTTTACTAGTATTGATTTGGTGCTTTTGCCTGCTTTTTTATCAGGCTATCTCGGACATTACTGGTAAAACAATTGAATTTTCAAAAACAATCTTACGCGTGATGTCTACCCTATCGGTCATATCTGACTAGAGTGGTGGTGATAACTTATGATCACTTTACTCGCTTCGGTTTTTTTTCGATAAATGCAAGTTAGGATCCTTTTATAACGCGATGCGTAGTAATACAACAACTAAGAGTATACCAACTATTGTAATAATTCATTAGGGGAAAAGTGTTGCTTCCGTTTTGTATTTTTTTTTCTTTTATTGTAATTAATATATGTTCCATAATATAGGACATGATGTGGACTTTATAGCACTAACTTTGAAAATCTTAAATTATGGTTATATGGTAGTAAAATTATGATTTGTTAATCAAATATCATTTTTATATATTGTATTCTATTCATTCAAATAATAAAGCGCATAATAAGTTTTCCAATGGCGGTCATTCACATACTAAACAAACGTGACCCCAGTCTTTTGGCGCCAGACATCCTAGTCTTGATATATAAATAATAGTGAAACATCGAATCAGTTAAAACTTTACACTCGTAGGGATGTAACGAACTGTGACATATAATTTTGATTCAGATACGGATTATGAAAATATTAATTAGTAATATAGTGAGTGAGGCTACCTGCAGCCCAAGGGGGAAAGGGGATCAAAAGTTGGCAGCACTTGTGACTCTACTGATGTCCGAGGTGTCTACGAACGGTGACAATCGCGTCTACTCTTCTGCCACCTATCAAATAAAATAAATCAAACGGCATTGTTAAATTTTCCAAAATTACAACATAAAGTAGGTAAAGTAAGCATTTATTGACCACAAAAAATAGATACACAATTACCAGAACAGATATCAGATATCAGCTTCGGTTACGTTTAATATTTCATTTCGGATATCCATTAGTTTCGATTACGGTTGCCGTTTCCCTAACTTCCCGCACGTAGTTCACTCAACGAGCGCCAGAGGAAATTGCAGACATGCAATAATGGCAGTGACAGTTGCCTCGTATCTTATCCTGCATGTCCTTTATGCAAAATTCAACCTTACCTACATTGTAGATTCATTTTCGTGAATGCAAATTTCTGTGCGGAACACTAAACGAAATAAATACAGAAGTCACTTGTTTACGTGATAAGTGGCAGACGAGACGAATCACCTGATGGTCAACGATTGCCGCCGCCCATAGACACCTGCAACAACAGTAGAGTCACAAATGCGCTACCAACATTTAACCCCCTTTCTCTCCAATTGAGCCTCCGGTACCCTCAGTTGACGAAACACAACGCAGGCGCTCCTTCATGCCGGTCGTCTGTAAGGCCGTGGCATGACTCCGGTCGAGCCGGCCCATCCACCATTCGTGTTACCTATTATAAGGGCTTCGGGGTTAAACAACTAAGTTTAACGGTGTATTCTCTTCAAAGTGTTCATGCTGCTTCATCTCTTCTCATTGGTCTGTATAAATCTCCTTACTTCTTAGTCCTCCTTGTTCCTAAGTTGTTACATACTGTTTCAGAATCTCTTGAACTGGTAAACACCTACCGTACGTCGGTCATTGAGGCGCCCACGCTATCGCTAGCGAAATGTGCGGGGACCTGCAAGAAATGGAAAGCAGGATATTGACAAGCTGCACAAGCTGGTCATCCAATCTCCTGCTTGTACCTGCTGCAAGACCGAGACAAATAGCGACATCTCTTATCGGAGGCCAAGACTAAAGTAAGTAAACTGGTAAAGAGTAAAACCGATTAAAGTCTCTATGTAACTTACAAAGTTTCTGCACGTTTTGGAACATTTATTGCTAAGTACCAAAGTCACACCTAAATGAATTTCCACTCTATGTGCGAAGTTGTGTACTTCAAACAGTCTATTGTACTCTCTCTATAATAACTATAATAATAAACCTAGCAAGGAGTTCGAAAGTCGTATTTTGTTCTTTTGAGAACTATTCATGGCGTGAATACTGTCTCGATCATCTCTGAGATAGGTAAGTATCTTTATATAGCGGCCGCCCGCGACTTCGTCCGCGTGGAAAAGTAACTTTTTACCCCCCTTTTAACCCTTACAACCCCTTAATATTATTATGTTGATACAACTTAAACAAATTATTTCGACCAAATTTGGTACCATAAAACGGTCATTGTGACTAAACCTTAAAAGATAGACATATGCGTCGCGGACTTTTTTTTAGATCATGTATAGAGGAATAATTCTTTCATACATATTTTTTGTGTATCTTGAACCGTTTCGCAGCGCACGCAAAGAAAGCCTTCAAAAATGAATAATTTCCCCGTTTTTTACACATTTACCGCTCTGTCTTTGTCCTATTGGTCATAGCGTAATGTTATTAGCCTATAGCCTTCCTCGATAAATGGACTATCCAACAAAAAAAAGAATTATTCAATCGCACCAGTAGTTTCGGAGATTAGCGCGTTCAAACAAACAAACAAACAAACTCTTCAGCTTTATATATTAGTAAAAATAGAATATATTAGTATAGATTAGTATAGATATCGTTCAAGACATTATGACTGCTCTGTTGGTGAATGCTCTAAGGCTCTGGGAGGTCACTTGACACCACATTTAAAATAAAAATAAAAAACACTTTCTTCAGACATATGAAAACACGCTTGCCATAGTAGTAAATATCAATAAAATTAGCAGTAACGTCTTTCACTAAAATGGTAAAGGCACGATGTTTACGATGCCTCATTAAGGGTTCGTTTTTTGATCCATAGGTTATCTTTCGTTTATTGACTATAATAGTTAACTTTGACAATTGATTAGAATCAATACTCAAAGTGACAGCATATTAGTTGTTGTGATATGACTATTGATTAAGGTAACTATTATTCTAAAATATTTTTTTGGCAATTTTTTACCATTGGTCATATTTTTTGCCATTAGTTCTTAGCGAATGCATGACGAACGCAAGACGCGTTGGACATACGCCTCATGGACACTGATTTCATTATCTTGCAATCGTGAATTGACAAAAGCGTGCGTAAGACGTATGGTTACATGGACTTTATAATCATTGACTTAATACTTACATTAGATAAAACATGATCTTTAAAATAACGCAACCCACAGCAATCATACCGCCCATCTGACTGCGTTGGACGAGTGTACGCAGAAAACGTTTCACGTGTCAGACACGTAAATCACTAACCATTTCTTGGAAACTTTAGGGGAGCGTTTTACCTCAAAGGATTATATCCCCTAATCTTAAAATGTTTGGAACCTTTAAATATCGCTCAAGACATTTTGAAAAATAATAAATAATTAGTTTTATAATATTTTACGCGACAGAAACAAGTAAGTAATTACTGTACCTACCTATATGTCGCCGTTAAATACTCTGAATCGCAAGTTGATATATTTCCTAGGAAGTTGATTGCAATTAAAATAGATTACTCAATGGTTTTAGATTTATTTTTGGAAAATACGGTTAGATTAAAAATTACCAGTTTTAATACAATCTGTTTTTTTTTATAAAATTTAGCACTGTCTGTTATTTTCCGGAAGTTCGACTTAAGATTTAGACTACTTTACGGTGACATAAATATATTTTGGTCCATTAAGCTGAATTAATCCAGTTTAATATTCATAAACTTTTTCTACCTTGAATATGTAATCAGATACTTGAATTATAAATTGGGAACTGTTTTGCAAAAAATATTTATCAAGAAGTAAAATATATATATAATGTACCTTACTTAATGTAGATAGAGCGATGGTAACTCATTTGATAAAAACGTACGCTTTTCGAACTGGGACGTACTCGTAGATTCAAATTCGAGCGTAAAAATCTTTGTTTTTCAAATTCAAAAAAAAAACTAAAAACTATTTGATGTTCAAAATCATGCTACAAAATTTCTACATCTTGATGGGAGGAAAGAGAAGAGCGTACTCCTTCTTAAAAGGCCAGCAACGCATCAGCGACCTCTCTGCTATTGCAGATATTCCTGGGTGGCGGTGAATTGGTAAGTAACGTGTAACCCCGTTGCTCGTTTACCGTCTCTATTATAAAAAAGGAAAATATTATTTTTCTTCTTGTGTCGCACTAAGATATTCAATTGTCCCATACGAATACTTCGCCACGCTGGCTTCGCAGTCGGTAGGGTGCAATAGTTCCCCGTGTGTGCAGGCGTTCGGGCACAAAGGGCATGCCAGGAGATGGTTAGTTGGGTGAGTAGGCATGGCTTGGGGGGCGGCGCCGCACTCGCAAACGTTGCTTGATTAAAGGAAAACATTATGAGAAAGTCCCTTGGATGCGGGTGGCACAGGACCGATCTGTGTGGAGAATTTTGGGGGAGGCCTATGTCTAACAGAGGACATCTATTGCCTAAAATAATGATGATGATGATTGAAAAAAAAACATGCACATTTTGGAAACTTTCTCTAAATCCCACTAATATTATAAACGTGAAAGTCTGTAAGTATGGATGGATGGATGTTTGCTCCTCTTGCACGCAAAAACTGCCGATTGGAATTTAATGAAACTTTACAATAATATAACTTCAACATCAGAATAACACATTGGCTACAATTTATAAAAATATATTGTGTGGGTTGTCCAAAATATGACGGTAAGTGTCAATAGCTATCTCCACGCGTACGAAGTCGCGGGCGGCCGCTTGTTATATAGATAGGTACAGGGTGTATCTGTGAACATTTACATCCCTTTAACCTCGTGTTCTACCAACCATTTTGAACAACATTTGTTCTATGACTTTTGAAAATTCGTTCAATGTTGTTTAAAATTTCTTATTTGAGGCCTCCGCTCTCCACATACCTCTGTACAAAACCAAAACGTTTACACGCAGATCGGACCAACTGACAAAAAAAAACTCCATAAATTAGATGACCTACTCATACCATCCCATTAAACTAGTTCGTAAAACTACCCTTACTAGTACAAGCGATGAGTAATGCACGCCAGGTCAAAGGGAGGGACTCGATGCGTGTTAACTTATATTTAATAATGGACTTTGTGCCGTGCGCGTCACGCTGTGTGCGTGCTTACTCCGACCCTATTTTTTGGAGATCCGTATTCTAAAGACAGAAAAAAACACCTTTATAAAAAAATATATATTAATAAATAACTAGGTCATTTCTATCTTGACACGTGGTAGGGTGTCTAAAGGTGGGTGCGCTCTATTTGACCGAAACTCAAATGAACTAATTTTCTTCGTTATAACGCTCATTTGATAGAATTTTTACTTCATGTAAATTTCGGTTTCTCTAATTTCATTTCACATAATTATTGTTTGATATAATGTTACAAGTAAACGTTTATTATACTAAATGAGTGGTTATATCATATGAGATTATACGAAATGAAATTTAATTCGTTAAATGTAAGTTTTTTTAAACTTATATCAAACATTACACACCCGTCAAAGGCAGGTACGCGGAATATTATAACTAAGACTAACATCAGACTACATTAATGAAATTCGTTAATAAGAATGAGCCCTCCTGCACAAAACGTCCAGTGAGGCTACAAAGTTCTCTACAACCTTTTATATAGAAAAAACGCTGTTTTCTTGAAGATTTGAAGGTCGCATAGCATTATCTTTTTTCATCAGATTGTTCAGTTTTTTATCTGCAAGAATTGCTCTGGGCTCCTCTTTAATGTAGATTTGATTTCCTTTCTTTTTCCTTGTAAATTCGTCTATGACAGCTACTAGTGATTTATGTTTATAATCTGCAAATGATGACTTTAAATCGCAATTAGGGTGAAAGCTGGGCTTCCATATAACTAAATGTGTTTGTCGCGGGCAACCCGCTAGTACTAGTCTCTCATATAAAACCATGTGATCAGTCTTTGCCGAAATCGCATCCTTAGAAGTTAGAGCTATTGCGTAAAATAACGCACTTAAACTATGTTATTCTGTCATGTAATATATCAATATAGCATAATTATATACTTCCTCCTCACACAAAATGTGTTCTTGTCATTGAATTTAAGTGTGGGTACAATTTTATATCAACAAAACACCTACACAGTACTGCACACAAAATAGTTTTCTTATTATTTTAGTATACCTAAGTGTAATTAAGTGTGGGCACAGAATACTTAATAGTAAGTGTGAGGGTAAAATTTTGTAGCTACCTATACTCCACGTGCCTGCATCAGAATTAGAATTTTTTTTTAATATGGCGATTCAGAAATAGTGCAGGGTATTTATCATCTTCTTCTCTCTCACACAACTGCTGTATGTGCACACACCCACACACACACTCGTTCACACTTATCTTTTAAAATTAGTAATCTGTCTTGTATTTATTGTTACAAAATCACCAGTTACAAAACCCCTAAGACTGTGAATAAATAATAATACTGAGACTCATTCGAACCAGTTTAAACAAACACAAAACGAGTAATGCACACAGGACATAACAATTAGCAAACAAATTCAAAGCGAAAAGGAAAATCCAAATGGAAAGAACTCACAAATAGATAAAAACCTGGATAATTAAAATGAGTACAAAATCCGGTAACTGCATACAACGGTAATTCCCCTATTTGCATTAACGAAGCTGACCTGTAAAGAGTAGTGTCCGACCAAAAGTTTGGTTTCGGTTTCGGCCAAAAATCAAGTTTCAGCGGCACTTTCGGTTTCGGCCAAAATTGGACGAAACTCTTGCCGAAACTGAGACCGATTTCGGGAGTTCTCGCACGTTCACCCTCGACTCACTTCCTTTAACACTCGCAGCAACTGTGTTTTGATGCACGATGGCGACCCTGTTGGGAAATGGTCATGCGCCTTTAGGATAGCTTATAATATTAACAAACTTAATATCGGTAAGTACTGTGTTTCCATTGCATGACCTAATTAATGTAGATTAATGGATTATTTACCAAATTTCAGTATTTTATGGAATTTCACACTTGACCACGTGAGTTTCAGTTTCGGCCGAAACATAAGCCATGGCCGATTATTCGGATTTCGGTTTCGGCCGGGAAACCAGTTTCGCTTGGACTCTAGTAAAGAGATACAAAACAACTGAACGCTTTCAGGAGGCTATTTGCATTATTAAATGCTTGGCCAGCATCGTGTTTCTTTTAAAGCTCTTTGAAACCGACCCTAGTGTTTATTAGGTTCTGGTAAAGAATAATATACACTAAAGTCGTCAAACCGCTAACTACAGGGTGTATCTGTGACCATTTACATCCCTTTAACAATGTGTTCTACAAACTATTCAGAAAAATTGTTCTACGATTTTGAAAATTCGTCGAAAATTTTTCAATCTAAAGCCAACGTAAAAGCTTACCCACATATAAGCTGAAAAGGCGAAAATTTGCGCGACTTAGTTGACTCCCAGCGCCATCTTTTAGTACTGGTCTAAGTTAAGTCCCGAAAAGAAGTAAGGGCTACTAGATAGACTAGACTTTTTTAGACAACGACAAGGCTTACAGGTAAGCACACAATTTTTTTTGTCTGTAAGTAAGTAATGCATATTATTTTTGCTTTGTTTGTTTTTCCAATTGTGTATGTTCTGTTTTAGATGCTGTCCATAACTGTTTTAAAATATCCAACGATATAAAAAAAACAATCCAGCGATATTATAAACTCATCGCACTGGTCAAAATACAAAGTGTCTCTTTAATCACTCGACATTGGCAGAATTAAAAGTGTCTCTAGATACAGTAGCAACCAAACCAAAAAAAACTAGTTTATACGCGCGTACAAAAGCTAATCTGAAATCACCCTTAGAGTTGTCAAGACTGAAATATTCATATCCTATTTCGTTTCTGTACTAAAAAAGTTCATTAATTTATCCTTTGTTTATTTTATAGTCTGCAAGTACTCACAATAACGTTACACGACTAATGCAGAGTAATATAATTAGTGAACATTGTACGTGGACGTATCAGCACCACATTATTATGTAGAGTTCTCTTTTTATTCGATTTGTGTAAGCATGCGACATTTATTTTTTTATGTGATAGGTGGTGATAGACGAACAGATGGATCCCCTGATTGTAAGCGATTGCCGATGCCCATTGACATCTGCAACATCAGTAGAGTCACAAGTGCGCTGTCGACCTTTAACCCCTTTTCCCCCTAATTGGGCATCCGGTACCCTTACTCACTCGGCAAAACATAGCGTTGTGTTTCACTAGCGTTTAATTTGAAATTAGTTTTTTTATGTGTGTGCATAAAAAAATTATATCAAATTAAACTTATCTACTTTAGTTGGTGTTACTTTAGTGTGTTAATTGCAGTTTGAATGTCATCTAAAGTAAAAATGTACCTCGTACTGCGTAATGTGCAGTACATTACGCAGTACGAGGTACATTTTAACTAGGTATATACTATAGTAGGTATCGGTAAGTATAGGTTGACAACGATAAAGTCAACATTTCCATTCAAACATTCTCACATTAGGCACAAACAAAGATCTTACATACAAGTGCGTGTCACAGCTACCTACCATGGAACACAATCCCGCAAGGGATTCGTCGCCATGACAACTAGGAAAGTTATCACGACCCATAAACAGGTTGTTTTTGTTTTGGATGTTCCGCATGTGTGGGTGGACTTGGTCAAAAGGATCAAAACTACTCAAGTTTGTTGGCCATTACATTTGAGTATTATTGGTGTTAGGTAATCTTAAACCCATTCTAACTTATAGTTCTTTAAATTTTCGCGTTGCATTATAACTATTATTATTATAGACGGGAATTAACGCGACGTATTTTTTTAAGCACATAATTATGTACTTACTGCTTGACGTTTCAGCTGCGTTACAACAGCCGTGGTCACAAGCGAACTCAACTCGCTTAAAAAAATACGTCACGTTAATTCCCGTCTGTAATAATAACCATTCTAACATGTTTTTTAGAATTTCAATTTGTTATTTATTTCGTATATTATTTGCACGAGGTAAATGCCAGACGTCTGGGTAAAGCTGGACATCGGCTTTTTGCTTGCGCGTTCGGCCAAATTTGACTGTGTCTTATCCTATCCTGAACTACGACGAGCCTTCCGGTGTTCTCACCCAACCAGCAATGTCCGACTCAACCGGTTAGAATGTCCGGCTTTTCGTTTATAACACCTGGCAAGTCAAGTCCTTGGCATGCTGAATCATCTGACTATTTACAGTTAAAAAACAAATTGATTCAGAAGGAATACTTAGGGGCTATCAATACAAGGCCATGATAACTCCAAATAACTTAAAAAAAAATCAGGCTACGGACACAGGCCGTACATTAAAGGTTTAATTAATCTATCACATGAGACTACATAGTCTTCTGTATGGACATACAATTCTGTTATCTTGCAACCACCCTGTTGAAAGTGAATAAATGATGAAGATTATTATTGTTATAAGAAAAAAACTCTAAAAACCAGATAAAGAAAGAGAAAATCAAATCTTCATTCATTTCCGAGATAACAGAACAGTACGACCCTGATCGATGCCAGGGTAATCTATATGAAAGCATCACGTTTTCAGTTGACCCTAGTGAAGCGATTCTACTCGTCTCAGAAAAAAAAATCCGATGTAATAAATACTCGTACATAATCACTAGCTTGCACCCGCCTCACGTTAGCCGTAAGGTACCTAAGTAAGAGTATAGCTGAAGATTCAGAGCCCGTGGCAAGTCGGTACGCATAAGTGCGTAATTTATATAAGAACTAGTGGCCCGCCCTATATTCGATTCGTTAGACCAAGTTCCAATAGATGGCGTTGGGAGTCGATTACATCTCCTTAGTGTTTTATCTTTTCGGTCTCTTCTCTTGGTCTTATCTCTTTATAATTAATAATAGATAAATTGCAAAGAATAGCTGTAACAAAAATAAAATAATTTCAAAACATATTTATACGTGAATCGTGTTATATGACCATTCGTTCATTATCCTGAATGCATGAAGCATCATTACAATAGAGTGAGAAAAAAACATCCCACCATATAAGCATTATTTCCAGTTACGTTTAAAGGTATTTCTGGTATTCGATGCAATGTTTAATTATTTCGAAATTCGATGCAATGTTTAATTACAATAAAGCGCCTGCCAATTAAATAGATGGATCATACATTGAGAATAATTATTTCTACATATTTCGGATATAATTCTGGAAAATATTTGAAAGGTTGGCAGCGCATTTGTAACTCCACTGGTGTTGCAAATGTCCATGAGCGGCGGCAATTGCTTGCCATCAGGTGATTCGCCTGCTCATCTGCTATCTATCACATAAAAAAACCATAGTTGTCAGGTTCTTGGTACAACTTCATCGTCATTTCAATGACTTAGAAAGTGATGGCGCATCACTAGTTGACCCGATCGGAACTTTAACAAATTACCTGATGACCGGAGCGCGATTCTGTCGCATTTTTCTTCCAAGTTCTTTCTGTTAGATGTTGGGGTTTGGAATATATGCTAACGCGGTTTTGTGACTCGGGTTTGTAAATTCATTACTCGTACACTCGTAGGTTCGAATACTTATACCTTATTAAAATTGGGTGTCAAAAACCTAAACTGTCTGTGTAACTCATATAACACATCATAATCCCAGCTCACGGTTGGAGATTTTGGTACGCGCTTTACACTTACGACCAGAGTTTCATAACTAACTCATCCTCTCATCTGAATTGCTGCGCCAAAAAGGATCCAAAATTCCAAGTCCATTTCAAATTTCATAAGTGTTAACTTAAGTATTTAAGTACTGTCCATTGATACCATCTCGCGACGCCCTATGTAGGTAACTATAGATCATCGTTTACATTTCACGCTCGTCATTGACATCCCCAAAGTGATAGGACCATACAAGTGAAGCCTTTTGTGCGGTTTCCTTCATGTCAGGAAACAGCCGCCTTTGATCAATAAGCCGTCAACAAATACTATATTCAATACAGATATGTTTGACGATGGTGCGTTGAATGTTTGAAAACGTAGTCACTTAGGCAGTGTAGAAATAATCAGTAGTAAGACATAGGTACATGTCTTGCCACTGATGATTTTTCCCACTCATTGCAAACGTGGTTAATTTTTTTTAATATGGTTCTACCTCCTTTATTAGGATAACTTCGCCAACGTCTAGTGAAATTATTGATATAATTTGGGTAGTCAACTGTCGACGACAGACAAACTCACAGTCATCAGCCGATGCAATTTATTTCACTACCCTACACAGACTCGTGGTCTAATGTCTTTTCTTTTATAATATGGCGTTTCTGTCCTTTATGCCAATGTCATGTGAAATAATTGATATAATGTTGGTAGTCAACTGTCAAAATCAGTCAAAGGCATAGTCACTCAACAAAACGCTGGTGTTTAGCGTTTTATTAACCAACGGATTCTGTCAAGACATTAACAAAATTGTAGATTTTAAGACTCTGTTAGGTCAAAGCAAATAGTTCACGTGACAACTAAATGGATCACCAAATAGCAGTATTAAAAACATCACTGCACAAAATAACATCAAATTTGCACACTAAAAAACACTTTAATAATAATTTTGAACCTTTGAATTACATCAGCCGATGTGAGCTTGTTTAACTACCCACCACAAAATAGTTGATCCTAGAGAAACTTATATCGTGTTACTGTCTCTAATAACACTATGGCACTATATAAAGGTTTTCATACAAATTGTGGCCGCTACTAGACTAATTACGCTTTTCTGTAGGGACTATAGTCGGCGTGTACTAATTAAACGAAATGTCTCTATAAGTGTGCTACTGACCCACATAACTTACACGTGTGGCTCAGAGAAGCATCAGTAATATTCTTTGAAAATATATAAAATATATGAACAAAAAACTAGCTAATGAGACTATGTGTTATCGCTTATTTCTATTTTCCAAAGATCAGTATTGAGTGATTGTTTGTTTTGATCTCTAAGATAACATATTACCTATATATTAGGAAAAATCATGTAAAGAAAAGGTATTAACTGTAAATTAAGAATTATACTCGTAGTTAATGTAAATAAAGAATTAAATTATACGTAAATTAAAAAATAAATTTAATCAAATGTAACATCCGATCAGCTCAAATGTAAAAATAAATGAAAAAAATGTTATTGATGAATACAAGTCGGACATATAAAAGTTATAATTATTAAAACGGGAATTAACGCGACGTTTATTTTTAAGTACATTGTATGTACTTACTGCTTGACGTTTCGGCTACGTTGCAGCAGCCGTGGTCACAAGCGAACTGGCGGTGCACGGCGTCGTCTGCTAGGGCCCGGCAGCGAATCTTCGGACCCCTCAACATTTTTTGATATTAAATCGTCACTAGTTGGAATGTCAGTGAAGCTACTCCGACAACTACACTAACCGGATCGGTGTTGTTTGCGTTGCTAACCGGCCTAGCACGGGGTTTGCACTTGTTAATGACTGGATTCCATGTAGGTGATATTTTAAATCCGTCCTCCCGATTGAAAGTATATACTTCTTAATTTCAATCGCTTCACGCACCATCCTGGTATGATAATGACGATCGGTGGAGGAGGATTTTTGGGTCATGCAGTTCCATTCCAGTGATTAACTCCCATTTCCAATATATGTTCAGCTATGGCCGATTGTTCGCCTGTCGATTTTTATAGCTGCGATATGTTCCTTGACACGCTTCTGCACTAGTCCGCTTCGTTTGTCCAATGTAAGAAACTACCGCAACTACAATCGATTTTATAGACACCCGGAGTCTGAAACGGTATAACATCTTTTGGTGACCGCAGTTGTTTAGATATCTGGACATAACGGAGTATATACAGTCTAATGGAGAACTTCTTCAGTACTGTTCCAATTTTATCCGTTATGCCTTTAATATAGGGTAAAAATGCTGCCTGGCGGTTCACCTCTGGATGTTTTTCCTTCCTCTTTTGCCCTCTCAACAACTTAGGCATATTATATCCATTTCGTCGAAGTACCTCCTGAACATGCGCAAGCTCAGACTGGAGATGTTCAGGGTCGCAGAGGTTATGAGCTCTATTAGTTAACGATGATATAACTGCTTGCAAATGCCGAGGATGATGATGCGAGGAGGCGTGTAGGTATCGGTCCGTATGCGTGGGTTTCCGGTAGACAGAATGTGAAAGTGTACCGTCTTCTTTCACTCTAATCTGCACATCCAGGAATGCCAATGATCGGTCCCCTTTCCATTTCGTAGGTAAACTTTATTTTCGGGTGGATCGAATTTAAGTGTACCATATATTGTTCGACTTCCTGCTGACAACCATTGCTCATACAGAATACATCATAAACGTACCTCTTCCAGAGTTTTTACAAGTTGGGTCAGTGGCTCGTGCTGTGTTTTCAAAAGCCCATCCGATATTGGCAAGACCGGTGCGAGTGGGTACATTGCAACTACATCGATACCTGGAGGTAAATTTCTCGAATAACATAGGTAATTTCCGTCAATTCCCGTTAATCCCGTTTTAATAATTATAGTAAATTGAATGCAACGCCGCAAAATCGAAAAAAAAACTACTATAAAAGTTAGTACAAATTCCTATTTTTCTTTTACTTTATTTTACTTTACTTTAAACCTTGCTCAAGGGGAAAGGCGACCATAGAGACTATAGCTATCACAGCGGTATACAGCGTTATAGAAAACGGTCGACAAATTCTACGCTAGAGTCCTCATGATACTTAAATCTCTCGCCAAACGCATGTGTCCTGAGGCACAAAGCAGCTGGGTTTGACTTCAAAACCCAGTGCTCTACAGCAGACATGATTTTCTCGCTCCGTCAGGTGCAAGGAAAGAGCAGGGAGCAACAGACCCCCGAAGGCTTTATCCAGGTCGATAAATGCGATATAGAGGGCTTTCGCCGTCTGTGTTTGTTGTTTGCATTTGTCCTGAATTAAGCCTTCGATACAGTCAATAGGGGAGGTATTTTTACTGCACCCAAGTAGATACGATGTCCGACCAAAACTTTTTTGCCTGGTTAAGTCTTATCATAAAGACATGAGGCAACACTGTCGTTTACGATGGAAAGCTATCTTACCCTTTGACATGAAAAAAGGTGTACGCCAAGGTTGTGTTTTGGCTCCTACCCTGTTTGGTATATTTTTCTCACTACTTAAAAGTTACATTTGGCAAAACTATTTAGAGCACACATTTGCGTACTTTCATTGATCTAACTTACTAAAGTTAACAACTTTATTCATTATTTCTATTAGATATGAAAGCTTCGTTATTAAAGTACCCATTGCACGCTGTTTTTCTTTTCTCTACCTAAAGGTTGTTGAAATGAATCGCTACAAGCGATAAGACTGCCTTATTGTACTGTTTATCGCTGTTATTTCACTCAATATCCTATTTCTGTGCTATAATATTTATTTATCTATCTATCTATCTCTCTACCCAAGATAACTGAAAATACCTAAAATACCTATGAAAGATGGGGCAGACACCTTTTAATAAGTGGCACTCAAGAAGGGATGCAAAGAATATGCAAAATCAGAGGCTACCTATTCGAGCCACATCTGGCAATCTTGTAAAATAAACATAGTTGAAGATTAAGGTGGCCACACACACCGTTTGTCATGTCGTGTTTGCGGCGTCGGCGCGGCCGGCGTATTGTTAAAATATTTACGTGTTGCGGGTAAAGTTGGTAGCAAATTTATGCTATCGATAGTTCACTTTGAAAATATATTATCTAACAATAAGACCTGAGAAAAAAAGACATTAATTTTAACCCTCCATTCTAAGAACACTATTCTATGATTGTACTAGTAGTTACCAGATCACAAAAAAAAATTAAAGTGTGGTTCTCCCTCAGTGAAAATTAATTTTAGTTTTTACTGCATCTAGGTACGGGTAACGATATGTGTATAAACTATCTTCACCGTAATTCAGAAATGAACCAATAGATGGCGCTGTGCTAAATTACATCGCGCAAGCGTTTCGTGTTTTCGGTTTACCTATAAGCCTTGTCGTTATCTGTAGAATTTATCTCTTTATAAATGGTATAGATTCTTATGTCGAATTCCTAGGAAATATTCCTCCGTGACAGTCCGCTACAAAAGTTAGACGCTTCGTATGTAAACAGCGGACTTCATCAAAATGCCATCAACATATCGATAGTTGGCTATCTACTGGCAACACTGGGCCGCGTTTCGGACTGAGCAGTTTGCTTAGGATGAGTAGTTTCTGCGTCAGCCGATTCGTGGATGCCCATTTACAAACACGATTTCCAAAGGAGCGTTTGCGGTTGCGTCGGCTTGTCAAAATTGTTATTGTTATCAAGTGGGAATGGGTAGTGATGTTGACGACGTACTTGTAATGTTTTGAAGCAAGAGTTCATAGAAAGATTTGAAGGGATTCGATTCTTGTTAGGCTGTTGTTAATATTATAAATGCGAATGTTTATGAAATTATGTGTAACCGTAAATAATCCGATTCGGAAAATAACAAAGCGCAGTTACAATGAATTATTTAAACGGTTTAAGGTTCTTTTTAAGTGATAGGTGGCAGATGAGATGACGGATCACCTGATGGTAAGCGATGGCTGCCGCCCATAGACACCAGCAACACCAGTAGAGTCGCAAGTGCGCTGCTAACCTTTAACCCCCTTTCCCCCAATTAGGCCTCCGGTGCCCTCCACCTCACTCGACGACAGCGCAGGCGCTGCTTCACGCCAGTCTGTGAGGCAGTGGTATCACTCCGGTCGAGCCGGCCAATTCATGCCGAAGCGTGGCTCTCGCACGGTAAAAAGGTTTATTTTTAGATTAGAACCGATGACTCCACATTAAGCTAAGCTAGCGCGCTGTAGTGTCACCAGTTCTGATATAACATAATCTATTCTCGAATATACAATTTAGCATAGTCTGTTATACCTATTCCGGAAATTAATCAACTGACGGTTCGGAGGATTTCACGGTGACATAATAATACACTTTAGTGCCTTGTCACATTTTAAACCTTCTGTGTAAGAAAATAAAAGTCACACAGCTAGCTAAACAAACTAAAATGCCTCTAGGGAGGCATCCCTTTCCTCAAAGAAAGCATCCCTTTACGTGCCTTCAGTGTAGTTCTAATATTTGTAGTATTTACAACTCTGTATAGCGGAAGTGTGGCGAGTACGCACTTCCAGAAGTGTAAACAGGGCGAGCCCCCGCATCCCTTACGCTATCCTTTACTAGCCTTGTTTATTGTGTTATTTTACAACTCTGTATAAGTGCGGAAGAATAGAAATAGAAATATTCTTTCTTCAATTAAGTCCTTATAGAACATTTTAATAGTATCTATAAGTGCGGAAGAACAGTGAGTACACGCGTCTGTAAGTGGACTGGCACTACCGCACTTAGGATGAATGCTAAATTAGTTGTATTTTACAACTCTGTGTAGGTGCGGAATAATTTTGACTTCCTCGCTAGCCGCACCTTACCTGTATTATTTATACTATTAGGTCTTATGTGCCTGTAGGGCATATACTAGTGGTATTTTTCAGCTCACCTACAAGGTGCGGAGGCATAGCGAGTCTTCGCTAGGCCTCGGGCTATACTTTACGGGCCTGGGGACCAATTCTCGTGCACTCGACATTGAAGTCTAAGTAGAATTTTGTATGGGCGAATGTATGTAGCCTCAAATTCGACTTCAATGTCGAGTACACGAGATTTTGTCTCCTGAGCTTTATTGCTGGATGTGTCACAACTATGAGTAGGTAAGAAAGCGACGGAAGTCCGTACGTCCGAAAATGAAAAGAGGACGAATCCACCGCTTTTCGTAAAGGGTTTCCCTTTATACTCGAAGCAAAGATTCATGGCAGTTACCATTTATTTCATTCATAAAATTAATGAAATACTCTATCATCTGCCACGAGTATCTAAGTTTAGTACAGTCGAGTTCAAAAATATGTATACACTTTAGGACCTTGTCACAATACATATTTATAAGGAAGTGGAAGTCGTTTTCTTATACATATGTACTGTGACAAAGTCCTAAAGTGTATACATATTTTTGAACTCGACTGAACCTATAGTATTCGTGGTATTTTACAACTCTGTGTAGGTGTGGAAGCGTAGCGAGGGTGAGGTTAATTACCTAGATTTTACATAGGAGTGGCATAATTATTCCGACAGCAAGGTCACGTCTGAATTATCACATCAACCCACAGTTGAAAGTGCGCGTGACATAAAATGCTTAAGTTGAGGCTTATGTAGTAAGTAGGTTATTTGCATCTATTTAGATAAAAGGATAGAGCTCGTATGAAATTACCCTTAGGTACTAGTTTATCTTTCGTGTAAAGTCAATGACAAGGCTTATAAGAAAACCGAAAACTCGAAACGCTGGCGCGGTGCAATCAACACCTAGCGACATCTGTAAAGTCAATGACAAGGCTTATAACCGAAAACTCGAAACGCTGGCGCAATGCAATCAACACCCAGTGACATCTATTGCGCAACCAACCTTTAACTCCCTTTCCCCCCTATAGTGCCTCCGTACACGTATTCACACGTATTTCCTAAATCTCAAAATACGGAAGGCATATCCATACTAATATAATGTTTGAGGACGTTGACCCTTAATTGCACCAACTAATCCGATCACTGCCAATTACTATTAGAATCGATAAGTTATAGTGTTGGTTTGTGTTGCGCGGGCAACATGAGTTTCGCCTGTATTTGGACTATTGTTTAAATAGCTGTAATAGACATTTTAGCCGGAACTATTATCCGCAATTGAGCAAATAACAATTCGTTGCTTAACTCAATGATCTAACGAATTGTTACGCCAGTTTAGAGATAAATTGGCTTTTAATGTGCTCATTAGATATTTAAGCTGCGTTTCCACCAGAGATGTGCTAAGTTGAGTTACGAGATGTATTTGTTAAGAGTCGATAGTCTCACTTTTTTGAACGAAGGTAAGTAGCCTGCGAGCTACTATTATTTCTTAACTAACAACACATCCCCGCTCAACTATGGTGAGAACGCAACCTTATTCTACCTACTTACTCATTGATATTAGTCCGCGGCATCTAACTATAGCTGATGACCGTTACAAAAGTGACAGTTTGCGCACTTGTAAAAAAGAAGACTTTCTACCAAAATTGGTTTCTGCGCACTCAAGGTCATCGCTATTCTTTCATGCCGCCAAGCTATAGATGCGCTCTCTCATCTAAGCGTGTGGTTCTTTGGTACGTCCAAAGTTGTCGCCTTGAAGCCTACGACTGACTATGATTCAGGATTTGAGAAGTCTGGTACCTAATTACAATGAAGCGACTGCTGTTTGACTTTCGGCGGGACTCTCACAGGGGAACCAGAAGAAATAAGTCATGTTTACATGTTTTAGAAACTGTCTGAAACGGCAAGATTCCTCACGATGTTTTGCCCTCACTGCCGAGCTGATGATAGATGGTCATTAGTAGATGAGTTAATTACCATAAAACTCATGAATTTATGAAGTCGTTAAAACTTTTAACTGCAATACGGATCGTATAACTTTTTCCGTAGCCAAAGATGAGTTTTTTTTCTTCATTGATGGCACAATTTCGAACTTTATCCATTAGATAAGAAAACCAATCAAATGTTATTACGCGGCTTATCAGTATAGTAAACAAAGGATTCTAGGATCATTTGCGCAGTACTTATTGATTTGATAGGTAACTGCCATTCCGCAATATGACCATGTAGATTGCTAATAAAAGAATTCTCATATCAGTATTTTTGTAATACCTAACTATATAGTAAATTTTTGGATAGCCTGACATATCAACGGATGAATAATATAATCCTCCAACTGAGCTCGGCTAGGTGGCCTGTCTGGATAATCCAGCCACGCAGCACAGATTATAGTGCTCCAGTGTGTGCGCAAACACAGGTACACTCTGAAAAAAAGGTAGGTACGAGAAGTTAACAACTTAGCATTTTAATTTAAGCTGATAAAATCAAGGCTACGTTTTTCTTTTTTTATGTTTTTGTGGCAGCTAATTCCCCTATTTGGGTTGTGAAGGTCAAACGGCATGATGAGGTAACACGCTACACCGTATGTTGTAGGGCCTCCACTGATCAAGATGGTATGGGTGAAAAATGCACGTGAACACAAACTCGTATAGTATATACCTAGGTACCTACAGGTACTCTATAATTGTTCAACAACATCTGCAACACAACTTTGATTGAACGGACGATTGAGCCCACGCAGCGAGGCGTTCAATCCGATTTAATTATAAACTTTCACCATAGGAATAAATAACGAATCTAAAGTTCCACCGGTTTTACCATACCGAAGTTTTTGAACAATTAATCTTATAATTCAAACTGGAACCGGTGGAGGGTTCACCTGCAAAAGTCGTCGCGGAATTATAATCCTTTTTGAGGTACAGTAAGTGTGAAACTGATAATAATGTCCAAAGTGTTATGGTATCTTTTGCATTATAGAATAACTCATCACATCTCGCACCCTTAGAATGATAAGTGACCTAACTCGGAATTCTTGTGACACTCAATTTGACAATAAACTGACCCTATAGAGCATAATCTATAAATAAATAGTGACACCTGGGAAATGCTATGCCTGTTGTGTGGAAGAGCTACTCAAAGATTAGTATTGTGTGTTACGCCTTGTGATATTCTAGGCGATCGATTTTGTCCGGCCAACACTGGATACTTGTTTTATTTTTCAATTTCTAACTAGTAAGGTAAGTGATAATGTATTTTACACGTTTCTATACGCTTCCAAAATTTCGAAACTCCGCGGGCGTACTTATCCATACTTAGTGTAATGTTTGCGGTTTTTGACTCTTAATTGCACTAGGTACCTACCTAATCCGATCAGTGTTAAGACATCATCATGTATTATTACCAGTGATTATTCCCATGAGCCAGAGAATGATCAATTCTGTAATCATGTAAAAAGTTAGGTACGAGTAGTAAACCACTTAACATTTTAATTTAAGCGATAAAATCAAGGTATGTTTTTCTTTTTTATGTTTTTGTGGCAGCATTCAGGGGTGGGTACGTGTTTTGACTAGCAACGTGGGTTGCAAAGATTTCATGGAAGGGACGAGGAAGAGAAAGTGATTTTTGAGCGTAAAAAAACAAAACCTCAGATACAGGGAAGGCACGGTAACCGAAGCCAAAGACTTACATTTGGTTGGACCACTGAAAATAAAGGTAAATTCAACATTATATTTTCAACGAATCCCTTGCACACCAATAACTTCATAAATATATATCTTTTTGTGTTTGGGCGACGTCCTGTGAGTAGACCACCTGCCCGTTGGTCCGACGATATTTTAAGGGTGATGAGGCTGGCTGGTGACCGTAGGAAGTGGCGTAATAAAGAAGAGGCCTATACTCAGCAGTGGGTGTATGTGGGCTGACATGATGATGTGATAGGTGTGTTTACGTCTCGTTGGTCTAGTGGTTTAAGTACCGATTCGTGATCTTGGGTTCAAATCCCGGGTCGAGCAAAAAGTATGTATCGAATTTTTCGAACGTAGCTCGGATTTGTGATCACCAATCCGCATTAGGTAAGCATGGTCATTAAGCCTAACCCCATCATAGTAGCAATGACTTGACTTCTATGATGGAGGCCTTTTCCCTACAGTGGGGCATTTTAAAAGCTGATACTTTGATACTTATGTGATAGGTAGCAGACGAGCAGATGGATTACCTGATTCCACTTTGTTTCGGAATAAGACAAGGTTTAAGAGATGGCGCTGGATGTCGATTACATCGCGCAAGTGTTTGTCTTTTCAGATGACCTATAAGCGCTTTCGTTGTCTCTTTATAAATAGCATTTGTAAAGACGTAGAAGTGTAGATAAAAAGAAGAAAATACGCTTGCCTTCACTTTGAGCTGCCATTTTTACGCTCTCAACTTTAGGGTTCATTACAGTCCCAACTTTTTATACTCCTTGTCCCAACTCCGTAATACACAAATTGAACTAATAAAAGAGCAATACCCACACCCGAAACGACAAGTCGTACCAGCGAACCGATTTAGCAAACAACACACACCTCAAACAGCCAAGTTACAAAAGTCTGAACAGTTTATTGGTCGACCATTCACTACACGAGCGAAGAAACAACTTCCAAAGTGAGGATTTGACGGGATCAGGGAATTCGCGCCGATTAATCTAGATTAGCCGGGACAGACGGATCTTTGAAGACGTGGTATCAATCTCGTGATTTTATCTTTATGCCTAAGTAATGTTTTTTTGGAGCTGAACCAGTACCTATTCATTACGTACCTATCGTTAAAATTAAAATATAATCTAGAAAAGTACTTACCAGATACCATCTACAAGCAGAACGATTGGCCTTATTCCCAATCGTCACCTCTCCACTTTTGCCAGTGGTGACGGATGGGTTATAGCAACAAATGGGATTGTTTGTCTCGTTTGTCGCCAGTGGGAAACGTTGCCAGAGTTTCTGTGAGGCAGTGATATTACTCCGGTTAAGCCAGCCCATTTAGCTGAAGGGTGGTTCTCCCACAATTTCTTTAACGTCGTAAGGCTCAGACAGCAGATACAATAGAAAATCAATTGTTTTTGCCTTGTATGAGGCACCGAATTAGCAAACTAAAGTGGTAGTAGGCTGGACACATTAGCCGCAGAACTGACAACCGTTGGAGCCATAAAGTCCTTGAGTGGAGACCGCAACTCGGTAAGCGTAGTGTTGCACGCCCTGCGACAAGATGGGATGATGATATTCGAAGGCTGGCTGGTGTGGGCTGGATGAGAGTGGCCGAAAATCAGGAGCGGTGGCGTGCATTAGGGGAGACCTTTGTCTAGTAGTGGACGAGTGTGGGTTGCTGATGATGATGATGATGAGGCTTTGGAGTCTTACGACGTAAAAATAGAAGATAATCACAAAATATTTTGGCGCAGTCCAAAAGATTATGTAATTTCATATCCATGCAATTATAATAACCGCCCTATGTCCTCAACCACCGACCCTTACGAAACGCCACTTCTATTAACACCGTGTGGTCCAGATTTATAACGATATTAAAACTCAAGGAGTTTTAAACACATCGTTAGCCCAAAGCGCTGTTAAACTTGGTTTATTGTTGATTAATGCTGGTACTTTCCCGGTTGTAACCCTATGCACCGTTTGAGATTGTACTGTAATATGAGTTTTAAATATTAATGATGATAAAGGGTTTGTTTGTTTAAACAAAACACGAATGTAAAGGCTTTAATGATGAGGTCCTTGGTTTAAAGTTTTCGTTTGTATTATTAACTAGTGGCCCGCCCTCACTTCGCTTCGGGACCGTTATTCAGAAATGAACTAATAGATGGCGCTGTGCTAAATAACATCGCGCAAGCGTTTCGTGTTTTCGGTTTACCTATAAGCCTTGTCGTTGTCTATAGAAGTTATCTCTTTATAAATAGTATAGATAAAGGGATCAAAGTTTTCTTCGTTAATTCGTAGGTAGGTACTTCGCTAGGGTTATTGACCTGGGTATATAGAAATAGCCTGAGTTATGTGCAATTTCAGCAAATGATCCTAAACGGCCCTGGGTCATTCCTCCGGGAAGCGCCTAGTAGGGCGTCCCAGATATCGCTGGATGGATCAGGTCAAGATGGATCTTGGGTACCTTCAAAGGCCGGATTAACAAGAGGTGGCTAGAGAATAGAGCGGAATGGCGAATTCTAGTGTCGCAGGTCAAGATCCACTTCGGGTCGCTGAGCCAGCGTAGTAAGTAAGTAATGGCAATCTTATTCTCCAACCTTGAACTAAGTAAGTACATGATGGTTTATAAAGCAAATTATTGAATGTATTGACAAGCTGCAGTGCCCAAGATTTTGCATGCACCTATGTGCGAAAGGTCTCGGAATATTGTCTTGGTCCTGTCATTATCGGTACAGAAAACGGATTTTTTTAGGAAAAACGGCGCTTGTATTTCAAGGTTTTTTTTATATAAAGTACAGAATCTAGGCATACTTATATTTAACTAAACATACTTAATTTACTTTTATTTTAAAATATTCTATCATTTGCTGTACTTTCTTGAAGGGGACGGGGCTAGGAAAACTCCCGATCTTCAGGAAACTTTGACTGACCTGAATTGCAACGGATGAATTTAATTAATCGTGCCTTGTAGAGCTTGCAATTTATGCTACCATCTTCGTAATAATTCTATTGAAGCAATTATCTATTATGTCGAGAGCGTGATTGTGTAGTTAATTCAGTTATCTGCTATTTTCCTCGAGATATTCTGTAATTGCGAGCCACCTAAATGTATGTTAATGTATCAGCCTATGTGCTGTCCCACTGTAGGGCAAAGGCCTCCATCATTGAAATTAAGTCATCGCTACTATAATAGGATACGGCATGTCACCACGCCTGCGTGATCACAACCCCGTGCTACGTTCGAAAAATTTGAAACATACTTTTTGCTCCACCCGGTGATCGAACCCGGAACCCGATATCACGATCCATTTAAGATTAATTTTGTAATTAAAATAGTTACCTACTGAACTGATAGGGGTCTAAGGTTACTCTTACACTGGCATAGGTGTTGCACTCATCTGTAACGCGCAAACAATGTATTACCAAAGATTCAACTCTTTGTGTATTACAACTCAAACTCAAAAATGTACTCGTATGAAGCACCCAGCACCCATTTGCGCATAGCTCTGCACAAGGATTAAGGAGCAGTCAGCCGCACATCATGGTTACCACCATCTGTCAAATTCCCTCAATCGATATTCAATCTAATTTGTATGACAGTAAGATGAGATTCGATTGGAGAAATTTGACCGTTCTGTATATTTTGATGTGTGTACGTATCTTCCGAAGCATGTTAACAAAGCTGCATTTAACTATCCACCGCGACATTTTCCATAAATGCATTATTTATGAGTCGTAAAGTATCAAAATATCTAGCAACAGCTGTTTGTCGTAAAGTTTTACGTCTAAATGTCACAAAGACAAGTCCGAAAATGTTCGCTCGAGATATAAAATGGATAAGATAGCAGTGTACCTACTTGGGGTTATGAAAACTAATCTAGGGCACTAAAATGTTATTGGTACTAAACTTTCAATGCTTGTCGATAGCAAATTATACCTCGGGGACAGAGCTTGCTGTAAGTTTTAAGTCGAGACACTTTCTAGGTGGAGCGACTGTAGACGGATTTTTATTTATTCACTGGATTTATTTGCAGCAATGATTTTGAAGTAAAGTCTAAACACAGTGATGTAAACGTCGTCGTAGAATAGTTTGTTGCTCTTTGACACAAAAACTGCTTCATCAATGGATTTTGATGCGTCTTCACAATAATTTAATTTACGTGGAGTTAGGTATTTTGTGCAATGAAGAGTCGTTGAATTGTAATGTTATAAACACCGCTATTGTGTATCGACTGAGTTATCACGTAAACAACTTTCTTACATCAATTTTTTTTTTAATTGAAAATGGGCTTGCCCTTGGCTTCATTTCTTAAACCTATCTATTTTTTTAATGGCCTTGCCCGTAGCCATACCGAACTCTAGAGTTGAGAAGAAGACTACGATGAAGCGGGCTTACTTAGAAGTAGCCAATTCACTCTAGCTTTAAAATAAATAGTCTAATGGGGTCTAAAACCTGTGATTTCGTTGAGAGTTGTCTCTACAGAATCCATAGGTCGATAAAACACCGACGTTTTATTTTATAAAGATACATTTTGTATCATCTAAAATGAAAGCACAATGTAAGATTTTTTTTAATCACTGCCAAACACACGCACTGCTTCAATATAGTTTGTTCGTTTTGCCAAAATTTGCCAAAACTAGTTACTTTGATCTTATTTCATACAAAGTTATTAAACTACGAAACATGACCCTGGCCGTTAGAATTCTATTCAAATAGTCGGCAGGCGGCTTTGAAGATAATGTTTGGTCCTCGTTGCAGATGACAAGTTCCTGGTTCTTAGGGAAATCGCCATAATTAATAGCGGCCGAAACTAAAGCCAAACGTCACTTACATAAACAGGCGGCACAAAATATAAAGGACACAGAAAGGAGACTCAGCCTTAATTTTGAATTTAGAAGAGTTCGTTGACATATGCTAGGATTGTTGCCCGGCATGAGTACATAAGCGTGCGGCCTCTACCACAGACCTCGACAGTTCGACAATCTTATGTCATAAGTTAGGATTAATGTGGTCAAAAAGGCGTATTTGCCCGTTAGTGCGCATGCGTGAGTACATGACATGTTTTTAGCTCTTAGTGGGCAGTCTACTTTCTGTGTCCTTTATATTTTGTGCAGGCGGTCTATGCAAAACTAACTTTGACACTGGGCTGCAAATGAATTGATTCCCCATCCAATTTTTAAACTATGATATGATGACTCGAATCTAGGGCTGCAGCAATATGCAACTAATAAAAAAGGAGAAATAATAAATAAACAATTAAATTTACACAACATCTCATACATTGACCTGACTCCGTACTAAGTAGGTTAGCACTTGTGTTACAGATGTCAGACAACAGAGGATCACAAATATAATACTTAAATACATATATAACATCCAGACACTGAACAAACACAAGTGTTCATCACATGGAGGACGCCCATCCCCCGGAGGCCCATCGGGGGGGACGGGATAAAAGGTTAGCAGCGTTGCAAGGTTATCCGCCTGCTCGTCTGCTACCTATCACATAAAAAAAAAAAAAAAAAAAAAAACATGAATGTTTGTCCAGGGTGGGGATCAAACCCACGACCTTTGGCGTATGAAGCAGGTAGGGTCACTACCAAATGCACCTTCCGGCCAGTCAATATAATTATTATGAGCAGTAAAAAAATATTAAATGATCAGCAATACATACAAGTCATTGGTCACCAAATGTTTTTTCCTGCTGTAGTAATTGCTGACCAAGTATTTATTTTGCTGACTAGTCATTTATTAGGTAGGTTAAGTTATTTAGTAACTCGTTAGGTAAATAATCTCAGGGGCTTATAGGCAATGTCTTTCTCAAACTAAAATGTGATTTATAATTCTTTTCTTATAAAAAAGACAGTACAATAATAAACTTCGCACTTACCTACCTATTCTGATATCTTTGTTGGGGTTGATCTTGCCACACAGTTGATCTGTGTCTTACCTACATATATCAGGGTTCCGTTTTTTTACAAAAAAATGGTACACAAAATTAATGTTTTTTTTCTGTCAACCTGAAGGATCACTTATGTAGTTATGCAAATCAATCCCAATTTTTATAGAAAACCCAAAGACGTCAAAAGAGAGATTTCAAGATTTTTTGCCCGTCACTGCTCTAACCTAACTTCACCAATTTTTTTTACGTTGAGTAGATTTTAGTCAGTATTATCATCACCAGGTTAGACCAGTGACCGGTCAAAAAATCTTGAAATTCTCGGGCTAGTTTTTTTCGGGCGAGTATTCTCCTAACCGCCTCCATCACTAGTGATAACCTCACGCATGGGCTGTATTTCGCCGAGTGAGTGAGGGCACCGGAGGCCCAATTGTGGGGGAAAGAGGGTTAATGGATGGCAGTGCACCTGTGACTCTACTGGTGTCGCAGCGCAGGTGTCTATGGGCGGCGGTAATCGCCTACGATCAGGTCGTCTGCTTGTCTGCCACCTAACACAAAAAAAGTTTATACAGAACCGTCGGTGCGCGATCCCGACTCGGACGTGACATATTTTTTTGCCTTGTCCTATATTATTAGGACATTATGTTTTAAGCGGCTCCCTAGAGTGTTCGACGTAAAAATACATTTGCCGTATCGGAGGAAAACGGTTTATTTTTGCGATTTCTTTTACATTGTTATTTTGTAGTACACTTCCTTGTTTGGTTTAAGAGTTATCAAAATACAGATATAACGTACATACACCTATTTTTTTATTATCGTAACGCCCAGACAGCAGACACAATGGAAAATCAATTGTTTTATGCCTTTTAAAAGGCTTATGGGCCTTACGACGTTATATGTGTGTGTGTTCGGTTGTACGAAGTGATTTTGAGATAAAATACCGATAACAATGTGTGAAAAAAAGTCAGCTGTTTCGTACAAAATATTCAGCTGGGTAAGGTATGAACCAGCAATTTTTTTTTCGCTCACTGGATGGTCATTGGATTAATTGCCAGCACAATAAATGAAGATAACCATGATACTCATGTAACCTAACTCCAACAAGCATATTATCATACTTTATCTTGATTATTTCTTTAACTCAGAGCTGTAAACGCAAAATTCAAAACAACACGCAACTCTTCAATCCGAGATCACGTACTTATTACGGTATGACAAAAGGCGTCTGAATAATTAACTAAGTACAAAGCCTCGGATCGACGAAAATATGATTATTTCACCACTCCCTACCTTCGCGGTAGTAAATTATGACCCTTCCCCGCCTCACAATAACCAGCCGGGAGAGGCTGTGGCCGGACTCCAGCGGAGAACTCAATGTGGGCTACATACTACAAAAAACTAAAAAGATAAGTCCCCACCCTGGACAAGCATTCGTGTGATGAACACTTGTGTTTGTTCAGTGTCTGGGTGGTATATACTCGTACTTATGTATTTAAGTATTGTATTTGTAATCCTCTGTTGTCTGATATCTGCAACACAAGTGCTTAAGCTACTTAGTATGGAGTCACTTCAATGTATGAGATGTTGTGTAGATTATTTAAGTATCAGCCCATACACCGTTAAATTTTACTTGTGGTAGTCCCGAAGCCCTCATAATAGCTAACACGAATAAAGTCCCGTAGAAGGCACAAAATTAAATCTGCGTGCTAGATTATCATCCTAATACTATCCCACTGCGGGGCAAAGGCCGCCATCATAGAAATCAAGTCATGACTTGGCTTGGCGATGAGATTAGCTTAACCACCACGCTTACCTAATGCGGATTGGTGACAAACCAGAGTTATGTTTATGAGCACTTTTGCTCAAAATAAGTAAAATTAAAATCAGCTGTTCCATACATTAGTGCCTGATAAACATTATTTTTTGTAAAGAACATGCCGCCACTAAATCTGCGTTTCATTCTCAGTCACATACAAAGTCATCGCTTATAAGTTCTACAATGAAATTTCTTTTTGTAAATTATTTACATCTTAATCCATTCTCATGACTTGTTTACAACTTATATTTTACGTAATGAGTAATTTTTGAGACATCACTTATCGCTACCATATTAGCCACAGGCCATCTAGGTCGGCTTAATTATAGCGTAGGTAGCCTACACACGCCGATAAAATATAAAATGTAGTAAACACACCTCTCATTAAAATTCAAATTAATGGATCATTAGATACATTTTCATAGTCGGTCTGAATTTATGCACTTTTTTTATGTGGCTACTTGATGGTAAGCGAATGCCGCCGCCCATAGACACCCGCAACACCAGTGGAGACGCGCGATGGCAACACACAACTTTCAATTCCCTTTTCCCCCGATTGGGCCTTCGGAACCCTCACTCACTCGGCCAAAACACAAGTGTTCATCACACGAATGTTGGTCTAGGGTAGGGATCAGATCAAACCTTTGGCTTATGAGCAGGGCAGAGCAATTTTGCACGCCATTGGGCCAGTCTAGACCGCGTCTTGGTAAACGTAGTATAGGACGGCCTCAGGCCAGATGGAATGACGATCTGAGGGCTGGCTGGAGCTGGATGCGAGTAGTCGAAGATCGATCAAAGTGGCGAGCATTTGGAGAGGACTATGTACAGCATTGGACTGCATCAGGCTGATGATGGACCAGTCTAGATAGAAGGCAGATAGTGTAGATAGAAGAAGATAGATAAAATAATTAACGTCCTTCGACACCGCTATGCACATCATAAAAAAAGCGCAATAAAGGCACGTTTTTTTTTCTTCAGCTTGATCGATCGTTATTAGATTATAAGGCAGAAAGCCCTCGGAACAAGGATCCTGCGCATCATGAAGATTAATGAACGCTGTTAACGTTAAACCGTGTGTTTAATAAAGAAATATCGAGAAAAAGTTTGGCAGGAAAGAAGTATATCCGCGAGTGTGTAATATATTCTCACAAGTTTTTTGATATATGTTGGTTTGTTTTAGAATTTGTTAGTATGCATGTAATGACGTGTTTTTGATTTTATTATACTCTAGTGGCCCGTCTTCACTTTGTTTCTGGACCCGGTTCCATTTAGTTCCAAAATAAGTACCTATACCTACCCAATAGACGGCGCTGAGTGGCGATTGCATCCAGCCAGTGTTTCGTGTTTAGCTATAAGTATTCTTGTTGTCTTATGAAGGTACTAGTGGCCCGCCCTCACTTCGCTTTGGGGCCGTAGTTCAAAAGTAAAGCAATAGATAGCGCTGGGATTCGATTACATCGCGCTAGCGTTTCTTGTATTCGGTTTACCTATAAGCCTTGTCGTTGTCTATAGAAGTTATCTCTTTATAAATAGTATAGAAGAAGATTAGATGAGATACTGGTTCCTTCTATCAACAATATAATAATTGTAGATTTCCGATACAAGTGTAGGTATAAAGGTTATGTTCGCTCTAAAGGTTAGGTTTTTTCTCTGATATGGAACCACAAATACTCAGACTCAAAACAAATATCTGTTTCATCAACAATAATTTATGTTGCTACGGGAATCGACCATACGACCCTTACGTCTTATTCGGCGCTCAAACTCCAAACTCAGCGGCGCTGGTATTCTGATGGGTCCTAATCTAATGGACAATCCCTAACATAAAATGTTAATGAAAAACTGTTTGTTTCAAAAGCTCATTCCTATAAAATTCTGTTTATTCCCGGCATCATCAAAATAAGTTATTTCAAACTTAATGGCTTTCATTAAAAATCGCTTACAGTCTTTTCAGCTGGGGTGCTGTAAAAATTCATATAAAGCATTTAAAATTCGCATAAAACGGCAAATGGGGCTCTCATATCATATTAACACCATCATTCATTCGAATTGGTTTTATTCGATCATTAGCATGCACTGAATAACAAAAGGATGTGGGTTCTACAAAAAGGGGATAAAATACTTTGGTTTTATCCTTCTCTTTTTTTCCATGGTGAGACGTAACGTCAAAGTAACCCGTAGTACTATAAGGGCCTCGTTACCACCTACGAGTAAAGTGTCAACTAATTTACTTGTCAATTAAAGTGGTTTCGGAGAAAATTGGCCCCTGGTCCGCGGCCTTAGTTCAATTCAAATATTTTTTTCAATACAAATACCAGGGGCCAATTTTCTCCGAACCCACTTTAATTGACAAAAGTAAATTAGTTGACACTTTACTCGTAGGTGGTGAAGGAGGCCCTTAGTGTTCTAGATACATGTGGAACTTACTTCTACATTATTTCACAGTTATAAAACGACGTGGCAGACGAGCTGACGGGTCAACTGATGGTAAGCGATTGCCGCCGCTCATAGACACCTGCAACACCAGTAGTGTCACAAGTGCGCTGCCAACCTTTAACCCCCTTCCCCCTAATTGTTCCTATGTACACTGACTCTCACTCATCAAAACACAGCACAGGCGCTGCTTTACGCTGGTCTTCTGTAAGGCCGTGCTATCACTCCAGTCGGGTCGATCCATTCATGCCGAAGCGTGACTCTCCCACGGATTAACTGTCATCGTTTTATAATTCACTACACACACTTACACTACACTTCGCTTCGGGACCGGAATTCCGAAATGAACCAATAGATGGCGCTGTGTATAATTACATCGCGCAAGCGTTTCGTGTTTTCGGTTTACCTATAAGCCTTGTCGTTGTCTAAAGAAGTTATCTCTTTATAAATAGTATAGAAGATAGAAGACTAACAAATGAAATATGACACCGTCTCCAGAGTATTAATTTGCGTTTAGTGTTGTATCATAATTTAATATTCACGAAGAAAAGGCTGCAATAATAATTTTCTAGACAGGCAACCCGTTAGTCCTATATCCTGGATAGCTAAAAGGCTAGTCATTAGCCGTGCGGTCGTTTCGTGGTTAAAAGCCGTTGGTGTCGGCGCTAGCGGACGGGCGCGGACGTATGGACGCGTCAACGCGACTTTTGGGTGCGTCGTTGTAGTTTAGGAGACCGACCACAAAGTAACCACATGATACTTAATTATAATATAATAATTGTGGGAGAGCCATGCTTCGGCATGAATGGGCCGGCTCGACCGGAGTGATACCACTGCCTCACAGAAAACCGGCGTGAAGCAGCTCCTGTGCTGTGTTTCGCCGAGTGAGGGTACCGGAGGCCCATCGGGGGAAGGGGATAAAAGGTTAGCAGCGCACTTGTTGCATGTGTCCATGGGCGGCGGCAATTGCTTACCATCATCCGCCTGCACGTCTGCTACCTATCACATAAAAAAAAATACAGGACTTTTCGCACGAACGAGACGCGCAGCGCATGTGAGGGATGGTATTGCCGCCGCTCATAGACACCTGCAACACCAGTAGTGTCACAAGTGCGCTGCCAACCTTTAACCCCCTTCCCCCTAATTGTTCCTATGTACACTGACTCTCACTCATCAAACACAGCACAGGCGCTGCTTTACGCTGGTCTTCTGTAAGGCCATGGTATCACTACGGTGGAACCGGTCCATTCATGCCGAAGCGTGACTCTCCCACGGATTAACTGTCTTCGTTTTATAATTCTATTAACAAATGAAATATGACACCGTCTCCAGAGTATTTGCGTTTAGTGTTGTATCATCATTAAATATTCACGGAGAAAAGGCTGCAATAATAATTTTGGCTTAGGTGGCAACTCACCCAAAAGAAACTCACCCGAAAATTTCGAGATTTTTTTGCTGGTCACTGTTCTAACCTAACTTAACCAATATTTTTGTGATGATAATACGGACTAAACTCTACTAAACGAAAAAAATATTGGTTTAGTTAGGTTAGAATTTGGTAAACTGGACGACGTTTTGAGGTCAAAAGAGCGTTTGGTAAACTGGACGACGTTCTGAGGTCAAAAGAGATCCCGCAATGCCTGAAAACCCGTCTCTTTGACCAATGTATCCTGCTAACGATGACTTATGGTGCCGAGACATGGACTCTCACTAAGGAGACTGTGCACAAAATAAGAGTAGCACAAAGGACCATGGAGAGGAGCATGCTCGGCATCAGACTTCAAGATCGAGTCTGGAACTCTGAAATCAGACGCAGGACTTAAGTCCAGGACGTCGGATTGAGAGTGATAGAACTAAAGTGGAATTGGGCAGGACATTTAGCTAGGCGCGGTAATGGCAGGTAGAGCAAGAATATGACCGAATGGTGTCCGAGAAACGGCCGACGAAGTCCAGGTCGTCAGGGCACAGTGGGAAGGGAGGCCTATACTCAGCAGTGGGTACTACCGGGCTGATGATGATGATGATGAGGTTAGAATAGTGACCAGCAAAAAATCTTGAAATTATTGGGTGTGTTGGTTTTGGGTCATTTGCCACCTAAGCTATAATTTTATGCTAGACAGGCAACCCGTTAGTCCTATACCCTGGATAGCTAAAAGGCTAGTCATTAGCCGTGCGGTCGTTTCGTGGTTAAAAGCCGTTGGTGTCGGCGCTAGCGGACGGGCGCGGACGTATGGACGCGTCAACGCGACTTTTGGGTGCGTCGTTGTAGTTTAGGAGACCGACCACAAAGTAACCACATGATACTTAATTATAATATAATATAATAATTGTGGGAGAGCCATGCTTCGGCATGAATGGGCCGGCTCGACCGGAGTGATACCACTGCCTCACAGAAAACCGGCGTGAAGCAGCTCCTGTGCTGTGTTTCGCCGAGTGAGGGTACCGGAGGCCCATCGGGGGGGAAGGGGATAAAAGGTTACCAGCGCACTTGTTGCATGTGTCCATGGGCGGCGGCAATTGCTTACCATCATCCGCCTGCACGTCTGCTACCTATCACATAAAAAAAAATACAGGACTTTTCGCACGAACGAGACGCGCAGCGCATGTGAGGGATGGTAATTGCCGCCGCTCATAGACGCCTGCAACACCGGTAGACTCACAAGTGCACTGCCAACCTTAAACCCCCTTTTCCCGCCAATTGGGCCTCCGGTACTTTTATGACGCCATTATATAGATTGTAGTATTACAGTCTCAGCAAGCCAAAGCCATACAATTTTTTTTTTTGCGACTGGAAGCTATCCCAGCTGGCCATTTTAATTTCCTGCAGAACAACTGACCTATATCTAGACTACAAACTTTGTTTGGCAGTGCAAATACTTTTAAATTCTTACATAAAATACTTACTATTATATAAATACTGTTAGAATACTGAAACGACATATATTTAATCAAATGTCCTTGGCATTATGGTAAATTCAATTCTTACGTGTGCGTGATTATTTAATTCAGCATTTTTTATGACAGAAATATATGAGTGCAATGTTGTTCATTATATTTGTTTAGTATAATAGGTTACAGATCAACATTTACCCTACCCTGTTAGGCCACAACAATGATTAAAACTTTTTAGTTCGCCCTAATGTATAAAATGTCGTGCAATAAAGTTTAAAATTTTTGTTGCATAAAAGTGTACCCTGTCCCCTAAACTTTGTGGGTGTATCTGCAATTTTAACCGTCACATTTGAACAGGGCGTGTTTCGCAGAACCATTAAGTAATTGGACTTACAACTTCCATAGCAATGTTTGCCGTATTGCCCATTACATTACGGTATTTTACTGGAAAATAGAGCAACATGCCAGGGCATATTTCTGAATGGGGAAATAAAAGACGGAGTTGTGACTGAAATTCCAATTTATATTTTGGGCTAATTAGACCCATGCGAAGTTTCATTTGCTCACTGTAATTGACCTTCTGCCAGGGTTAACTTTTTTTATGTGATAGGTGGTAGCCGAGCAGACGGTCCATAAAGTCCTTGAGTGGAGACCGCGACTCGGTAAACGTAGTGTTGGACGACCTGCTACAAGATGGGTTGACGACATTCGAAGGCTGGCTGGAGTGTGCTGGATGAGAGTGGCCGAAAATCGGGAGCGGTGGCGTGCATTTGGGGAGACCTATGTCCAGCAGTGGACGAGCGTGAGTTGCTGCTGATGAGCAGGTGGCGTACATAGGGGGAGACCTATATCCAGCAGTGGACGAGCGTGGGTTGCTACTGATGAGCAGACGGATCACCTTATGGTAAGCGATTGATAGTAAGAAAAGAGCGCGCCCGTTACTCATTATTTGCCACTGGCATAGACAACAACAAAGTATCAGACTTTACATACGAGTAGGTATACTTACTGACCCACTGCAGGGCAAAACCCTCCATCAACGGTCTCCATAATAGAAATCAGCTTAATCACCACGCTTGCCTTTTTTTTATGTGATAGCTAGCGGACGAGCAGGCGGATCACCTGATGGTAAGCAATTGCCGCCGCTCATGGACACCTGCAACACCAGTGGAGTTACAAGTGCGCTGCCAACCTTTTATCCCCTTCCCCCCCGATGCGCCTCCGATACCCTCACTCACTCGGCGAAACACAGCAATATTCGTGAGGCAGTTATCACCGGTGAACGGACATTCATGCAGGGCCTCCAAAGTTAAAAATGTTCCAGCCCCACTTGCTATGATTGGACAATCCAAACTACCTACTATTTGCTCGACCCGGAAATTAAACAGATCTAGTTCAACATACTACTACCACTTTCCACTAGCATGGAAGAACTTATAGGTAAATACTACCCAATCTACAGCCCCACCTGCTTGCTTCTTCCATCAGACTGTATGAGTCACATTTAGGACTTCCACTTCTGGCAATTAATCCATTTTACTACCTACGCCATTTTCCTGCCGTTTCTCAGCCTGAATGGCTTTTAGATAAAAAGAAAACTTTGGCTTTCCATATATTGCACTCCAACTCGGCATTGTTCCGAAATCCGTAAATCAAAATGCAAAACTCAAGCGAACTTTATTCCAATCATCCCTCCGCTGAACAGTTCGTAACAAGTATCGTGAACATACATTAATTCTAAAACGGTACCTCTTACCGGCTATCGATCTTGCCGGGTTTCCCTTCCGTAAGTTTTACCACAAGTGTAAACAAGTTGAAAGGTATGAATGAGATTTTGTATTTTTACGGTTTGTAGAAGGGATGTTACGAATATTCGCATGGTTCGCATCGTTTTTAACATTCGCATCGACATTCGCATTCGCTTAAATCAATGCCAATGTTATGCGAATGCGAATGTGTGCAGGTCGTGTGTGTGTGAACTCATGACTCTTGATCTTGCTAGACTGACATCAGCTGCATGCAGCAGTATGTCTTTTGTCTTTTAAGTAATATAAATGACTGATTTATATGTTGTTTTTTTAAATTTGATGTTACTGATGTCTTAAGTACTTAACATTCGCATTCACATTCGCACATTCGCGGCGCAAACATTCGCATTCGCATTCGCGATTATGAAAATGTTGACATTCGTAACATCCCTAGTTTGTAGTGCTCAACACCGTTTGATCATAATCTTTAGAATACAAAGTCTTAATATCTTTCATAACGTCTAGCATATCTGTCTAAATAATATCTAGAATTCAAAACAACACAAGGCTGGCGTCCGTGGCACTCACTCAGCTGGTCCCACTAAAAACCAGCGTCACGGTCCTCTCAGGATCATGACATAAGGTGAGAGCCATTTACATTAGAGGTCACACCACACGGAATATTAGGCACTGCCCGGCCAATTTGTACCCTAAATATATTTTTAAGGTATTTAGATATTTATTGTGCTAATGTACCTATGTGTAGGTAGGTATGTCTGTATCGTGTTGTGATGTCCAAAAAATATTAATCTATTTCTAAAATTTCATATTGAAAATGTGATCCTAACAGCGCTGTCATTGGTAGTTTTAAAACTATAGATATTTGAATTTGGAACATGCCGTCGAAGGTGAAAATAAAATGTTGTCTATTTTATTTTTGACCCTAATCCATTGTAATTGGTATTCAATTTCGAAAATACCAATAGCAGCTTTTTTGCGAATGGAAAATATGACATTATTTTGGTAGCGCCCACAATGTGTGGCACGCCCAAATAATGTAATACGAAATAACAATACAATTTATAATTTTATCAAATTCTCTCGTATTTCTTCGCTTTGAAAATTTCGGCTCATCGTTTTAATCAGGAGCAAAATACGTCATCGCAACCCAAATTAACTTCTAATGAATTGATGACGGCAAAATTAGGCATTCATATTTAAAACCACACAAACCATGAACTCAATATTAGGCAGCAAACAAAAATATGACTTTGATCCCTTGATGTACGATTTTAGACTTTGTGTCGTAAGCGTAGAGGTGTGTCAACAGCACGGGTGGTTGGAGCTAATTTATTAATCACTTAAGTCCTGGGAGACATGACACGGTCACTAAATTAATCAGGGGAAGTCCCGAGGGTCTTCTGCATGGCATGCAGATGTTGTCATTAGCACATTACTTTTCATAATGGAATTTTGTCTTTACGACCTACAAACCTTTAAAAAGAGAGCGTATTTCTTTTTTAAAAGTCGGCAGCGCATTTGTATTGCGGTGTTGTGGGTGTTCATGAGCGGCGGTATTAGCTTACCGCCAGGTGATCCCTATGTTCATCTGCACTCTATATCATTAAATAACGTGTCAATGACTTAAGGTGTTAGGGTTCCGTAGTCAACGAATCCGTCTATCTGTCCGCAGTATAGCTCAGAGAATCTTGGCATTAAACAACTATAATATTTATGAAAACAAATGTTACTTTAATGTTAATTAATGTCAGTGCTACTCAGGTGTTGCAGATGTCCATAGGCGCGGTGATCACTTATCATAAGGTGAACCGTCTGCTCGTTTGTCCCCTATAATGTAAAAAAAAAATTTGCTGCTACGAAACGCTTCAAGGGCGATTCCAACACGCACTTGGCCACTTTTATCCTAATATTATAAATGCGAAAGTAACTCTGTCTGTCTGTTACTCTTTCACGCTTAAACTACGGAACTGATTTGAATGAAATTTGGTATACAGATGGTCTAGACTCTGAGCAAGGACATAGACTTTTCATTGCGAAAAAGGGGTTTAAAAGGGGCGGTGAAAATTATTAAATAATTAAAAATGCTACCCAAAGATACTATTCCACGCGGACGAAGCCGCGGTTAACAGCAACTTAAAGCGAAATACCCTTTAGCCGTCTGTTATGTTATTAGTATCATCGTCTCCTGTAGTTTAACTATCCTTCCATACTTTTGATCTTGTTATATTTTAATGGAAACATCAGACGAACAAACCAAGGCCGAGGCAACGAATCGGACAAGTTGTTTACTTTTCCGCGAATTGGAGCGTCGACTCAATTAACTTATCTAATTTGTTTCTTGGAACTAAGCAAAGATAACTTATTTGGAGATGTCAATTTTGTAGACTATCTGTAGGTAATAACCTCGGCGGAAGTAATTTTTCAGAAACCAATTTCTCATTATTACAAGACGTTGTAAATATTTTTTTATTTAATTTATAACTAGTGACCCGCCTTCGTGTGTTTATATTTCGCCTTTTTGGTTTGTATAAAATGTTTACATAGGCGAAGTTATCATCATAAAGGAGGGAAGAGCCATATCTATACAACTTATAAAGAGTTAAATTCTATTGACAACGACAAGGCTTATAGGTACTGAAAAAGAAAAACACTTGTGATATGTGATTGATTGTCAGCGCCATCTATTAGCAGTTTGAAGCTAACGTCCCGAAACGAAGTGAGGGCGGGCCACTAATATCTTATATTAGTATAATGTCTATTTATCTACAATATAACTTTAATAGTTCCGGAAAAAATGACTGTGACATACGGACGGACAGACATGACGAATCTTTAAAGGTTCGTTTTTGCCATTTGGCTACGGAACCCTAAAACCACAATGATGTTGAAGCATAAAAAATGTGCCCCACCGAACTGGAAATAACATTTCGAACATAACGCAGCGATCACCGAGAAAACTCCAAATTTCGCTTACGAGTGGGATACACATCGCGTATTACGTCTGCTTATACATGCGAAAAGATACGTTTTTAGGGTTATGGATGTTAACGAAAAAAATGGAATCTTTGTAATAAAACATTTCATCTATCAAGCACCCGAAACATACTTTTGCTCGACCCGGGAATCGAACCCGGGACCCCGAGATCACGGCCCGGTACTCAAACCACTAGACCTACTACTACTACCTAGGGCGATTCTCGGGTCGAGCAAAAGTATGTTTCGGATTTTTCGAACATAGCTCGGGTTTGTGATCACCAATCCGCATTAGGCAAGCGTGGTGATTAAGCCTGATCCCATCATAGTAGCGATAACTTGATTTCTATGGTGGAGGCCTTTGCCCTGCAGTGGGACAGTATATAGGCTGATACTTTACTTTACTTGACTATCATGCATAAATACGCTAATCTAAACATACTACCTAATAACAATGAAACGTATTTGAAATGAAATGAATGGAATGAAATTCACACAACACTACACATATTGACCTGACTCCGTACTAAGAAGCACTTGTTTTACTGATATCAGACAACAGAGGAAACACAATTACATTTATATAACACCCAGATACTGAACAAACATAAATGTTTATTAAACAAATGTGTGGTGGGGATCGACCCGGGACCTTTGGCGTATGAGGCAGGGTTACTACCAAATGCGCCATCCGGACAGTCATAGAAATTAGACATAACATGAACATTGATTTGTAAAATAAGTCTAGCCAAGCGAAATCAAATTCAATTCAATTCATGTGTAAAATTCTTAAATTAGAAGAACAAAACACCCTCGTTTCTTCAAGAAAGATTGTAGCCTAAATCCACGGCTTTGGACTGTTTGTTTCAAATAGATACATTATTTGGAAAAACAAATAATGCAGATTGTTTTCTCTGAAAGACATAAAAAAAGCCGTAGCTTTCTGTTTCTTAAAAGGGGGAAAGTCCTCGCTATTGACTTACTGGTTATTACGCAACACATTTATATCGGTGGAAAGGGCGTTAAAGGTAGGCAGCGCACTTATAACTCTACTGGTGTTGCAGGTGTCTATGGGCAACGGCAATCGCTTACCATCAGGTGATCCGTCTGCTCTTCTGCCACCTATCACATAAAATAAAAAATATTAATATAAAAGCTATAGTGAGAATTGCGAGATGTCGTAAACCACAGTAATTTACGTAATAAAGTTTCCTCCTCCTGTAGCGCTACCATGAGTTCAGACATCGAAAACTGACATAACGTAAACTATTGCTCTGTCTCTTTCAAATGCATCACAATGAAAGAGACAAAGCGATAGTTTTCGATACCGAGGATAGTATTTCAAACTCATGGTAGTGCTATTGATATGTTCCTTCATAGTAAATGACTGCCCAAAAAAATCAAAACAACGGCAACCAAATCCCTTTTGCCGACTAAAAACTTCTTAAAAAACCACCAGCAAATTCAATTTCAATTGCGAGGCGCGAAACATCGTCCCGCAACGCCCCGAGTGCGAGAAACGCCTAAATCTGAAAGGGTTCTACCCGCTTATTTTGAATAGGACTACAATTTGTCACAACAAATTATTCAGACGGCTTTTTGTGTTTCCGAGGGCGTATTTTTCCTTGGAAAGAGAAGTAACATTATGAAGTTAAAGCGAAAGATGAATGAAATGGCAGTGTCGTGGGCGGGTGAATGAGCGTATTTTTGAGTCGGAATCGTTTATTAATACTCGTAAAAGATCGTCACATGTGTTGTTTAATTTAAACCGACAACATAAAGAAAACGTTGCATTAATTTAAAATATATTCTAAGGTGACAGTAACGCCCCGTTGGTCTAGTGGTTTAAGTACCGGGCCGTGATCTCGGGGTCCCGGGTTCGATTCCCGGGTCGAGCAAAAAGTATGTTAAGTATTTATCGAACATAGCTCGGGTTTGTGATCACCAATCCGCATTAGGCAAGCGTGGTGATTAAGCCTAATCCCATCATAGTAGCGATAACTTGATTTCTATGATAGAGGCCTTTGCCCTGCAATGGGGCAGTATATAGGCTGACTTTCCTTTTTTATATTCTAAGGTAGCTACAATATAACGAACAGATTATGCATGTATTGTTGTTGTCGACTTAATAAAATACATAAATAAAACTGGGTCCCTTTGGCGAGGTTATTTATTGGAGTGCTACAAAATTCGTGGAATCGACACCAAGCCTTTGGAAAAATATTATTGTGAACACTGGTGTTTGTTCAGTGTCTGAGAGTTTTCATGTCAGCAATGATTTGACAAAGCCGATCTTTATTCTTATAGCATTAAAATTATTGCGGTTGATTTAATTTCTATTAAGTAATATTATTGTCGCAGCCGGAACGTATAATCCGCCGAATTACATCAGGGCTAGCTGTTTTCTAACACAGGGTCGTTTTAAAATGCGGTCGTTTTCTTTTTTGCGGTTAACCTGGGGTTATTAGGCGGGGCGTGAAACGGCATCTCAGCAGGCCTTCAGGGTGAGGGTGAAAGACTCAATAGGTACTTAGTTTGTTCTCTTGTGCCTGTCAACCTCATATTTGGATCTCACTGCCGCTTACTTTTCATAAGTGTTCTGTATGGACCTAACTTGAATAAAGATTTTTTCATTTACCATCAGGTGGAGTGAGGTCATCTTGATTGCCCTCAATATAAAAAAAAAACAAAATAATTATGTAATCGTAAAGAGCACCCCGTTGCTAAGCCCATCGACAATCAAAACAATAATATTGCCCAATATTGTTGAAGGTTAGGAATGGGAATAGGAATTATTATTATTATTTTATAATGGATGCTATGCGTTGTCTAGCGAACGCAGTCAATTCTGCCAATGTCAAATTGATAAAGAGACACGTACGGTTATGAATTATTATTACTGACATAAAGAACTACATGATACATAGTTGTATAGTAAATAATCAAGATGGTACAAATAGACGCTCGTGAGACGAAACCGTTCCACCTTCAAATAAACTGTTAAAGACCCATCTCCTTTTAACCAATCTTCTTACATTGCAAATACTTTTCGAAGCTACATTGTCGGCTGTTGGTTAAGCAGAACTCAGCTACCTGCTTGAAGTGCGATCATAAACTAGGAGCCCTGAAGGCATCGGTTAAAAGTTTATTGGTACTGCATGTTCAGACTAGAGTTTGTGAGAGCTGGAACTAGTAAGAACTTAAAGTTGTACTGGCGTAGTTTCCTGCACGTAAACTCTTCTTTCAACATAATAAACCAATCAATATTTCGAGAATTAGCCAAGCAAGAACAGAAGTGCGAAGACACAAGTAGACCCTCCATTCTCTAGTATGCCCGAAGGTACAAGACCTTCGACTGTCGGGGGTCTGGAATAAAAAATGGTGGCATTAATACCACTAGTCACTACGCTCTACTGTAAATGTGTAGGTAAGGAAAGGCTATACCCACACTTCTGTGTATCAACATTCTGCACCTCTTCCTCCCACGATAACGTGTAGGTACCCGGCTTGGGTTTGTTTTTCGATGTCGTCGGAGTCATCTTGCAAGAGTCCGGGTGGAAACAAAGGTAATGTTTTAACATATACTTAGGTATATACCCGATCTGCGAACTAGACCCTGGACCTCCCTCATATTACTGCACATATCGCTTTAACGTCCTTAGACCCCGACTGCTGACACAATATAAAATTAATTGTTTTGGCTTTTGAATGGCTTTTAGATATTCTTAAAGTGCGGCCCACTGGCCTGGCAACCAGATGTGCTTATATGCACTTTTAATACGTCAAAAATTTTTTTTGGGAACTAACGGTTTTCCCATGTTTTACCTCTATAAGTAAGTAACCAACCTATGACATAAGCGGCTGTGGCGTGGTCAATTAATTTCATGACTTTATCTACACATTATAAGGTTTATTTCCCATTCGGCCTGCAGCCTCATGCTACGGCAACTGCGGTTGACCGTAGTCCTGCAGGCGGTTGCGGTCAGTCGCTGCGGGTAACTGCGGTCTGTATCCGCCTCGCATCACGTCCACAGATCGCAGTATTCCCGTGATCGGAAGTAATATCATAAGCCAGGTGCAGACGCTTGTTGGTATCCCAAGATACAAGCTTAGCTTAGTTTGGGTACCCCTGGAAACTATGTTGATTGTGTATTTTTGTCACTTTTATTTATTTTGTATACCCTAGTTTTAAGTATAATTTGAGCGATAATAAATTCATTTTTTCATTTCATTTTCATACATCAAACCAAAACCAAACAGTCATCCCCATGTTTGGCAATAGTTAGTAGGTATTGCCACAGAATACTAACCGTATAAATAAATAATCAGACTTTTTGCAAAGAATAGGATTTTTATTGAGGTAAAAAAACAGGAAGGAAAAAATGTGTTTAAACACCGAGTTTCCTATTTTTGTTTAATTTCGCCGCTTTTTTATCTTCCCAGCTACTTATCGTTAACTGCCCAGATTAAATTCCAAATAAACAAGATGATTCGAAATTGTTTTCTAAAGCAAAATTAAACATTTTTAATAACATCGGATTTGCTCTAAAAACAAAAAACTATCAAGCGCAATTGTCGGCGTAGACAATTTAATTATAAGAGATAACGATAGCTGTTGTTTGTATCTAAAATATGGAGTAAAATGGAACTTTCCAATTAATTTCTTAAATAAGATTGTACGCACAGGGATAGGCAGTTTATTTTTACCTACTAAAAGCTACGGTTTACTGACGAATAACGTCATCACAATCATAAGTCATATAATACGAGTATAGTTTTTCATGAGTTCATGATAAGACCTTTAGTAGTTTTTGAGAAAAAGAGCAACACATATATAAGTATATATAAATACATGTGCACAATATTTCGCTTTTATAATATTAGTAGAATCAAACTAGTAGAAGCTTGCATACAGAAATAATGTTGTATCATAGGTACTTTTTATTTGTCTGATAAATAATACTAATGCTAACTTATGTTTATTATAACAACCATTATGATTTTAAATTTATTTTATGTATGTAGGGCACACCATAAACGGCTAATGTATATTAATTAAATCGATCATTAAAACACGTTTAAATGTGTTTTCCTATATTCTAAAGTTTAATCAAATTAATTATTTTAAACAAATTATATCAGCTGGCCTTGTATCAAGAGCGACATCAGCGTCGGTGGCCCCTTTCTATTGGATCTACACGGTCATTCGCAAATATAGCCTGTATTTGTGTTGTATGTTCACAGGTACTGTGGTAAAACGTTCCAAAGAAATGAGCATCCATACGCTCGAAAATCATTACCTACCCATCCTTATTTCGGCAATTGAATACCTAGAAACAGCGATTTCGTAGCTGTTACTAAATAAATAGAAGCTGTAACCAGTAGGACCGCATTATTAAACTATGCCGTAACTATAAAGTTACCAAAAACGATCACTTAGCACGCTTATCTGGTATCAGAACTGTAACTAAATCCCACGCGAGCTGCGCTGTTTCCAACAACTTAATTCACAACTCATGCGAGTTAGTGTTGCGCAGTTATCGATAATTTACCTATCGATTGCTTACTGGTACAGACAAAAAGCGAGCAATCGGGTCACCTGACATCAAGTAATCACCGCCGTCTATTTACATCTGTGGGATCATATCAGCAGATGATGCGTAGTCAGCTTTTCAGAAAGAAATACGCTCGGCTCTTGAAGGTTCCTAAGTTATAACCACCATGAAATATTTTTGTAGGCCAAACTATCCACAAGACAGAAATACAGTTCTGAGAGAAACATATAGACTGTCATACCTCTAGAATCTAGTAGTGGTTAGTGGTGGTCGAATCTAGTCCACTGATGTTGCAGGTGGCGGCGGTAATTGCTTACTATCAGGTGATCCCCTGCTCGTCTGCTACCTATCACATAAAAAAATCGCTTGGGGGACCCCTTGGAGTCAACCTGAACTATTTGTTAATCACCGGTCTAGATGTTGAGGATAGAATGAGAAACCTATGGTATGGTCCCATTTAAGAATTCAGCCACAAGAAAATCATCTGCTTAATTGATATTAACTGTCAATAACATGCTTCATGACAATAGTAGTTATCGACATTTACCTACAATATTGTAGAAAGCATCAGTCTCATAGTGTCCGCATCGATATGATTGCTTTCAGCACTTTTACTCTTTATATACCACTAGTCGCCCGCCCTCACTTTGTTTCGGGATTTAATTCTGCTTTTAGCTCCAACTTTACCAATAGATGGCACTGGGTATCGAATGCATCGCGCAAGTGTTTCGTTTTTTCGGTTTACGGTAATAAAGTCATAAAAATCAGGTGATAGATGCCCATGGTCGGCGGTGATAGCAAATTGACAGCGTACTTGTGTCTTCTCTGGTTTTGTTTAGATGGTCCATCTACTGATGTGCTATCTTTATAGTACATCAATATAAATAAATCAAATACAAGAAGACTATTCACGCTATTCTGCTATCACGGCTACAGAAATCCCCCTAAACATAATTACTAACAAATGGTTGCATAATAAATTACACAGATTCTCAAAGCTATATCTTAAACTACAAGGTAGTTTAGACGTACCTAGTGAATGGGGTGACCAAGATACGGGTGCTTTATGGGAAAATGTAAAATAAAATAAAACTATAATAAAAATCGGCTCCTCCGTTTAGGAAATACTATGACGTGGTCATAATAATGAATTACAAACTCACAAACAGAGTGAGACTTATTTGAAACTTGTACGAGTAGCATCCTTCGTTTACTCCTGCTTTGTAATGAGCAACGATAAATACTTTCTGTAACTCTCCAAACTCGATACGGAGTAAACAAATTTCGAGTATTTTTCAAGGCAAGCCAACTTTTAATTGAGCTACATCTAACTGCACCATATAGCCGCTTTCAAACCCGATTCTCACAGTTTCACTCACTTTAATAAATGAGAAGGTATAGATAAGGATCTAATCTAATAAAGTATGGCGCGGTACGGCCTCATACAAATTCAAGTTAACCTAAAGCAAAATATAACGGTAAGTGAAAATTTTCCTAACGTTTTAACAAACAACCGATTAAGGAACCTTAGATAAGCAGTTTATTGACACACATCCACGTTAACACCCATATGATCTTACACTGTAGGTACAGTTTTCTCCCGCAATCACTCCAACTGTGGAACAAACTGACATCAAGAGTTTTCCCGGGGCTTTACAGCATAAGCTGCGGTAATTGCTTAACATTAAGTCAGCCGCGTATTTGTCAGCGACGTAGTATAAAAAAACATTGAGTTAATTACAGTTTTAAACATGTGGGAAAAGTGGTACCTACGCTGGAAATCCTTAAACCTTTTAGTATACTGTCACCCTACCCTAGCGAACGAACTGGCAATCTTGTGGCCAGAGCGATAAATCTGCCCTAGGGAACTCTGTACTAGGATAAAATGAACCTTACCCGATCGTCATAAGAGTAGCAGTGATACCTTTTTGATACCCATACCTCCTTCGGCAAATTGTAACAACTTAGTTCTCAGTTGCGTGTATATTTCAAACCGCAAGCTGTAAAATTTGGTCGGCCCTAATTTGATTGCGCTGTTTAGAATAGTTTATCATCCTTCCGTCTATTTATAGGTACATATTCAATGTGAATTGATTGATAAGAGCGATAGTAACAGTGGGAGAGCCACGCTTCGGCATGAGCCGGCTCGACGTCCTCACAGAAAACCGGCGTGAAGCAGTGCATGCGCTGTGTTTCGCTGCGTAAGTGGCTCACTTGGGGGGAAAGGGGATTAAAAAAAGGGGAATGAACTGTCACCTGCGGTATTTCCGATGCGACCTGCAAACCTTCAAAAAGCGAGCGTATTCCTTCTTAAAAGGTCGGCAGCGCACTTGTGATGCCTAGGGTGTCCATAGGCGGCGGTAGTCGCTTACCATCAGGTGATCCGACTGTTGGTCTTCCCTCTGTACCTTAAAAAAACTAAAGGTTGGCAGTGCACTTATGACCCACTGGTGTTGCAGGTGTCTATATGTGGCAGCCATTGCTTACCATCAGGTGATCCGTCTACTCGTCTTTCACCTACTTATTTAGTCCAAATTATAACGACAATAACAATCGATGTAGTAGAGGTACTTAAATATTAAGCAGAGCTCCTATGACGCAGGCCGTGGGTGTAACTCCCACGCGGCACACCACTTTACTTAAGTGGCTCTTGTTTGGTCAGGATATTGCTAGGGGAATCACCTGATGATTCCGTGGAGAGACGCTCACTTAACTCATATAAACACATCATACGGCCCAGAGCGCTTTAGAACTTTGAAAATCTGGCGTTTGGTGGGTATAAATAATAGATCTATACTATTTATATCACGTTAAGCCAAGATTCTAACTTCGCAATATCTACACCCTAGTCCAACTGCTTATTTCGCTACGTTCACAAGGACTGACAATCCGCTGATCATAACTCTTGTGTCTGTTACAAAACAACAAAATTACATTATGATTGCCAAAAAGCCAGTGATAGTAAATAGCACAAAATCATAGAATAAACCAAAGTGCTTCATACGAACGTCGGTCTAGAGTGGAAGTCAAACCCATGACTTTTGGGGAGTGAGACAGACTACCAATACTCTGTGGGTCAGTCGATATCTCACACCATAAGAGAATATTTTACTTTGGAACATATTAGAAAAACTTTTCAACTTTCAACAAAATATCCCCATCGCACTTTATTACTTCTGTGTATCAGCACTTGTCGAAGCACTAGTGCTGGGACCTTCATTGCGATTTTCACGATTAAAAGTCATAGTTCCGAAATATTAATGTATCACCTAACACAAATAGATAAATATTTCGCAACTCCAAATATCCAGAACGTGTTAATCATAAATTCTAGTGTAAGAAGTAAAATAGTCCAAGATAAGGACTGTTGTCATGTTATAAATGTTCTTAAAAATTAGGAAATTGGAAAAAATAATTTTGAATTCGAACTTACCTTAAAGGAATATATGGCAAAATAAAAAAGTCTTCGCATTCAATCTATCTAAACTGTTAAGGTCATTTAAATGGGTAGTTGGATCTTTTAGGATAATTTCAAATGTAAAAAGAGAGAGAATTGTTATTTGCATCATTTGCTCTCCCTCGTTGCCCTCAAACCCTTGCCCTTGCCCTTTGTAGTACTTAGCCCTTTTGTGGGTAAAATTTAAACACAACATCAAGGCTTACCTATAGGGAAACTGAAAAAGCGATGTATTGAAATTATTTTAATTACCATGAGTTTCAAATACTATCCTTGCTATTGAAAACAATCGCTTTGTCTCTTTTATTGTGATGCATTTGAAAGAGACAGAGCAATAGTTTACGTTATCTAAGTTTTCGATTTCCACTCATGGTAGCGCTACAGTTGTTTTATAAATGAACACTAATCGATAGGAAAACATCGATAATGTCCTATCCCTACCGCCCCAAACCCAGTGTCCGGTTTATTGGGCAACTTCGCAGGCGAAGCGGTGATATATCAACGCACTTTACTTAACTTTCTGACGTCGCAGCAATAGTTAAATTCTATTAGTTCACACAGTTTCCAACTTATTTATACCCTCCCGAGGCCGAGGAAAAATAACTTGCAGACCAATGTGTTTTGGAAGGGTTTCACCGTGACATATGCATGAAGCATATGTCACGGTGAAATTGCAGACTCTCTGCTAAGTTAGATTTGTTATTTATGCAAGAGGTGACAAACGAGGAAGCTGTCTAAGAAGAAGCATACGCAAGATCAGATAGCTGATGGGTCTCTGGCCTTTTGGGAGTACTAAGGTCCTTTTGTCGTACCTACCCAAAAACTTATCGACTCAAATTAGCTGAGGCCAGATTAGTCATAAAACAGGTCAACACGTTGATTTCACAGCCGGCGGGTGTGCATAAAACGCACTTCGCGGGCTGGCGGCATTTCCCCAAGACAAGACATTTAAAAAAAAATAAAGTTAGTTTAGTGACCACTTAAAATGTATTAATAATGTCAAATCAAATAATGACTTATTCAAGTTTAGCAAGTAGCTAAGCTCAATCGTTCCTGTACACCTATCTAATAAAAAATATTTTCAGAACAGAAAGCGAAATTTCTGCTCAATATCCACTCTTAAAATTGGCTAGAAATAAAACCCAAGGATCCATTTGCTGTGTTCTTACAAACTCATCCATAATGCATTTTTGTAGATAAAAAATACTCAGTACGCTGGAATTTCACACCGTCCATAATAGAACGGTCTCATATGGCGGACTGTAGCTCATTTAGTTTTTTCATTACGCGTGTGGATAATGTTCAATGTTCATTTACACAAGCGGCCCAATAGTAGTGATGGGACGAAGCAAATTTCGCCATAAACTGCCGCACTGAGAGACCTTAATTGTCACTTAAGTTTTAAAATATTTTATCTAAATAGACATAAAGACTATCCATTATTAAGATAAATGAGCATTAAGGTTGTTGAGGATCGACGGCTGGACCAGCCTCCTTTTATATTGTTTATGTTTATATGTTTTTTACTATTTTGATATATCATTGTTTTGTTTTTACTTATTAGGTACTTTTATGTACATTGCGACAACATCTATTTAAATGACGTATTGTATGTACCTACAAAATACACTAAATCAAATGAGTTGTTTGTGGTAGGGATTCCACATGGAGGACCGACGATTTGGTGAGTCACTGGGATTGCTTGGATTTATCCCAGGACCAATCTGTGAAAGAACTTTGGGGGAAGCTTATGTCCAGCAATATACGCCTATTAGCTGAAAATATGACGATGTTGACTTAAAATTAGGGGCCACATACATACGTTGCAATAATAACACTTGTACGATCCTTTCATCGATATAAAATTCAGCTGAATTTTATATCGTTACACGTGCGTAGCTACGCACGTGTAATCTTACTGATTAGCTAGGTACAATAGCTGGACATAATACAAAAGTGTATGCAAAGACAAGTACATTATGTATTCCCTGAACTGCATTATCCTGTTGATGAGCCAATTCAGAACAGAAAGCGAAGAAGAACAATTTGGGCGTCAAAACAACGCATATTATGAGAATATAATATATTTTCGACTTGATATCATAATCTTTTTCACTTGTCACTCGAGTTATTCCCCCAAAATGTCGACTCTAGTCCCCTCACTATAGAGTTGCAATCTCTATGCTAATAACTTTCTGTTTTAGGGCGTACTCGTATATTCACTGTCGTGAGTTGCAACGCTTTCGAATTAAACGCAGCATGAGTAAATAAATAAATTAATTAATTCTCACAACATCTCATACATTGACCTAATTCCATAGTAAGTAGCTTAAACACTTGTGTTACAGATATTTGACAACAGAGACACAAATATAATACTTAATTACATAATATTACACCCAGACACTGAACAAACACAAGTGTCAACATACGAATGTGTAAATAATGCTACGGTCATATAAATATACACACTCGGCGGTCCTATCGCTAAAGCGCTTTCTTCCAACCTTTGGGTAGAGGAATAATAATACAGCGAATTAACAAGGGGTAGGTTAGGCAGTGCATCACCGGATCTGTAATAAGATAGTTATAATAATAAAAACACATACATTACTAAGAATATGAAAACAAGATACCGCTAAATTTCATACTTTGATAAAATTTTTATACTATTTATCTTACTACTTTTTTACAGACATCGACAAATCTTATAAACACATCGAAAAGTCAAAATACTAGCGTGAGCCAATCGACCCCCAGCGCCATCTATGGGCAATATTTGGAACTAATAGCATAATTAGTCCAGAAACGAATGAGAGGGCGGGCTATTAGTAATCAGATATAATAATATAGTTTATTTTGAAAATAAACTTTAGTTGTAAACCGAAATCCACATAAGCGAAACTGCGGGCGTTCACTAAAATTAATACATTAATATTGTAGGAGGGATATGTAATTCAATTAACCTCATTGATACAAACACATTTTCCTACCCGTGCCCCCCATGAGCCTCTACCGCAGGCAAATACCCCAGAGTAGAAACAGTGTAGATCCGCAGTGAGCAGTTCAAAGTTTACTAGTTTACTTAACCACTCCCTGGAGTGAGTGAACTACGTCCAAGTGATGCGATGTATACTAGTGTCACACAGGTGACAAAGAGTGAGTAAGGAGGGTTAAGAAAAAGAAGATTTAAGTTTTAAAAAAAAAAGTTTATAATTTAAGTAAAGGTTCACTAGAGTTCAGCAGGGGTTTAAGGGGTCGTAGGTGGTCGTGCCTAGGGGCCTTAGTCGTCTGAAGTTGGTTCCTTTTGGTAGCACTCCCCTCAGCTCGGTCTATTGGGTCCAGCAGGAAGTCCGAGGTTCTGGATTCGGGTAATCTCCGTCCAGCCTTGAGGGTCCACAGTTCGAGCTCGTAGGGAGTTCGGTTGTTCTTCAACCCGGAGGGTGTTCGCAATTTTCTCAACCCGGAGGGTGTTCGCAATTTTCTCAACCCGGAGGGTGTTCCTGGAACGCGTATTAAGGACACGTCTTATTAATATGGCCGACTAGGCGACCTGGACTGCAGATGAAGACGCGAGGGCAAAGAGGGGGTGATTGTGAAAAGTACAATTTAGCAAGCGAGATGAGGAAGCTGCAGTCCAGGTACAATGATAGCAAAGATGAAAATATGAGACTGCAACCTTGTGCGAATAAGCTAGCTACGCTAGTTCAATATAATTAATGTGCAAGCAAACCCGGGGCGGAGCGGTAGTATGCGTAGGCATAGCAAATTCTCACAAGATTGCAAGTATTTTAACAATGAAGCAGAAGAATGATAAATGATAGCTTAGCGAAAAGAAATAGTAAACAAATAAGTTAGGTATTTACTTTAGAATTATTAATTTACTTATGTAAAAATACATATCTTAGGAAAACGAGTATATATGAATGAAATAACTTTAAAAGTGTAAAGAATCTAGCAAATAAAGTGGTAATTAATCCTACATTAACAATTAATCACTTATAAGTAATGCTAGGTTGACCTTTGAACTGTTAAAAATATGGAGGTAGATATTTTATAAAATGAAATATATAATACATCACTTATTATTCGATGTAAAACAATATAATTATCTAGGAAAGCACAATAATTTAAGATTAAACAATAAAACATCAAGATCTAATTACGCTGCGCCACGACCGGGAATCGAACCCACGTGCCACGCACTACGCCGTGCGGTCGCGCGTTGACTAAAACACTACTAAAATAGATCTTATTACTATCACCACTTTAACTTCACTTATTTGTTCACTTTTATAATGATTTATGATTATAATGAAGTATGATTTCTATGCTATTTACATCTGAATATGAAATTGATTAAAATTAGTATTGTTTTCTATTTAGCTGATTAATTTACAATACAATTAATCATGCTAAATACCTGAATAGGGTAAATTAATGATTTAAAGTGTCATAAATGATGTTAGGTAAAAATACCTATTACTAAGCTTTCAAGCAAAATCACATTTCTTTTGGAAAATTAATTGATTAAGGTTTATTCTACAATGCAGTACTGTTTTTATGATGATTAAAATATAAATTAAATGGCAAATAGGAATTATAATGTGACCACGTCATATGAAGGTATGTGACAAGGTGACACGTATGGAAGATCTAGAAGCTTCTACACTAGGTACCTACTAACTACAAATCTGTGCAACACTTACCCAATTTATGGGACGAGAACACTGAATTTATACTTTTAGAACAATTTTATAATATTTAGTATTCAAATAGGGTTCAAAATGAAGCCGTATCAAGGAATAAATAGTTCCGTTGAGAAGTACTGTACGGGTTAGCTGCAGGACAGTCGGACGGCAAGTGACGTGCGCTCGCGCATCGGCTCCGTAGCAGAGGCGATGCATACGTCACCGGGCCCAAGGCTAAATCCTTTGTTTGCGTCCTCGACAAGTATTCATATAAAATATTTGCGCTTGTGCGTTTGTTTGTTGAAATTATAAGTGCTGTTGCTTATTTAGCGTTATTTAGGACAGAATAATTAATAAATCAATTAAGTAAAAATATTAAGTAGTTTGACATAATTATGTCAAGTAATTATTTATAGTTTAATATTTTTATTTAGTAGATTTTAAGATGTTTTAAAGCTATTATGTACTATTCTTGTACATATATATTGTTTATATGACGATCTTTGTAAATAGAATTGTAATTAAGTTTTATATGTTATTATTTATAGTTATAATTTTAGTTATTTAACAAAATTTTAAGTTCTGATTAAGTTGTTACTTTTTATTTGTAAATAAGACTATTTTTAGATAAAATCACTTTGCACTAATTGCTGCTTCTAATATAAAATAACGTATACGTTACACTAGGTCTAAAAAAGGAATATGAAAACTATAGTTTTTATCCCCTCTTAGATGTTGGTATCTGATTTACATAACCAGTTAGAAGAAAAGGTACATAATATTTTTTCGGCCAAATTTAATTCTTCTCTCATAACTAGTTATTTATAATGGATTGTAGTAATATTAATTCATTCATTCATATTCTTTATTACACTCCATAATTATGTAATAGTAATAATATGGTTTTAAACATAATCAGGGAATCGACCCATTTGTATTAAGTATTTAGTTTTGAAACGAAAATCTACTAAAGGGTAGAAATAATCAATACATTGATATCGGAGAAGAGATGTACCTAATTAATGGGTTCAGGTGGCAATTCATTCCAAAAAAAATTGTCCCAGAATTTAATTTTTTTTTTTCGTAGTCACTGTTTTAAACTAACTTTACCAATATTTTTGTGATGATAATATTTACTAATCAATAACACACCAAAAAATATTGGTGACGTTAGGCTAAAATAGTAACCAGTAAATAAATCTTGATTGAAATCATAATAAAAAAAATTGAGAGAAAGAAACGATCGCAAAAATAGTCATAATGATAAGTGTGAAGTGAAGAATTTGTCCTCCGGTACCCTCACTCACTCGTCGTTAAATGAACTGCATAACTTTGTTAAAGAGTGAACGGTTTTGCACAATTCTAGGAACAAACCCCTGTGGCATACGAGATCGAAATTAAAATTTGTATGTAATTGACAGCTGGCTTAATTAATTTGAATCCGCACGGGTGTGTTGTTATTGAGGGCAAATAAGTAAATGAGTTGTTCCATATTTGGTACCTACTACACTATATAATAGAAGAAAGAACAGAATATAATATAAGTAATCTCTAATTTAAGAAATCCTGTCAAACACTTATCAACAATAGAAGTAGTAGTATAGCATTCACGGAAGAATGCCGAAAATTGAAAACATAATTTGAAAAGAGGCTTAGCGGTTACGCTACTTGTTGTTTAATTAAACAGCTCCAACTACCGGGTGAACTATCGAATGTTTATGTTGCGGATATTGAGATCCTAGATGAGCGATGATAGGATAAGAAAGTGGTAGGGTAAGTCAGTATGCCTCCGATCGCTGCGCTAAGAGAGCCCGGCATAAGTCGCCTGCTGCCCAGAATGAGGGTATGCTTAAGGAGGCATTACTAACTTATTGCGCTGGCTCAGCGATCCTAGGTGGGTCTTGGGCTCTGACATCAAAATCCGCCATTTTGATCGGTCCTCTGCCAATTCTGACCAATCATGCACGTTTGGTGCTTTTAGGTATACTATAAGGAGGCATTCCCCCACATTAAAAAAAATTAAAAAAAGGATAAGAACGTGCGCCTTTTCAATTGGAGATCATAGGCTCGAATCTCAGCATGCACCACAGAATATTTAAAAATAGTTGTGCAATCGTTGTTTTTAAATTGATCAATTAGCTATGTAATAATAATAATTAACTGTGGGAGAGCCACGCTTCGGCATGAATGGGCCGGCTCGACCGGAGTGATACCACTGCCTCACAGAAAACCGGCGTGAAGCAGCCCCTGTGCTGTGTTTCGCTGAGTGAGTGAGGGTACCGGAGGCCAACCCGGGGGAAGGGGATAAAAGGTTGGCAGTGCACTTGTAACTCCACTGGTGTTGTAAGTGTCCATGAGCGGCGGCAATTGCTTACCATCCGGTGATCCGCCATCACATAAAAAAAAATTAGGAGTTATTGTTGTTGCGTAGTTTCAAACAGAAAAAATATTTAATTTAGTATGTATTTATTCATACATACGTTTTATATCGTACGCTAGTTTGAAATATGTAAACCAGTCGTTAAAGTGGTTTGCTTTGCCTTTCAGATGTACCAACTTTTAAATTTAGTACCAACACTAGCCAGTCAAACTCTGAACTATCCCCTTATCCCAAAGAAGTCGTACATCATAGTCAAACCTGGCTCTTCCAGCCCGGCGCAGCGTCATCGTCGCAAGTTAGGCTATTAGTACTCGTCAATGACCGAATAAAACTTTCCTCTGGCAAATAATCGGCAGGGCAATTACAAGTTTCAGTTTCGTGTCGGCCCAACTCTAAAACGCTATCGATTATCGCAGGTCGATTTGTATCGATGTTTTGGGGCTTAGTGTCGGGCAATGGCATCTAACGATACTCGAGATATTCGAGATACGAGAATGTATGTTTAGTGTACTTGCACAGTATAAAAATTAAAAAAATATATTATAGAATCTAATACCGACAGGTAATACTTACGTCGATAATGTGGTGGCGGCCATGACAATTATCTAAAAGCACTCCCAAGTACTTATGTCCTTTTTTGTGATAGGTGCCAGACGAGCAGACGGATCACCTAATGATAAGCGAGTGCCATGTACACACGGCACTAGCGGGTAATTTATACACACAAGTGCAATGCCAATCTTTTAAACTACTTTCCCCCTGATTGGGCTTCCAGTACCCTCACCTCACTCACTTGGCGAAACACAGCGCGGACGCTGCTTCACGCCGCTCTCATGTAAAGCCGTGGTAAGTAGCACTCCAATTGAGCCGGCCCAATCTTGCCGAAGCCTGGCTCACCCACGGTCAAAATTACAGTCACGGCCAGAATTTGAATTCAAGTCAAAGGTGCGACACCACCCTGATCGCAAACTGTGGGTTTCCCCTTAGAAAGTGGCAAGTGGCCCGCCCTCACTTCGCTTCGGGACCGTAGTTCAAAAATAAACCAATAGATGGCGCTGGGCGTCTATTACATCGCGCTAGTGTTTTGTTTTTTCGGTTTACCTATGAGCCTTGTCGTTGCCTATAGTAGTTAGGTATCTCTTTATAAGTAGTATAGAATAAATATAGATAAGCTCGTTACTTACGTAAAGGCCTTCGACACGGTCTCCACCCCGATATTACTCCGTAAACTGGAATCATTAGGAATACGTGGAGAGGCCCTAGCCTGGTTCCGCAGCTACTTAACGACAAGAGGTCAACTTGTTAGAGTGGGGTCGACTATAAGTAGCGTACACCATGTCACCTACGGGGTACCCCAAGGAAGTATCCTTGGCCCTACACTATTTATTGTGTACATGAATGACATCCACTCCCTGGACATTCCATCCGCAGAAATCGTCTGCTACGCGGACGACACAGCCATTCTGTTTTCGGGCAAGAACTGGGATGAAACTGTCCAGTCCGCAGAGCGGGGTATGGCCACCGTCCACAAATGGCTTCAACAGAATCTGCTGACCCTGAACACCAGCAAAACTAAGTTTATCGGTTTTCACAAGACTGCTGCCTCTAGTCCGCCTCTGATGGAAGGAATCAGATTTCATGTGTGCGATCACTTCGACGGCTCGTTGGACACTCATTGCAATTGTAAACATATTCAACAGACAAATGACATAAAATATCTGGGTGTAATTCTGGATGAAAAACTAAACTTCAAGTCACATATCACAGCTCTCGCGGCTCGCGTTCGGAAAATTATAGGAGTCATGAAAAGGCTAAGAAACATATGTAACTTTGACATTCTAATTACAGTTTACCAGGCTATATGTCAGTCTATCTTAAATTATTGCATTGGGATCTGGGGCTGTGCAGCAAAAACACATTTCATCGTATTAGAAAGAGCTCAACGGGCAGTTCTGAAGGTAATGCTCAAGAAACCTTTTAGATTCTCCACTGACGCCTTATACCTGGAAGCGAAGGTTCTTCGTGTCCGGCAGCTTTACATCGCTAAAGCGTGTCTTGCTGCACATAAAGTTATCCTCAAAAGTGAAGATTATTCCGGTTTACTCAGAGGACGTGTGTTCAAAGTCCCAACGCCCGCGGTGAGAACAGGCTTTGCAAAAAGATTCTCATTTTTTGCATTCCCAGCAATTTATAACCGCATTCTGAAATTCTGTGACATTAAATCTTATTCATTGAATCAGGCTAAGACTGCATTATCTGCGTGGTTACAAACTCTGGGACTATCAGGCAACTGAATCTATCTTGCCATCTTAAAAACATGACATTCTCTGTATCATACAACTTCCTCACTATTTTCACATACACTCCACACACCACAAATGGCATCATTTAATTGGAAATACTTAATGTTAGCTCATTACGTTATTATGTTAGATCTATTTTTATTTATTCAATGCTCTGTTACTTTCACATTTAATTTTTTCTTTTGGTTACCCAAGATACAGGCTTAGCCTAGTTTGGGATCCCCTGTTTATTTCATCACTTTTTAGACACTAAATCTCATGTTTCATTTTAAGTACCTACACACTACCCTCAATGTATCTTAGTCTAAGTAAGATTGTTCAGACAGTAATAAAGCATTTTTCATTTTCATTTTCATTTTCATTACTCGAAGATGTCTAGTATAAAAAATAACCCTGCATTTAGCAAACTTTATGAAATATCCGGGCCTCAACGTTAATAGCGTAATCCTTTACCAAAATGGCAAACTATAGTTGCCATGAACGCTAAGAAGATTGCGTACTTAAGAATAACTGCAAATGAGAGTAGACGGTGCCTTCTAAAGCACTAAGAGTTGATCCAATTTAGAAAAATCGTTTCCTAAAAGGATCAACAAGAATGTGAATAAGAACATAGTACGGTGGCCAGCACATCAAGTTACTACAATCTGTCAAATTTCTTCAATCGAACCTCACTTTTATGTCAAACGTGTTTGGTTCAATATCAACTGTTTTTGTAGTAACTTGATGTGCTGGCCACCGATTGTAGTAACTTGATGTGCTGGCCACTGTACATCTATCTAAACCAGCGGAAAGCGGACCCGGTTCAAATCTATTTTCCTGTAGCGCTACCATGAGTTTGACATCTACAACTGACATAACGTAAACTATTGCTCTCTCTCTCTCTCTTTCAAATGCATCACAATGAAAGAGACAAAACGATAGTTTTCGATAGCGAGGATAGTATTTCACACTCATGGTAAGGCCACTGATAGCTGCACCGCGCGGTTTCATCCGCGTTAGACAGAGACGATCACCTTTCGTGTGTACTTCTGAATCGGCAACTACGAAAATTTGCGATATTCGTAGTTTTTGTTCCGTGGCCCATGGACAGCTTACTACTTACCTACTTACTTACTCCCTATGGCTCAAAGATCCAAAATGAGTCTTGGCCTCCGATACGAGATGTCGCCATTTGTCTCGGTCTTGTGCAGCTTGTCGCCAATCTCCTGCAGAACCGCGTCCACTACTTACATCCCGCCATGCGGTAGCGTGGGCGCCCCACTGGCCGACGACCAGTAGGTTGCCCAAGATATGCCCTCTTGGCGCCCCGATCTGACCATTCTTTCAACGTGGCCGAGCCATCGGAGTCTATGTGCCTTCGTCTCTCCCATTATGTTAGGGCTCAAACAGCTCTATAAGAAAAGATGGGAATATGCACAGAGCGTCCACATCCTTTTTGTGGATTTTACGAAGGCCTATGATAGTATTGATCGGAATGCCTTGAGCACAATACTAAGCAACTTCAACATCCCGAAGAAACTAGTAGACATGGGCAGCTACATCAGTAGATTCACAAGTACATTGCCAACCCTTAACCCTCTTGCCCCCCAATTGGGCTTCCGGTCCCCTCACTCACTCAACGATACACAGCGTTGGCGCTGCTTCACGCTACAATCAAAATAAAAACATAAAGAACCGATGAAATGCTTGATGATCCATCACTCGATGTGTAATTGAATTCATTAATTGAAAACAATACTTTTCGTTTTGTAGTGCTTTAAACTTAATATGTTTGTATGAAAATAGCGGTTGGCCTAGTTATTTTGTTACTCGTTTAATTTCCCCAGTCAGTACAATGCAATAAACGTTCATAACCGTTCATAGCATTTCATTTAAGTTTATTATGTTTTAATACGTACAAGCATTGTATATTTTTATTTTATATTATGTTTGGTCTTCTATCATGTTGCTTATTGCATTATTTCTTGTGTCATTCATATTTTAATTATAGCTAAAAACCTATTTTTGAATGTTCGCTTCGTCCGAACAAAACTACTCGTGTTGCAAGTCACGTCGTCTCGTAAGTCGCACGATTCACAATTTTCCCTATGTTTGAAATCACTCGCTTAGTGTGTCGCCAATCTTGTCAAAGTATAGAGTTAACCAAAGATTTATATCTTTGGTGTTAACTCGTTAATATTTGACGTGTGATTTGACGTAAATGCGTCCACTCGCCTCACGCAAACGAGTGGTATACCTACACCACTCGTTGCAAATCGCTCGTTTTCGAATGATTCAAAAATGCGGATGTCAAAAATCATGCGAGTCACACATTTTTAGTGAGACGACAATTCAAAAATAGGTCTCCTGGGGCCCGCATCGTCACCCGCGCAAAAAAAAATCACACACTTAGTGTTGACGTCAAATAACCGGTAATAAATATAAACTTCTTGAAATCTTAGTCTTAGCCTAATTACACAGTCTCCACACCATGATTCATCATTTTACCGTAGGAGCGCTCTCCCATGCCGAAGCGTCGCTACGCCTCGGCATGAATGGGCCGGCTCGGCCGGAGTGATACCACGGCCTCACAGAAGATCGGTGTGAAGCAGTGCCTGCGCTGTGTTTCGTCGATTGAGTGAGGGTGCCGGAGGCCCAATCGGGGGAAAGGAGGTTAATGATTGGCAGCGCACTTGTGACTCTACTGGTGTTGCTGGTGTTTATGGGTGGCGGCAATCACTTACCATCAGGTGATCCTAATATAAATGAAAACGTAAAAATTCCATAAAAAATTGCGAAGAATTTATTGACAATTTCTTCATAAAATTCCTCAGGTAAGTACCCCAATAACTTGAGAACAAAGTTAAAGAAGTGCTTACTCATCCCTATTGTCTTATTTATAATCAATTTGCCTCACAATACTAGGAATATATTAACTTGTACTTTCGGGGACACTTACACTCGGGGAGTTATTAGAGTGTCGGCTGATTTGCATTTCATCAACATAAAACGCTCGAGTGGGATTTTATAATTTATCGAAGGTAGGTGATCCTTTTGTAAGCCGTTTGAATAATAAATAGGGGGCGGGTTTGGAGATATTAATATTTTGTTCTAGTTCGAGTTCAGTTGAGTTTACATTCTAGCCATTTGTTGTACTAAACTGTAGCGCTATCATGAGTTGACATCGAAAACTGACATAACGTAAACTATTGCTCTGTCTCTTTCAAAGGCATCACAATGAAAGAGACAAAGCGATAGTTTTCGATAGCGAGGATAGTATTTCAAACTCATGGTAAGGTCACTGTTGTACACTGAATCAGAGCAGACATCAGAGATCTATTATTTTAGAGGTATTTTTTCACCCTAAAAATAGCAAATCAAGTTATCGTTACTATGATAGGAATCGGCTAAGTCAACGCGCTTGCCTAATGCGGAATGCTGATGACAAACTGATACGCAAATTCTCGCGCACTCGACATTGAAGTCTAACTAAAGATTTGTATGGACGAATGTATGAAATCTCTAAATTCGACTTCAATGTAGAGTGCTCGAGAATTTCTCCTATGTTTAAAATATTCTAACCATAATTTTTCGTCCCGGGAATCGAACCCCGGACCGAGATCGCGACCCAATGGAAAAACAAAACCAACGGAGCGTAACTGTTTTAATATATAATACTTACTTTACGCATCACATTGAATTACTTGTAGAAAATCTTAGTACCTACTTATTTACTTACTTTACTTTATACTCTTGAAGTTTTGAAACTTTAAATAATAAAGCGACGCATTATTAATAGATCTGAGATTCAATCAAACTTTTATTAAACCAAGTCTTACCTCTCGAAATAGTTTGGTAAGCAATTTGAAGGTGCACAAAAAGTAGCTTTCTAATACCGAAGTTTCTCGAGTAAAATAAAAGATTTTCTCGCGTTATTAAGAAACACGTCAGTAGCGCTACCATGAGTTGGCATCGAAAAGTAACGTAACGTTACTACAGTCGATAGCGAGTAAACGGGCGTCGAATAGATTTCGATTGAACACGTAAACCTCGCTAGCGTTAGCTCGATAGCGAGTGCGTTATTGTTTACGCAGAAAGCTATCGAAAACTATCGCTTTGTCTCTTTCATTGTGATGCATTTGAAAGAGACAGAGCAATAGTTTACGTTATGTCAGTTTTCAATGTCAACTCGTAGCGCTACGTAAACGCTACTCGCTAGCGAATACGTTTCAATTTGACAACTCGATACTACAGATTTTAGTTTCTCAAGTGACCGCTAGAGGCGCTGTACACTTTTTCATACATTTTTTTTACGCAGACGCTAGCGAGTTCTGTCACTGTAAACTCATGGTAGCGCTACAGATGTTCGTTCTTGGGCGGGTTATAAGCAAAAACTTTTAAAGTATTCTCGGCAGACGCTGACAAATTACACACCCCGTGTTTCACCGACACATCCAACGATTTATTACTCTACATATAGGTTTTATATGTTCGGTAGAGATGCGACCTTTACTTGGAAAATCGATAACATTGATTAAATAATCCATTCTGATTCATGAACATTAATGGTCCCAGTAATTTGTCGTATGAAAAAGAATACATTTCGGCTACGTTGCAGCAGCCGTGGTCAGTACTGGTCACAAGCAGAAACTTCAAGCAGTACTTAAGTACAATACAATGTACTCACTTTACAATAAGTGTTTAATATTTTATAGTTATAAGGCAATGAGAAAATCTATAAAACTAAAAACCTTTACTTCTTCACTTTGCTGTTCATAATGAAACAAATCTATCAAGACCAAGTTAATTATTAAAATCAGTTTTAACATTATTGAGTTAAAAGCCAATTTCGTTTTAATCATCATCATCTTGATGGTTTGTCTGTGTTTCTCGCAGAATTTTCTTCCAAGAGCTGACTTGGCAGCAGCATGACTTCCCGTAGGCTACGACTAAGGTGCGCTTGCGCCGGATGTTGAAGATTAACCCTTTATTCCCCATACAGAGCCCCTCTATCATACTGTTAGACACCATATTTGAACCTTATGAGTTGGAGATAATGTCCAAAACCAATAAATTCTATTTATACCTACTGCTCATTAAGGGGGTTCTTTAACTCCGTGATAGTTATTATTTCCATAGCAACTTAACACCCCCCCGTGTTAAGCGCTAATCCGAAATTGTGTACAAGACAACTTGAAAAAATAATTTAGTGTCAACGAATAATTCGAGATTAAAGTGCTTAATGCTTAGTACTGACACGCGCAAGTGGGCCTAAAGACCTTCAATAGAAGAACATCATACCTCACTTACTCACTTAGTCCGAGGGCTCAGCGAGCGAGAGTCTTACCCTCCGATAAGAGATCTCGCCATTGGGTCTCATGCCACTGGAAGCCAATCTCTTGCCTCCAATTATTTTCCGGTTACTACATTCCGCTAGCGAGAGAATAGGCTACCAACTGACGACAAGTAGATTGTCCAAGATGTGCCTTCTTAGCTCCCCTATCTCATAACATTCTTTCAATGTAGCGGAACCATCGGGTGACTGCAAATAGCAGATATTTTTCACATCTCTAAATAGGTACAGTGGCCAGCACATCAAGTTACTACAATCTGTCAAATTTCCTCAGTTGATATTGAACCAAACACGTTTGACTTAAAAGTGAGGTTCAATTGAAGAAATTTGACAGATTGTAGTAACTTGATGTGCTGGCCACCGTACCTACTTACAGTATGCGATGGCTTGAGAGGCTGTGTGTTCGTTGCTTTAGCTTTGCCTCAAGACAATGGACGCTGAAAAAATGTTGTACACATTGCTTTTGCTTTACAACATGAGTGGAATATAATTAGGAATATGAATGCTTTCAGAAGACAAAAACCGAGCGTACATACATAAATAAATTCTACAGGTTATACATATACCTACCTACCTATTTTGTATTGGCATATTTTTGAATCACCTTATTACCTGGATGAAGAACAAACACACACAGCGCCTCCTTATTGCTATAGTGTGATGTGTACCAGTGGCCCAGTCCGGTGGGAAGGGATTAAAGACTGGCAGCGCATTTGTGAACCAAAGGTGTTGCAGGTGTACAATGGCAATTATTTAGGTACGATCAAGTGATCCGCCTGCTCGTCAAAAAAATAGACGCAGTAGTAATTAAAATTTTGACACCAGTATTACCACTAAAATAAGCTTCTCATGTTACCTTATACCCAAAATATGTGCTCTTAAAATTGTAATATCTCAGGTAATTCAAATGAGAATCAAATGATTCTTTCAACGATGTTTCTTAAATTGAGGCGTCTTTTGATTAAACACAAAAAAAATTTTAGTCAAATGCCCAATTACCGATCATTGTTCGTAGTGACCGGAATTATCAAGTTGCACATAACACATGCACCAGAGAGTTCGCACCGAACATCTAATCTCAAACTAGGGCAATCCCGGTAATTCGTATGTAATAGATGACGTGAGCCAGAGTGGGACTCTCCTAGCACAAAGTCTCTTTTCTTACTTAAGTAAGTAATGTAACTTTTATTAAAGTTCCGTTCAGTTCAGTTTGCGCTACGGACGCATTTCTACGCAATCCATTTTAATTAATAAGGGTAAATGTTTTATGAGGCAAACTTCTCATTTATCTGCTCGTCTTGTCACATTTTAACTTGTACAAGAAATTCATTATATCCTTGTGAACTGTTTCGGTCATACCTACGCGTACATACATTGTTTGTTATTTGGTGCTGTCAAAACTCAATTTTCTAAGTACATTTAAATAATATTTGGTGATGGTTAAACTCGTAACTACATTGCATACTCATTGTATTATATGACGTCTTGTAAATTTTAACACTGGCCGAAATAAAGTGTCTACGAACACAAAATACGCTATTTTAAGTTGTAGTGAGGGCAAGTTTGATTGTTTTCTTAAACCTGATTATGTCCTAATAATGGTCTAAACTAAATCCGTATAATGAAAAAATGCTAAATACTGGTGTTTTAGCTGTCTTCTTCTTATACCCAAAAATTTTACCAATTCTGGTTTGACGTTGGCAAATTACCCTTCCATAAAGAAGAAGCTAAGCCCAATTAAAATAAATTACAGCTTGACTTTGGCAGAAAATATCCTCAAATAAGGAAGCAGGCCATTATTTACAAAACAAATACGACAAAAATCCTTTCTATATTTTAAGGGACGGGATAACGTTATCCATCCTAGTCACCTACTCATGAGGGTGGCCAATTCACCCGCAGGTCTGACCCCAACTTAGCTCTCTAAACCCTTTATACCTGCCCCTAGGGTTTCCATAAAAAAGGCCGACACACATTTCAATACAGGGTGTATCTGTGAACATTTACATCCCTTTAACCACGTGTTCCATCAACTATTCTGAACAACATTTGTTCAACAACTTTTCCAAATTCTTCGAAAAATTTTTCGACTCCCCATACAAAATCACGTGACTGACTTTGTATGGAAAGATGAAAATTTTTTATACGAATTTTCAAAAGTCATAGAACAAATGTTGTTCAGAATGGTTGGTAGAACACACGTGTTCTGAATGTTCACAGATACACCCTGTATAATCGATTAAAAATGCCGAGAAATAAATTAAGCTGAAGATGCGGGGGAGGTGGGAGGTAGGTTGGTGGAAGAACGATGGGGGGACCAGCTGTATTCTAGTCAAGAGAGCTAAATGATGCAGCGTTAAAATCTGTTGTTAAAAGTAACGTCTTTAAAGTTCCTTTTTATAAGTCCATCGGAGCTGCACTCGTCTCATATCTATACCATTTATAAACAGATAACTTTTATATACAACGAAAAGGCTTATATGTAAACCGAAAACACGAAACGCTTGCGCAATGTAATTGAGCACAGCGCCATCTATTGGTTCATTTCTGAATTACGTTCCCGAAGCGAAGTGAGGGCGGGCCACTAGTCCTAAATATAGCTACTGGCTGGTCAGTCATCTTAGTCAAGGCAATTCAAGTCAAGTGATGCACTCATTTGGATTTAAATCCTTTTGTGTAAAATCCGCAACAAACCGTTTTAAATCGCTGTATAGTTAGAACTGTTTTTGACCACAGCATTAACTTTAAAGTGGTGTTATCAAACCATTTCGTTGAATCGGTTTAAAATTTAAAACGTTAATATCAATAGTCGGGTCATCAAACTATGTCCTGCCTATGTCCGGCTTTATTCGGATCATTGGCAACCCTACCTGTGGAAGTACTGAATAGTTAACTGGCCTCTTTATGTTTGGGAGAAAAATAACCTCGCACAAAAAGGGCATTTCAACACCCGGATGCGGCTGAATAATTTATTAAAGGGGCACGCTCTAAACAAAAGGCCCTGAGTGTTTTATAGGTCTGTTTTCTTGAAATAACGTCATTATGTCCCGGTTCGGGCAATACTCAGTAGTGGGCACAGCAAAATATATCCAGTGGCTCGATGTGATGGGAGGAGCTAGGGAACAGAAGCGGACTTGCAATAAATTATTGCTTTCTTTGGGACTCTAGGAGTCCATAAACCCTATAAACCATAAACATAAATAATATTGTCAATCAAAAGCGGCCCAATTTTATAAACAATGATAATAATAATGTTTTAGTAATAGTTTTAGTAAGAATACCTAAGCATTATAATGCATAACTGTTTAAAAATTATTAAACAAAAATGGTTTATGTTGGATTTTGTGATGACTACTATCCTTTTAAAATTTGCATAAAATTATAATGTAAACTATTTTAACACCATTGCTTGCTTAAGAGGAGTTTAAAAGTTGATGAAAATAATCCAAAAATGAAAAAAGATGTAGAGACCATCTTAAAACTTGGATACGACTGGATTGGACGCTTTCAAGGTATTTTTGGTTACTATGAAGAAAGACCTCCTAAAACTGAACGATCTCTGACACACCAAGTACAAAGTCTGATAGTACCAATCTGAATCACTAGAACATTGATATTAATGTAAAGCAAGAATGGAAACCATTTCTTTCTATTCTCATACACACTTACACATTGTCTTCCAAGTGAATGAGGCCTCTCCACAAGAGTGTGCCATTCAGACCCATCCCTTGACGGATTACGACGATCGGAGCTGGCTGCTACATACATAACGCTACAATACATGACGCCCCATTGGTCTAGTGGTTTAAAGGCGACTGGTCGGATGGCGCATTTGGTAGTGACCCTGCCTCACATGCCGAAGGTCGTGGATCGATCCCCATCCTGAACAAACACTCGTGTGATGAACTTGTGTTTGTTTAGTGTCTGAATATTATATATGTATTTTAGTATGATACATATTTGTGTTTCCTCTATTGTCTGTAACACAAACGGAGTCAGGTCAATATTGTTGTATGAAATTATTATTTTATTATAAGTACCGGACCATGTTCTCGGTATCCTGGGTACGTCTGGGTCTAGTCTAGATTTTTTACGTGTGTATTTGCATACGTGTACTTATGCGTGTAAATTCCCCTATGGAATATTTTGTAGCGGACTTGATTCTGTCTGTCCACCATATTGGTGATTCACCTCGGAAACGACGACCTATACCATTTATTGTCTATTAGTGTCAGGTATTATTACTGTATGTTGTATAGTCAGCCACACATCAGGTTACCACAAACTGTCAAATTTCCTCAATTGATATTCAACCAGTATTGAAGAAATTCGTCAGTTTTGTATACTTTGATATAATATATATATTGTACTTGTAAATTACTATTAGCATTAAGTTCTGTAATGTGTTGTGCAATAAAGAGTATCTATCTATCTATCTACTTTGATGTGTGGCTGTACGTACTAATGTAAACTTCAATCCTTATTTGCAGTTTGTAGAGCAATATTCTCCGAGCTGCCACTCAATTAGATAATAAACACTTCCGCAAGATAATCTTCAGTTACGTCCCTCTAAAGCTTCAACCGTCTCGATTTACCTCATTATAGAGTTTAATGATTCTTGAATTACTGCGAGAACCGTTGGAAAATGTCCAACACTAATAATTTTAGCTATAGCCCTGCATACTGTAAGTTTATAAGGAAATGGTAGAATATGGTTCGACCGGGAGAGAGTCATGCTTCGACTTTTTAGGCCGGTTCGGTAGTGGTGCTACTACTCCTCAAAAACCGGCGTGAAGTACCATGTTATGTTTCGACCACAGCGCGTGTTTGGGATCTAAAAATCCTAGCCGATTCCATCCTTATGTTCCGAATTTGAGCTGTAGGAGAGCCATGCTTCGGCATGAATGGGCCGACTCGACCGGAGTAATATCACGTCCTCACAGAAAACCGGCGTAAAGCAGTGAGTGAGAGTACCGGAGGCCCAATCCAGGGGACCCCTTCCCACTCACGCTTAAAACGGTTAAAAAGTAAGCAGCGCACATGTGAGTTGCAGGTGTCCATGGGCGGCGGTAATCGCTTACCATCAGGTGATCCGTCGGCTCGACTGCCACCTATATCATAAAAAACAGCTTGTGTATGTGTCACAAATCCCGAATCCATGGATCGGACAACAAGGCACGGCGAGGGCTTCCATACTTATGTTGTTGACATACCTCTTATCCGCATGAAGCGTTTCGTTTCTCGTTGTTATTGCGGACAGCTAAAAAATAAAATTCGTAACTGAAGTCTATATTCCCTGATCTTAACAATGTTGATAATTATAAGCCAAGAGTGAATAAGCATCATGTTTCTTATTGAGGACAGCTCAAAATTGTAATTCGTTGCCGTATGTATTCACTGATTATAACAATCTGGATATTATACAGACAAGAGTGAACAGTAGCACTACCATGAGTTTGAAATACTATCCTCGCTATCGAAAACTATCGCTTTGTCTCTTTCATTGTGATGCATTTGAAAGAAACACAGCAATAGTTTACGTTGTCAGTTTTAGATGTCCAACTCATGGTAGCGCTACAGGCATCTTATAGGTAAACGTGTAACATCCTAGACCTTTTTGACGCTTTCCATCAGGTGCTATTGTGGTCAAGAGTTAGCCTATAAATATTTATTAAAAAAAAACATTTAAATTACATCAACCATTGGTGATCCCCAATCCGCAATAGACAAGCGTGGTGATTAAGCCTAATCATAGAAGCGATGACTTGATTTCTATGATGCAAGCAGTGGGACAGTCTAGGCCAGTGTTTCCCAAACTTTGTTATGCCATGGCCCGGTAATCTCAACACTGACCCTTCGTGACCCACGAAGTACTTTCCATTAAGGTACTACCATTAAGGTCAAATAAAGTAATACACATTTATTAATAGTAGAAATGTTTCACTATTTAGATAGTGCTGCATACTCCATGCAGCTGTTTCTTATTTTTTACCAAAGAATCATAGTTAGGTATTAGGTACCTACTCATGTTTTTAAAACAAGGCGTAAATGTCGTGACCCGGTTATTTCGTTTTGATGGCCCAGAACCGGGTCGCGACCCGGCATTTGGGAAACGCTGGTCTTGGCTGATACTTGAGAAACCTATGTACTTGGCTATTTAGTCAAGTACATAGCTAATTTGTTGAGACTGACCGTAGCATAAATTAAGGTTGGAGTATTATCTGGTCAATGTATACCGCGTCCTAGATTGGAGTCATTTCTTGTCCGCAAACTAGGTTGACCTCGCACTCATAATACAAGGAATTCTCTAGTAAGAGTATCCTAACAGGGCGCTTAAAGGCAAAACACCAACCCATCAGTAATTTAGATAAGAAAGGTGATTCTGTGCTTGGTAGGGCCCGTTAATTAAGCTGTAGGTTCCGGCCACTATATTAATGGTTGTGACATTAACTACACCAAAGATGCCTATTTCTTACATAACGCTAAATTTATTTATTTGTACAGCTGGCGGCACGAAAGTATGGTGATGACCGTTATTTTGCGCACTTGTAAAAAAAAGACTTTCTATGAAAATTGGTTTCTGCGCACTCAAGGTCATAACCGCTGTTTCGTGCCGTAGATTATTATAAAAGGTACGAGTACACTTACGGATTACAGTCATGCATAGATAATTACTTAATTATAGTACTTACCTATTACTTGGCATTAAGTTCGCCTATTGTACGAAGTTCTGTGCAATAAAGTTTTTAAATAAATAAATAATACTTAAGGCGATCTAAAGATTGTGTACACAGTATGCTTTTTTACAAACAAAACGTAAATAAAGAAAATTAATACAAACAAAAAATTATCAGTATGATAGAGCATCTTACCAATAATATAGTATGATACAATGTGATACGTATGTTACTTTTCTACTCTGTTGATTCACTGCGTAGAGCTGAGAACGACTCGGCCCCCAGATTTTTTGAGATTTTCCTCGTAAAGGTGGAGAATTAAAACGTCTATGTGATTGCCACTGCGATCCATTTTAGTGTAGAACCGACACATTTGGGTAACTTCATCATAAAGAAAGCTACTTAAGGCCAGGCTTCCGTGGAGAAACGAAAAAAAAAAATCAGGTATCTACTATCTTTACTTTTTACAAGTAAATATATTCACTATAACTCGTACTCGAGGCGTTTTGGGAAGTAACTCAGACATTTCGCAAGTGTTTCGCATTTTTGGTTTACATAAAGATGTGGATAAGGTATACAAATTTGTTCAATTGATTCTCACCTATAAAATGTCAAACACGTTTAGTTCTATGTCAAATGAGGAAAGACATTTTGTAGAACCTGTAGAAAAGAAAATCTACGTAGGAAAATCTTATTTAACTACCAGCGAAAAAGATACCAACCATAACATTTCCACATGAATTGCTATGTAAAGATGCATAGTGTAAAGGGTAACATCTGTTCGCGACACGTTTTAAAAGACTGCATTTAAACCGGAACATTTATTCACCTGCTGTAAAATGTGCAATCCATGTTACGCGAAATGACATTTTGAAATATTTCTCAGGTTTATTCGTAGGTTCCATAATAAACTCTATAAAATATGACTCGCGGTGCCCAACTTTATTGGTTTTTGTAGTTAACATCATTCACTGCGCTACATCCAGTGGTGTTATATTATATTAAATAGGTAAACAGATATTAAATAGACTAGGTAACTATTTATATTAATTTTGTTATTTAATACGTGAAAGGAAAATAAAGTTTTTACTAAGTATTTATTTCCAACCAGTCGTGTAAATTGTAAATAGAATAACTTTCAATATAGTAGGGAGCCAAGAGGGGATTTTGGGATTTACTCAAGCGCGGCAGATTACTATACAGGCAGGTACCTTGTACCCCATTAAATACCTCCACTGAGTATGAGTCCTGTATATGTGGCCGTGCGTCAAGGATAAAGGATCAGATTAGTAAAAAAAAATTGATCATCTGAAATTCTCGAGCGCGTCAGATTAAGATAGGATAAGTTAGTTATATGCTAAAAAGTGTATATTCCACTAATCTGACAATTTTCGATTGACGATAAGAAGTTAGTGGGTTACAAACTTGTAAAAAAAAAACGTCATCTTGACTTTCTCGAGCGTGGCTAAATTTTTTTTTATTTTTAAGGGAATAATTCAACGTTCACGAAAAATATATAATCTGACGATTTCCATAAGCCGAAGGAAGGAAAAATAATCGATAAAGTTTAAAGCGTGCAGCTACGTGGTGCCGGTATTCCCCTCTCCGAGTTTCTATTCCTCTCTCACTCTTTCTCTATCTATGTCTCTCTCACTCTGTCCCCACTCTGTCTCTACCGACGAAGATGACGATTAAAAAAAAAAATATATTTTTCATATTTATTTTCTTATAAATAAAAGTTTTGTACTTCAAAAAATATATACTGGTTTATTTGCATGCTATTTTTTCAGTTTTTCAATTCGTTAAGTCAAAAGATTTGAAAAAATAAAAAATAAAAATTTCTATTGTCAGATTAGGCCAATCCCTCCAGATAATTGTCAGATTATGAGACAACACGTTAAGGGTACATAGATGAACCATATTATATCTTAATCTGACGCGCTCGACTATTTCAAAATGGCGATTTTTTTTTGCTCATTCAAATAATGGCCGCGAGTTTGGGTCACATCTAAATCGTCAGATTATTATATAAGAACCTTTTTTTAGGTTCACTTAATACCCCCCTTTGAAAATCTGACGCGCTCGATTAAATTTTTTTTTTTCCGTTTTTACCCTTACGTACGACCACCTCCACCATGGAAACAGTCAGATTAAAATATGTATGTTTTCAAAAATACGTAAGACATGGATGCTATTAATATCTGACGCGCTCGAGTATGTCCATGCAACTGTTTTTTTTTACATTTTTGAAAATTTACAGCGACTTCCCCCACCGATGGAAGTATGGATATTATATGACATTTTTTTTTTCTTATCATGTAAGCTTCGCAATCCAATATGTCTCTTTGACGCTCGAGTAAATCCCGATTTAGCATCCTGGGCTCCCCTACTAATACGCCCGCGCGCCCTGCGAAAGCAACAATATGGCGTCGCTTACACATGAATGACGTTACGGAACGTCCAGAGGCGCGGGCTTATGTATGCGTGACAGCTGTCATTTAGGTTTAAAAACTCTGACACTGCCTTCTATTAGGGTCCAGTGCGTCGCGTGCTTACGTGAAATGTCATAATAACAATACATAATAAAAATTCTACGCTTGAAAATTCTCCAAAGCAATGTTACGTCAATATGACAATTTCTCGTAGCATTTCATAGGTACATGAAATATACTTCTATACTGAATTTGAAGTAGTAGACCATGATTGCAGTTTTAGTAAATTTGATAAAAATTTATTATATTCTAACCTTAGTCATTCTTTGACAATGTATCTAAAGAAAGACATAAATTAGGAAGAGTATCTCCAAATAAGTTATTAAGTTATACTAAGTAGTACTTAGTAAGGATCATCGAGATGTCATTACCGTCACCAGTCTTTAAAAATACATCCTCCGAAATTGACATTAGAATCTCCTCGAATAAATATTACATACACACTACACAAATAAAATATAAATATTATAGGAAAGTCAACGAGACATTTTATTGGCTTTCGCTCTTATGTTGAGATGAGATGTATGTATATATATAGAGATGTATATGACAGATAAGGTTCAAAATCAGGTGGCAACTATTTTTCCATTGCCTTTTTAAGGGTTAAATGGAATAGGCCTAACCTTCTAAAACGAGTTATTGGTTCAGATTGCGATATCAATGGGTTTGAAGATTGCCACGTTATGCCATGACATTTTTATAAGAACCCTTAAATGATTTTCGGTACTATTTTTACATGAACGTTCACCAAACACATATTGCATTGAATCTATCAGATACATATATGTCATACTTGGTATTGTGAGTTAATGTTATCGTCCTATTTACTGCCTGATTATGGGCGAAGTTAGGCTCTTAGTTGGCACCCCGTGTGTGATGTATGTTATTGCCAGTGTAAGATACGACGTTTACCTTCAACTTAATATCAGGTGAGCCGACCGGCTACTACCGTATAGTAGCCACTTTGTGCTATAACGCACGTCTATAATATTTTTGTGCACTAATACCATAATAACTAGTTTACATCTTTGGAACAAAAAACAGTTTATCTAATATTTACAACCTCCAATTACTTCATTCGAATGAGAATTTCCAAAGTCGCAGAACAAATGTTATCCAGAATGACTTGGTTAAAGGGATGTTAATGTTCTATATATTTATATCTAATATCTCTGTTTTCTGATGTCTAATATGGAATCGGGCAAAGTATAAAATGTTGTATGAACTGGATAGTGCGTCGAAGCTTGATGAGCAGACGGATCCCTTGATAATTACGGCCGACCATGGAAAGCACTGAGCAAGTAATCACTACGTATGGAAAGCCTCTACACTATCGAAATCGCCGGCGCGCTGTCAGTTTCTTAAAAATGAATACGCTCTTTTTATTCCTAATTCGAAAATTTTGTTGTGTGAGGTTCAATGTTTGATAATTTAATTGTTGTACTAATTTTAAGAGCTGTGGATTTTGTGTTTTAATAAAATAAAATAACAAAACATTTGTATAAAAGTATACCAACCCTTAAACACCAATGAAAATCAAAAGAGGATTAACAACGTAGGTACTCGTTTATTCTTAAAAAACAGTATTGAAACCCCATTCAAGAATTGATCCCGAACCCCAAATTCGCAACCGATTCATTGGGTTTGTTTCACGTAATTATGTTCCGACAACCCATTTAATTTACACAATTTAGATTCAAAGATTACACATTAAAAGTGGCTCTAAAGCAAACAATAGCATAGCAATATTCCGTACTGCAGACCTACCACAATACAATGACATGACATGTGCTTTCTGCAACCGACAAAATTCAACCGTATGCACCATTTCACGACTACGCGGCGGCTGATGTCAGCCCTATACTTTTTGTAAAAGAAATCAAAACACCACTCAAAACGCCACGCTTGGAGCTTCCACGAAATAAACAGCCATCCGGAATGCGTTCAGCTGTCCGGTAAGCTAATCGTCAAATGTATGTTAGGATTATTATCCTGTAATCCGTACGCTGCCAAAACAGTGGACGCACTATGAAAAATGTATCTGTTGCGTCCGGTGCGTCCGATGCGTGCGATACCGACAAGTGGCCGCCTAGCTTTAAAGCAGTGGTTCTTAACCGGTGGTCCGCGGACCACTTGTGTTCCCTGGAGGCATTCCAAGTGGTCCGCGAAGACATCGTAATAAACAAGTGACGTGACGTGATGAATCGAGTCAACACAACGCAAACAGCGCCGCGACGCATGTCCGAAGTGTGTGGTCCCTGACACGACAGAATTTTGGTAAAATGGTCCCTCATGACTTAAAGGTTAAGAACCACTGCTTTAAAGAGTACTGGCCGGATGGCGCATTTGGTAGACCCTGCCTCATACGCCAAAGATTAGAATAGAAAGGTTAGATCCCCATTCTGGACAAATATTCGTGTGATGAACACTTGTGATTGTTCAATGTCTGGGTGTACCTTAATAAATGTATTTAAGTATTATATTTGTGTTTCGTTTGTTGTCTGATATCTGTAACACAAGTACTTAAGCTACTTAGTGCGGCGTCAGGTCAATGTTTGAGATGTTGTATGAATTCTTTTGTTAGTTAAATTGTTATTTATTCACACTATAATATGGCTACCGCACATTTGCACAGGGCACACTGCGGCTCGAAACATGTGATGAATCAACCGGACGGTTGCTATACCCACTTCGATTCAATTAGCAACCGCGTCTGCGGGCAACCGGGTGGATGTCTGCTATAATTGTAACCACCTCCTGCGGTTCACAGTGGACTGCTTTTCTGTGAACTGGATAGTGCGTCGAAGCTTGATGAGCAGACGGATCCCTTGATAATTACGGCCGACCATGGAAAGCACTGAGCAAGTAATCACTACGTATGGAAAGCCTCTACACTATCGAAATCGCCGGCGCGCTGTCAGTTTCTTAAAAATGAATACGCTCTTTTTATTCCTAATTCGAAAATTTTGTTGTGTGAGGTTCAATGTTTGATAATTTAATTGTTGTACTTATTTTAAGAGCTGTGGATTTTGTGTTTTAATAAAATAAAATAAAATAAAATAACAAAACATTTGTATAAAAGTATACCAACCCTTAAACACCAATGAAAATCAAAAGAGGATTAACAACGTAGGTACTCGTTTATTCTTAAAAAACAGTATTGAAACCCCATTCAAGAATTGATCCCGAACCCCAAATTCGCAACCGATTCATTGGGTTTGTTTCACGTAATTATGTTCCGACAACCCATTTAATTTACACAATTTAGATTCAAAGATTACACATTAAAAGTGGCTCTAAATTTTGGAGCTCTCGAAATCGGGCGGAGGGCGGTACGCGTCGTTTTGGCTAAATTAATCGAGTGGTCTTAATGAGATTTTAACGTACATCAGTGAAAATTATATCGCGAGTTGAGAGCAGCATCCATCGTCGTGAGTGTCGAATTATTCATGCCCGTACTTAGGTGGCTGTTGAGTAAACGAGCTCTAATGCACCGTATCGTCTACTGTTTGCGATGTCGGCGAACTTTTGGAGTGCAAGAAAAGAGGGGTGAAACCGAACAAGTGTGCCTTTGTAACTTTAAATTTAGGGATTGATTAAAATTGTGAACTTTTAAGTTGTCGTGTAAACGAAGGTTCTTTGTTTAAGTAGTCTGAGAGCTAATCAACACCACACATCAGAATCTTGTCACCAACTGTATAACATAAAGAAAAGGCATTAAGTATGTTTAGTGTTTGAAAACTTACTCTTAACAAGACTAATAATTTCAAAGGTTGAGCGGTCGTAGAGCAAAGACGCGTGGCTGACTGAAACAGATGCAGTCTAGAGAGTAGCTCGGCCAGTATTGGTCCAATATTGGATCAGAGTTCCTTCCGTTACTGAGTCGTCCCCTCTGGTAGGCCAAAGCAGTCCTAATCATCTGACTTTGGTGGAGGAAATCTAGAGGAAGATGACGTAGAAAGAAATAAAAACCTATGGTGTAGTAAGCAGGTAGATCAGTCATCCGTCTCACATCGTTTCACTGAACCATATCAGAATGCCAGCCTACTGCCTAAATGAATGCCTGCCTACTAATACTATGTGCTTATTTATAGAAATAAACGAATATTATTTAAATAATTGATGAATAGATTTATAGCTAATGAAAGCACAAGCTCGGTGGTCACGGACATCTTGCGAAAATCTGCTCGTTTCGGTTAGATTCTAAAACGTGTAGGTAACCATGAATCAGTTGGTCTGGTGCCCCTGTTAAAGGATTGCGAAAGTCAGATGACAGTCATTTCATTGTAATAACCAAACTTCTTCAATCTTGGATTATGGTCTAAACGGGGTTGCCCTAGGCTCTGAAGGAACAGCTTTGGAATTACAGACTGAGATGAGGTCTACGACGAAATTATAAACAGCGTCTTTATCTATCACTTTGTTTTATTTCAGAGAGAGAATTATTCAAGACCGCATTTAGGCGGTTGTCGGGTAAATACTGGCTGAGCCTTTAATGCATTGTCGTCTACTCTTTATGGTATATTGCTAAGAGGAAACCTCCGGAATACAAATTTTCAAGAAAATCCAGTACAACTTGAAATCGTCATTAACTCTTTTAATGTAAGGGAAATCGCTAGTGGTTATAGTTACCTATCGTTACTCGTATGGTCATGTGAACATGTTAGAAGAAATGAAGTGCATGTAACCAAAACGGTGGTGAGTGAATATAAGCGAGGGGGAGGAACGAGGACAGTCGAATAAGAGATAAATGTACAGTCTCTCTCTCTTTCATGTAATTCTCACTTGTGTCCAAAGCTGGTTTTTTCAATCCAAAGGCTTAGACCGTAATTCCGAACTTCACGTAATTACAAAGGAGTGCAGTCACTGGGATAAAAGAGTGCAACGGTCACAAGCAGTCCGTGTTACCAAATGACAGGGACGTATGGAAGAAGAAAACATTCTGCGCCGACAGATTCTAGAAGAACACCAGGACATTGAAGATCGTTTCTGCTACCAATAAAGGCTAATCTCCACCATCTAACTCTAACTCTTTTAACTGTGGGAGAGCCACGCTTCGGCATGAATGGGCCGGCTCGACCGGAGTGATACCACTGCCTCACACTGTGCTGTGTTTCGCCGAGTGAGTGAGGGTACCGGTGGCCCACTCGGGGGGAAGGGGATAAAAGGTTGGCAGCGCACTTGTAACTCCACTGGTGTTGCAAGTGTCCATGGGCGGCGGCAATTGCTTACCATTAGTTGATCCGCCTACTCGCCTGCTACCTATAACATAAAAAAAAATCTAAGCTGGTTTCCGAAAATCATAATTTCATATTAGCAATTCCCTCTTAATGTCTTCCAATCTCGGACCCAACTCACGAATAAAAGTTCTCCAAATTATCGCAAAGATATTGCATTTTCATTGTGATTTAGAAAACTCACCGGAATATAATTACGTCCGCCTAAGGGGAACAACTTGTTTAGATCTGCCAAGGAGCTATATAAAGGAGAGAGAATAATGAGCGACGAAAATTAATAAATGAGATTACAAAAGATCTTATTACGGCCGTTTCCCACAGCACGCCTCCGCCGGGGCAATAATTAGTGAAAGAAATGGCTGGGAAGAACTGGGGATGGGTACAAGCGGGAGAAGCCTTCCGAAATAAATCTGGAGCGTGTCCGTTAGCGAGTGAGGAGATTCAAATTTAGTATAGTTTTTGCAATCTATGAATATTGACTAGTAGTAGTTACTACTATCAGCCTATATACTGTCCCACTTCAGGGCAAAAGCCTCCATCATAGAAATCATGTTATCACTACCATGATGGGATTAGGCTTAATCACCACGCTTGCCTAATACGGATTGGAGATCACAAACCCGAGCTATGTTCGAAAAATTCGTAACATACTTTTGCTCGACCCGGGAATCGAACCCGGGAACCCGAGATCACGGCCCGGTACTTAAACCACTAGACCAACGGGGCGTTGTGAATATTGACTGCAGCAAACAAAATACAAAAATACAATACAAAATACTTTTATTTCTTATCATAATCATACATGTCTTGAGATGCCCCAGGATACTTCGTGGGGCATCTCAAGACATGTACGATGTAAGTATTTGTGTTGGGGTTATTTCTCTTTTTCCCATTTCATTTCACTTTAAGAGAATGGGCCGACTCGACCTAAATGATACCACGGCCAAATTTTAAGCTCAAGATAAACTTTAGGGCCCCCAGTGCAAACTCTAATCAATCCCTTTGCAGTGCAAATTACTATACGCTGCACCCAAAGTAGTCAACACAAAGTAATGGATATATCGAACCATCCAAATACCAGAAATAGTCAGCCATGATCACACACATCACTAAGCAGACAGAATCTGGGTATGTCGCTATGTCGCTGGACACGAATATGAATTTTGCATACGCGGCGATCCGATACTATCGATTTTCGGCTCGGAGCAAATCAAAGCGAATGGGCATTCCCGAAATCTCGATACATCAAGTGGGTACTGAAACTAATAGGTCCATGAGAAAATAAATAGCTTTGGCATTTTTATACTCCAAACAGGGGTTAAATCAAACGATGCGTTTTGTATACACATGGTGCATTGCTATCCCGTGTAACTATTTAAGGTGCGTTGAATTGTCAAAAAAATCTGACATTGCCTTATTGCCTTTTCTAATGCATTTATAATAAAATACTTGTCAGACATAAGTATATTCATTTGTTGCCAAGCGACCCAAACCGAGTCTTAGCCTGCGAAACAAGAGAGCAATACTTTGGTCTGTCTTGTGCCACTTGTTGCCAGTCATCGACCTAAAAGCTCTTGAAGACTGCTTCGAGAAAATTCCAAGAAGTAGATTAGATGATCATTGAGACCTAATAAATATCTAATCTACTTCTCAAAATGAGCAGTAGAAATCCATGGCCAATGACAATATAGCATAAAGACGTGTGCAGGAGAGCGGCCGGTGCTAACGAGCAGAAATCTGCATATCGAGCGGCGGCAATTCAATTTGAGAATGACGCTTGCTGCCTGGATATCAGTCGGAAGCACGCAGCGCCGATATCTAGGACCTTGTCGTACCTATTAACTTGTTCCAATTCAGTTGGCATTCAAGATGCATGTAAAGGTAGGTACTTTAGATTAAATAGTAAATTTCACTATCAAATGCCAATAACCAAGCGACCCAAACCGAGTCTTGACCTACGAAAAAAGAGAGTACTTTGGTCTATCTTGCGCCACTTGATACCTGTCATCGATTTAAAACTCTCCAAGACTGCTTCAAGAAATTGTAAGAAGTAGATTAGATGATCATTGAGACCTAATAGATAACCAATATACTTCTCAAAATGAGCAGTAGAAATACTAGGATTAAACTAGGATTGCATCCATACCATCTGGTCCGCCATCCTGGCGGTCTACTAACATACGCTTTACTCGAAATTTTCTGCCACGCACCACAAAATAATTTTGTGCACGCACACTTCATTGTGGAATCAACTTCCCGCAGCGGTATTTCCGAACCAATTCCGAACTTTTAAATCCTATGGTCGTATCTAAGTTTTGATCCCCGGGTGGGGCCAAAAAATTTTGTCTGAGTTCGTTCAGAAATTCTGCATGTTAGTTTTAATTACGGTATACGGTATAAAATTTTTAATAAATTTGTCACACCTGAACAAGTGGTATATAGAGTCAAAGGTCAGTGAATACAGCAAGGCATAAAGGCGTGTGCAGGAGAGCGGCCGCTGCTAACGAGCGCACATCTACATATCGAGCGGCAACTAGTGATGTGAAAGACCCGAGCACTGAGCACTTCGAGTCTTTTTAAGTGGAAAAACCCGAACTCTGCGAGTCTTTTTAAGTAGAACTTGAGGTAGATACAGAGTTAGAAGTTTCTTATTACTTAAGACAAACAGTAGGTAAGAACATTTTAATAAAGTCACACTTAAACATGTGGTTATAGAGAGTCAAACAGTCAATGAATAGATAGATAGATAACGTTTATTTGGCACAAAAGCAAAACACTGCACGGCATAAAGATGTGTGCAGGAGACCGGCCGCTGCTAACGAGCGCACATCTACATATCGAGCGGCAACTAGGGATGTAAGACTAAGATTTGAGCACTTCGAGTCTTACATCCCTAAGTATAAGTAGAACTCGAGGTTGATATAGAGTTAGAATTGTCTTCTTGCGTTCAAGTGCTCTCGTATCTTTTGACGTGCACCAGTCTCTTTCAATAACCTAACTAGGTATATCTTTTAAAATCTAGGTCTGTAAAAATTCTAGTAAATAGTATTTTTATTACGTCATAAGTTTGTAAACCGGAATTTAAGAATAAAAAAATATTTATTCAAACAACTTAAACAAAACAATTATTTTACGTTTAGATTTAAAGTTAACAACTATGAAAGACAAACTAACGGTATCTGTCGATCATTTATAACGACCACCTATCGATCAGGCGACTAATGGAATCTTTGATCGAAAACCTCGTTCAAAAACCGACCGATTGGTCCAGTAATACCTTAATACCCGGCCTGGTAAACGCGTCGAGTTTTTGCAAGTAAATCAAAACGACTCGAATCTTGCGCATCATTATCGTTAACTCAATGGGAGCTATCGTGTGAGAAAAATCCGCTAGATGGCGTTCTGTACACGTTGATTGGTTATTTTTTTAATGTGATAGATGGCAGACGACCCGACGGATCACCTGATAGTAAGCGTTTTCCGCCGCCCATAGACACCTGCTACACGAGTAGAGTCACAAGTGCGCTACCAGAAGAGAAGAAGAAGCGAGAAAGTTTTCTCCTCAATTAGGCCTCCGGTACCCTAACTCACTCGACGAAATACAGCGCAAGCGCTGCTTCCCGCCGGTATGTATCAATTTGAAAGTAAGTGTTTGAAACGTACTTTTTATGGTTCGGAAGTAACCATCTTCCGTCCCACAAGGGCTGGTCCCAATGAGAACTACGTTTTATCGGAGCCTCGGCCCTCGGGGACCGGCTCTTCACGCCGACACAATAACGCTATTACATCGGCGGGGAAACCTTTCTTTGTATAAATACGTGAATTCTATTGCTATTGATACGAGTATATCAGACGTGGGTATCTGGAATACAGGCGGGTTACATGTTTTTAGATATTGTTTTATTTGTTACTTGATAGGTAGCAGATGAGCAGGCGGATCACCTGAGGGTAAGCAATTGCCGCCTCTCATGGACACATGCAACACCAGTGGTGTCACAAGTGCGCCGCCAACCTTTTATTCCCTTCCCCGGGTGGGCCTCCGGTACCCTCACTCACTAACCTAAACATAGCACAGGTTCTATTTCACGCCGGTTTTCTGTGAGGCAGTGGTATCACTCCGATCGAAATCCGCCCTTTTGGAGACACTAGGACATGCTTGCATTAAATTAATAAATAAATTCACAAACATACTTTGATTGAAGTAGCTTAAGCACTTGTGTTACAGATACCAGACAACAGAGGATCACAAATATAATACTTAAATACATATATAACACCCAGACACTGAAAAACCACAAGTGTTCATCAAACGGATGTTTATACAACCTTTGGCGCATGAGGTCACTACCAAATGCGCCAACCGCGGCCAGTCCACAGTTTTCCACAATTTGATGTCTGGCAATTCCAATGACAAATACTTAAATCGCCATCACTTTAAAGCGCGACCCTCTCCACTTCACCACACAGTTTCATTATTATAGCTGGCGGCATGAAAGAATAGCGATGACCGTTATTTTGCGCACTTGTGAAAAAGAAGACTTTCTGTTAAAATAGGGTATTTGACTAATCTCGATATAGTAAAAAATATTTATACTTTTCCAAAATACTGGTAAATAAGAACCAACGGCCAAAATTTTCAGTTAAAAATATAAAGTCTAGCTGGTTTTATGAGCATTCAAAGTTTCATGGGCAAGTCCATTTTTAAAGTATAAAATTTAAAAAAAATAATTATATCATTGAACTACCCGTACATTTTTCACCAACTTTTATTATGAAACCATTTACTTAAACGAAACATTTGATATAGCTACCAAACAAAATTTACTAGACGCGCATACAAGATACGGGCGTGTGACGTCACTTGCCTGTAGCCATTTTGTATAGAGCGTTTTTGGGCTTGCCCAAAATATGTGCTCTTAAAGTTGTGATATCTCAGGTGATTCAAATCAGAATCGAGCAATTCTTTCAGTAATGTTTCTTAAATTGAGAGGTCTTTTGATTAAACACATATTTTTTTTTTGTCAAATACCCTATTGGTTTCTGCGCACTCAAGGTCATAACTACACTTTCTTGCCGCAGACTATACGCGCAACGCATCTTGCTACGAGCATCTCTAGTGCTACGACTGCATGGCTACGAATTGAATGTAGCACGGACTACTAGAATAACGCTACGAGTACTTGCTACAAGCTACTGATTCCAACTTGCTACAGAGTGCTACAGACAGTGGCGTAGCGTGGATGTTGGCCGCCTATTTCGCCACTCTTTTATTCACATATTTCACTCTAATCTAAATGCTATACTTACATTATGACTGTGGTATCATTTTGATTGAACTGACTCATTGATGCTGAATTTTGGCTGTCCCACAGTCAAAACTGGTCGCCAATCACTATAAATTATTCTGTATTACCGGTCCAGTTTCTCATCTAATGGTTGTAAAGGTCAGGTGCATACTTGGATTCGAACGTACGAGCTCCTATATGGAAGACGCATTCTTATCCACTCAGCTACCCTCCATCACTCAATGATGGCGATGGGCGCATCTCTAGATAAATTAATAAATAAATATATAATAAATTGAGACAACATCACATACATTGTCCTGGCCCCAAACTAAGGTTTTCCCGTGTGCTATGGAAACCAGAAACAACGAAGGTACTACAAACACCCAGACCCAACACAAATATCTGTTTCATCAACAAACATTTGTGTTGATGCGGGAATCGAACCCGCGACCCTTACGTCTCAACCGGCGCTCAAACCATTGCGCTAAACGGGTCGTCAATTACCTCTATATTTGAGCATAAAACACTAAAATAAATAAAATGCCTTTTGGCCAACAAAGAGAGTAATAGTTCGCATAACGATTTATAATTTTTATACACGTCACAGTACAAAGACGACTATAAATTGTAAGCTTTTATTGAGCTCATTCGTCCCGCTTATATAAAACAATTAAAATGTATTTTGTGTAGAAACGCGAAACTAGACGATTGGTCTAAACCAAAGAATGAAAGCGTCTAAATAATTTATTATTTGTTTGCTTGGGTTATAATAAATTACTTGATACAATTCCTTTGTTCTGAGTTACATTTTAGAGAGCTGAAACGATTTTTGATATAGAAATTTGTTTGTAAAATATTTCTCTTTCAAAAGATTTAAGTTACAGTTAACTGTCCCCTCCGCTTTCGCAGCGGGCGTGACATAAATTCTAGTAAATATTGACACCACAAGTAATCAATAGATAGATAATCTTTATTGCACAACATATTACAGAACTTACTGCTAATGATAAACAAATACGAGTACAATATCGGCAGCCTTATCGCCCTTGGGGTAGAGCAATAATACAGCGAATTAACAAGAAGTAAGGCTGTGCAGATCTGTTATGTAGGTAATAATTAGGTAATTAATTTCTAGGGAGCGAGTTTGACAGATAGAAACAATAATTTTATATGTGTTTGCATAGTTATTATCTGACGCTTCCTTTTTACATTGTGAAACTGGCCATTAATCTTTTCTATAATAATTTTTGAAAAAAAAACACCGTCTTCAGACTACAGCCACAATAATATTATGTTTTTTTTTTTAGTCAATTTTGATAAAATGTATATGGGACCGCTGAATGATGGCCTACCAAACAAAAAAAGAATCATTAAAGTCCATTCATAATTGGCGGAGAAATCGAGTAACATACATACAAAAAACATACAGGTCGAATTGAGGACCTCCTCCTTTTTGAAGTCGGTTAAAAATGAGTGTCGCATCGAGAGTTCAATGTGGCAATACTTGGCCCACAACCCAAAGGCTTGTCTGCAGCCCGTTGCTGCGTAATTTTATTCCATTATTGGACACAAAACTCTGAGCTATTTAATTACCTTGGCTGGCTGAAGCTTGCGGCGAGGGTGTGCATGTCGAACGTGCCATGTCACTATATTTACGAACGCATAGACTGTGTTGGAATGGAAATAGAGGTGGCGCGGCAGCAAAAATAAAGATTGTGAAAACAGTTTGGTTTTATAATTATAGTAAAAAACAATCCTCCTAACGATATTCGACTAAGGCGGCCAATTTTAACGATTAGCCACGTACGCAAGACATACGGTTGTATCTATTAACATTTACATTTAATCACGTCTTCGACCATCATGTGATTCATGTTGATCACATTAGTTCTACGACTTTTGAAAATTAGTCGAAATTTTTTTGTCTGTGACTTGTAACATTTTGTATGGGGAGACAAAAAAAAATTCGATTTTGTATGAAAAGTTGAGTTCTTTTAAGCGAATTTCCTAAAGTCACTTAACAAAATATGTTGTTCAGAATGATTAGTAGAATAAGTGGGAGAGGAATGTAAATGTTCACAGATACATTATGTATATTGTGGAAACTGTATTGTTGTAGTATCATATTTTTGGAGAATAGTGAATGCTATTGATATCGGCTATGATCAGCTAAGATTGCATGACTGATTTGTAGAAATGCGAGTGCGTAGACCCAAGTTAGCATTATATTCGTACTAGCGGCCGCCCGCGACTTCGTACGCTGTGGAGTTAATTATATGAACACTTACCGACATATTTGGACAATCCACACAATATATTTTATAAATTGTAGTCTATGTGTTATTCTGATGTATAAGCTATATTGTGTAAAGGTTTCATTCAAATCCATTCAGTAGTTCTTTACGTGAAAGAGTACAAACATCCATACATCCATACAAACTTTTCGTCTTTATAATAGTAGTTAGGGATATTCCGATAGGATACCTGTGGGACACTACCAAAGAGGGTACCGCAGAACCAAAAACTACGTACTTTCCGAGTTTCAGATATTCTAATATTAGTAACCATGAAAGTTTAAATTACATTATACTATGATCCAGCATAAAGAATGAAGGAACTTATTTTACATACTTTAGAAACAGTATATTATTAAGATGCCGGCGAAAACTACTTTGAAAAGTAGTACAAAGTATGGCGTGCTTTGACGAAAGAATAATTTATTCGAAGTATGTTAACTAAAACGGGGAGCTCAGATAAATTAAAAATTCTTGCCAACGCTAGCGCATGCTCCGCTGCAAGTGTAAACTATACTCGTACTTGTATAATGAGTCCACTCACTCACTCTATTCAACTAGTTCACTTTGACATCTTATAGATTAGCCTTTTTTGCAATGAGAGGTACAAACATTGTCGTCTAAACGTTACGTAATGGCTCTAGCTTGTAAAAATAATTATTAACCTTTTTTTTCGTTACGATGCTATTTGAAATAATCGATACCTCAAAAGTATCAGAACAAAAGTATCGATACCGTGAGATATCGAAACTCTTCCCGAATCCCTACTTAGAAGGCGGAAGGATATCCATTGTGGATAAGTGCGTGTAAGTGTAAGTGCGTGTAATGTAGAGTTAGTATAGACATAGACAACTACGGAATTCTACATTACGCGTGCCGCAACACGCACTTGGCCAGTTTTTCACATCTTATTTTTCACTAGAGTAACATTGAGTTTTAATAACATTATAAGATACTATAAATAATTTAGTTCTTTAGTTTTAAGTGAACTACTTTAATAATTTTAACTTGAGTGAACTGTTTGGCTCCAACCCAGACCACACATTACCGTGAATAAGCATTTCGCTGGTATGACGTAGTTACATCGATATAAAGTGCAGCAAACTTCCAATACGGCGGGAACGGTGCGGTGAGGCGATGGTTCAGTATATTTCACGTCAGCTTGATAGTGGGCCAGTATAGTGCGTTTTCTATGGAACTTTCTACCACGTTTCTCACTTTTGCGGAACGCGGCGCAGTACTTATGTCGACTCTCACACGCATGAACACAGGTTCTGAGGGCAGCCCTCACGACCTATTTTTTTGTCGCCGGGAAATGCCTTCTTATGCATACCCTCCTATAGGTAGGGGGGGGGGCATACCGACTAAATCCCAGCGACACTCCCTCATCGCCAGAGTGAGGAGCGGACGTAAGAACCTTACTTCTAGTCCCAGCCCTGTAAACCTGCTTCGAGTACAGCATAGCCTGCCTATGATAATAATGTAACTGTATGACTTTGTATGAGTTGAAATAAATGATTTCTATTCTATTCTATTCTATAGCGTCAAACTAATTTCTCCCAAGTTGGTGCTAGCTCTGAAACGATTTGTCCTCTATTAAGTTAGCAAAGAGTTTATATTCCACAGTCAAGTATGTGTAGCGGCATTCTTTATGTCTATTAGTAGCTCTCTATGTCATTTACTATCAGATGGACCGCAGACTAATCTTCCTTTTTTTACCCTGTTAGATCCCATTGCTAAGGTTTCCCCTAAGGTCGCCGTCACTGTTTCCTAGTCCCTAGAGTATAATTATAAATTATGGCGCCATTACCTTAAATAGGTATAGGTAGGTAGGTACAGAAAAATAACCCCTTTTCTTGGGTTTTGTCGGACGTAAAGAATCATGTGATCCCCAAAACCCGTTCGCTCTGATACTACTAACATCTTTCCTAGCTTTGGTGCAGTATTGGATTGAACTGATTGCAAAACTTGGAACAAGTTGTGGCAAGATGATATCATGTTAAGTTCATAGTTGAACCGTTATTTATCTTTATGAACGAACCGCTCTACCCTCGGGGAAAACTTACAACTTTGCCGATGCTTTCAAACTGCACTTTTTTTGTTATATGGGTAAAGTTAAAAGGTTATTGAGAACTTGATCTCTTTTTAGATAGGCAGTGGGTCTAGTCTGTGCATTATTTTTCTGATCAAAAGATGTAAAAAGTCTCAAACTGGTGTATTTCCTACACCTTAATGGACCTAATGCATATTTCTACCATTATCTCAGCGGTGAAAGATCCATACTAATATTATAAATGGGAAAGCGTGTCTGTCTGTCTGTATGTTTGTCTTTCTACACGGCAAAACAGAGAACGAATTGACATGATTTTTAAGTAGAGATAGTTGAAGGGATGGAGAGTAACATAGGCTACTTTTTGCCCATCCATGCTACCCCGAATTTAATGCGAGCGAAATCCCGAATCATGGTTTAGACCATATAGCAAACCTCGGGCTCCAAAGCGATGGCTTTGGTCACGATTGTGTAATTACACGCTGAAATGATGATGTCAATATGCAGCCAGGCCTGACGAATGCTGCGATGTGGATACGATTTATATTGTGTTACCTAACATTTCTACAAGTTTAAAGTCGCTCAGCGGGCTATGGAAAGAGCTATGCTCGGTGTTTCTCTGCGTGATCGAATCCGAAACGAGGTGATCCAGCAGCGAACCAAAGTTATCGACATAGCTCACCGGATTAGTAAGCTGAAGTGGCAGTGGCCTAGCCATATCTGCCGCAGAACTGACAACTGAGTGACGAACTGCACAAGAGTGCTGGCTGGAGCTGGATGCGAGTAGCGAAAGATCGATCAACTGCTGGACATAATCCTCTCCAAATGCTCGCCGCATTGGAGAGGATTATGTCCAGCAGTGGACTGCAGCAGGCTGATGATGATGATGATCACCTAACATTTAGCAAGTAATGAGGTTGTGCCAACAACCTGCATAGACTAAGCTAAGCATATGTGAGAGGCAGCGCGGCCAAGCGTGGCCAAACAAACTGGGCTTTAGACACCAGCCTCACGGACCTATGTATATGGAATATGTTCTATGATTATTTACTTTTTTGCATGTAGCTCCAAGTGACGACGTTGAGCCAACTCGCATAGACTGAGCTTAGCATGAGAGGGAGCGCGGCCGAGTGCGCCCAAACAGACAGAGGGCTCTCGACGTCGGTCGGACGGACGCTGCTATGTGGAATGTGTTCTATGATATTTATATTTTTCGCGTTTAGTACCAAGTAATGCTATTGAGGCAACCCGCATAGACTGAGCTTAGCATGAGAGGCAGCGCGGCCGAGTGCGCCCAAACAGACGGAGGGCTCTTGACGCCAGCCTGACGGACGCTGCTGGAATGTGTTCTATGATATTGTATATTCTTCGCGTTTAGTAGCCAAGTAATGCTATTGAGGCAACCCGCATAGACTGAGCTTAGCATGAGAGGCAGCGCTGGCCGAGTGCGCCCAAACAGACGGAGGGCTCTTGACGCCAGCCTGACGGACGCTGCTGGAATGTGTTCTATGATATTTATATTTTTCCGCGTTTAGTACCAAGTAATGCTATACAGTCAACCCGCATAGACTGAGCTTAGCATGAGAGGCAGCGCGGCCGAGTGGCGCCCAAACAGACGGAGGGCTCTCGACGTCGGCCCGAACGGACGCTGCTATGTGGAATGTGTTCTATGATATTTATATTTTTCGCGTTTAGTACCAAGTATAAGCTATACAGTCACCCGCATAGACGGAGCTTAGTCATGAGAGGCAGCGCGGCCGAGTGCGCCCAAACAGTACGGAGGGCTCGTGACGTAAGCCGAAACGGAACGCGTGCTTTATGGACATTGGTCTATGAATAATTTATTTTTTCCGCATTTAGTACCAAGTAATGCTATTGAGTTAACCCGCATAGACTGAGCTTAGCATTTGAGAAGCAGCGCGGCCAAGCGTGGCCAAACAAACTGGGCTTTAGACACCAGCCTCACGGACCTATGTATATGGAATATGTTCTATGATTATTTATATTTTTCGCGTTTAGTACCAAGTAATGCTATTGAGGCAACCCGCATAGACTGAGCTTAGCATTTGAGAAGCAGCGCGGCCGAGTGCGCCCAAACAGACGGAGGGCTCTTGACGTAAGCCGAACGGACGCTGCTATGTGGAATGTGTTCTATGATATTTATATTTTTCGCGTTTAGTACCAAGTAATGCTATTGAGTCAGCCCGCGTAGACTGAGCTTAGCATGAGAGACAGTGAGGCCAAGAGTGGCCAAACAGACGGAGGGCTCTTGACGTCGGCCGAACGGACGCTGCTATATGGACATTGTTCTATGATAATTTTATTTTTCGCATTTAGTACCAAGTAATGCTATTGAGGCAACCCGCATAGACTGAGCTTAGCATGAGAGACAGTGAGGCCAAACAGACAGAGGGCTCTCGACGTCGGCCGGACGGACGCTGCTATGTGGAATGTGTTCTATGATATTTATATTTTTCGCGTTTAGTACCAAGTAATGCTATTGAGTCAACCCGCATAGACTGAGCTTAGCATGAGAGGCAGCGCGGCCGAGTGCGCCCAAACAGACGGAGGGCTCTTGACGCCAGCCTGACGGACGCTGCTGGAATGTGTTCTATGATATTTATATTCTTCGCGTTTAGTACCAAGTAATGCTATTGAGGCAACCCGCATAGACTGAGCTTAGCATGAGAGGCAGCGCGGCCGAGTGCGCCCAAACAGACGGAGGGCTCTTGACGCCAGCCTGACGGACGCTGCTGGAATGTGTTCTATGATATTTATATTTTTCGCGTTTAGTACCAAGTAATGCTATACAGTCAACCCGCATAGACTGAGCTTAGCATGAGAGGCAGCGCGGCCGAGTGCGCCCAAACAGACGGAGGGCTCTCGACGTCGGCCGAACGGACGCTGCTATGTGGAATGTGTTCTATGATATTTATATTTTTCGCGTTTAGTACCAAGTAATGCTATACAGTCAACCCGCATAGACTGAGCTTAGCATGAGAGGCAGCGCGGCCGAGTGCGCCCAAACAGACGGAGGGCTCTTGACGTCGGCCGGACGGACGCTGCTATGTGGAATGTGTTCTATGATATTTATATTCTTCGCGTTTAGTACCAAGTAATTTCATTGAGTCAACCCGCATAGACTGAGCTTAGCATGAGAGGCATCGCGGCCGAGTGCGCCCAAACAGACAGAGGGCTCTTGACGTCGGCCGAACGGACGCTGCTATATGGACATTGTTCTATGATAATTTTGTTTTTCGCATTTAGTACCAAGTAATGCTATTGAGTCAACCCGCATAGACTGAGCTTAGCATTTGAGAAGCAGCGCGGCCGAGTGCGCCCAAACAGACAGAGGGCTCTCGACGTCGGTCGGACGGACGCTGCTATATGGACATTGTTCTATGATAATTTTGTTTTTCGCATTTAGTACCAAGTAATGCTATTGAGGCAACCCGCATAGACTGAGCTTAGCATTTGAGAAGCAGCGCGGCCGAGTGCGCCCAAACAGACGGAGGGCTCTTGACGTAAGCCGAACGGACGCTGCTATGTGGAATGTGTTCTATGATATTTATATTTTTCGCGTTTAGTACCAAGTAATGCTATTGAGTCAACCCGCATAGACTGAGCTTAGCATGAGAGGCAGCGCGGCCGAGTGCGCCCAAACAGACGGAGGGCTCTTGACGTCAGCCGGACGGACGCTGCTATATGGACATTGTTCTATGATAATTTTGTTTTTCGCATTTAGTACCAAGTAATGCTATTGAAGCAACCCGCATAGACTGAGCTTAGCATGAGAGGCATCGCGGCCGAGTGCGGCCAAACACGCTGAGAGCTCTTCACGCCGGTCTTCTGTGAGGCCGTGATATCACTCTGGTTGAGCCGACCCATTCATGCCGAAGCGTGGCTCTCGCTCGGTAAAACATAGACTGAGCTTAGCATTGAGAAGCAGCGCGGCCAAGTGCGGCCAAATAGACAGAAGGCTTTTTACAACCGGCCTAACAGACGTTGCAATGTAAAAGGAGTAAGTACGATGGTTTAAACATTTCACATTTAGCACAAAGTAATGAGGTTGAACCGATCCGCATAAACTGCGCTTAGCGTGTGTGGGAGCGCAGTCGAGTGCGGCCAAACACGCTGAGAGCTCTCCACGCCGGTTTGACGGACTGAGGGGTCGGAATATTTTTTAACAGGCAATATTGATTGTTATCTTCAAGTTTTGTAAGGTAAAATATGGTGAGATTTGCATGGCACACACGTAAAAACACAAACAAGTTATACTTATTTACGTATTATATTTATGTGTTCTCTGTTGTCTGATATCTGTAACGCAAGTGCTTAAGCTACTTAGTACGGAGACTGGTCCAAATATGAGGTGTGTGAGTTTCTTTATTTTTTTTCACGATTCGGTCCGTATGCCAAGAAGGCGGGAAGGACCATGGGAAAGTGGTGAATTATACCCTTAAAATACTTGTGGCACCACACCGGAACGGGAGTGAGCGAAAAAATTAAGTAATAGTAGGTTTTTTTTTATGTTATAGGTAGCAGACGAGCAGGCGGATCACCTGATGGTAAGCAATTGCCGCCGCTCATGGACACTTGCAACACCAGTGAGTTACAAGTGCGCTGCTAACCTTTATCCCCTTCCCCCCGGGTGGGGCCCGTCCGGTACCCTCACTCACTCGCGAAACATAGCACAGGGGCTGCTTCACGCCGGTTTTCTGTGAGGCAGTGGGTTATCACTCCGGTCGAGCCGGCCCATTCATGCCGAGCGTGGCTCTCCCACAAATTGATAATCAGAAGCTGACTACGGGTTACATTTAACGGTGAGAATGGGCTTGCAAGTCGACAGATGTTGTACCTACATTATGCTCATACCTGATAATGATATATACAGTTAGAGTCATACCGTTGGAGCCGTAAAGTCCTTGAGTGGAGACCGCGACTCGGTAAGCGTAGTGTTGGACGCCCTGCGACAAGATGGGATGATGACATTCGAAGGCTGGCTGGTTTGAGTTGGATGAGAGTGGCCGAAAATCGGGAGCGGTGGCGTGCATTAGGGGAGACCTATGTCCAGCAGTGGACGAGTATTTGTTGCTGATGATGAGTCAGTTGCTGAGAGGCTCATTTCATACTATAAAATGTGTCGTAAACATATTAAAAATACATTTCGCGAGTACTAAAATAGGTCGAGTACATTGGGTTGCAAAACGCGTGAGGCGCGTCAAGTGCGGTCAAATAGACCAAGAGCCCTTCGCCTCGGCTTACCCGATAGGGAAAGGGTTCAATATGTAATAAGGTATTTGACTAGTCTCGATATGGGAATGAAATATATTAATACTTCATCAAAATATAGGTTAATAACAAGCATTAGTATTTTTTTATTACAAACTAGTGGCCCGCCCTCACTTCGCTTCGGGACCGTAATTCAGAAATGAACCGATAGATGGCGCTATAAGCCTTGTCGTTGTCTATAGAAGTTATCTCTTTATAATTAGTATAGATGAAACCTACAAAAGGCATTCAAAATTCCACGGGAAATCGAATCTGTGTTATTACATAATTTAGGGTTAGCGCTTTGGGTTACGATCAATCGTGTGAAGTACGGTACAGCACACAGACAAACTCAATCAATTAATTTTTATGTCAACCTGTTGCTAAAGTGAGGATTTGACAGTTGTAGTAACTTATGTGTGGCTTACATACGAACAGAAACCAGTAAATAACGTTATCGCTAAAAATATGCTTAAGTAGTGTCTTTAATATTATGTCCTATAATTAAAAATAAAAAACCTATAAAATATAAAACGGAAATTACACGACAAAAAGATCTATTTATCCCGTTTTAATATTTTATAGTTATAATGCAACACGAAAATCTAAAAAAATATTTAACTCAGGTCTGTACCTGGTTGCAATATTTATGATAATCTAAGAAACTATCGAATCCTACTCATACTCTACTTAGCAAGTGAAACAGATCTTTGGACGAGCTCCAACAGGAATCGAACTGTTTCGTACGAGTGATAAATCATTCCGCCTGCGGATATTAGCGGGTAATAACAACTTGACAGCCATTACTTTTTCTGCTTCCTTTTTCTCGTTCATTTGGGTTTAGCTTTGACCGTTTTAATAAATAATTTTTGGAATAAGAAGGAAATTTTAAACGCAGTATTCAAAGTGTCTTGTCAAGCTTTTCAATCAAGACTTTTTTAGCCTAGATTTAGGTGGTTTCCTGACTTATATACTTTTTTATTTCAATTACTTTGCGATGTAATTTCAGCAACTTCCACTATTTAAATTGACTGCCTCAGTGACGCAGGGGATAGTGTGTCGCACTTTAAAGCGACGGATGAGTTGGGGTCCCGGGTTCAATTTCCTAATTGAGCCAAAAAAAATTCTGACGTGATAGGTAGCAGACCATCAGACTGATCACCTAATGGTACCTTAGGGTAGGGATCACCTAATGGGCCGCCTCTCATAGACATCTGTAACACCAGTAGTCACAACTGCTTTGATAACCTTTAACCCCCCCGTTCCCCCCAATTGTGCCTCTGCGCTCGACGAAAACCCACGCAGGCACTGCTTCACGCCGGTCTTCTGAGGCCGTGGTATCACTCCAGTCGAGCCGGCCCATTCATGCCGAAGCGTGGCTCTTCCACGGTGAGCTTAAATTGTTAAAGTCATGTGACATAATGTGTGTCATTGTTATAATAGCTCACGCAGATGGCACTAATTAACACGCATGCCTGACGCAGAGGTGAGGTTAAATTGTCAGTCTAATTCCGAGTACAGTCCACAGCAAAAGTAAATTACAAACAGGGATTCACTACTAATTAACGGAGTTTGTCAGAACTGTATGAATCACTTTGACGCCATACAGTTCTGACGCGAGCTCTATTCATTAGTTAGTGTTGAAATTCTGATTTTGATTATCTACTTTTGCTGTTGACTGTTCCTGCGGTAAGATTATTGCTTTTACTCTTGGATCGACGGTTGCGTGCGTCACACAAAAGGCTTAACATTAGGAAGGAGTTCGATTGATGTGGAACTGCCCGAGCGCGAGTCGCTTGTGCTGTGGTGTTTCACGCCCCATTTGGGGAGAAATTGAGATGGGCTAAGACACAGACTTTGTAGGGAGTGAAGAAACGCACCGGGGAAAGAGCCCTTAGCACTTACCTGGTGAGCGTCTCCCAAGATTCGGTCCGTATGCCGAGACGGTAGGAAGGACCATGCGCTGGTGGAGGGACCTGTGTTACTCTTGGATCATATAAACAGATACAACGTGAACGCGCACAAAGCACAAAATATGTGTCATTATTTTATGCTTAAAATGTCACAGCCCATGAAGGCTCTATCTTTTTTTTTATGTAAAAGGTGGTAGATGAGCAGTCGAATCACTTGATGTAAGCGATTGCCGCCAAAAATCATCGATCATTCATCATTCGCAAAAAACGGCCTTTTTGGAATTTAAAACCAATTAGTATGGCTTAGGATCGAAAAAAATATGTAATGACATCGTTTTCAGAATTAAAATCTAGTTGTTGGTGCTACCTACTAATTCTCTAAGTAAACTTTATTATTGAGGTGGGGAATGATTTAAAAAATGATTTAACTCTTTTGAGTTCAATGAACTTTTTTACCACAATATACGGAATAGTTTTTACGCAATTCCAATCGCCACATCTCCCGCACATCTGTGTATTCGTAGCAACCACAAAACAAATAGGTACAGAAGTCAAGCTTCATACAAAGAGCACTCAAGCGACTCACACATACCTATACACCGCTCACGGACACGTTATCTCGGAATGGTTGAAATCGGTGCCAGGGTGAGTGCCAACCCATGTGTACACACGCCTATTACCTATATGTCTTGTGTTATTAGTCGTTTTAATCCCAAAGTCCTTATAATAAGTAACACGAATAAAACCACTTTAATATGTTAGATCCATACGAGTAATGTATGGAACAGCTGATTTATTCATTTTGTTTATTTTGATAATCTAACATTTTAAAGGGGTTTTATTCGTGTTACATATTATTTTGAGGATTTCGGGATTAACGTTGTAAGGTCCAGACAGCAGACACAAAGGAAAATCAAATGTTCGATGCCTTTTAAAAGACTTTTGGGTCTTACGACGTTAAAGTAAAGTATCAGCCTATATACTTATAGATATGGGCCCTCTGAAAATGCATTAAAAAAACTTTTAGTGTCTATTTAAACTCCACGCGTGCAGATCTGCGGGTGAACCTACAACCAGAGTCCAGACACAGAACTAATGCCAGTGTTTATCACGATTCTAACTAAAACTGTTTATATTTACTTTTACATAATTCTTCCTGTTTCATTCTCAATAATAAATCAATCCACGAGAAACGCATGCCACGCGCATGATATTTTTACCTAAAAGCTAAAGTTGATAACCCTATCACGACCGTCGAGCGTAGGTATAAAACATACAGTAGCATAGAAGATTGACTTCTGTACTCGGCTTTGTGCCGACACAAGGCGGATTAGCCCATCGGTCGCAGGTGTACCGCGTGAAACCATATTCATATATCGTGCGGCTTAATGACTATCCATTCTGGCGCACCCTCCATCTACAGGATAAATAACGTTTATCTACCAAAAAATTGCCGGGCAATTAAAGCAGAGGCTGGTCGGCTTCCCATTTGCCTGACAATTCCTTTTAAACATTTTCGCGGATGGTATCCTACCTGGACATACAAGAGCAATTACATTACACATACATGAGCAATTGGAAAAGAGTAACTACTGAGTTTCTTGCTGGTGTCTCCTCAGTAGAAATCGACGTTCCGAACCAGTGGTAGATTATTTATGTTTTGACATTCATAAGTGTTCTGTATGGACCTAACTTTGAATAAAGATTTTTTTCTATTTCTAATTTAAGTACTGGTAAAAGTACCATGTGGATTACCTACAATTTCCTTTTTATTTTTACAATATAATACCTACTAGCCTTTTGAAAAATTGTTCTCTCAAAGTCACAATATGTTTAAAGTCCTATGAAAGAACATTCTAGGGATTTTTGTTTAATTTTCATCCTATCAGTTTTTTAGCGTGATTATTATGCATGTATGTATAATGTCACGTTATTAGTATTAATAGCCATACTGCCGCACTCATAGACGTCACTTAACCTTAATGTTCATTACCTATCTTAACTAAGCATATTCTTAATAGGTATTAAAATAAGGGTCATTTTTTGAGTGTCAATTAAAGTTTATTGACGTCTATGAATGCGAACTTCCAGTCTAACTGTAGACTGGAAATAAACGGACATGGTTTAACTTAAATATTTCTGACGAAAGACCTTACCTGCTGACCCTGAAAACAAGACGAAGAAGAAGATAGCTTGAGATGAAGACTATCAAGCTTGTCAACAAAACCATCAATGTGTGTACTACTAACACATTGATAGCCCCCTTATTAGGCACTGCAAAACGCGACAGCAATAGATTTTACAAAAAGCCTATCTTTTTACCCTCTCCTAAACATTCCACGTTCACGAGAAGCCACTAGTGCTAAATAAATGTTGCAATGTCTGTAGGAAAATAGTTGAACCGCTTAAATATACAGTATGATGAATATAGAAGGATCTTTCCGACGATAATGATAAAACACCACTTTGGCCTAACTTCAGGAGCCGTGAATATGATGCGGGGGCTGGCCTACCTGCTCTGTAATGTGTCTATCGGCTGTACAGTGTTGCCAGATAGACGTGCTATTTTCTCTCTTAACGTTTTTATTAATGTGATAGGTGGCAGATGAGCAGACGGATCGCCAGCTGATGGTAAGCGAGCCACGTTTCGGCATGAATGAGATGGCTCGACCGGAATAATACCACGGCCTCACAGAAGACGACGTTTGCGAGTGAGTGTATCGGAGGCCCGGTCCGGGGGGAAGGGGGTTAATGGTTGTTAGCACACGTGTGACTCCACTGGTGATGCAAATATCCATGGGCGGCGGCAATTGCTTACCAGCAGGTGATCCGCCTGCTCGTGTGCCACTTATCAATACAATAAAGTTAAATTATCCATTAAAGTTAAATTGCCAAAGCGTAGGCTTTTATAAGCATAAACATAGGCTCATATTACAAGCGTAGGCATTTTGATAGCCAGTCTGCAAAAGAACTTAATTGGACAAAATCAGAAAAACTAATGTAAGTACTTAAGGAAAAACAAAAAATAATCTGCCATCTAACACAGAAAAAAAAATACCGATATATTATTTTATACTCAAAAAATTCACATGGTTCAAAAATAGGTATTACACTCTGATCTGAATTAGTAAACTTGTAACACTGCCGCTCACATAGCAACAGGCTTCCAGCATAACTATAATATTCGTTGAGCAATTCTCGGAATGCCTCCAGACTACTTATTGAAATGGAAACATTAATATATTTTGTGAAAGCATATGTGCCGCGATAGTATTCTGAATAGGTACCAAGATCTTATTTGGACCAACCTACATTTGTTTACAATGATACGTATACCAATACAGTTAAGGTTGCAGACAACTAAAGAATGAGATTAGCTTGTATTCTCTGCACATTACAATCTGCATATCCTTAAAGTAAGAGTGAACAAACATCATCTAGGTAAGCGCGTAATATCCCAGACCTAATCGACGCTTTTCGTCAGGTTCGATTGTGGTCAAGCCTATGAACAATAAAAAAGGACTTTTTTTACCGTCCGTATCGTACCGCACCGTAAACGAGCAGACGGCTCACCTGATAGTAAGTCATGGTAATATTACTTAATATGCCTTTTTAAAAGGCATAAAACAATGGATTTTTTATTGTGGCTGTTGTCTAGGTCTAACTACGCTATAGCTTAGTTCCACATGCACGAACCAACAACTTTGTCCAAAAAAATATTGGTATGATTTGGATTCAGATAGCGCAAATCCGGGGCGATATTGTGACATAAACAATCATCAGCAAAGGATGACGATAACCCAACTGATTAATTAATTGGAGATAGGTTGAGGGCGGAGGGAGTATAAACGGTGGGAGCTCTATCCACAACCACCGCATCCTACCTTAATCCAGTCACTTGTCAGAACCGTATGTTGATCAACTTCCTAGGATGTTGATTATTTTTGGGGAGTTGATTAATTTCCTAGGAAATTGATCAATTTGTAGTTCTGTTATTTGACGTCCGTTGACGTTGTTATGGAAGGTACGTACAACCACACATCAAAGTATACAAAACTGATTAATTTCTTTAATCGACTCTCATCTTACTGTCATACACATCACGTTGAAGTATCAACTGAGGAAATTTGACAGGTTGTGCTAACTTGATGTGAGGCTAACTATACCTTTCCAAAAATAGTATAGGATATAGATTTAAAAGAAATCGACGATGGTAATATCCTCTAGAGAAACGATATTAACGGATCCTTTACGACTTCCATTTTCTCTTAAGAAGTTCAAAGAACAGCCTATTTAAATACACCTTTTGTGAGGCATTCATGGCCTTATCTAAGTTGTAGAAATAAACAAAACATTTGCGAAGTGCTTTGAATTCGTAAACTAATTTAATTAACAACCGTTCGAAGTTCACAAAGAACATTTGAATTTCAAACGATATTAATGTTTTATTCTGATTCGTTACCAAATTTTAATTGGGTGAGAAGCCCAAACATTGTTGTTTTTTAAAAATAAGAATGGCTTCTTTGTTAGGTGTAATAATAAAGATATACTCCAACAGATCCGCCACATAGTGATCAACTAAGCTGTGTGCGCAAAACGTAAACTAAGTGCATTCTCTATTCTCTTAACCACATACATATTTCGATGGCACACCAAAGTGACACGAAACGCCTGATTCCTTTTCGGATCAGGCGCAAGATCAAAGACTTGCATAAGGCCAACTTCCATAATTCACAAAAAAAACCCAATTACAAACTTTGGCCCGAACTGGGGATTCCGAGACCCCAAATGCAGACGCTTTAAGTGACCCACTACTAGGGTTGCCATCCCCAGGTTTGTCCTAGTTTAGGGCATCCAGTGAGCGTCCGGGGAAGGTTTCATTTGTGTTGGGTTTTAAAAGATAAATAACATTGAATATGTTCATAAGACCTTCTTGACATATCCGCTTTTCGGACTCTAAAATCCAGGTCTTGTCCTGTTTTCCAAATTTTAGAGATGGCAACCCTACCCACTGGGTAGTGGGTACTACGTCACTCAGGCAGGATTATGAGGATTACTTAACACAAATAAAACATTAATGTATGTCTTACATTTTCACATAAGGAAACTCCTATTACCTACCTACTTAACATGTGAATTTTATTTTGTTTGTTTATATTTTCTCGTATTTGTTATTAATCCGTGTGTAATCACAATTGTATGATCGAGATTAATAATTAGTAGGTATTTCTTTCTTTCTATTACGACATTGCGTATGGTACCTATGTAATCGAGTGTCACAGCACTAAAACAACAAACAACAAACATGAACATCCATCTGAAATCGAGTTTGCAACAAACTTCTGAATAAATCTACGTTACCATTTCACCGAGTCCCATAATTAATATTTCCAAAAGAGAATCGTAATTAGAAAGGGGCGACTTAGCAAATTCTCGCTAATCCAATGAGCTCAGGTCGCGAGTAACGAGATTAAATTGAAGATATAATCGCGAACTCTAAGGAAAGAAGAGAAACACCATCTAAATTAATCAGGTGACTTATTCGCACCTCGTCTCAGAAAGATGTAGATACTTCACTTAAATTATATTACTGATGGCTTGCTTTGATGAAATATTCAATGGCGCGATCTAATAATACAGATGGCGACAACAACTTGTAGAGTTGGACTTATAGTGAAAGTTTTTGAATACCTACCACACTAGTGAAGTCAAAAGTGTGCTGCCTATATTTAAACTAAAATATACTTCAGAGCTCTTTGGAAAGGGCTATGCTCGGAGTATCTTTGAAGGACCGCATCAGAAATGATGTAATTCGACAGAGAACCAGAGTCACCGACATAGCCCACCGAATTAGCAAACTGAAGTGGCAGTGGGCTGGTCACATTAGCCACAGAACTGACAACCTTTTGAGCCATAAAGTCCTTGAGTGGAGACCGCGACTCGGCAAACGTAGTGTTGGACGCCCTGCTACAAGATGGGATGACGACATTCGAAGGCTGGCTGGAGTGAGCTGGATGAGAGTGGCCGAAAATCGGGAGCGGTGGCGTGCATTGGGGGAGACCTATGTCCAGCAGTGGACGAGCGTGGGTTGCTGATGATGATGATGATGATACTTCAGAGAGTGTGCACATGAGCTCATTCTGCCATCCCCTTCATACCACCGTGAAAGCGGACGAATTGCAGGGTATCATCGTTTCTTGGTTAATATTCCTCGATTGCGTACAAAGCGCTTTTCGTCATACTTTGTGATGCGCACTGTCACGGAGTGAGTGGAGTAGGAACACTTTCTTCGTATGTTTTCCCCAATGGGTACAACCTAATTTTTTTTAAGCTAGAGTGTTAAAGAAGGGGCTACTTCTTGGTAGGCCCAATCCATTGTAGGCTTCTTCTCAACTCTAGAGTTCAGTATACAGCCAAGGGCAAACCCATTTTCAATGAAAAAAAAAATCCTATCTTCTTTCCATTTGGACGCAACTGGGAATGATATTACGATGAGATTAGATCTGTAAATAGACGTACATAGGTCCGTTGATACAATTTCAAGCCTAGTTTGCCTACCAAATACGCAATAAGCTCTCATCATGATTGACAGAACTTGGAAATTGAGTTCCGATACAAGGAACTTAACTTAGTATTGAACCGACAACATCACACGTACACAGACTAAGAAGATGATTAGATTATTAAGTATTTACATTTGTTACAATAGGTTAACTAAATTCCAAGTGGCATCATCCACCAGTCACCCTTTGTACATGACATAATGTTTGTTTTGTACTTATGTCGGATATTGAAGAGCGCTATTTAACAATTTAATGGAGATAGTAAAAAAGTATCAGCCTATATACTGTCCCACTGCAGGGCAAAGGCCTCCATCTTAGAATTGAAGTCATCGCTACTACGATGGGATTAGGCACGCTTGCCTAATGCGGATTGGTGAGCTACCTATGCCAAAGTATGTAAATAGGTTTGGTAATACCTAGACAGAAAAAACTTAAGTCAGACAAATATTTGTTCAGGCTGAGAATCGAAGTTATTGTCTGCGGCATGAAACAATAGCGGTGACTTTGAGTTTTAGTAGAAAGTTTTCTTTTTTACAAGTGCGCAAGCTAACGGTCATCGCTATTGTTGGATGCTGCGGACTTTACCTACCTCTATATTATAGAAGTGTTTTTAATGAAATAGGTGGCGGATGAGCAGGCGGATCACCTGATAGTAACCGATTTCCACCAACATATATAAACACCCGCAACACCAGTAGAGTCACAAGTGCGTTGCCAAGCTTTTAACTCTCTTTCCCCCGATTGAGCCTCTGGTTATTTACTCGGCGAAATACTCCGGTTGAGTTGGCCCATTCAAATCAGAATCACTACCAAACGGACATTCCGTATGTGACCAACTTGAAACTACCTACTACACACGTTTCAAAGTGAACGCTCCTTAAGGTCTAAAAGCAGGGAAACTCTCAGACCAAAGTGCCATTCCATAGCACTCAGAGTATTTTCGACCGGTTCATATTCTATCTCGAAAGGATTCCTTTGTCTAGCCCCGCGAATGCTTCGGCCGTCGCTTTTTATTGCAACAATTATGCAGCAAAGACCGTGGCGGAACACGGATCGCTTTACTGGGAAAAAAACTAGCATAGCTGAAGTTCTAGTGCGAAAGGTTTGAGTATTTAAAAGCGTTCCAAATATTTTCCACGCTTTTTTTTTATTTAATTTTCCTCGGCTTGCATTCGCTTGGCCGTGAGTATTTGCAAAAAACGATGAACTCAAAGGTAGAAACGAACTTTATTATGCCTGAAGAGGTTGAGGAACCAAATAACCGGCTGGTATTTACAGCACATTCGTTTGTGTTTGTTTTTGCTTATTTATTTATTTCCTAGTGGCCTACCCACACTCCGTTTTGAACCAGTAGTTCCACTACTGGGCTGGGCTGGGCGATGGTTGCCTCGCGCTTATGTTTCACGTTTTCGGTTTTGGTAAGATAGATTTGAATTCAAATAACACAGCAATTACTAAGTTGCAGAAATACCGAGTGTATCTGTGAACACTCTCACATCCCTTTAACCACGTCCTCCACAAATCACACTGAACAACATTTACTATATGACAGACAGAGATACACCTGTATATACTTCATTAAAAAAGTCTGCGGTCTTATCGCTGAAAGCGATTTCTACCAGACAATCTTCGGTAAGTATTATATATCCTATACCAAAAGTGGGCACAGTTAATCAAAAAGTTAAGTCCGTTACTCGTTAATTAAAAAGTTAACGCCGTTACTCGTTAATTAAAAAGTTAACTTTGTATAATCGGTAGACCGAAGCGTGTCAGCCCAAGTTCAAGTTAACGGAGCTGGCGAGCAGCTGATCAGCGTATAATAATAACATTATTACGATCAATTTGTTTGACGAAAATATTTAATTCGTTAATTAAGGGGTATATGAGATTAAGCCTGCCCACACTTCGTTTTGAAACAGTAGTTCCACTGTCTACCAATAGATGGCGCTGGGCGATGGGCGAAGCCCATTCATGACTATCAGTAAAAATTTAAGCACGTGTAAAATAGTGACAGTGGCCAGGAGTATGCTCTTAATATGTTAAGAACGTGGCCTACCACCAGCCAAATAGATTATTCACTCTGACTAAGATTTATGGTGAGGCTTATGCCTTAAATTAAAATCGAAGAGTTCATTGACCGATGTTTTAGCAATACCTAATATGGTCATCTCTCCTGCACACATGCCTTATAGCACAGTCCTGTGATATGCTATTGGGCCTTTTTCCCGAACCGTAATGAATTCGCTTTAAACGGGCAATTATGTAGTATGTAGTTGGTTTTGTACGTGTTGTGTTTATTTATATTATGATTAAGGTTCTCTTTCAACATTGACATGCGTAAAACAAGTCACAAAAGTCCAACGCTAATAAAAATCTCCAAACACAATCCACAATCGCGCTCAAAATAAGCAAGACGCTCACTTAATTCGTATCTGTTATACAACACTCCCAACAGGGTTGATCTTTTAACTTCCTGTACCCTCTGCTAATAGCATGTTAGAGTAACAGTACGAACGTAACTGTGGTAATGCCGCTATAACACCGCCGTCCTGGGTATTAAGCGAGCATTCCGCGGTTCCGAAGCCACCAGGGAAAATGATAGCTATTTAAAGTCGCTCAGAAAATTCGCATAGAAGATAAGCCGGTAATTGCCACCGATCTTCGGGGAGGCAAAAATTTCTTTACTGTGGAATTTTTATATCTGCACAGTAATAGTGGACGACTTGATCTGGGGAGGCTTTTATTTTGCTGTTTCTTTGTATTGGGGAAGGGGAGTGGAAGGGAAAAAAACGCTTTGCGACTATCTCGGAATTTGACTGTCAGGGAAATGATGGGCAATTTGGTTCAGGGAAATTTTCACCTTATCATAATATTGTCAAACGGCGCGCTGCGTCTGCGTTGCAAGTTTTATCTGTGAATATATTTCTTTGTCAAATACATCGTATACAGATAATAGTCTCCATCAAAGCTATTTTGTGTATCATGTGGACTCCAGGTTCCAAAGTGACAGCTTTGAACGTGTCCGCGACAAACGCTAAGATGATGAAGATGACCATTTTGTGTACCATATTTATAGCAAATAAATAATCTGAATACCGTTTGCTCCCATTAACTTCCCAAGCCATCACTATTGGAGCCCATGGTCTGCTTTTCCGAAGCAATAACGGAAAGAAAAACTTAAGGTTAACTAACAGCAAATAGTTATAACATATCGATATTAGAGACCCTTTAGTTTTTACAATAAAATCAGCAACGCATTAAATTTCTCTGTTGACGTTTTTCAATACTTTAGCAACTGAAACCAATCGCAAAAATTTACTCTCATCCCGCACTTCGTCGGTATCGAATACGAATACGATACCCGTTCCGGCCGTATTTAGTCGTTTTTCAATGGTATGAAACGTGTGGTCGAAATGTCGATAGTCCGTTATCGATGAATATAAAACTCAGTATCCAACTATAAAACTCAGTAGAATTAAAAGTAATTAGACTTGAAAAAAGTATACATTTTATTTCATTTCACAATAAACAAAATTCAATATAAAAATAAGTAATATATAAAACATGTAAATTAATACTGTAGGAGGAGATATTTTCATAACTACTTGTATTCATCGTGATTGTGATATACTAAACGAACTTAATTGGTAGTAATATTATAAAATTATTGCTAGCTTGCATCACGGTTCCATTGGAGCCACCTGATTTGTGTGTTAGAGAATTTCGAGGCAGTTTGCATTGTAGGTTTCATTTTAAGCAACACTTAATCAGCGACTAAAACCTTTCGTAATTCCCGATTGCGACCAAAGCTATCGAGTCAGAGTCAGGTGATCCGTCTGCTCGTTTTCCACCTATCACATAAAAAAAATAGTAGAAATTCCATGATTTGATCTCTTGTCTTGCTAATTCCATAGCATACAAATATAGCGAAATGACAAATGATAAGCTATCGACTATCTACGAGAACAACACTAATCTCCGAGTACACGCGTTCTCTTTCTATCTCCGATTTTGCGATTCACAACTGTCACGGAGCCGTGTGACTTGTGTGTGTTAGACACTTTTTATTGCAAGCATCAATATCGAGTCAGCATTGTTCCAGTTTGAACGACACTCCGGCTTTTGAATTCGCTTTTAATAGCTTCGAGTGACCATAGATCAGAGTGACACTTCTGCGTTTTGTCCACAGTTGTGACAGAAGTGATTTTGATTTTTAGGTGAAATGCCGTCTTATTTACCTATACAGGGTTATTTTTTCAACACCGGCATCCTTCAAACCACCCTTTCTACTAACCATCCTGAACAACATTTCTTCTACGACTTTCCGAAATTCGTTGAAAAGTTTTTCGTCTCCCATACGAAAAAAAATTTCAAGTTTTCACACAAAATCGGTCACGTGTGAAAACTTGAATTTTTTTTTCGCGAATAGTTCAGAATGGCCAGTAGACAAAGTGGTTTGAAGGATGCCGATGTTTAAAAAATAACCCTATATACGTTGCGAATCTTGCAAGAAATCTCACCACAATTTTTTCTAATTGAACTGCAGAATGTGTTCTCTCCACCATACATATTTGTCGCGTTTGACAGGCAATTAGTGTTGTGTCCGGGACAGACGCAGTAACAGGCGGACTAATGACGGGCCGACGACTATTTGTCTTCCCGGGATTACTTATTGGGTCCGTGTTAACACTTATTACTTGTGTAGCTTTATCACTTAGTATATTACCTACTCAGGGTATAGCTGGCGGCACGAAAGAATAGCGATGACCGTTATTTTGCGCACATGTAAAAAAGAAGACTTTCTGTTAAAATTGGTTTCTGCGCACTGAAGGTCATAACTACACTTTCTTGCCGTAGAACTATACGAGACGTGTTAGGTCACCGTTTTATTAATAAGCCACTCATCTCAGCGTGTAATACCCGGTTGTGTCCAAAACCAAGAGCCACGCTTCGGCATGAATGGGCCAGCTCGACCGGAGCAATACCACATCCTCACAAAAACCGGCGTAAAGCAGTGCTTGCGCTGTGTTTCGCTGCGTAAGTGAGGGTAATGGAGACCCAATCCAGGGGAAGGGCGGTTAAAAGGTAAACAGCGCACTTGTGACACCACTGGTGTCGCAGGTGTCCATGGGTAGCGGTAATCGCTTACCATCAGGTGATCCGTCGGCTCATCTTGTCAGACAAGTCGATTCTTGACTTTTTTTTACGATATAGGTAGCCCTATATCAGGATCGAAACTACGTCTGCCACCTATATCATTAAAAAGCTTTCCGTGACCTTTCAATCTTTATTAAGTTATGTTACTACGGTTTACCTACTTTAACTGCATAATAGGCAAATACCTATTATACAGTTGAAGAATACCTACATACTTACAGTTTAAAATATATGGAAATGATAAACTGTTTGCCTACACTATGTTATGTATTAAATAATTTTAATTATAATTATTTAATTTGTTCCGTCGACGTCAAGCAGTAAGTACATAATTATGTGCTTACAAATTAACGTTGTTTTAATTCCTGTCTATAATAACGCATATAATACAAATGTGCTTAAAAATTAACGTCGCGTAAATTTCTGTCTACAATAATAATAATAGTTATAATGCAACGCGAAATTTTAAAGAACTATCTTTGTGTGTACCTACATACTTACATATTTGTCAAGTTTTGACGGTCAATTAGAGCTGTATCCGGGACACGTAGTAATGAGGGCGCGTTGGGTGCGGGACGCGCAATCCGTCTTGGCGGCCTAATAACTGTATCTAGGGCTCTGAGATTGGGCTTGGACCTCGGGTATTTTCTTTTTTTACGTCCGAAATGTGTTTAATGCCTACTTTTGTAAGCTTCAGCTACTTTTGTAGGGTTCAGCCTACCATCTGTCCCGGTATCGTACTATATATTTTATTTACTGATTATTAATTAGTTTAATAACACTTAAATTTGTAATACTTAATATCTCGAAATGTAATGTCATATGCAATAAGTAAATAAATATCCCATCAAAAACAATACTTGTAAAAAAAACCAAGTCTCGCAACTACCCGTAAAAAGTGGTAAGATCCATGTTTTGCCAAGTCGGTTATTCATTTATTGACTTGACAATCACATGAGTCAGTCAGTGAGTCAATCAAAAACAAATGAAATACTTATTAAATCTCGTCGTAAGGTTCAGACAGCAGACACGATGGAAGATCAATTGTTTTATGCCTTTTGTTAGGCTTAAAATACGCACAGAACAGACACAATTGTTTACCACACTAATGTTGGTCGAGTGGAAATTAAAATTTACCTTTGGAGTATGAGGAAAGATCACTACCAAATGCACCATTGGCCATAAATTGACGAGAAATATTGAGAATTTTGCTGGCGCGTAACGGGGACAGAACCACTAAGGAGTTATCACAATGTTTAACGTCACATTTGACGTTTAATTAGGGTTATATCCGGGACACGGACTAATAAGCGAAGTAAACCAGACGCTGGGTCATCTGTCTTACGCCGGCCTAATAACTAAGGAGTAATATTTCCCTGAATATAGGTATATAAGGAGTAATTAGGGAGTAGGCCCCGGGTTCAATTCCTGGCCAAGTCAATTTAGGAAAACTACATTTTCTAAGTTTTCTTGGATTTGGGTGTTCTGGGTTGACGCCCCCATTATCGTCATCTGGTACTCATAGTACAGGGGTTGCCTTAGTTTGAGACCATGCTGATTGGTGTGATTGTCTGGCGCATTTATTTATTTATATTGCCTCTCTCCTTCGTCTCACGATATGTTCACGGTCTGTCTTCTTGGTAACAAACTTAAATTTATTTTGTTTAGACTCTTACTTCTTTATGTCAGATTAGACATTCAATTAAGGCGTTTTCCGGGACACGCACTAATGAGTCGGCGTCGTAGTGGGACGCGCGGTGATCCGTCTTGCGCCGGGCTAATAACTGCGAAGTAAGACCGCCTCACTCCTTCATCTCACGACGTTTTTACCGTACTCATATGTATATATTGGTAAAAAACAGTTCTTTTCTTGTCACTAATTTGGATGGAAAGTAAAACTTTAAAATAAAATTCAACTACCTAGAATGCTGAAAATAGTCAAGTTTTAGATGTAAACTAAGTAATTTTCCGAACCAAAAAAGATATTATGAACCAGACCCGTACCTACCAGATACCTATTTTAATTAAGGTTTTTTTATTCTTTATAAACACCTAGCCTTAGAATAATAACTCTATAGAAGGAGAGTCTCCATACTAGAGCTCTGTCAAAAATGAGACACAAAAAAATTCACGCAGCCTACTGCGCACCGTACTGACACTTTTGTAATGTTGCTAGTAAAGATGCAGTTTCCCCGAAAACGGGGAAATAAATCGGACACCTCAATAGTGTTTTCTAATGTGTCGTAAAATGTTGGTCGGTGTGGTATGAACAAGTAATGTAAAGTTTATTGCGAGATAGATCTAATAGATACGTTCACAAAAACTACGACATAAGCACTAGGTATTATGGAAATTTAACGTACAATTTCGGTGGAACATTGGTATGTGTATGTTGTGAGGTCACAACCTTTAGGCAAACACAATTAATAATAGTGTGGCTTGGGGTAGGTAATGTTTTATGAGGTGTAAATAGAATATTATTAAACTGATATGAATGGAAGATAACAAAAATTTTTTTTGTATAATTTATTTTACGAGCACTCGACAATGAAGTCGAATTATGAAATTTATCGTCAATACAAATACTTGTCTAATTCGACTTCAATGTCGAATGCACGAGAAATGCCCCTCAGTCGACTGTATGTCGTAGGTACTTACATTAGGAAAATATGTTAGCAATAATTGTTTTATAAAATAATTAGTTGGATAAAAGTCAGGAAAAATGGGAAAATATTTTTCTCAATTGGGCAACACTGAACATTGAAAATAAACGTTTCTATTTTGGATTAAAAAAATACAAGATACAATGAAATATTGAAAGCTTACTTGTGAAAAGTGATAATATTATTCTTATTCTCCCTTTAATTTCTATTGTGACACGATTTAACCGCACAAACCGTCATAATTATTTTTTATTTCGGGAGACACGTTCGGGTCGCTGTCACATTTGACACTAAGGAGCGAGTGGGTACCGATCGCCAATAAGGGTACCACCTACTAAGCTTAAAGCGAGCGGACGCATTAGGTTTCTATAGAGTTATTATTCTAAGCACCTAGCTTATGAACAATCTGATTTGCCCCCCACTGGCCCAGAACCTGGGTACGCCCATGAACACAGCAGTATACTTAAAGTATATTCTTTCTTTTCACACAAATTCGGCAAAAGTGGAGAGACATCGCACGACGTCCAGCTGCCGTAGAAGCCAGTGGCGACGTGCCGCATCCCTATCCATCAACAGCCAGGCCCATTCTGCCAAGAGTGCCCGCCTAAGAAGTTTAAGCACCCATCATAGTGTAAAAACCTTGCAACTTATAAGTAAACCTAACCAATCTACCCCCCGAGGCGTGTCGAAGTCTAGAACATTACCAATCATTAAGCCACCTCGAAACTATTAACGAAATCAATCAGACAGCAACTTTGAAACACCTTTATAACTAGTCGAGGTAACGACCTCTTGTGAAAGTTACGTGAAATTATTTTCTCTACAGAAGATCTACTAAGATTAGTTGTCTTTCAGTTCAGAATATAGTACGAGAGGTCACCTCATTGTTTGTGTAATATTGCTAATCTCTCTTAATAATATGTAACCGACTCTAAATGCCTCCTAGGAGCGCAGTATTTAAACTCCGATTTTTATTATATAGGTACAAAATACTCGACTGAAACCTATCACAAGAAAATCAAACAAATAGTTGTCAATGTGTCGTTACCATACAATTATGTTTTTTTCTCTTTATCAGCTACGCAAAATGTAAAAATGTACGGGAACATGACATTTGCACCTGTCAGTTTAGTTCGCTAGACCAAAAAGAACATAGTATGATCGTATTTTCAAGCGACCAGTTGTAACAAACCCGAGATTTTAAAGCATCGTATACTTATTCATGTTATTCGCTTTATTATCATTATTTCAGCAAATAGACGTCCACTGCTGGACATAGGCCTCCCCCAATGTTTTCCACACAGATCGGTCCTGTGCCACCCGCATCCAAGGAATTCCCGTGACCTTCTCTAGATTATCGGTCCACCTTCGGCCTGCCATGCCTAATACTTCCTGTACGTGGCCTCCATTCGCTTAATTCTATCATTTCCTAACTTCTGTAATAAGTAATAAATTGCTATACCCAACTATTCAATCCAAAGAACTATTTGCAATGTTGATTAATACGAAATGAATGTGTAAATGTGTGTAATTATAGACACAACTTCTCCTAAATATAAACGTATACTTGTATGGTAGTGTAAGGTCCAAATTTATTGGTGACCCCCCGTCCTAGAAGGGCGGGAAGAAAGGGATTACCGTTGAAATATTCAGAGACTCATTAACCGGGGAGCTTAATAAGATACAAGCCTATATAAAATTCCGTTTTCTGTTTTAATAAAATTATGGCATCACACGAGATAGAATTAACGCTAAGTATTATCACGGTACAATGTTAGCCAGTAGCAAGACATAGATAGGTATAGATTTATTGCATAAAACTAAGCATATGTAAAGCGGTAAATCAATAAATTGACACAACACCACATAGGTACATTGTGCTTGTCCCAAACTAAGGTTTTTCCTTAAAATCACTGTAAACTGACTTAATGCCGGAACCCACATAAATTGTCATTATGCATGAATAAAGCCTTTAGCATGTTAGGTCAATAACATAAGTCAGTTATTTCATACATATTTGACTTGATATTTTATGTTGATTGAAACAGAAAATTGTTGATCTAACATGATACAGCAGATTTTTCTACACTTAACTCTTTGAAATTATTGAGTATTGAGCAACGCAATAAATTATTGAGTATTGAACGCCATGGGGGTCACCGGTAAAGCGGTATATCAATAAATTGACACAACACCACATAGGTACATTGTGCTTGTCCCAAACTAAGGTTTTTCCTTAAAATCACTGTAAACTGACTTAATGCCGGAACCCACATAAATTGTCATTATGCATGAATAAAGCCTTTAGCATGTTAGGTCAATAACTTATGCCAGTTGTTTCATACATTTTTGACTTGATATTTTATGTTGCATGAGACAGCTAGTTTTTTTCGCTTATATTGTTAATCTAACATGAAAAAGCAATTTTTTTTTCGCTTAAATTGTTGATCTAACATGAAACAGCAGATTTTTCTACGCATAAATTGTTGATCTAACATGAAAAAGCAATTTTTTTTTCGCTTAAATTGTTGATCTAACATGATACAGCAGATTTTTCTACGCATAAATTGTTGATCTAACATGATACAGCAGATTTTTCTACGCATAAATTGTTGATCTAACATGAAACAGCAGATTTTTCTACGCATAAATTGTTGATCTAACATGATACAGCAGATTTTTTTACGCTTAACACTTTGAACGTTATGGGGGTCACCGGTAAAGCGGTATATCAATAAATTGACACAACACCACATAGGTACATTGTGCTTGTCCCAAACTAAGGTTTTTCCTTAAAATCACTGTAAACTGACTTAATGCCGGAACCCACATAAATTGTCATTATGCATGAATAAAGCCTTTAGCATGTTAGGTCAATAACATAAGTCAGTTATTTCATACATTTTTGACTTGATATTTTATGTTGCATGAAACAGCAAGTTTTTCTTCGCTTAAATTGTTGATCTAACATGAAAAAGCAATTTTTTTTTCGCTTAAATTGTTGATCTAACATGAAACAGCAGATTTTTTTTCGCTTAAATTGTTGATCTAACATGAAAAAGCAATTTTTTTTCGCTTAAATTGTTGATCTAACATGAAACAGCAGATTTTTCTACGCATAAATTGTTGATCAAACATGAAAAAGCAATTTTTTTTTCGCTTAAATTGTTGATCAATCATGAATCACCAGTTTTATTATCGCTTAAATTGTTGATCTTACATGAAACATCAGATTTTTCGCCTAAATCTTAGTCTAGCTCTAATCTTAATCTTAGTTAGTCTAAAATGCTAAAGGGACTTTATTAATGATACGTAAATGTGAGCTTATATTGCGTTAACATCTGATTTTGTTGCTGAACTACGAGCGTTGTTTATGGAGAAGGGATATTATAATAATTCTATTTAGGACTGTGAGGAAGGGATGACACGGTTAAAGTCATAATTATCTCCGTATTTCCTCAGGGTTTATGTTTAATATAATAATGCCGTGGTATCTTTTATGTGATTTACTGTAGATGAGTACAACATAAACCAGACTATCAGTAGTCCCATGATGTAAAAGGAATAGACATTTTTTTATACGGCTCTACCCTCTTCTATTAGAGTTCTCGAATATCAAATCAAATCTATGTATGCGGTACATTTTCTAGACGTCGACAAATAATATATGCAAACTGAAAAGGTAAAGCAACAGCACGATGCAATCGACTCCCAGCGCCATCTATTGCTACAGAGTGAAACTAATGTCCCGAAATGAAGTGAAAACGAGCCACTAGTGCTTGATAAATTTATCCAAGTCAGTCAGATTATTTTTTTAATAGACATAAAGACTATCCATGATTAAGATAATTAGCATTAAGGTAAATTAAATAACGTCTCTGAGTGCAGCAGTAAGACTGTAGCATCACCAAACCTGTAGTACCTGTAATAAGAGTGTTTAACCGTCACATAAAGCGCCCCAACGACATACTTACTTAACTTACTTAAAAGTGAGCTATTCTTAAGATCTGTCCTAAGAATGAGCTACATAACTTTCCGTAGCATTCCGTGTACAAAATTCATAAGATACCTACAATTAATGGATTATTGGTAGAGAATGGCTCTTGGCATTAAGTTCGCCTATTGTACGAAATTTTGTGCAATAAAGTATTAAATAAAATAAATAAATTTCAAATCCTGGTGTATGATAAATGTATGTTTAATATACAAGGTAAAAAACTGAACTCAAATATAATGGAGTAAGGTTCATGTTTACAGTTTGTAAACAATTTCCAGGGCCAGCAAAGATGCTTACCATTTGTTCCATTGCCCTTCGCACATTTGGGCGTAGTTCAAACAACTTAGTGCTAACGAGGCACGACCCGCTGTCGGCCCAGGAGACCCCTTGTATCATAGGCCTGTCCTGACCCTTACCGTGTAAACCGCACGAGTAATCCTGGCTTACACTTATAATCTTTGAAATTTCAGTGTTGCCATTACTAGGTAGGATTAGATACACTGTCTCAGGGATTACCAGATACCACATGATCAATGAGTAAATGGAATTAAAAGCTAGTGGCTCAATAATGTCCTCATACCTGGTCGAAGAACAATTCGCCAAATTAATAGAATAAATATAGAAGGAGCAATTATAATGAAATCAGTTAGAAAACCATCCATCCATCGACGCAGGAAATGTATAGGGCACAAGTGTATGCACAGACACAAGCGCACTATCTATTCCCTTACCTACATATTTCGATGGGTACCATTGTAACACGACAGAACAGGGATCAGGTGCAGCTTAACGTGGATCCGAGGCAGGGTACGACACCGCCATATTCCAGGCTTCGAGGTGACACTGAGAATTTCTTAACAGAAATACGCCGGTACAAATTTGGGCACGCCAGTAGATCGAATCCTGGATCTACGCAGCCGTCCGCCTTAAAATGCGATGCACTACCCACTGCACCACCGAGGCAGTCATTAGAGAAATTATGAAACGCAAGACCAACGTCGTAAAGTGCCTTTCGAGGCAAACGTACAAAACCACCAACTTCTACACTCCCTGCTGACATTGAGAATTTCTTAACAGATATATGCATCTAAAAACAAAATTGCCTATTATTTTCTATATATCTATCCTATTTATCATCAGCAACCCACGCTCGTCCACTGCTGGACATAGGTCTCTCCCAATGCACGCCACCGCTCCCAATTTTCGGCCACTCTCATCCAGCTCACTCCAGCCAGCCTTCGAATGTCGTCATCCCATCTTGTAGCAGGGCGTCCAACACGTTTACCGAGTCGCGGTCTCCACTCAAGGACTTTATTATCCTATTTATAAATATACAAATTAGACAGATTAGAGAAGTTACAGAAAACAACAAATCTCTGTAAGCCGAAAAGGCTAAACAATTGTGCGATGGAGCTGACACCCAGCGCTATCTATAGAAATAGAAAATAGAAAAAATCTTTATTCAAGTTAGGTCCATACAGAACACATGTCGAAAGATAATATAATCTACCACTCTATTTGTCCCAAAACAAAATTATATCCCATAACTAGTCTCAAAATACAAACAGTGTTTCCTTTCTTCACACATACTTGAATATATGTAGAAATAAAATACATATAGTAGGTACGTGCTTTTGATTATTCAAAGCAAAGTCTAATTTCAACTTAGCAACACTAAAAGTTTTATGCTTCCCTTTCGTGATTCAGTGATCCGTTCGGCATTCGTCCTTATGTAAATGTTACGTAAACTATGTCATTGGTGTAAATTAGTACATGCGGCTCTGCTAGCCATATGTAATTTGGCTTGCATAAATGACCCGGAATGGCGTGCAAAACCAATGACAGTATTTATCTAGATGTCAAATTGAACTTGTTGTATATACGGACGACTATTGACTCCACTCCCTGTTATTACGGCATCAGACTGCGTTTTAATTACACTAACTTAATTACACATCATGTTACATATGTACGGTTCAAAAGCTATCAAATGAGCAAAATTTAAGTTTTCATCTACAAGTTTGGTAAACACAGACCTGCACAGGATTCTTCTTCTTTGGATCTTGAAGGATGGCCACCAGTTCCTTGGTTGAACTTCTCTCTATCTTTCGCGAGAATTAATAGTTGTTCGTATTTATTATTTTAGGGGGATTGGACCATACCCCAGCACGCTGGTCCAGTGCGGGTTGGTGGGTGGTTCGTCAGGGCCTCTTTCGTTATTTAGCAGGACGCGCCACGGGCAGGAGAGGTTGACTTGGGGCCCGAAAGATGTTGTGTGGGCCCCCTTACGTCCCATTGGAATTCCCTGGAGTGAGCTGGATGAGAGTGGCCGAAAATCGGGAGCGGTGGCGTGCATTGGGGGAGACCTATGTCCAGCAGTGGACGAGCGTGGGTGCCTGATGATGATGATGAATAGTTGTTCCACGCTGGTGAATCCGGTCCACTCCCTTATATTCCGTAGCCACGATTTTTTCCTCCGTCCGTCAGAGTCAGGATTAATCTCACAGAAATACTAAAAAAGGAAAAATTACCTATTAGAATGGAAATACGTAATTAGGTGGTGAGAAACCATCTAATTACGTATTTCCGTCTTTTCTTTTAAGGTAAAAACCAATTTTACAGAATTGACTGGCCCTAAAATGGAACCCTAAAACATTTTGCCGGCGAAAATTGAATTTTAACAGGCTGTTGTCCGCCCAATGACGCTTGCGAGGAATATTCGTCTCCACTTTCAATGAGCTCCAATTCTGTCCTTGTTTAGTGATGCGACTTCTACGAAACTTTACCTCACGTCATTCGAGTTATTTAACAACTCAATAGCATACACTCGCGTTTTCTGCCTTCGTTGGTGAGGAAAACGCGCCCGTTTTAAATAGTTTTGAGAAACTATTTGGAGCTCGCTACCCTCCCTAGCCTGCGAGGGTTGAGTGAGGGTCCGTCTCTCATTCATGCTTCATCGACTCATTTTCCCCAAAAAAACTCATAGCACTCTATTTTTACATCGGAATAGATGTCCCTTATTACACAAATAAAAAAATCCAAATCTAAAGTAGCGCTTGCGATGTAAGTACTTCGCAGAGTGCGATGGGTACCGGAGGTCCAATTAGGGGTAAGAGGAAAAAGTTAGCAGAGCGCTTGTGACTCCGTGGTGTGGAGTAGGGCAATCGTGATAGGTCGGTTTTTCTACCAACTTTCACATAAGAAATAACCAATTCCCACTCATTAGTCACTCGAGTTAAAAATAGTGAGTGCACTACCCCCATCACTAGCTGCGTTGCGTCTGGTAATATAAAAAGCCATATGAAATTTCTACAGAAAAGGCAATAAAATGAACGAATCTCAAGTCTTGACGCGGCCTGTCGAGAGAGATAATATATATGATAAAATATAATATCTAAGCAGTTTTTGTCTGTTTTCCTATTTCCACATGCTACAGTAACTGGTTGATGCAAAGACACAGGTCGTGATGTATTTTGATGAAATGAGCGGTAACAAAATACCTCGAACATGATAATATCTCTCCTAAGTAGGTAGGTAGTTTTATTTTAAGTTTTATATTTCAATGGATTTGAATTAGATCTCAAATTTTAATCATTACTATTATATTATTTTTTAATGTTATAATATAATGCGGGTCGGGTCCTGGTGGCCTAATTTGAATCGGCAATCGGGCGTTACAACCAAATCATGTCACATATATACGAGTGGATGTGATAGTCAATCGTTTGAATGCGACAGTATGTATATTCTCATTTGTTACTAGGACGGCATCATCGGTTCGAATTTTTCGAACATAGCTCGAGCTTTTGTGGTCACCAATGCATATGCAAGCGTGGTGATTAAGCCTATTCCCATCATAGTAGTAGCGATGTACTTGTATACAAATGTATAATGATTGACCCATAACAAATAGGTATAGGAACTACAACATTCACACTAGACACACGACACACCTATTACTCATGCTATTCAGTGCGAAACCATGGGAACAGTTGTATATGAAAGAATGGCCGCCGGTTTCCCCATACATCTTTTAGCAAATATATTTTTATTAGCACGTTACCGACAACAAACACCAATGGCCAAGGAAATCAAGCGTCATTTGGACCGACGTGAACCAATGAACATGATAATAAAATATCATGGGCTCAATGGCTACGACCATGCTTTTATGACTTCTTATTAGTACTGGAAACGGACTGATGGATTCAACAAAACTTTTGTTATACGATGAATTTACATATAAACAATTACATCGATCTATAGATCTGTACTATTTTCTACTTCGTTATATACAGATCAAATAGTTTAGCAAGTACAGGCTATATCGGTAAACCGTTTTATTCCTATAACAATCTTTTGTAGGTACCAACCACTCTGAACAACATTTGTTTTGAGACTTTTTTTTTTATGTGATAGGTAGCAGACGAGCAGGCGGATCACCTGATGGTAAGCAATTGCCGCCGCTCATGGACACTTGCAAACCAGTGGAGTTACAAATGCGCTGCCAACCTTTTATCCCCTTCCCCCCCGGGTGGGCCTCCGGTACCCTCACTCACTCGGCGAAACACAGCAAAAGAGAGACTAGAAAATACGCGTAAAAAAATCCAACTTTTTTTCCATCCAGGTATTAATTATCTGGGGTCGAGCCAAAATTACCTAAGTTTCGAATTTTTTAACATAGCTGGGATTTGTGATGATTCTCAATGCTGACGCATTAGGAAACCGTGGTTATTAAGCCTGGTTAAAGATTTTTTATGCTAGAGGCAAACAAACAAGCGGGTAACCAGTTGACGAGTAGTCACCACCGTCTATGAACATCTGCGAGATCAGACAGGTAGCTGGTGCGTTGTCGGCCTTTTAAAGCGTGCTTCTGCGCTCTTCTCATAAAGGTACAGTGGCCAGCACATCAAGTTACTACAATCTGCCAAATTTCCTCAGTTGATATTGAACCAAACACGTTTGACATAAAAGTGAGGTTCGATTGAAGAAATTTGACAGATTGTGGTAACTTGATGTGCAGGCCACCGTACCTAAGTAGTTAGTACACCCAAACGGTTCCACAAAACTGAGCTTTACAGGGTGTAACAAAAAGGGGGTATCAACCATAAACGGAAATAATGTGTACCTTGTGTAGATTCTATATGCCAAGTTTCAAATTAATAAAAAAATATTTAAGGAAAGGTAAACAATCTTAACGTAATTTATTTATAAAATTGTGTATGCAAACAATTGTCAGGAATGCAAGAGGCGGTAATTATCAAACAAAAAGGAGCGGTCAAAGGTTAATATACCTATCAGCAAAGATTTAAACTATTAGCTGATTACTTATTAGTGATGTGCGAATTGAAATGCCTTTCACGAAGAATCGGATTTCAATTAAATAATAATAATCATAATATTAAATTGGCAGGTTAATAACTCTAATATTGGATATGTTAAGTGTGTCAGAATCGGTTCACTTTGGGATGATGCCCCCTTTTTGTTACACCTTGAATAGATAGACCATTTAATTTTAGTAGATTCGATTAACAACCAGCAACAACCGCGTCTGTCGTGTCGGTTGTTAATCTTGACTTAGTTAGGTACAGAGTGTGACGTTAAGACGTGCAACGGTTCCAAACGTGTCACTCGCCGTGTCGTGTCGTGGCTCAACGATCAAGATGTTGAATGTCATATGAAGACATGGGTCCCGGTCGGCTTTGCTGTGACGTAATTACGCGAATTATTCTATCAATATATTGGCCATTGTATATTGAATAAAAGCGAATGAATCGAAAATAACAATACACTAAACATATAAAACTTTCCTCGTATAAAACTTTTTTAAATAACTTAAAAATTAGGTACTGGCTTTACAAAAAACTATTGATGACAGATTATAAAAACATTAATAAGTTCTTTTTATATTTTTGTTTTAAAATAAAGTTCGCATTCATTAAATTTCTTCCAACGAATTACTACCTTGGAAAAAATTCATTCTTTACATACTTCTTGATTAAACTCCATACACGTCTTTAAATATAGACTAATTAATTACCTATTTACTATATTTTTGCACAGGCAATAGTCAGTTTTAAATTATGATAAGTCCATACAAACATCTCACAATTTTACCTAATTAAGTACGTACTATGTAGCTTAAGCAGTTGTGTGCTGGACATCAGACTACAGAGGATTTATTAAACCTAGTAAACAAACACAAGTGTTCATCACACGAATATTCGTCCAGTGTCCTGCTCTCAGAGAGAGACAGAGAATTTTCCGAGGGATAACCTGGCATTTCAAGAACGCGACATGACATGTGAAAGTGACGGCATCAACCATCTCTGTCGTGTCTGTTAATCTTGTTCCGCCTCATTTGTGACGTCACACTCACTGACAGATGTTCGACACGTAGAGCAGGCCGTGACTCATCTAGCCGTGTAGCATGTAATGTACCAGATACTGTAACAAGGAAGTACAGCCACACATCAAAGTATACAACACTACCAAATTTGCTTCAAACGGCTCTCATCTTACTGTCATACACATAACGTTGAATTTCAACTGAGGAAATTTGACAGGTTGTGGTAACCTGATGTGTGGCTGACTGTACATAGCCACGAGCTGCTTACGCGTGGGTCGCGGGGAGGTAGTACGCTGCTTAGGATCATCATCATTATCATTTCAGCCAATAGACGTCCACTGCTGGACATAGGCCTCCCCCAAAGTTGACAACACAGATCGGTCCTGTGCCTTCCGCATCCAAGGGACTCCCCCGACCTTCACTAGATCGTATACATATGTATAACACCCAGACACTGAACACAAAACACAAGTGTTCATTCATGACATGAATGTTTGTCCAGGGTGGGGATCGAATCCACAAGTTTTAGGGCTTAATTTTCTTTCTTCTAATATTTACCAATAGATAGAGCTAGGTGTAAATATCATTTCTTTATAAATAGTACTAGGGGCCCGCCCTCACTTCGTTTCGGGACCGTAATTCAGAAACGAACCATCTCTTTATAAATAGTATAGAACGTAGTTTAAACGGTGTTTGACCGTAGTTTGGATCCTGGACTAACAAATTAGTCCTGTTCCATTTGTCATTTCTGTACAAGTGCTAAGTCGAACATGTACACATTGTATCTCACGAACGCCGAGCGACTTCCAGTAGGTCTATCCAGTTGATAAATATTTGGTTGCGATAAAGACGGCGTAAATCCGCCCCGCCTCATGTTTGACGCTGAGCCTTCGGCGGCGTAAAAAATTGGATCGTCTGGGTAGTTAATGTGCGTACAGTCAGCGTCTTAATCCAGGCCCGCGAGCTCGGCAAACACTAATCTTTGCCGACGGTACCCGCGCCAAAGATTAATCAGCCCGAGTAATCGCGTTATCTGAATAATTTTACCCGAAACACGGTTTGAGTTGATTTCAAGATCATTCTTGCGTTGAATTTTCGTTCTGATTTAACTTTCTATTTTGTTTTGTAGTAATTAGCATTGAAACATACAGCAACAATATTTTATTCATTTAAGGTTCATACGCATCACCTGTTGGTAAGTGATTGCCGCCGCCCATAGACACCTACAACAAAAACAAAATTACAAGTGCGCTGCCAACCTTTAACTCCTTTTCTCCCCAATTGGGCCTCCGGTACCTACACTAGACGAAACACAGCTGCAAGCGCTGCTTCACGCCGGTCTTCTTTGGGGCCGTGGTATCTCCGGTGCCAAAGCATGGCTCTTCCACGGTTAAACTAGTATGTAATCTATTGCTGATTTGAAATGTATTTTTTTTTCAATGTATATTCTCGGATGGTCTTCTTTTCTTTTTCGTGTGAGAGAGTCTCAAACCGATCTAAATGCCTCCAATGTAGTTGAATAACGACCGTCAAAGTGATGGGCCCGTCCGCTTAACGAACCTTTAGAAAGATGGAATCGGCGTTCTTGTAGACAGGTATGTGATTCAAACCTGCTATTCGCTAACCAAATTGGAGTCAATATGTATCAACATAAAGTAACTACTTAGTGGGCAAATGTCAAACTTTGGAGCCCGAGGTTCACATGGACCATGATCGTTGGTAATCATCATCATCATCACTGCTGAACAAAGGCCTTTGCAAATGTTTGCTACTCAAATTCTTCTTCGACTACTCTCGCATTCAGCTCATGACAGCATGTCATGTTACGGAAATAGTCACACCCTTGGGTTTGGTTTGTTAAGTCTGGTCATTAGTGTCCAGACGGGTGTCAGCTCTCGAGTCGAATTGGCTCCCTCGGACAGGGGGCAGTAAAATTCTAGTGCACTCGACATTGAAGTCAATTAGAGATTTATATGGACTAAATCTCTAAATTCGTTTTCAATGTAGAGTGCACCAGAGATGGCCCCCAGCATCTACCAACGAGCAGCGGGGAAGCGCGGCGCCTACGCATCCACACACACTCCACGATCCGACAGGCTAGGCACTAGGCGCGTCAAACTTTTTGATTAGCATTCAACTTATTATTATGCAGGAGGATTTAAAAATAAAAGGTGGCCTTTTATTTTTAAATCCTTTAGTTAGGACCGTAACAGCCATTAAGAAAGCTCCTAAACCCAAACAGGGTAACTCGCCTTGACGCGGTGATACCTACGATTACATCCCGTAAACCTTCTTGGCACCGATACTCTTTGCCCAGGAAGGAGTGGGGACTCCATCCAGACTTATTTCCGGGGGCACTCGTTTGGAATAAATAAACAACCAGCCACCCCAATAGACGAGCCCTGATTTTTCCTTATTGAGCCGCTCTAATCGATATCTTGATTAAATATATTTTTCTTGCACACACATCGGCGCAAACATTATAACGCTCGATGTTGACGAACAGACCTACTACGCAGTTATTAGCAAACAGTCTCTGAAAGCCTTTGTCGCATTTTTCCGGGAGTGAAACCTTTGTTGTTAGTAAGATGAAATTGTATGTGAGCAATGCACATCGCTATGGTAGCTCAGTGGATATTAACTCGCTTTCCATATATAAATCCGAGCATGCATCTCTGTATTTTTCACATCTATGTTCGATTGTGCGTATTTTTACCATGACCTCGCCGGCGTGAGAAAAAAACATCGTGAATAAACCTGCAAGTTTCTGATAGTTACTTAAACGTGTAACCATGACACAGTTGGTCTGGATCCCCTCTTTAAGGTTTGCAATGGCCAGACGGTAGCGGCTATTTTAATTTCCACACTCTGAATCATGATCTTAACTTACTCCGGACTGCTTTGTACGCAGCTAGTCATCACACGTTATGAATAATCTGAAAACTTTTTTTTAAAGATCTTGATCAACTTTAAAGGCCGGATTGACAAGAGGCGGCTGAGAACAGAGCGGACTGGCGAAGTCTCGTGGTGGAGGCCGAAACCCACTTCGGATCGCTGAGCCAGCGTAGTAAGTAAGTAAATATATATATGATTTGACCGTGCCTCGGCATTATTGATGTCTATGAGCGGCGGTGGTAACCATCAACCATCAGAACCGCATGCTTGTCTGCCTATTTCTAAAATAAAGACCAATCTTTGACCTATTACCAATCACTACCAAATGACCACTATTGTCTGGTGCATTACTGAGATAGCGGATTCTCTTCCAAGCCAAATATTTAGATTTTTCTATTCCAATTCAAAAAACAAATGTCTGCTTTCTATTTGGGCTACAGAGCTGTTTCAACAAACTAAATTTTTGTCCCAATAAAGTTGAGCGGAGCGTACGCCAAACGTGACCGTCCTATCTGTACGGGCAGGGCGAGCTCACCTGGTTATTTATTCAGAACTGTATACATTTGGAATTTGCAGCCGAATACATTATGGCTAAGAACTTACCAGTTCGAAATATGATGAATTGGTGGGCACGCTACATAACCACTCATCATAATCTTCCTGCCGTTTTCCTAGGTTATCTGGGGTCCTCTACATAACCACTCTTCTACATAATGGCGTACCCAATTAAACTTCCAGAAAATATCTTTAACCAAATATATATTTTTGGTGCAATTATACTGACTAGCTAACACTACTCTTAACATGAGTGCCAATATGTAAGAACATTATTTACTTAAGAATATTATTATGATAGATAGTAAGTCGGTTATAAGTAGCAACATAGACTCATATTGTCAAAGAATTTCATGCAATTTTACAAAAGATAAAACAAATTAAAAGTTGTGTTTGGCTGGTGTGATTATATACTTATTGTGACGCACTAAATAGTGAAAAGACTTCTAACACTCACTCGATAGGGACATATTTTACTTGCGCAAGTAAAATAATTAATAAAAACTTAATTTAAACAAAATTACATTGTTTTTCGTAGCACATTCTTGTTCGTAACACGTTCTGTTCGTAGCACATTCTTATTCGTAGCGCATAATTATTTTCGTAGCGCAGACAAAAGCAATTTACTTATACAGTGTGTCCGGTGAACGGCGTCCGACCCATGAAGGCAGGTTGTCGTGATTTTGTCTTTAACGGATATTGTCCATACTATTCACATTCAATTATTTACAGTATTTCACTCACCTATCCAATCTGGTCGTTTTCAGCTACCTTTGCTCGACCGTATATTAGATATAGCGGCCGCCCGCGACTTCGTCCGCGTGGAAAAGTAACTTTTTACCCCCCTTTTAACCCCTTACAACCCCCTTAATATTATTATGTTGATACAACTTAAACAAATTATTTCGACCAAATTTGGTACCATAAAAACGGTCATTGTGACTAAACCTTAAAAGATAGACATATGCCGTCGCGGACTTTTTTTTAGATCATGTATAGAGGAATAATTCTTTCATACATATTTTTTGTGTATCTTGAACCGTTTTCCGCAGCGCACGCAAAGAAAGCCTTTAAAAATGAATAATTTTCCCCCGTTTTTTACACATTTACCGCTCTGTCTTTGCTCCTATTGGTCATAGCGTAATGTTATTTAGCCTATAGCCTTCCTCGATAAATGGACTATCCAACAAAAAAAGAATTATTCAAATCGCACCAGTAGTTTTCGGAGATTAGCGCGTTCAAACAAACAAACAAACAACAAACAAACTCTTCAGCTTTATTATATTAGTATAGATTATATTAGTATAGACAACTTTCCACTTTATTTTTCCAGCATTAACAGGTATCATGTACTAGTACTTACATAAATTCAAGCAATCTATTCATACTCAAAGTTTACACAGCCCCCGCGTCTAATGACCTACGTTCAACATTGTTGATCGAAGTTAATGACGTAACAAACAAGCTTCAAAGACGAGCCTTCATACGCCGACTCCTTTCATTTGCCGCGGAAATAGAATCAAAGCGCCTATTGACTCTCGAGTCGACAATCGCTGGCTTCGTTGAATGTACGAATAGTAAAATGCGACATAGTGTAAACGTAGCTAGTAAATAAGATAGAACGGCATGAAACATACGGAAATTACAACTTACAACGATCCAAATTTTGGAACGGATAGGCATTATCGTCGTAAGGACCAGACAGCAGAAACAATGAAAAAACATTTGTTTTATGCCTTTTAAAAAGCTTTTGGGTCTAACACTGCTATAGCAAATACAGTGTATCGAAAATGTGCCAGCTTGCACGCATATGTTCAGACAACCACACATCAGGTTACCGCAACCTATCAAATTTCCTCAAACGATAATCAGCTCAATGTGTTTAACAGAAAGATGAGAGTCGATTGAAGACATTTGATAGATTTGTATACTTTGAGGTGTGGCTGTATGTACAGACATCCGGGCTATGACAACCCTGCTAACTTAAGTACAGTCGAGTTCAAAAATATGTATACACTTTAGGACCTTGTCACAGTACATATGTATAAGAAAACGACTTCCACTTTCTTATAAATATGTATTGTGACAAGGTCCTAAAGTGTATACATATTTTTGAACTCGACTGTACCTATACGATCTCTTACAGCTTTGGCCTTTGACGGCAAGAGTCAATGTTAAAGTAGAGGTATTTACTTACTTAAATAAATTATGTTCACCAAGTAGTTATACGTATAAATTCTATACTATAAAACAGTTAGGTAGGTACCTACTTTCTAAAGATTTGATTTGTGTAGTAGGTATATAGAATGTAGTGTTTAGGCTACCTAACTTTTTTAGTTTTCACTAATAACAAGATTATAATAACCTCCAACCGATATTCGGTCACGACGAACCATGTTATTTTTTTATTTTATTTTTTATGTGATAGGTAGCAGACGAGCAATTGCCGCCGCCCATGGACACATGCAACACCAGTGGAGTCACAAGTGCGCTGCTAACCTTACGCTCGCAGTTAACGTAGGTACGCAGGATATAGGTATTATGGTGCCCAAGTGTGTGCGCAAACACAGGTGCACTCCTTATTCCCTTACCCTTAGGTTGACGGGCTAGTTACCACTAAATAGTCAGCGACCATATCTGTCGAAGAACTGACAACCGTTGGGGTAAAAAAGTTCTTGAGTGGAGACCGCGACTCGGGAAGCGTAGTGTGGGACGGCCTCCGGCTAGATGGAGTGACGATTTGCGTAAAGCTGTTGGTATAGACTGGATGCGTCTCGCCGAAGACAGGGTGAAATGGCGAACATTGTGGGAGGCCTATGTCCAGCAGTGGACTGAGACAGGCTGATGATGATGATGATGATGAGTCAGCGAGGCCTTTGATCTCCCAAATGTGGACTGCAGTGATCAGAATTATCAAGTTACATCAAATGACGGAATATAGGCTTTCCGGTAACATCTACCTCGAAAGAGGTTCTTTTAACAGGTTAATTTTTGAGCTGGCTTCAGCGCTGTTGCGAATCCCAGATTCCCTTTGAAGCAATATTGGAATGTTTGAGTCTATAACCTCGTTCGTGCATCGATGGCTGAACTAGCGACATCTGTCAGGCAAGTTCCTATTTCGAAGTGGGCGAGATTCAGTAAGTACAGTTGATTGAAAATTGGTCTCACATCTTTGCATGAACTATATAGTGTCTACGTAAAAATACGTAAACTATGAGGAGATTTTTAACTCTTTTAGATTAATCTAACTTGCAGTAGTTTTCAGCAATTGTTTTTATCGAATGAAATAGATAAGATTCATTCAAAAAATCAAGAATATTTTCTTGACTTTTTGACAATCATGGCAAAAATATTGTATTTTCCCTTAATAAGTAACATTCAGAATTTTTATTCATATAGGTATAATAGATTGTATGTGCTTTGAAAAGCAATAGTAATCTATTTTTAGAAATTTTATTCTAACTCATAATTTTCTCGTCTTAGTTCTGACTGTAGCAATTTGAGAAGAATTCCCAAAAGCAAAATCCCCTAATCTAAAAACAATATATGCTTGAAATCTAAAGTAGAGATACACCTACAGATAAAGACGCATTCATTTTCTTCCACCATTTAACTTCGGACCCAATCTAGCATTTTATCTGCAACAAAGTTGGGAATCGAAATAAGTTCGGGGCTCGGAAGTTTAGAGTGGCGTGCGACGCCTTCGGATATTGAGCTGGCCGAGACGGTCAGCCAATGGAATTTATTAGTGTCAAAAACCCCTTATACACTGCAAATTTCTTTCATCTAGGTAGATATCAAAATAAACGTTTTTTTCTCTGAGAAATAACTGAACTGGTCGGAACGAATATTATCGCTCAAATAACAACAAGTTTCAAGATGGCGAGCAACGCCGCCGATTTTTTGGGCTACCGAAGATTGTCGACAAAAATTGAATCTATCAATACTTAATGCAATTTAACGTTCATCAATGTTACAAAAATCTGTTAGGTAGGTACGTACATCAATATTGTCGTGTCTTACAAAAATATTAATTGATCGTCTTATCTTATGCGTCTTATTACATCAAGAACTAATATAATATTTTATTTTAAAGTAGTCTAAGACGGCTATAGTTTATAATGGATTTTAATAGTTTTGAGAATAGAATCACGCGCTCAAGCGCATACAAAACACACCAAATTAAAGAGAATATCGTATCTTTTGTAACCTACTTTGAGTACTGTGTTGGGTATTCTATACAGTAAATAATAAAACAAGAGGATAGTATAGAGCCATAGCTCTATACTATCTGTTTTAATATTAATAAATATTCGTTGTGCTCGTATGGTACCTTTGAGTGCCATTCAAAGTGTATAGCTAACCTACAATTAATCTTAGACAACAAATATACCACTTCAATCTCCTTCAAAGGCGATATTTACTTGTTTATTGAATCTTCAAAATGTTCTTTGCAAAACTCGCTCTGAACGTGAACTCGCATAACTTGCGGCAGCACATACACAGCTTTACCCGTCGGAACTGTGCTGTCGTCTAACGAACACCAATACAGGCCAATGCATGCACCAACTTCAGCTGGCTGAGTGAGCTAAATGATTTAACAGTCGTTGGCTCGGTTAAGGCTCTGTGGCTCTTGCAATACATTTTACGTAGGTATTTTTTTCTCAATCAAGGCATTGGCTTACAATTGCATCTTTCTAACCAATTTATGCCGAAGTGTGGGGCAATTGGCCGCTTCGACATGAATTGCGTCACGGTCTCATGGAAGATCGGAGTGAAGCAGCGACTACGCTGTGTTTCATCGAGTGAGTGAGGGTACCGGAGGGCCAATTGGGGGGAATGGCGGTAAAAGGTTGTCATCGCACTTGGACTCTACTGGTGTTGCAGGCGTCTATGTGTGGCGGCAATCCTTACAAAAATCTAGTTTAAGTTAAAGTTAGTTTTAAGTTTTATATCTCTGTTTTGTGTGTAATAAAAATATATTCATTCACGTTTTGGAATTCGCAATATACTTATTTAGGCATCTTGTAAAAAGCGCCTTAACAATTGTTTGCTCACTACACCTCTTGTGCCGCGGGTCTGAGCTTCGTCTATATCGACGATAATTAGATTTGCCAGGAATAATATGGAAGAAAAATATGACTCTGGGCGACAATTTCCTCGGGCAAGGAAAAAAACACGGAGTACACCCGCAGCTGTTACGGAATTCCCTTATTTATTACCTTCTTTGATGTTCGATTTTTTATTACATGCGAGGGATAAATTACTTGATAAATTATTTTGACGTGTAGGGATTGGTGACGCATTTCGTTCATGCTGGAATTAAGAGAAACACTTTATTTTATGACAATTATTGCACTATAACTATAAAATATTAAAACAGGAATTAACGCGACGTTTATTGTTAAGTACATTATATACAGCTGGCGGCACGAAAGTAGTGTGATGACCGTTATTTTGCGCTCTTGTAAAAAGAATACTTGCTATAAAATTGGTTTTCTGGCACGTCAGGTCATAACCCCATGTTTCGTGCCGTAGACTAATACCTTCTTACTGCTCGACGTGAGGCCGTGCGCACTCAAGGTCATAACCCCTGTTTCGTGCCGTAGACTATACTTCTTACTGCTCGACGTGAGCCGTGCTGAAACGTAGTCGAAGCGTCAACGTTATCGCGCGTGGCTAGACTCAGCGTACTTTGGGTAGGTACAGTCAGCCACGCATCAGGTTACCACACCCTGTCAAATTTCCTTAATTGATATTCAACTTTATGTGTATGACAGTAAAATGAGAGTCGGTTGAAGAAATTTGACAGCTTTGTATACCTACTTTGATGTGTGTCTGTACATACTACCTACAAGTATTTTCCCAGAATGCGTCCCATCTCCATTACCCAGTACCGGACAGCATCACAAAGCATGCCAACCTGTAAACAACTAGCGCCTGTCTACCCGTGAACATTGCCCCGTGACCCCCTTGTCTTGACTAAAGCTACGTGTCAAAGGCGAAATGCAAGGCTGTACTAATACAAAGCTAGGCACCGACTTAAAGACATGTTTAGTTCAGTACAAAGTCTGAGAAAAGATTCGTAGTGGTTAAGAAACTCGATAAGTATAGTGAACTGGAAGGAAGGTCAGAGGTAAATATGTATTGCAGAACATCAACCCATAGGAAACCTACCAATAAGAAAATAAGCAAGTAAATTATTTATTTGCCAGAATATGATAAGAAAATCAAATGACTTGGATTTTTTTCCTGAAAACTATTAATATTTACATACTAGTGGCCCGTCCTCACTTCGCTTCGGGACCGTAATTCAGAAACGAACCAATAGATGGCGCTGTGTCCAATTACATCGCGCAAGCGTTTCGTGTTTCCGGTTTACCTAAAAGCCTTGTCGTTGTCTATAGAAGTTATCTCGTTATAGATAGTATAGATTAGTTCTACAAAATGCTTTGGCTTATAGTATGTAACTTAAGGATAATTTAGGTTTGTCTAGACACTATTCGTTCTCTATATAATAATGAAGCTAAAGCATCCAAAAATTACACCCGAATGAATAAAACGAAAACTACTGCATTAAATGAGATAGCCTGTTGCCCGATTCCGGTTCGACGCCTATTCCTGGGACAGTCCCGTAATAGGCATCCTAACTTAGTTGCGGTATGTGATTCATGGAATATCAAGCATAACTGTGACTGGAATGTGTCTAGCAAAAGCAATTTGGAATGGGATCATATTACATTTACCGAATAACACACCAAAATACAGATTACTAGTGGCCCGCCCTTACTCCGCAATCAGAACTTTATTTTGTCTATAGTTCAAATTTTTTTAGTAGATGGCGCTAGGTGTCGGTTACATTGCGCAGTTGTTTCGCCTTTTCTTGTTACTGATAATACATTTCGTTGTATATAGAATTTACGTCTTTATAAATAGAAGATAAGATATATATAGATGAATGTAGGTAAATAGGTTTGTTTACTCAACTGAATGACGACTAATCAATGTTTATCATCTCCAGCATGGGTTCAATTAGGGTGCTATCCCATCTTGACACTTTCATACAATATTATATGTAGGTACATACGAGTTGCGAGTAGGTACAGTCAAGTTCAAAAATATGTTTGCACTTTAGGACCTTGTCACAATATTTATATGAAAGTGGAAGTCGTTTTCTTATACATATGTACTGTGACAAGGTCCTAAAGTGTAAACATATTTTTGAACTCGACTGTACATCGAATATAGGTTTGGAGTTGCTTGTCACACTTTAAAATAAGCAAAAACTGGCACATTGACAATACATCCCTTTCAACAATCGTGTTGCACTTACGGCTGACAGCAATGATAGCAGTACAAATTTTCTTTAGATTATACATGCTAAAATATCCTAGTCACACTCGTACGCTTGTTACTAACTACTAAATGAAATAAATGTACACATTTGGGTACGTACTTTGGTAGTAGTATTTGTCCGGACAATATTATAAGCTTCTAAAATCGTGTAAACCAATCGACAGAATATTCCGAGTACTCTATATAGGCTTATGGTTCTCTATCGAGTATTGAGTGCTAATTGGTGTCCACACTGACATCCAAATGGACGTTTGGTCGGCAATTTAGCTAGCAGGAACATACTCGTCCATACAAGTTGCGTTGGTATTAACACAGTCAGGGTTGTCAGGCGTCCGGACAACAATAATGTCAATTATTGCTAAAAGTGGCCATTTTTAGCAATAATTAACATTATTGAACGAATCTCCCTCTTAACATTGTGCCGTCTATATGTGTTTGTTTATTTGTTGTTTTGTTCTGTTCTAGATGGTGTAAAAAGACTCAATTATTAATAAAATCCAGAAGAGCTATTTTCTCGTCACACCGGTCAATTTATTTTTAACGTGTCTCTTTAATCACTCGATGTTGGCAGAGTTAAATGTGCTCGTTATAGCACGATAGCAGCCATACCAAATAAAAAAAAAAAAAAAACATTATTGTCACTTGTCACGTGTTAGAAATATTGTATTGCATCTTGAAAAATCCAATTTACTTGGATCTAAGTCTGTAATGTTTTATTTTTTTCAAAAATATCATATTTTCGCCACAAATAAATAGGTTGGCGGCGCTAGTTTCATTCATATAGCCCCTTAAGATGTTTGCGACTTGTTGAGCGCTCATAAGCAAGTGCTATCACCAATTTTTAAACCTTTTAACGTTAACCTCTCTTTCCATCAGTAGCGCTACCATGAGTTGACATCTAAAACTGACATAACGTAAACTATTGCTCTGTCTCTTTCAAATGCGTCACTATGAAAGAGACAAAGCGATAGTTTTCGATAGCGAGGATAGTATTTCACACTTATGGTAAGGCTACAGGAATGTGAGTATAGTGACAAGAAATACCCAACAACGATTCCATTGTTTCTTTTGAGGACCAGAACAAAAAAAAACTACTTATAATGTGAATAAAATGCATACCTATATGCACGTTTGTGACGCACATGGATTTATTGATAAGCCTGCACGTCAAGCTCAAAAAGCATAAACTTTTTGCAAAAAAACTGATGGAAATATGAAGGCATTTTCCAATAATAAATAGTAGGTATTGTTCTCTTTCGGAAAACGTAAGATTAAAATATATTTTTGAATTCAGCATATTTTCATGCTGAAATTAAATGCTGCGAGTCTATAAAATGAAGCATATTTGACTTCAGTTTACACGCACGGGAGTACCTAACAAAGAGTGTCTCTTAATAAATGTGATCCGTGCATGGGTGTACCCAGGGGGGCAGGGGAGGGCAGCGGTCCCCCCTGGATCATGTTGACATCCCTACTAATTTAACTTGATCTAGGACTTTTATCGATAGAAACGAAAAATAACTATTTGGGGGGAAAGGGCTCAAAGGTCGACAGCGCATTTTTACTCGGTGTCGCTTACCATCAGGGGATCCATCTTCTCGTCTTCCATCTATCACAAGATAGAAGTAGTTAAAAAGTTTATGTATCAACATACTTATTGTAATTTAAGTTTTTAATCTTTATAAGCACCTAGCTTGTGAAAAATCTGAATTGCCCCCCTCTGGCCCAGAACTTGGGTACGCCCATGTATCCGTGTATTTATAACAGACCATGTCTCATACCTACATCGACCTGATCTGATGACGATGATTAGAGCTTTTTAGCTCCCCATGTAATAAGCAAACACGCGAGCATGCATTCAGCATAATTCTAATCTATATAATATCATCATCATTCTCTTCCTGCACTTTCCCAGTTTATTTAGGATGCAGTATATTTTCTTCTTCGATTCGTCCCTGACATTCGCCAATCATTCATAAACACACGTATTAAAATTCTGAAAGGAATAAAAAAGTATTTTAATAATATCTGGTACATTTAATAATACATGCGAAGGAACAGCTACGAATAGAACAAACAGGTAATGTGTGTGTACTTCTATTGCACAAATATCAGATTTATTAAATGGCAAACTAATTATGTACCTACTCGTAGTCTCTTGTTTATCCTGATCCTCTTAGCGTGTATTTATTGAACATAATTGTATAGCTCACTAATGTATGTTGCATACCGCACCAGCTAATTCATACTTCAAGCCTGGGCAGTTTCACTAATACGCTTATGTGCAATCGTAACTAATTAGCGCTCAACTACTAGCGCAAACAGCAAACCAGCGGGCGATGTATCCGTTTGTAGATACACGGCGAAATAAAATTATTAGGAGCACACAAATTATGCAGAACGCCCGCTGCGCCCGGGAGATAAGCCGCTGCTCACACTGGCCCGGATTTTAGCGTGATTGTTTCCGCACTCGGGCGCATTTTGAGGACAACTCGCCGAGTGAAATTGAGATAAAACGCGCATTTTTACCCGCAACGATTCCGTTTCGAGTAAATAATTTCTATAATGAGCATTAAGTTCCTTCTCAGTGTGGAATCAACTTCCCGAATAGTGTTTCCGAACCGGTACGACATACAAATCTTTAAGAAATTAGTCTACACCTTCCTAAAAGACCGGCAGCGCATCTGCACTCCTTCTGGTGTAGCTGATGTCCATGGGCAGCCGTGATCACTTACCATCGATTTGGCCGGCTAGATTAAAAACAGAATAATGTAAGTAATGCTATTTTTACAACTCGAAAGCTAATAATATCGTATTGAAGAATATATTTTAAAACCCATAGCTTCCCACAGCATAGCCGGTGCAACTTTCGCCATCAAACATCGCTAACGAAGCCAGGTTTGAACTCGTAACGAATTCGTTGTTCATTGCACCCAATTCATGTTAAACTATTTAATTTCTCTGATAAGAAGAGTTGGAAATTAAATCTGCTTATGTTTTTACATTAATTACGTACATGCCGTTTTAAAAAAAATGCCATGTGGTTTTAAAGTAGCAATAAGAAAAAAAAATATGTCAGCACTAGTGATTTAAGTATCGGGCCTCATGAGCCGATCACTGTCGAGGCTCATTTCCCGGTTCGAGCAAAAAGATGTTTTGAATTTTTCGAACATACATGTGTTTGTGATCACCAATCCCCGTGGTATTTCAGCCCAATCATGTGAAAAAATGGGAAAAGGCTTCTTTTACTACCTAGACACCAAAAAACCAAGCAAAAACATAGACATGGAAAAAGATTTTCTTCAATAGCATTACAAATTACTCTAGAAATAAGATTTACACAAGCCCTTGTTTTTTTTAATCTTGATCCGATCCTTGGTTTAAGAGGACTTAAAAGCCTTAGTCCCTGTATCTGTACAGGGACTGACGAAAGCGTAAAGCGACTTTAATTAATACTATCGTCTTCAGGCACGATTTGTCTCTAATTCTCTCTTAGACTAGGATGCGGTTAAGAAATATAAACCCTCATCTGTTTTGATTGTGACAAAGATTTTATACCTGTCTCCTGTCTATGTTTTTTTTATACTAGAGGCGGCAAACGAGCAAGCGGGTCATCTGCTTGTAAGTAATCACCGCTGCCCATGAACATCTGCGAGATCAGAGAGGTCGCTGATGCGTTGCCGGCTTTTTAAGAAGGAGTACGCTCGTTTCTTGAAGGATGTTGTGTCTTTTCTGTCTGTCTATTGTCTTTATAACGTAGTCGTCTCCGCTGACAGTCCCTAGTTATGCTTAGATCTTTAAAACTACGGAACAGATTTTTATGCGTGTGCGCCTCTCATTATGGAAGTCGTGGATCGAATTCTAGCGTGTATTTCTTTTTCAAAACTTGTGAGGTTAGGAAAAATATCGTCGTATAGGATAGTCTTATAGTTACAAGTATCAACGTGTGACCATGATTCAGTTTGCCAACCTCTTGTATGACCTTTGCAGTTTCCCCCGAGTCATAAGAAGAGGTCATATGGCAATCGCTTCATTGCAATCATAAATTTAAATCTCAAGTTAAATCTTATTTGATGGCAAATGCCTATTACACAATTGAAGAATACCTAAATGACAAGAATTTGTGGAAAGTATAAACTGTTCACCTACACAGTGTTATTATGATTTTTTTTTTTAATTCTTTAAAAATGTATTATAACAAATTTGAAAAGATTAAGTTCTACTGAGTTTCTTGCTGATTCTTCTTGGTAGAAATTGACCTTCCGAATCAGCAGTAGATTATAAAATTTGACATTCATAAATGTTCTGTAAAGGACTTAAATTGAATAAAGAGATTTTGATTTGATTTGATTTGCAATTGCAAAATTGCGTTAGGGCGTGATTCAGGATTTTGGGAGATAATTACCAGACTCCCCAAATCCTGAATCACGCTATAACGTACCCCGGACTCAAAAGTGACAGCTTCGGATTCAAACGGGATTAAGCCGAGATGACTGTACAGATGAAAGACTACCTACATTTATTAACCGGATCTCATACTATGTCGCTATGTGCCGCATTGTGGTCTCGTATAGCCACCACACATTGGATCCAAGTAGTTAAGACGGTCGGCAAATTGGATTACGAAATATATTTACCAGTGTATTTGCTGTTTTCCTTTACGCCACCGATGTTTGTGTTGTAATATTTAGTTATAAACAAACAAATACCTAGAATATTTCTTACGTTCAATGGTTAAAATATGTATTTCTCAAAATAATAACGTAATTTAATTTTGTAATTGAAAATTGTTATTAAGCATTGAAGACCCCATGGTCAAGACTACACTTTTTTTATTTAACGTCGGTGGCAAACAATCGTGCGACTCGCCTTATCGTCAGCAACTACCACAGCCTATGGACGACTGCAACTCCAGATGTCCTGCATACGTGTTGCCGACCCTTTAAGAACCTTGAAGAACCTTATACCTCCTCAACCCTACAACCCTATAACCTCATACTGTAGTCCCTCGAAAAAAAATCTTTTTATTACCTATCTAAAGATCTATTGTACTTTATGAAAGCAAACATCATGATTATGACTAACTATGGACATTCGATCCGTACCGACCTGACTGTACTGGAAACTGCCTATGAGCGTGCTCTCGTGACTCTTATGCTAGGACTATAAGGTTCATATTATTTGAATGAGGTTACCTACTCGTATATACCTATTAGTGCACACGACTGTACAGTTAGTACGCCAGTCACGTACGTAGCGCACGTCGCCACTTGCCTCCATCCACCTTGTGCAGTCAGCATGCACTTGTTTGTCTTATAACGCTCAAGATTTGGAGTAGGATGTGTCTCGGTACAGCGTAACGATTTATCGATGGGTGGCCATGGCAAATACGAAACTACCTCAAGCATTTTTACTCTGAGACTGTGATTTAAGTTAGAGGAAAGTGTCTAATCCGAAACGAAATAGGGGGTCGAAAATGGCCTGAACTAAGTACTTCGAGAAATTATGGTAGGCCGTGCCGCTGACTTGCTCGACTTGGCGGGGGCACTGCCCGTGCCCTCAGATAGTATAATGTTGACAGTTGCACCCAGTTACCAATGGATGGATAAATAAATAATTAATCGTCTGATGATATGCGATTACCGCCGCCCATGGACACCTTTACAAGTGCCGCCGATCTTTAAAAAATAATACGCTCTCTTTTTGAAGGTCTTGTTAATATCCAACTAGTGATTCATCTTAGCTTCCAATCGGAGCTTTGCTATTAGTTCCAATACTTGCCAATAGATGGCGCAGTGTGTCGATAACATCGCGCAAGTGTTTTGACTTTCCGGTTGCAAATAAGCCTTATGATTTTCTATTAGAAGTTATCTCTTTTAAAATAGAATAGAAGATTTGGAAAAAATATCAAAGGTCGTAGAACATAATCTGTTCAGAATGGTAAGTAGTGGTAGAAGAGGTAATTTAAAGGATGTAAACGGTTACCGACACACTTTATACGTAGTGTATAGTAAAGAGAGTCTTGTAATTTGTATGCATAGGTAACAATTGGTATGCATTGTCACTGGCATCTGCATATAAAGTTACTAGCGGCCGCCCGCGACTTCGTCCGCGTGGAAAAGTAACTTTTTACCCCCCTTTTAACCCCTTACAACACCCTTTTCGCAATAAAAAGTAGCCTATGTCCTTTCTCAGGGTCTAGATCATCTGTATACCAAATTTCATTTAAATCCGTTCAGTAGTTTTGGCGTGAAAGAGTAACAGACAGACAGACAGACAGAGTTACTTTCGCATTTATAATATTAGTATGGTATAGTATGGTATTAGACGGTTACTAATTTCTGTGGCTCAGCGGTCCAAAGTGTGTCATGTCGTGTATGATAATAACCCATGGTCCCAATCGTAACCAGTTATGCGCCTCGCCTTCCTTCCATCTAACTCCGATGCGTCTCCAATTTGTGACAATGTTTGTATTTGATGCGAGAGTGCCACAGGGGCGCAATGGTTGATTGGTCAAACTTTACAGCGACGGCTACGCTTGGGAAAATTGGCTATGTGAATGAGGGCACCGTAGGCCCAATCAAAAGGTCAACACTTGTAACTCCATTGGTGTTGCAGGTGTCTAAGGATAGCATTGCATCGTCCCGACACAAATCTTCCTGAAAGCCTGGATATAATTGCTTTGGATTATGGCTCCTACAATGCCAACAATATATGTATTATAATAACAACATACATATATTAATAACTTCTCCAAATTATTCCGAAGGAAAAAAAAGAATAGACTGAGGCATAACTGAGGAACAACACAGAGGAAAAAAAAGAATAGACTGACAGGCCTGTATTGCTCTCAGTCTATTCTTTTATTTTTTTTATGTGATAGGTAGCAGACGAGCAGGCGGATCACCTGATGGTAAGCAATTGCCGCCGCCCATGAACACATGCAACAAGTGCTAACCTTTTATTCCCTTCCCCCCCGATGGGCCTCCGGTACCATCACTCACTCGGCGAAACACAGCACAGGAGCTGCTTCACGCCGGTTTTCTGTGAGGCAGTGGTATCACTCCGGTCGAGCCGGCCCATTCATGCCGAAGCATGGCTCTCCCACTATTAAATCTCCCACAATTATTCATAATAAAACATTTATATCATTATGTAATATTATATAACATACAGTTTTTAAGTTCTGTTATAAAGATTAAAATTTCGATGACCAATGGAGTTATGAACACAATAAAAATGGATAAAAGTGCTTGGCTGCCGTTTTATGATATCTATCCGATGTTTTTTAGCTTTTCCCTCGCCCTGCCATTAATAAATCCCGATTCGAGTAAATCCAATGGGCGGAACGGTCGCCGATCGAAAACTAGATTTAGATGTTTTTTCCAGAGCGAGATACTCATAGCGCACTGTGCAGTTATTATGTCGGGATTAATTTTCTTCAAAACTTCTATATTTACGAGTAATTACGTCTCGTGATCGGCTTGTGAATCTATTGGTGTTGCGGGTGTATAAACAAGAAACAAGCTTAGCGTAGGTATTTCAATAATTTATTTCCGTGAAATAACTGCACTCTCACATCTAACCGCCTATAGCTTTTTCCATACAAACATGTTCACAACACGGTCAAAAATCTATACTATTTATAAAGAGATAACTTCAATAGACAACGACAAGGCTTATAGGTAAACCGAAAACACGAAACGCTTGCGCGATGTAATTGGACACAGCGCCATCTATTGGTTAATTTCTGAATTACGGTCCCGAAGCAAAGTGAAGGCAGGCCACTAGTTAATAATAAGTAAATTTACAAACATCTCATATCTACATTGACTTGACTTCGTTCTACGTACGAGTAGCTTCTGGTTGTGTTGTGTAGTAACTTGTGTTACTATATCAGACAACAAAGAAAACACAAATGTAATACTTAAATAACACAAGATGTTCATCACACGAATATTTGTGGCGTGGGGATGCAGTATGAAGCAGGGTCCCTACTAAACGCCATCGGACCAGTCAAATTAAAAAGTTGATCGTTATAATATTATATTCCAAAATTTTCGCGTAATGATGTTCGTCTTTTATCTTGGACACCATGCCCGCTCAGATTTATATGTAGTTGACTGTACCAAACACTCGAAAAGGGATATTTTAAGCAAATCCTAAAACCTGAATAAGCCTATTGACTCAACCTTAAATGTTACTGGCCTTTTGTGGTTCATTAAAAGAGAGTCGGAAGGATTTCACCGGGATCCCACGTTTCGTTATGTAGAATTAAAGTGCCAAAGTTAATTAGTGATGGGAATAATCAAATTTTGCGAATAATGACTCAATTGACCGAAACGAATAGTTTTTGAAGATATAAATTCCCTAAATTACCCATTTCTGAAGTAGAGACCACGACTCGGAACGCGTGGTGTAGGACGGCCACCGGATAGATGGAGTGACGACCTGCGAAAAGTTTTTACCTCATTACGATCTTTCACTTCTTCAATTAAAAAGTTAAAATTTCCTTTTTAATATATCATACAACATCACACCAGATTCTGTGCTTAGCTTAAAAACTTGTAATTCGCGTAACAAAACCACGGATATCATGCTATCGGATACACAAATACAATACTTAGACACATAAGACTAACCAATGCTGGTTCTAGAATTTTTCTAGAATTTACCTTTTTATAAATAGTATAGAAGATGTGAGATGTGGCAGAATAGCAGACGGATCCGACGACCTAATGCTAAAAACTACAGCCGCGTACATGAACGTCCGCAACACAAGTGAAATCACCACGAACTCCACTTTGCTAGTCGTAAATTGGTATGAAAGTACAAATATTAATGAGGAACTACTTTAAGCTAAGTAGTTCATTTCACTCGTACATGTTATTGCCACGTCACTCGAGTTCAACTGACACATCACTGTTCAGCTCGCCTTTGTTTGTAATTTAGCATTTTCCCTCTATTGTTCAAACCATTGATCCTGATTTCCAGCTTAAACCTGACAACACGGGTTCTCAAACATATGACTTCCAGTTTTTCTTGGCCGAGCGCCAAGTAACGGCTTTTGTCGTTGTGAAATACGTCGCCTTAATCCAGGCGGGGCTTTTAAATTATACTGGAGCCATTCAAGCGTGGTTACTTTTTATTTTTCATTTCATTATACACACATCTCAAATAGCTTCAAATGGTATCATCATCATCATTTCAGCAAATAGACGGCCACTGCTGGACATAGGTCTCCCCCGATGTTCTCCTCAGAGATCGGTCCTGTCCAAGGAATTACCCTCATTAGATCGTCGGCCTAGTGGGCCTGCCACGGTGGTTTAATATAGACTACATAATGTTGACTACAGGTTGGTCATCTCAGCTTTCGCTTGGAACTTGCTGCTATTTTATCTAACTTACTTCGTTAGCTAAGCGACCCGAACATAGTCCTGGCCTCCGTAACAAGAGACCGCCACGCGGCACTTCGGATGATCCTGCACTACTTCTTAATAGCTATTCTTCTTACCTGGAGCACACGCGGTTCAGTTTCGACATCGTCTTTCTAGCGATATCTAGGTCAGCCAATCATCAACCCACGCCATGGGTCGGCCCTGGTACACCTTCTTCACGAAACACACATCCACATATTATTGATCTACTTTTACTAAATCATGGTTCTAAATCCATGCCTTACTTTATATCCGCCACCAAACTAAACAGTGTTGAACGTTACCTCTTCCATTTCTTTCAATTCTTCTATTAATACATTTTCAAATACTTCAATACCTAAGTATTTCTTTATGAATGTGTGGTCAATTCCCTCTTGATTAAATTTGTCAACTCCTAAACTGGGAAAATGTATGAAATTAACCTCAATATTTTTCTACAGGTACTGCCATGTGCGAAAATTAAATTTGGATCAAGTAGGGCCCCGACACAGCTATACTCGCAGTCAAATAATTAGCAGCCGTCGATCAAGGGTGTCATCCCTCAGGGCATCATCAATTCCCTTTTAGGTGCCGTCTATTTGGGCATAGGGTCGCGTAAGGGTCGTTTCATGGCGGGTACAGGTATATCAGACTTTTAACTTGCGAGTAATTTTTTTCTGATCTGATCTGATCTGAATGCGGAAAGCTTCTTTTTACCCTTTGCATTATTAGCAGAGTGGTCGTGGTCATAGGTGAGGCATTACGTGGTATTACGATAAGGGCAATTCGTTGCTAATTTGTTTTTACTGCTACCGTGCACCCTTTATTATTTTTCTTTGTTTGTTCAGTTTATTTATTTTTCTTTGTTCAGTTTAATCTCTGTTGTTGTTTCAGTGGTCGTGGTCAATATGTGCTAGCATTTTCTGCCAGAGCTGATGTAGCGCATATCTCATGATAGCCCGGCGTCTCTCCTTATTAGATGACACTCTGTAGCACTTGTTTCATTTTATTCACCTAATCGGTTTCACATCAGTACCGTCTACGAGCCAGATCTAGTGACCTCTCTTTTGCGCAGGAGAACGAAACGGTTAATGGAATCTTTGTTACGTTTTGAGGTGTATCTGGAAGATGCGAGTTTGTACGAGAATTGGTAGATGCTGCTTGACTTCAAGTTCCTGGACTATAGAAGACTTAAGTTCACAATACGTTCAATCATCACATCACATCGAGGGATGGAGATTACACCACACACCACATCTCCAGAGCATGTAGATACCTTTTTCTGTTCAATATCCCGGCAACGTCTTCTGCGCCCCACTGTGTCAAGTGCAGCTGGCAGCTCTTACGAGTAAAACCCTACTGGCCTTTTAACCTGAATTAATCAATATCGCCACACTACTAAAGAATATTTTTGTAAATCAATCTACGAAAATCCAAAAACGTTTTATGTATGCCCCCTAACCCTACAAGTGTACCAAGGATCACATGATACGCAATATCGGCGTCGAAAACCGGCCGATGGAGAATGTACGGAATACTCGCCACGACCCGTCCACTCGTCATCTCCTTCATAATATTTACCAAGGACCCCTAATTACGACGGCGATTGGGGATTTGTGAGTGCAGGCTGTTGAGCATAAATAGGAAAATACATAGTATAATAATATCCTCTGTGTACATAGTAGAGGTCTACGATATTTGGTCGAACGTTGTTGAAAAATAAATAAGGCACGAATTTACTTTCTTCATTTTCATCACTACTACCACTAGTTACAAGTTTTTTAACTTTATTTAAGTTGTTAATTTATTGATTCATTCACCAGTAAGAGGTTGAAAATATTCCTTGTTTCACCACATAAGTCCTCAAAGATTTTTTAAAACGTAAAATAGAACTTTTTGTCTGTGAACACGGGTTACGTAGGGCTCCCTGCTGGGAGAAAAAAACTAAAAAGAATTAAACTTCAAAGGACATCTTATCTTAGCGGGATATTTCCGGTTATATTATATATTCCCACTACTAGCCAGTAGTACACTTTCAAGTCTGGAGTATGCTTGGACCAGGATCCTGGTAATTACAATGAAATGACTGTCAGATCTTTTCAACCCATCACAACAACCATACCAACTGAATAATGGTTAAACATTTCAGAACCTAGCCAAAACATAGGTATAGGCTTCCTTATGATTACCAGCACGTCCCCAGCCAGGAGCAAGAGTATTGAATGGAAGAGCTTGGTGGGTATCATCATCAGCCTGTCTCAGTCCACTGCTGGACATAGGCCTCCCCCAATGTTCGCAATTTCACCCTGTCGTCGGCGAGACGCATCCAGTCTATACCAACGGCTTTTCGCAGATCGTCACTCCATCTAGCCGGAGGCTGTCCTACACTACGCTTACCAAGTCGCGGTCTCCACACAAGAACTTTTCTATGATGAAAATATTGTTAAGCAATTTGTGTCTCTGTTCCAGTATGTGTTTGGATTATTTAGTGTGGTGTACGTACATAATTATGTGTATATTGAGCCGTTGGCAACATCGAAGGTAGTATAATCTGTAAAACAACAACGAACGAACCCCATACATCGAATATGAATATCAACACACATGTTTGAGATTAGGAAATTACACTGTATCATAAGAATTTAAACTCCATTTCTGCGTGAACTGTTAATCCTTGTTTTGTTTACATACTCAGAGTATCGCCCACGAATACTTTACAATGAATTCGGTTCCCATCCGCTGATCAACACGTGTGGAACGAGACACGTGTATCGCAGTATAAGGTCAGTTAAATCACGTGGGAGTCAGTAGGTGTGTGAAATCATTAATATCAGCGTATTTCCCAGGTGCATCCTAAGAGTGACTCCACACGGGCATTGACGCGGCCGAAAACGCTGGGGAGGTCGCTGGCAAGACGCCGACGCTCAAAAGACGCTAGTGTGGGGTCACTCTAAGCTATTGCTATTGCTTCCAAACCCGGGGTACGCTTAGGCCATGGTTCAAGATTTAACAAGTCTGGTTAATACAATATAGCCCTGAATCGTGGTTTAAGAGTACCCCGGGCTCCAAAGCGACAGCTGTGAACGCAACCTGGAATGACATGGTCAGGTGAGAGGAGTGAGAGATCATGACAATAAAGTGACGCCCTGTTGACCTTTGAAACTAGAATAGCGGAACTTGTCGCTCTCGTTAATTTTACAATTGTTTTGCTATCATAGAAACCTGATGAGTACGGGGTAACTCGTTATTAGTTCGCGACCCCATGGGTTTACAATCAGGTGTAGGTAAGCGAGCCGCCTCCCATAGGATGTCCATGGCATCATCAATAGAGTCACAAGCGCGCTGTCAACCCTTAAAACTCACTTTCCTACAGATTGGGTATCCAGAACTCTCCTCCTCCTCTGAGTAAGAACTCACTCGTCGAAATACAGCATCAGCGCCGCTTCATAATAATATAATATCACCCCTGCTGGTTGTTCTCCCGTGATCGGCTTAGAGGGCAATTTGGGCAAAATAACTTGGGCAGGAATTTCAAGATATATTTGCTGGTCACTGTTCTAGCCAAACCTAGCCAATATTTTTTGTTTCACAGAGTTTAGTAAATGTTATATTATCACAAATATTTTGGTGGGGCTAAGCCTAAACCCTGACCAGCTAAAAAATCTTGAAATTCCTGCCCGAGTTGCCCCCCTGAGCGGAAGTAGGTAATAGAACTTCGTAACCGTCATCTAATGCGTGTCATATTTACCACAATCACATTTCCTTATAATTTAAGCAAATATGATTTACTAAAACAGAAAGCAATTAGTCTTAATCCTCTACTAATTTATTTAATTTCCCTCGAGAGCGTTTCATACGAGGGAAACTTCCGTCCTCAAGTATAAACTTTTAGTGCCCATCGAATTTCGCACAAAAATGGCGGAGCGCGCCGCTCTCGTTAATTTTACGATTGTTCTTGTTGTCATAGTAAACCTGACGAGTGCGGTGTGACTCGTTATTAGTTCGCGGTCCATGTTTATTGCCGGCCTGGGGTGGACACTTTGAATTAATCAAGTGAAAACAATAAATAATGGTAAGGGTATGTTCATCATAAAAAGTGAAAAAACACATGATAGGGCAGGGGAACTAATATAGACAACCAAATAGGCGCGTATCGCGGAGAACAGGCCTGTGTTGTGTTAAGGACACAGGTAATTTTGCCAATGTCATGTGCATCAAATTAAAGAGACCCGTTCCTTTGGAAATTGGTCGGTGACTGAGCTAATAAATTAACACAATAATAAATTCACACAACATACATTGACCTGACTCCGTACTAAGTAGTTCAAGCACTTGTGTTACAGGTATCAGACAACAGAGGATCAGAAATGTAATACTTAAATGCATATATAACACTCAGACACAGAACAAACACAAGTGTTTGTCCTGGGTGGGGTTCGAACCCACGACCTTATGAGTATGAGGCAGGGTCACTGCCAAATGCGCCATCCGGCCAGTCAATTCTCTATAATTAATTACGTTTTTAATTATAGGTACACCACCTAAAACTAACGAGTTTGTTACAATATCTGTGGTACGACTCCAGCTCACAACTGTAGGTATTCTTTTAACAAGGTTACGTACTTACGCTATATTCATACTCCTAAGACCCTCAGATTCGTCCACAGAATTCCATTCATATTACCAACTTCCTTTGAACACCAATGTGTCCACACGTTTACGTGGATATTAAACCGAACACGTTATGAAATATAATTAATTAAAATGTTCCGACATACGACCCTGTTCCTCATTATCGAGTTGAGAGTTAACACAGAAGATTATTCTGTGGTTAGCAGTGGACAACAAACAGATTACAAAATTGTTAACTATATATTTGTGAGTACGGAATATGGCCTATATTATATTGGTAACAATTACTTTGTAAAAGGGCCTTAAAGTTATGAAAACCTTTTTTTATGATACGTGTCAGACGAGTAGACGTATCACCTCATGGTAAGGAATTGCCGCCGCCCATGTACACCTGTAAGACCAGTAGGTAGAGTCAAAAGCGCGCTGCCAACCTTTCCCTCCAATTGGACCTCCAGTACCCTCACTTGATCGACGAAACACAGCGCAGCCGCTGCATCACGCTGGTCTAGGGAACACTAATGTGAGTGTTATAAACTTCACTTTGAAGTTTTGTCTTAGAGAGTAAAAATGTTTTACAGTTCCTCTATTTTATACAGTCTTAGAGCTATGAAAGGAAAGTAAATTACATTCAATTATTGTCTTCAATTTTATTTAAAAAATAAGTATTGAAATTCTGCAAGTGGTCCTGGTCATATTTGGCTGAAGAAAATGTAAATAATAACTGAATAATGTTGTGCTACTCAATCAGTGATACGGCTTAAAAAGTGACTTTTATAAACCTCTAAATTGGTGTATTTTCATTTTTTTCTCATTGATTTTATACCTAAATCACGTTTCGATGATAATTTTGCAGTCGCCTACAGTCAGTAACTTTTTACCGTCAATCTCCCATCCATCCAATTTCCTCATCGCCACTATAATAATTATATTGCAAATAAAACGCGTACCTACGTATAGTATTTATATCCGTGTCTATTTGCGCACCGCGCACCACCGTGTTAAAAAGACTAAGAGCGAGCTGGCGCGATATTTCTGTCCACCTCACACGATATACCACACTTTTTTGGAAACTTTAATAGAATTAAAACAAAACATTTTTTTGCATGCAAATTGCTTGCACTCGAACAAACACTTGGGTACGAGTCGTTTAATTAACAGTTGATTAACAACAGGTTCATAAAATTAACAGTTGATTAACAACAGGTTAATTAACAATGATTTTTAACTGGACCACATTCCATAACCGACCTTAAATGTAAGAAAGATGGTGACGACACCATCTTTCTTACTTTAGCTAGCATGTTTAGCAGGTACCTACCTATTTACCGCAATGACAGACATCAATTAACCTTAATGTTAATTGTCTCAATTACAACATTTTGTCACATAATTTTATACTTCTATAACCGATATTATTTACATGTGTAGGTATTATTTAATCGAATTACAATTTATGCAGATTAAAATTAGGTGTCAATATTTTTTTTCATACTTAATCACGCTTGCATAACGCGGATTGGTAATTACAAACCCGAGTTTTATTCGAAAAATTCGAATCACACTTTTATCTCAACCCGTGAATCGAATTCGGGACCCTGAGATCACGGCCCGCTACAGAAACCAATAACCCAACAAGGCGTGACTAAGCCTTATTCCATCATAGTAGCGATGACTTGATTTCTATGACGGATTCTTTTGCCCACAATCACTTGCAGTGGGACAGTATAATATATTATAGACTGAAACTTTACTTTCCTTTTTTTTAAGTGACAGTTTAAGTTAATTGACGTCTCTAACTGCGACAGTCTGTATTTATATCACAACAGTGACCTAACAGATCCGTTTGAAAATTCGAATTAATCACGAATTAAAAATTAAAATGACTAGACTTCCTTAGTCCGTGGCTGCATCTCAGTCGCCTCCCCGGGCCCAGTGCCGTCACCGTCCCCGCTTGTTTTGTTCAAGTTTTCCGCTGCCTCATCATAGGCACTGCCTTGCAACAAAACCAATATTTCGCGCAAACTTTTCCCTTTCGTCTCCGGAACAAGGCAAAACGAGAATACGCCGCCTATCAAGCCTATACTACCGAAGATACTGAAAACCCCAAATAAGCCTAACCATTCCCTAGCAAACTGATAACCCTTGATGATGGTAAAGTTAGACATTCCACCGAAAATGTTCAACCAAGTCATGGCGACTGATTTGACGTTTAACGGGAACAGTTCAGCTGGGATCAGGTAGATAAGAGAGTTGAAGCCGAGTGTGGATAAGATGACTGAGAAGATGATCCCGACGAAGGCGATGATTCCGTAGGGAGCGAGGATGGCCTCGTCGACGCGGAGGATCTCGAGGCAGAAGAAGTATGCTCCGGTGAGGGTGAGGGACAGCCCGGTGCCGAGGAAGGAGTAGATGAGGAGGGGGCGGCGGCCTAGCCGGTCGGCGAGGATGGAAGACATGACCCCTGAAAAAGAAACTTACTGTAGCACTGCATGTTGGAGAAAGTTTACCTGATTGAAAACACTGTAGTAAATAATGCACTTTAAAATTCATCGACGGGTTCAGGTGGGACTCGAACCCAAAACCTTCCACAATCCGGGTGGCTGTACTACCAATTATACTAACCGAACCCCTTACTAAGCCGACAAATTTCGTAAGGCTTAATTCAATAACTGGTCTTTATCAATTAAATTATAGAACGGAACGGAAGAAGCAAACATACTGCGCCGAACCCAGATACCCTAGGAAGGTGCAGGAAGTCGATGATAAGGGGCAGACGAGCGAACGGATCACCTGATGGTAAGCGATTACCGTTCATGGACACCCTCCTCCGCCTTCATCGTCAAGCGATAAGTTCTATCACTTCATAGGCTTTATGAAGTAATCTATGATAAATACCTATTATTACTGTCTAACATAGATTACTTTTTTAACGTGTTCATCCAAACTTGTAGGTAAGGCTGATAAACTAGACAAGTACGGATAAACTGATAAACTCATGTATTTAGTAGTAAATTGTAATCGAGATAAAAGTAATAACGATAGTGTTACTGATAAAGATCAAGTTTTTGAAGTAGTTCCATTGACCCACAAACCAATGGCTTCATTTAGAGGACGTATCATATCAAAGTACATAATGTAAGTGTTATGGAAAAGAACGCTGGATTCCATAAAGAGACATAGAACAATAGCATAACCATTTACATATTCTTATTGACGAAGATTATGTATAGGTACAGGGCGTCCCAGGGCCATGCCACAGGGAGGGAAAGTATGTAGGTACCTACCTTTAGTAAGTAGGTGGAACATTTTACTATATAAATTTAATTTAAATTGCATTCATAGATTTTTAATTAATTACCCGCTACGAGAAAAAAAACATCCTGTAGCTATGTCGCAGCCGGATCGTATAATCCGCCGAATTACATCAGGGCTAGCTGTTTTCTAACACAGGGCTGTTTTGAAATGCGGCGGTTCAACGATCAGGCGCATTGTCATTGAGATACGTTATTCAAAAAGGCGGGCGACGTTTAGCCATATCGTACTAGAACTTATTATAAGAAGTGTTGCCACAACACAAAATTATCTTTACAAGGTTAGGTTAGGGTTACTTTTTTAGAAAAAAATTAAGGGTTTCTGGGTGGTCATAGAAAAATAACCCTAACCCAACCTTTTAAACAAAGGCTGAACATAAAAAAAAATACCCTTTCCTATACAAGACTTATTTTTTTTTAATAAAACAAAGTCTGACCAGCGCCAAGAGTATTAAGAATCGGCGGCTAATCTCCCGCCTAATTACATAATGGCTAGCCGTATTGAATGACGTATGGCGCCGAATACATTCCGCCCGTTTTTCATTCAGCCGCATTCAATCCGGCTAATGGTTGACCGCCGCATTTCAAAACGGCCCTGTGTTGGAAAACAGCTAGGCGTAATGTAATATGGCGGATTATACGATCGGGCTGCGACAGCTACACCGATTGGACGGCTTCATCATAAGAATATTTTTTAACATAGTATCAGAAATAAAACGAAGACCATGAATTTTAATTACTAGCGGCCCGCCCTTAATTCGTTTTGGGATTTAATTTTAGTATTAGTTCCAATCTTTGCCAATAGATGGCGCTGTGTGTTGATTGATACTGACCTGATATAAAGCGGACTCCTCCAAATATAATGCAAGCGGTGCTCAAGTCCAACTTCATTCTGCTGTCCTTTATGATCAACCCGAAGTAGTGTTGGATGACCATCACTCCGGTCAGCATTTGGCAAACCTTTATTCCTGAAACAGAAAGAAAACATATTTATTCTGGGCCAACTGTCAAAGTAGTGTCCCGTCCTCATTTCGATTGGAGCGATTTCACAGTTTTTGAAGTCAAATTCTGGAGGAATATTGAATTATAGTAGGTACTTCCGAAACTTATCTCTTGGAGAAAACTCTTCTTTTTTATTAAAGGGTAACGCTATACCCCATTGCTTTAAGATTATTAATATCTCACGAAGCCTAAACTATATTTCCATCTTATTTTCCAGAAAATAGTGTGTGGACGCCATCTATCGGATCCTACGTTCACGGGATACTACCTACTGTTCCAGGAATTGTGGTTCATTCCTTGGGAGAACTGAACTTTTTTGTTTCTTAACAATTCCAAAAGAGGGTGCTATTCCGAGTAGATTAAACAAACTTACTTTTATTTAGTCTTTATTCATTCCATAAATGGGTAGGAAAAATTTTTTGTTACGACTAACTTTATTTTGTCAAGTTTAACCTTAAAACTATCCGCCTATATACTGTTCCACTGTAGAATAGAGGTCTCCATCATAAAAATCAACTTATCAGTACGGGATTAGGCTTAATCAACACGCTCTCCCAATGTGGATTGGTGATCAGAAACCCGAGCTATGTTCGGAAAATGCGAAACCTACTTTTGCTCGATACTGGAATTGGAGGTTACAGTACTTAAACCTTATGAAAAAAATTACGATTTATTCACCTGCACAGATAATGAGTGCTTTACGATACTGCTTTCCCGTCAGTAGCTCCTTGATGGAACCTGATCGTTCTGTCTCCTTCCTGACATCCTGGCGCATTAGGGCTAGCTCGTCTTCTAACTCCTGGAAAAATAAAAAGAAATGTTGTGGTACTAGAAGACGTCAAAATTGTTCCAATGTGTAGGCACAGAGGTAAGGTGCTTTTGTACATCCATGTACTGATTCCTTAGTACACAGGTATTTTCATAGTCCAAAAGTCGAGTCAGTACATACTGACTTAACTTTTGGACTATGAAAACAAGCATGATCATGAGCTCAGTGTCTAGGTAGAAATCGAATTTCCGATCAGCGGTAGCTTACTCGTACTTACTCGTATTTGACATTCATAAATAAAATAACGTTCCAAGACTATAAAGGGAAAATATTCACTGGATCGCGATTCGAAGGGAAAAGAATCAAATAATTTGTGTGATGTGATAAATTAAAAGCTTATTTTCTATCTTTTAGAAATTTAGTAACAGCTTATTTTAAAAATATGTTTCATTCATTTTATTAATTAGGTAATTTATTAAGCAAAACTAAGTACCTACAGCACGAATACTGATAGCATTTGCTAATAGGTAGTTTCACTGGACTTTGAGCATTCTATACCTACATACATTATTACTAGCGATAATGTGTTTATGTTTATCTAGTTTGTCTCCCAATCCCAGTTTGAATCATAATATCTTCTTTGTTCCAAAATTTATTGTCAAAGCTTTTAAAGTACGTGAAGTCTTGAATATAGTACAAGTCAAATTGATATACCTATTGAAAATGGATCAAGTGCAAGTAGAAGTCGTATTTTTACTTTGAATACTTAAAAATACGTCGCATAACACTTTCGTCACGATTTCGTCAGTTTCCTTGATTTATTGAGCAAAATGTTTACCAACCCAATTTATACACCGCTAAGTAAAGGTACTAACCAGCAACAGTAAAGTGGTTTGCTTGAAATACCTATAATTTATTTAGATTGCAAATATTGAATATTATACTCAACTCGCATCACATAACCATGTTTTTTTATATAAACTGATGCAACGTACAACAAAACTGTTGAAGAAAAAGGTTCGTGTTTTTGTATGTTCATAATCCATAAAAGTACTAGATAGTGTGAAAGGCTTTGTAGTGTTGGCTACAACGGGCAGACAAATAGACAGACATGACAAATGTAGGTATAAGGGTTCCATGATTTAAAGAAGCCTATAAACCAGAGTCTCGAGAATGAAATAGCACGCAATGAAGTATAAAATAGACAAGGAAAGCATCATGTTATTGAGCATGGAGTAGCTCTCGAAGGTTCCAATGAGAAGCTAATGAATTCCAAAGCCAAGAACCAGAGGACTTAAAAAGTCTATTAAAGTACCTTCTCATCATCGTAGTTTCTCAGGTCAGATTTGTCTTGAGAATAAAACAGCAGGCGATGAAGTATACGATACACAAGGAGAACATCAAGTTGATTGAGCGTGTTGTATCTCTCGATACCAATGAGCACAACTTGAATGAAACCAAGAGCCTTCTCATTACCTTACCTAACCATACCTTCTCATCGGCGTAGTTCCTCAGCATGGTCAAAGTTTTCCTAGCCTGGTCCACCTTTCCAGCCTTCAAGCTGTAGTAGGGCGTCTCGGGGATGAACCAGCAAGCCAAGAAGTATATGACAGGCAGGGGGAGCATCATGTAGTTCAGCGTGGCGTAGCTCACAAAGGGGCCGATGGCCATCACTAGGAAGTTGCCGAGATTGAACATGAAGCGGCTGCTGACGGACAGGGCTCCTCGAATGTCCTTGTCAGAGACCTCGGCTAGGTAGATCGTTGAGACCTGGAATATTTATAACAAAATTATTCATCCAGTATTTTTTTTTCTAAATAGATTTATTTTGGGGCGGGGTTATTCTACTGCAGTGTAACTTTGGGCCTTTTTTTACGTGATAGGTGACAGACAAGCAGACGGATCATTCGATGGTAAGCGACCGTCGCTGCCCACTGACAACCGCTGTACTCTTACCAGTAGAGTCACAAATTGTGATATTTATCGAAAATACATATATATTGCAAAATCATTGTTATGTGCCATTTTTCTTTTCATATCCCGTTTTAAGAACTCTAATTTTTCTTTTATCAGCTACTGGATAGGTATTCCGTGGCACTACGATTTGTTTGTCTTCTCTCAAAGTGATTCATACAGTAACTGACGCGAAGTCTCAATATGGGGGCTTCGCGTATCCCAAGATAATAATCAAAACACCATACGTTTGACATTCATTGAAGGTAACATTTTTTTATGGAGCCTTTATTGATATCAAAAGTATAAATACCCACCGTAGCGATCATACCCACGCCAACCCCCCATAAAAACCTCGCCAAATACAACAGCCATACGTTTGAAAAACTGGTCACGAATATCTGCAAAAAAATAACCATATATTTTTATGATATCCTTGATCGTTATTGTGATCATTTTCAATCATCGCTATTATCTGAGTTCCGAACCCTAGAATCATAATACAGGACATTTATTCTAATATGCCATGGGTGTCCTTTTATGGGTCGGTAATATGCAAAACACACTCTCCCATGGAGAGATACGGGCTGAGGGTGTGCCAGATTTGTATTACCAATTTAGTAAATGAGATCAACATTGTCATAATAACATATAATCGTGCGTAAACTAAAATAAAAATGCTATAATATATACTTTTTCTTATCTCTTTGTAGTGACAATAGCTTCAAATTAAATTAGTGTATTTATTTAAGAAATACGTAAAATGTACGTACGACGTCCATCCATAAAAAGATTATCAAAACACTGGCCTTATGTATAGTATTTTTAAAACTTAGAAAATTTATGATAATATGTGTAATCAATATAAAATAAGTTTTTGACAATTTATCTACAAGTAGACCAGGTACCTACTCACAGGACTCATACTCTTGATTCAAGGTGTAACTTAACCAGTTAAAAGCATTATCAACAGCTGATAACAAGTAGGGATTGAAGTTAGTCTATCTTACTTCCTCAAGTATAAATAGATAAAGATGTTCTTCCTATATACGGAAGTGTAATATGATCTGTGGAATCGCGGTCACTATTGCTATTGCTCATACATCTATCTAGATACCGATTACCGGGAAGCGTATAACTTTATATCTAAACTAAACAATAAACAAGTTATAAATACTACTAATATTCTGCAATTTATTCTTAAGTTATTTTTTTTATATTATAGGAAGGCAAACGAGCAAGCGGGTCACCTGATGGTAAGTGATCACCGCCGCCCATGGACATCAGCTACACCAGAAGGAGTGCGGATGAGTTGCCGGCCTTTTAAGAAGGTATAGGCTCGTTTCTTGAGGATTTTAATGTCGTACCGATTCGGAAATACCGCTGCGGGAAGTTGATTCCACAATGAGGAGGTAAATAATGCACTTAAGAACATATCGACGAAATCTTCGGGTAGGACTCGAAACCAAGATATATTGCTAACTGGGCGACAGCTTTACCAACTATACTACCTAATATGAGCTACTAAATTCGTCGACTCACCTAGGTCAGGGTTGCTAAAGTTGCTTTGACACGTGGACTAAAGTTAATTTTTGTTTCAAACTGAAGCTGTCACTTTTGTTTTTAACTTTTGTAAAAGTGACAGCATAATTTTTAAACCATGAGTCTTTCGTGTTTAGTCTCCGTTTCATAATAATTAGGGTTGTGCTTCGTGTTGTAATTCGGTAGGTAGTTTGAGTTAAGTCCCACCCAGACTGAGATGACTGACGATACATTTTTCAATGCATTATTTACTTATAATCTTCAACATACAATATTGCCGTCGATGTACTCTGTCCTTATATTCCGCCGATTCGGAAAATAGGACAAGAGGGGGCGTGTATTGCACCCAGTTATCGGCAATCAGTGAGAATTGCGTATGATTCATATCGGATATTGTACTATGTTGTATAATGAAATGACGCACTCAAATATTAGGTAGATACTCATTAGTGTGTTTCTTTTTTTATGTTATAAGTGGCAGACGAGCAGACTGTTCACCTGATGGTAAGTGATTCCCGCCGCCCATTGACACCAATGCAATGGAGCCATAGAAACATCAATGGAGTCACAAGTGCGCTACCAAACTTTTGATACCCTTTCCCTCCAATTGGGGCTCCGGCACCCTAACTCACTCAAGCGAAACACTGCGCAGGCGCTGTTTCTCGCCGGTACTCTGTAAGGCCGTGGTATCACTCAGGTCGAACCGGCCCATTCATATCGAAATGTGGCTCTCCCAAGGTCAGAAGAGATAGTTCATAGTGACGAGCTTGTATCTTATCTATATGAAAATAACTAATTTCCAAAAGTTTTTTTTTATATTAAATGGGTTTGCACTTGACCTCATTACACCTGATGGAGAACGACAATAATGTCTAAGATGTCGCGTGCTTACCCAGAAAAAGCCTATTCACTTTCGACTTAAAGACACCCAAATTGTAGCTTACCGTTGCTGTGAGGACTGGCAGGGCACTGCCCAAGATAGTGGAGCGCCTCCCGAGGCGGTCCGACACGAACCGACTGGCCAGGCTCCCCGCCATGAACCCTGGAGAACCTATGGCCGCTATCCATGATATTTGATCCTGTACACATTAAAAATCACCACTGAACAATCTATGGGCTTATCCTAAACTCTAAAACTAATTGACCTACGGGCCGTCCTAGATATCGCTGAAGGGACGAACTCGTCCCGGACCTTAAGCACTAAACGTGAACGATTGGTTGGAACCGGCATAGGACCGAACAAACTGGCGAACTTTGACGTCGGAGGCCAAGCCCACCTAGATCGCTGAACCAGAGGGTCTAATTTGAAGTGGACATTTCGACCGAATCGGAGCTCCTCTCTTTCACACGCGCTGTGCTTGCTTTTGTTTGAATGTGTCAGGTATATTCTCATACGTAACAGGACGTCTTCGTTATAAGCCACCAGCATAGTAAGTAATTAGGGCGCAGTTTTATGGGCTGTAAGAACAGTTAAGAGTGTAGGGTCTGATAACCCTTGTGATCAACTCACGCTTGTGATGTGCAGATCCGTTTCGTTATCTCTAAGTTTCGGCAGCACGGGCGTTGTCCAGGTCAATGACACCCCAGTGGTCACTGAGGCTAGGGTTACTGGAAACAATAAAATACAAGGTGTATCTGTGAACATTTACATCCATTTAATCGCATTTACCAACCATTGTCAGATAATTAATAATAGCCCAAGGTGTGGTTTTCCGTACACTTTATAGCAGTTAGATCGTGCTGATCAAATGTTTGGTCTGATTAACCGTGACACTGACATTCTTGTGGTCACTAAAGAATGTAAACTAATATCCTAAGCTAACATGAAATATTATGCAAAACAGAACAGAATGTGTAATCGATTCTTACTTCTATGTCTATGCACAGAAAACCGGCGTGAAGCAGCTCCTGTGCTGTGTTTCGCCGAGTGAGTGAGGGTACCGGAGGCCCATCGGGGGGAAGGGGATAAAAGGTTACCAGCGCACTTTGCATGTGTTCATGGGCGGCGGCAATTGCCTACCATCAGATGATCCGCCTGCTCGTCTGCTACCTATCACATAAAAAAAACCATTATACATAATATTGTGCGATGTAGATTAAGTATAATGTTTGTCCATATTAAGCAGTCGGATAACATGATGGTAAGCGATTGCCGCCGCCCATAGACACCTGCAACACTAGTAGAGTCACAAGTGCGCTTCTGGTACCCTCACTTTTTCCCCGAAACACAGCGTTTGCAAATTCTCGTGCACTCGACATTGAAGTCTAATTAGTGATTTGTATGGACGAATGTATGAAATTTCTAAATTCTGGAATCTGGAAAAAACTGGAATATCGAGTGCACGACAATTGCCCCCCAGCCGTTGCTTTATGGGTATAAGTAAATAGCTTACATTCGGGCTGTTTCGCGTTCTATATCTCTTACCTCTAGTTAGAACTTTTCCAAATATCGTAATGTTATGATAGTGATTAACTGTTATCCATGTAACCTTAAGCCGCGCCATTGACCGAAATCATACTACTTACCTACTCTCGGTCAATGTTCGTACCGAGATTGTAACCGTGTAGGTTAACTAAAGTAGATAAAAGCATAAAAATATTTAGACAAACAAATGAGTTGTTTTTAGTAAGCATTTAGTAAACATTTTCCCAGAGAAAGCAAAATCAAATCTCTGAATACACGACAACAAACTATAGGTAATCAAATATAATCCGTGGGTTATTATTTAATTTACAAGAGAACAACCTTTTTAGCTAAAATAACACGAGGTTGATGTAAGTATACATTTAATTTATTAGTTGTTTATACTCGTTAAATAATGATATGTACGATAACCAAACGTTTGACTGGAAGACACAAATAAAATTTCAAATAAACTACGATGAACTTAAAGTAAATTTGATTTGTTAAGTAGGTACATATTTTTACACAATGTTTTAGTAGATAAGCAACTTATATAGGTATCTATATCTTGGTACGGGATGGTTTTCAAATAAACCGATTTCATGCGTATCCTCATTGATGTTACAACATGCGTCTAAAAATAATGTTTATCAAATTTGCTCAACCATGTGTGGGCGAAAAAATATTTTGATAGATAGGTATCTATTTTAGCTAGGTATTACCGAGCATTTTCATTCAATTTACTCATAGGTACTGTTCAATAGAACAAATCTGAAGTAGCTTTTAATTATACCTGCTAGTTTTCCCTTTAGATTAAATAAATCTTACCGGCAAACGTAACTAAGTACTGCACTTTCCTGTTTCCTTGAGACATTCTGCTTTAAAATTCACTTGAATAAAATTATAGTATCACAGATAAAAATGTGCGTTGGTCCAGAAATGTCCGTGTCGGCCACATCACTAATAAGGCGTGAATTCAGGCGGCCTCTGCACCGGCGCTTGCGCGTATGGAAGCGAGATGCGGAGCCCCCGCGGCCATGCGGTCTGCGCACGCGCTTACAATATTTGTGTTATCACCCGCTTGCCCACTTATCGGACTTGACGTGACGTACTCGTTGCACACGTGGGAACTTTTGGGCATGGGAGTAGATACTTGAGAAGGAATCATCTCAAAAGCAGCTGCAACCATTTGAGTGATTGTGTTATTATGTGACGGAAAAGAGTGTTGGCGGACACGGGTATTTTAAATGAAATGAAACTCATAATAAGGATCATTGGTCAGAATTTTATTGATTTTACAGTAACATTTGAATACTTTTCGTGTGGCCTATTACCGGAACCAGCCTCACACAAGTGTCACAATATTTCCTAATTTAAAAGTGGTCTGTAATTTATCATCATCATCATAATATACCCCCTTATCACACGTCATCTAAAGTTAGTCTTAGTTTAAAACTGATTTATAAAAGTGACAGCACCACTGTTAAACCTAGACTAACTTCGATTTCAGATTAGCGTTTTATTCGCGTATACATATAAACTTGTTTTTTAAATGAGAAAATTACAGTGTCAATATTAGTGTATATAATAATAATAATATTATCAAGAAGGATCTTGATCACCTTCAAAAGCCGGATTGGCAAAAGGTGGCTGAGAATAGAGCGGAGTGGCGAATTCTCGTGTCGGAGGCCAAGATCCACTTCGGGTCGCTGAGCCAGCGTAGTAAGTAAATAAGTAAGTATTAGTGCGATAGTCTATAGTTACTATAAGGGAACGTGCATATAGACAGTGCTGCCAACTAGTGCCATAATTTTGAACTTATTTTTACCACTGGTTAAGAGCGATTTACACTTCAATAAGTACAGTAGCGAGTTAAGTTGCTTCATCAGCGAGTTAATAATTCATTTCGGGGGCCGTTTACATGGCAAAAAATGACTTAACTCGCTGATAAAGCAACTTATCTTGCTACTGTACATTAAACAAGGTATTCAACCTGAAAGTAGTTACTGCACGTTCCCTATAGTCCTAGCGTCTGCCAAATGTTTCATTTAATCTGCTTTTGTAGGAGTACCTAATATCACATTGCTATCACGGGCGTTAACTAAGTTTAGTTCTGTTATCGCAGCCCTGACCTCCGCTAGCCAAGACCGACACCAAACTCTGATAGCACCATACAAATGGATCATACAAGGATCATATAAAATAACCTACAACATTTTTTTAAATCTAGAATCTCAAAATTTACAAAGTGAAATATAAATAATATTTTTTGAAAAAGAATTAAAAACTGACTTACCTACAGACTACAGCCACATTGTTGTTTTTTTTTTTCAAAAACCACTGAGTCAATTTTGATAAAATTTATATGGGACCACCGCTGAATGATGGCCTAAAAATAATCATTAAAATCCATTCATAATTGGCGGAGGAATCGAGTAACATACCTACAAAAAAAACATACGGGTCGAATTGAGAACCTCCTCCTTTTTGATGTCGGTTAATAAAAGCACAAAGAGTTGAATACAACAGGTTTTTTTCAACAAACAGGTTTCTAGTCTATGGTGTAGTAAAAACTTCTCGTTAAGAAATGGCCGATTAAGCCACTGGTATCTAATCTACCCTGTAATTGTATTCCTTTAGGAAAACAAGTCTCTAATGATAACATACTAATTCGACTCTTCCAAGGTAAACTGAGGCATTAAATCTAAGGTTAACTGACGACCCATTTAGCTCAGTGGTTTGAGCGCCAGTTGAGAAGCTTCTCAAAAGGGTTCGATTCCTGCATCAACACAAATGTTTCTTGATGAAACAGATATTTTTATTTGTCAGTTAAGCGTTGTTCTTGATTTCCATAGCACAATGAAAACCTTAGAAATAGAAAAAATCTTTATTATAATTATTTATGGACTTAAATTGATTTAAGTCCTCATAGAACATTTATGAATGTCAAATATTATGTAAGCTACCGCTGATTCGGAAAGTCGATAGTACTAGGACAATGCATGTGATGTGATGTGTGTGTGTGCAATGGAGTCAATTATTCATTTAAATTAAATATTCCATGGAATGTTCCGTAAAAGTTCCATGGAATCCCATGAAACTGCATGACTTAGTTATACACCGCAATTTTTTATTACCTCAGAAACTTCTCGGGGTCTATCTAATGAAAATAAACATTTAAATTAATAATAATAATATTATCAAGAAGGATCTTGATCACCTTCAAAAGCCGGATTGGCAAAAGGTGGCTGAGAATAGAGCGGAGTGGCGAATTCTCGTGTCGGAGGCCAAGATCCACTTCGGGTCGCTGAGCCAGCGTAGTAAGTAAATAAGTAAGTATTAGTGCGATAGTCTATAGTTACTATAAGGGAACGTGCATATAGACAGTGCTGCCAACTAGTGCCATAATTTTGAACTTATTTTTACCACTGTTAAGAGCGATTTACACTTCAATAAGTACAGTAGCGAGTTAAGTTGCTTCATCAGCGAGTTAAGTCATTTCGGCCGTTTACATGGCAAAAATGACTTAACTCGCTGATAAAGCAACTTAACTTGCTACTGTACATTAACAAGGTATTCAACCTGAAAGTAGTTACTGCACGTTCCCTATAGTCCTAGCGTCTGCCAAATATTTCATTTAATCTGCTTTTGTAGGAGTACCTAATATCACATTGCTATCACGGGCGTTAACTAAGTTTAGTTATGTTATCGCAGCCCTGACCTCCGCTAGCCAAGACCGACAACAAACTCTGATAGCACCATACAAATGGATCATACAAGGATCATATAAAATAACCTACAACATTTTTTAAATCTAGAATCTCAAAATTTACAAAGTGAAATATAAATAATATTTTTTGAAAAAGAATTAAAAACTGACTTACCTACAGACTACAGCCACATTGTTGTTTTTTTTTTGTTTTCAAAAACCACTGAGTCAATTTTGATAAAATTTATATGGGACCACCGCTGAATGATGGCTTAAAAATAATCAATAAAATCCATTATATTGGCGGAGGAATCGAGTAAATACCTACTACATACAAAATAAACTTACGGGTCGAATTGAGAACCTCCTCCTTTTTGAATGTCGGTTAATAAAAGCGCAAAGAGTTGAATACAACAGGTTTTTTTAACAAACAGGTCTCTAGTCTATGGTGTAGTAAAAACTTCTCGTAAAGAAATGGCCGATTAAGCCACTGGTATCCATCTACCCTGTAATTGTATTCCTTTAGGAAAACAAGTCATCTAATGATAACATACTAATTCGACTCTTCCAAGGTAAACTGAGGCATTAAATCTAAGGTTAACTGACGACCCGTTTAGCTCAGTGGTTTGAGCGCCAGTTGAGAAGCAAAGGGTTCGATTCCCGTATCAACACAAATGTTTCTTGATGAAACAGATATTTTTATTTGTCAGTTAAGCGTTGTTGATTGATTGATTGATTTCCATAGCACAATGAAAACCTTAGAAATAGAAAAAATGTTTATTATAATTATTTATGGACTTAAATTGATTTAAGTCCTCATAGAACATTTATGAATGTCAAATATTATGTAAGCTACCGCTGATTCGGAAAGTCGATAATACTAGGACAATGCATGTGATGTGATGTGTGTGTGTGCAATGGAGTAAATTATTCATTTAAATTAAATATTCCATGGAATGTTCCGTAAAAGTTCCATGGAATCCCATGAAACTGCATGACTTAGTTATACACCGCAATTTTTTATTACCTCAGAAACTTCTCGGGGTCTATCTAATGAAAATAAACATTTAAATTAATAGATAATAATTCTTTTGTATAGCAAGGTGATTTGGACTGATCAGCTAATGATACTAATAATAAATTACCCGCTAAAATAAAATCTCGAGTTACATAAGCAGTTATAATTATGATCTTTCTTCGTCAAGTATAAAACTTACAAACCTAATAATTAATTTAGTAAGTACCTAACTAATTCGTTTTACCTTTCTTACCTAACTAACTAAAGCTCTACTTACAATTTTGCTTAGAATACATTAATACCAAAAACACTTTTGAAATCCATGATTAACTGAGATCATAAAAGTGATTAATTAAATGAAAAATATTTCGTATGTCAATTATATATTCAGGGTGTATCCGTGAATATTTAAATCCCTTTAACCATCTGTTCTATCAACCATTCTAAAAAACATTTGCCCAACAACTTTTCTAAATTCATCGAAAAAAATTTCGACTCCCCATACAAAGTGACCAAGTCACGTGACCGACTTTGTATGAAAAATTGAATTTTTTTTGCGAATTTTTAAAAGTCATAAGACAAATGTTGTTCAGAATGGTTGAGGGATGTAAATGTTCACAGACACACCCTGTATTGGCACATAATTATAGGACGACAAGTCGGTTATCATATGGCCGATGGAAATAATTACAACCGTTAGCTGTCTTCGGAAGAAGCGTCATTATTACTTGGATCTACTAGTGACACGGCTTTTGATAAAAAAATGCTGTACCTATTAGAAGGGCTACTTGTAAGTACCTTCGGCCAATAGAACGATCGATCTTAGAGTCTTAACATCATCATACAAGTTTGTCATTCCCAGTTGCACTTAGAACCATAGTTTTTGATCCTGGGGACCGGTAAAAACATGATCCAGGACATTGGAAGTATAGTAAATTATAATAAATCCGACCTTTACAAACCTTACTTACATAGTAGGTACAATGTTCATGACTAAAATGTCGTAGGTGTCCTTCTTTTATAATAAAGTGCATCTAATTACCTATCTACTAATAAGCAATAATCTCTATCTAACATTAAGTCTGCAAGAAATTTGTTCATCTACCTACCTATACATTACAGTAACAACAAGGATCTTACATTTATAAAGTTCTATCAAAATATTGACATTTGTATTTGTAAGAGTGCGTCCAGATTTGAAGCGCGTCCAGTTTTGAGCCAAAAAATATACCTTTTTGCCCCTTGGACACATTGTCAAAACTCAAATAAAATAGTCATAGCTCGGTCATGATCTCAAAATGTCACGGTTAAAATATACTCCACATAATATTTTTTTAAGTACCTACGAGTAGCTGCTTAGATGGGTGGTATGTTACGTTTCTGTATCTATAAACTCAATTCTCGGTGTGTCGTTCAGATCTGGACGAATCCTACATTAAATGCAATCGTGGCACATATTATCTACTAAATATAAAAGATCAGCCTTACAATTTTCGAGCACCAAAGCGACATAATCAACATTCCTACAAGGTGCATTGGCAGTCAGTTAAAAATACATTCCCTTAACTAAGTACTCATAATAACATAAAATCTCGAGTTACATAAGCAGTTATAATTATGATCTTTCTTCGTCAAGTATAAAACTTACAAACCTAATAATTAATTTAGTAAGTACCTAACTAATTCGTTTTACCTTTCTTACCTAACTAACTAAAGCTCTACTTACAATTTTGCTTAGAATACATTAATACCAAAAACACTTTTGAAATCCATGATTAACTGAGATCATAAAAGTGATTAATTAAATGAAAAATATTTCGTATGTCAATTATATATTCAGGGTGTATCCGTGAACATTTACATCCCTTTAACCAAGTGTTCTATCAACTATTCTGAACATTTGTCCAATACATTTTCTAAATTCATCGAAAAAAATTTCGACTCCCCATACAACGACACTTGTATGAAAAATTAAATTAAATTAAATTTTTATGCGAATTTTTAAAAGTCATAATGTTGTTCAGAATGGTTGAGGGATGTAAATGTTCACAGATACACCCTGTATTGGCACATAATTATAGGACGACAAGTCGGTTATGGCCGATGGCAAAAATTACAACCGTTAGCTGTCTTCGGAAGAAGCGTCATAATTAATTGGACCTACTAGTGACACGGCTTTTGATAAATAATTTGCTGTACCTATTAGAAGAGCTACTTGTAAGTACCTTCGGCCAATAGAACTGAACGATCTTAGAGTGTTCTTAACATCATCATACAAGTTTGTCATTCCCAGTTGCACTTAAAACCGTCGCTTTTGATCCCGGGGACCGGTAAGAACATGATCCGTGTGCCCTTGCAATAAAGCCGTGTGACCTTTACAAACCTTACTTACATAGTAGGTACAATGTTCATGACTAAAATGTCTCGTGTCCTTCTTTTATAATAAAGTGCATCTAACTACCTATCTACTAATAAGCAATAAATCTCTATCTAACATTAAGTCTGCAAGAAATTTGTTCATCTACCTACCTACCTACATTACAGTAACAACAAGAATCTTACATTTATAAAGTTCTATCAAAATATTGACATTTGTATTTGTAAGAGTGCGTCCAGATTTGAAGCGCGTCCAGTTTTGAGCCAATAAAATATACCCGTTTTTACCCCTTGTACGGTGGCCAGCACATCAAGTTACTACAATCTGTCAAATTTCTTCAATCGAACCTCACTTTTATGTCAAACGTGTTTGGTTCAATATCAACTGAGGAAATTTGACAGATTGTAGTAACTTTATGTGCTGGCCACTGTACATCAACATTGTCAAAACTCAAATAAAATAGTCATAGCTTGGTCATGATCTCAAAATGTCACGGTTAAAATATACTCCACATAATATATTTTTTTAAAGTAGCTGCTTAGATGGGTGGTATGTTACGTTTCTGTATCTATAAACTCAATTCTCGGTGTGTCGTTCAGATCTGGACGAATCCTACATTAAATGCAATCGTGGCACATATTATCTACTAAATATAAAAGATCAGCCTTACAATTTTCGAGCACCAAAGCGACATAATCAACATTCCTACAAGGTGCATTGGCAGTCAGTTAAAAATACATTCCCTTAACTAAGTACTCATAATAACAATATAGAAAAAGTTTTCGAGGCTGTGATGTTGATACAAAATAACTATCCTAACCAAAACAAGTCATTAAGTTGTAGGAAATTCTTAGGTAATATTTCCATGTCTAGTTGCTAAAGAACAACAAATTCCATTTTTGTAATATTACACTCATTCAGCAATGCACCCTGAATTCAAAATAGTGTCATTCATAAAAAAATTATAAGTGAGTAATTTCTTTCTTTCTAAGCTCCTGCAATTCGTTATCTTTACCTACATCCGTCTTTACATCATCTAGTTTGCCACTGTCATCATCATATAAATCGCCTTGTAACATGACTTGTATTTCTTTCAGACTCTTTCCCTTAGTTTCAGGCACAAACATGTACGAAAACACAGCACCTATAAAAGCAACAGATGCATATATCCAGAACACGCCACATAGTCCTGCTAGATCCTTGATTTCCTGGTAGCCTTTAGATCCTATGAACCCGAGGATGCCGCCAAATATGCTTAATGAGCTCATAGCTACAGCCTTAATGTTTAAGGGGAATATCTCTCCTGGTATCACGAATATGATGGATCCAAACCCGAGGGTGGAAACGATACTGGACCCGACGATGCCTACGAAGGGGACCCAGGCGTATTTTGTGAGGGTGCTGTGGTCGGTCTTCAGGATCTCCTGGGCGAAGAAGTAGCCACCAGCTATGAAGTGGCACACGCAGGTTCCGAAGAAGGAGTAGATTAGCAAGGGGCGGCGCCCGACGCGGTCTGCCACCACTGATGACATTATACCTGGAATGCACGTTAGTTAAATCCTTTAATGGAGTTGGTCCTCTAACTTTGGAAACATTTGTATGTAGTTAATAAAGCTTTAATATTTTTTGAAGTAAAAAAGGAGCTTTTAGAAATGGTTCGTGTAGGTACTATTAAAACGTGTAAAGTCAGTTTCAACCGAAAAGTGAGGTAAATATGGACCGTAATATTGACATCGTATTGACTTTAAGTTTGATCCTACAGATTAGCTATTGAAACTAAAGTTAAGTAAAATTATTATGAACATACTAATTGCTTCCGTCCGACCCTCTTGTGTAGAATTATTAGACCGTCATTTAGAATGAATAAAAGTACTAATCCGAGAAGACAAAACATTTTCGCCAGGTAAACGAAACCTAGCGCCATCTATTGGTGCGTTTTCTTTAATAACAAATTCCGAAACGAAGTGCGGGCAAACTATTAAATACTTACTACCTTATACTAGACTGTAATTTAATTATAAACGACTACCTTATTAAATTCTTAAGTAATGTTCTGGGAGCAAAATAAAAAAAACTTCTTACTTATAACGAATCGAACTCCGCCAAATATGACGAGGACGGTAGACACCTTTATATCCGACTTGGTGTCCTGCATGATGCGGCCCAGGTAGTGCTGCACAACCATCACTCCCGTCAGGATCTGCGTCAGCTTCAGCCCTGGAACGAACAGGTACATCATCATATCACCCTGAATGTCAGGGATTGCGTTCAAAGCAACCTGTCAAATTTCCTCAATTGTTATTCAACCTAATGTGTAGGGCAGTAAGATGAGAGTCGATTCAAGAAATTTGACAGTTCTGTATACTTTGATGTATGTCTGTACGTACCATCTAGAATTTAGTAAGTCTGTTCTTAAATAGACCTCATGCCAGTCCCGTTCCGACACGCAATTTTATAAGTGTTTAGTTCGGGAACTTTTTTTAACGGGAATAACTTCAAAACACTTAAGTTAACTCATGTCACTTCACGCTAAATTTTATTGTTTGTATATTCAAACTTATTGAGACCACTCGACAGATGACACTTTTAAAAACAGCGTTTAAGATCATTGAAGCACTCGAAAATATTTTTTGCGCTAAAATGGAGGCGAAACCGATTACAGACCGTCATAAATTTTGTGGCTTTCCAAACTCGTTTCAAATAAAAACACTTGATCCTCAAAATATTGAGTAACACAATTCTGACATTCCAAAAGGTTTAGGGACACCATAATTTTTAAAGTGGTTAAGCCACTTTTGAGGTGTATGCCCAAGATATTTTTAGCTCTGGTCTCATAAGCTCATTGCAATATTGCAGCTATATAGTAAACAATAAAATACAATACGGGATTTTAATGCGATGCGATCATCTGACTTTATACTTTTAAGTGATAAACAGCAGACGAGTTAACGGATGATCTGATGGTAAGCATTTGCCGTCACCCACTGACACCCATAACAAATGGAGTCACAAGTTCGTAATTTCTTTCTCTTCTCTTTATAGAGCTCAACCGGAGGAAAACCGGCATAAAGGCGCTGCGCTGCGTTTCTCCGAATGAGTGACGGTACTGGCCAATTCTCAGAGAAAGGTAAAAGGTAAGCCGAGTAATTTTTGTTGCGATTTGCGACTTAATTACTGTGTTGCAGGTTTCCACAGACGGTGGATTACCACCAGGTCTTCGTATGCCACCTATCACATAAAAGAAAAATCTAAAATGTACCTGTAGCAATGATGATTGCTTTACGATACTGCTTGCCAGAGAACATTTCCTTCACAGAGGTGCCTCGGCGCATCTCGATGCCCACGGTCGCTTGCATAGCTGACAACTCGTCTTCCTGCTCCTGTAAAACAAATATACCTATGTCATGTAATCGAAAAGTGACTTATTCAATAGTAGCACACTATTGCCGTACCAAAAATATTTTTGTTGGCGACGGCTACAACTATACTCTTTTACATGTGTTTATTTCTTTAAAAATGATAAAGATTTTTTTTTAAATGGTTATCTATACTGAGTTTCTTGCTAAAACTAAAATGGGGGGTTAGAAAAGAGGCAAAAAGTCGCCTATGTTACTCTCCATCCCTTCAACTATCTCCACTTAAAAAATCACGTCAATTCGTCGCTCCAAGATACAGACAGACACACTTTCCCATTTATAATATTAGTATGGATTCGTTACGGCCGGTTTGGTTATAGGCCTTTGGAGGCGTAGAGAAAGTCAGCAGGAACAGAACAAAGAAATAAACCTAGACCTCACCTTTTTATTTTTATAACTCCTCAACTTCGACAGGGTCTTCCCCTGCTTCAACCACCCTCCCTTCCTTCAAGTAGTAATACGGCGACTCCGGGATCCACCAACAAGCCAGGAAGTAGCACACCGGGAGGACGACCAAGGAGCTGTTCAGGGCCTGGTAGGACATGAAAGGGCCCACAGCTATGGCCAGGAGGGCCCCAAGGTTGAACATGAACCTGGTTCCTACGGAGAGAGTGGCCCTCAGATCCTTGTCGGCTATTTCTGACAGGTACATTGCTACAACCTGGAATAGAGTTATTATTTTTTAGTATTTGTATCTGTGCTATTATCAGCCTGTCCCATTGCAAGGCAAAAGGCCTCCCCACCCGCCTTCTGACATTTTCGGTGCAGAGCCAACGACGGTATAATTTTAAATAATAATTTTACTCAATTACTTTTAAAGTCTATACTTAGGTTCAAATACTTTTTTATTTTTGCAATGTACACCCCTACTTCTAAGTACTGCGGCTAATGTGGACGAGAAGTTGTCAGTTCTGCGGCTAATGTGACCAGCCCACTGCCACTTCAGTTTGCTAATTCGGTGGGCTATGTCGGTGACTCTGGTTCTCTGTCGGATTTCATCATTTCTGATGCGGTCCTTGTTGTTTATGATTATTGCGGCTCTTTGAGAGGCCTATTTAATAACTCTTTAAACAAAGTAAGGTTGCACTACTTACAGTTCCGATCATTCCTGTACCGCCGCCCCATAGAAATCTGGTGACGTATAGCTCCCATGGTGTGTGAGAAAACAGCAAAATAATCTGAAATCAAAAAATTCAATGCTTAGGAAGTTGTATCGTATCAGACCCGAATTTACTTGATCGTTTTCCTTATAAGCTAAACTACCTCTAGCATAAAAGTCTTAATTACGTAATTGCTTAATTAGTTTTACGGTATATCAAGCTATTGCGAAAATCCCACATGAGTCAAACATGACAAAGAGAATTAGGAAACGTGAAGGTCGATTAAAATAAAATGCTCTAACCGATACTCGGCTATGGCGGCCAATATTACCTATAATATAATAGGCCTTTTGCATCTTAGCAGATGATTTAAGTAGCATTTTAAGTAGGGACACCACACCTTCGCTCGTGGCTGTACAGACCAATTCGCGATTGTATGTTTCGTCCGCATTTGCGGCAAGCGAAACGAGTGTTGACGGATGGGGGGTTTCCAGAATGGCGTCTAACATGCTTTGATGCCAGTAAATCAAACCAGGCTTGGTCGTGTTGGGCTATGCCTTCGGAGACTATCTTCCTCCAGCTGAGGCGCTCAGCAGCAAGATCCTCCCACTTAGATCAGCTATGTACGCAGGATATATTGCAGCAAAAACAGGTGCCCTCTCTATTCCCTTACCCTTTTAATCCGATGGGACACCAGTGTGACATGACAAGAGATTGGGCGCAGGACCTACGGCTTAACGTGCTTTCCGAGGCACGAGGGTAAAATACCACCAACTTCCAGACTTCGGGCTGACACTGAGAATTTCTGAACAGAAAAACTCAGGTTCTTACAACTTTTTTTGGGCCGACCCGGTCATCGAACCCGAGATCCCAAGCGCTGTCGTCGTTTTAAAGTGCGACCCACTACCCACTGCAGCCTACCGCGGAAGTCGAGTACTTCCCCATTTTACCTCTAGAATAAAAAAGGTAGGTAGGTCGTAAGTGAAGTATTTTTCAAAAGGCCAGTATGAGACCAGGAAATCGATCAAAATATTAGTTTTTTTTTTATGTGATAGGTAGCAGACGAGCAGGCGGATCAACTGATGGTAAGCAATTGCCGCCGCTCATGGACACTTGCAACACCAGTGCGCTGCCAACCTTTTATCCCCTTCCCCCCGGGTGGGCCTCCGGTACCCTCACTCACTCAGCGAAACACAGCACTGGGGCTGCTTCACGCCGATTTTCTGTGAGGCAGTGGTATCACTCCGGTCGAGCCGGCCCATTCATGCCGAAGCATGGCTCTCCCACAATTTGTAAATAGCAGAGTATGTAACAGTTTAAGTCAAGTCGCTTTCTGCATAGTCCTATAAACCTACTGAGAATACATAATTATCATATCTAATTAAGTATGTCGAGCGATTAGTACCTAATCACTGATGGCTAGTTTTCCAAGGCGTAGGTATGTAAACATAGCTGAGCTCAATTCCTTAAATACGTACGTACGTACAGCCACTCATCAAAGTATACAAAACTGTCAAATTTCTTCCGTCTCTCATTCTACTGTCGTACACTTTAGGTTGAATATCAATTGAGGAAATTGGAAAGGTTGTGGTAACCTGATGTGTGGCTGACTGTATCGAACGTGTACGTCGATTGCATGCACAAACTCTCATTACTACACTGTGGAGATCACTATACGCCATAATAACTAAGCACGAACATTTTTTTAATGCACGAGGAAACACGGAAGGCCACTCCATGGCATCGGAATCAATGTCAAAGGAATTCAGACCTAATAGAAAAGACTTACAGTTCCCAAAGCCATGGGCAGGGCGCTCGCCAGTATGGTGAATCGTCTCCCACACCGGTCAGATGTGAAGCCGGTCACGAAACTGCCTACTATGAACCCTGGGTTGTTCATCGTCACCATCCAGGACTGCTCTTGCTAAAAAGAGACAACATACAATTATTGGTATCTTCTATACTATTTAAAGAGATAACTTCTATAGACAACGACAAGGCTTATAGGTAAACCGAAAACACGAAACGCTTGCGCGATGAAATTTAGCACAGCGCCATCTATTGGTTCATTTCTGAATTACGGTCCCGAAGCGAAGTGAGGGCGGGCCACCAGTTTTATGATATAGGTGACAGTCGAGCCGACATGGACACCTGCAAATCAGTGGTGTCACAAGTGCGCTGCTTAACTTTTAGGGTAGAGGCCCAATCCAGGGAAGGGGGGGTTCCCCTGGATTGGGCCTCTCACTCACTCACGCAGCGAAACACAGCGCATGCACTGCTTCACGCCGGTTTTCTGTGAGGACGTGGTATTACTTCGGTCGAGCCGGCCTATTCGTGGCTCTCCCACTGTTGTATGTATTTTGAGACTGCTGTAGGGTACAGGCCTCTTGTCCTGTGCATGCCATTCACAACTACTCCAGCCTGGTTAGGCATGGCCGCTCGAAGAGGCACTGCTCCTCGGGGGCCCACCCCAACACACCCTGGTCCCGGGAGGGCCAGGAGAAGACGCCCGGGCAAAGAGCCTCGGCTCTAGGCCCGTACTCTCGCCCCACGGCGAGAATGACATCAAAGGAAGGAAACCATTCTCAAAGGTTTTTTTTAATTAATTAAGAAACACAATGGTCTTAGGTAGGTACTTAGTCAAAGACCTCGATAGTGCGGTTGCTATGGTGTAGCGTTCAATAGCGGACGGTTACGGATTCGATGGAAGTTTTCTAAATTGACGCCTGGTTCCAAAAAAATAATGTAATTTTATGTTACCATGAAATGTTGATCTGAGAATCAAAATAGGTAAAGAGTATATCAGGTTTATTATGTAATAATAACACCTGATGGTAAATAAATGACAGTCTCATTAAAAAAATAGGTACCTATTATAATTACTTACTTAGGTACCTATTTCTATTGTTACTCAGGCCACAAAATCATCCGCACACACACAAACACACACTAACAATGGACAACAATTAAAGATCGAAGTCTAATTGACCGCAAATCATCTCATAAAAAAAACAAAAGATTTAACGGAAGTAGGTATCGCTCCCGATTTTTGCCATAGACTAAAAACTGGCCCTCATTCTAGCCCATTTTAACATTGCGTGTGGAAAGGGATAGCATGAGCATTAGTACAGTAATAAGACAAGATCGTGTCATACCAACCAGTTTCAAATGTGTCACGCCCCAGCGCGTCTTCTAGATTGATCCATGTTTAATTCATATGAGTTATGACGTTATTTATAACTTCATCTAGCTCAGTACTTCTAAAACTTAGTTCCGCGAACCCCTATCTATAGACTATCGATACTATTAATTTTTCTTTCTCTATCGACAATGTATCGATAGCCAACACTATGGCGAGCCGCACTATAGGAAGGCTTATTTCAACTCGAGGATAAAGAATTTATGTTGTTTGCACTGACCCCAATGACCTGGTAGGTACTTTGGCAGATCGCTCTTAAATAAGAAGAGATGAGAGATATTATTTTTATCGTAGGTAGGTATGGCAATAATAAAAAAATAGCAGCACCTACAAGTAATTGAACGAAAATATAATAACAAGCACAGTCAAGCACAGCAATCAACAGGTAATAGGATGCACATAAGTAGATGTATTATTTATATCAATTTATGCTATTTTTAATTTGCATTCATTATTTTCAAATTATATGTAAGAACTTTTTTCCCATTCTTAGCCAACGAATAATACCTACCAATAGGTATGAAGGTTCTCTTCTCTAGATAGGCTGTCTGGAAGAAATTGCTGCAAGCGATAAGATCGCCTTTTAGTACCTAGTGTATTTTACCCCATTTCTTTATGCACTTTATAGGGACATACAATAAAGAAATTTGTCTGTATATAGGCCTGTGATCACTTCGGAAACTTGTATTTATATTTTTTTTTTGCAAAAAATGTCTGGTAACTTCCTTAGGTGGGAAATAACGGGTTAGTTTTGATAATATTTAGTTAATTAGATACTAATATTTAATAGACAATTGTATGTTAATAGCTAAAACGACGATTAAGTAGGTACTACTAATTACCTCAACCTACATTTTTTGTTCTAATCTTGAGTGGAGTTTTAGGTGCGCGAGCGCAGCCAAAGATTTTGGTTTTGGAAAGATTAAGAGGCGATGTCTAAAGAAAAATTGTCAATCTTAGATTTGATTTTTACACTAGATACTTACACATTTTACACTAGCCACTAACTTTTTCATTTTTATAATACGAATATACTATACTCTACTCTACTATTTGAAAGGGACTGAATATGGTTAATCCGGCTTCGTGCTTAGCCAATTTTCACTTGATTAATTTGCATATACTGGTGTACCTACAAAAAATTACACTGTGACGTTTTCTATGCGTTGGACGAGTGTGAATGAATATGTATTGAATAGTGTCTAAAAATGTACTACGTTTAAATACATTAATACGAGTACGCAGACCTCATAATGTATAGACAAAAGAAGGAAACAATATATAAATAAAAATAATAATGTAAATAGGTAGGTAACGAAAACATAGGTCGTTAAGGTCCAACCTGATTTTTACCTTTTGTAGATTGGACCTTGAGTGTCTTTGAAATTAATATGTCAACAAACTGACTGTGCTAAGAGAAATAAAAAAATGTAAGATAAAGAAACGTGAGGGGTCTTAATTTTTATAGCGGGTCGAAATTTCAATTTGTAGCTACGTTCAAATGGGGTATCGAAAGGGCTTGATTTTTTTTTTGATATGGGTGCTGACGAGCAGACGGATCACCTGATGGTGAGCAATTACCGCTGTCCATGGTAAATGTCAAAAATTTCATAAGTAAGTCGTAGAAACAATATTGTTCAGAATGTTTGGTAGAAGACGTGATAGAGGGATATTAATGTTCATAGATACATCCTGTATATAAATTTGTTGTATATCTCGTATGTATATCTATCTTCTATACTATTTATAAAGACGTAAAATTAAGTCCCTAAACTAACTTCCAAGTAAGGGCGGGGCACTGTTTATTAGTACAGGGTACACATCTAGTAAATGTGCGTTGGCTTCGACACCGTTAGTCTAACCTATTTTTAGACCCTTCTTATCATCAGTTTGCGCAAACTAAGTCAATAAACAGGACTATGGCAAATTATTCTAAAATAAATAGTACTGAAATCACCAGTATTAACCTTTTTTTTTTGGTCGCCCTCAGGAAATACCTTACGCAAATAAATCTGTTTTGTAGGTCCTAGTTTAGAGGGCATCCGGGGAGCGTTCGGGGAAGGTTTTATTAGTGGACCGGGTTTTAAAAACTATATAACATTGAATATGATTAAAAGATCTAGTTGACATGTCCGACTTTCGGACTCTAAAATCCGGGGATTCCCGCGTCTGGTACTATTTTCCAAATTTTAGAGATGGTAACTGTGATGGCAACCCTACCAAAAAGCCATATGATTGTCTGTACAAATTAGTTCTTTATACATTACACACACACATATAGTACCTCAGAAAGTGTTTATATTTAATAGTTACCTCAGTCATATGTATGTTGGTCTCGTTGGCATTGAACTTGGGCAGGACCGGCGTGAGCCAGGAGGTCGTCACGCCGAGCGTCAGCGACGCTAGCGACACTGCAATCAATATTGCAAAACTTTATGCGTCACGCCTATACAATGAGAATGTTCTTACAAGACGAACAATGTCATTCCGTATGCGCTGCCAGACGCGGAATGTACTAGTCTGCGTAAATTAGTATCTAATTACTTGGATTAGGTATTTTGTTTTGGCACATAACAATCACTCAGAGGTTGATCCTATGAGTGACCGCACACTAGCGTCCTTTGAGCGTCGGCGTCTTGCCGGCGACCTCCCTACACTTGCGTTTTCGGACGGCCGCGTAGGCGCCACGCCCAAAAATTCTATGGGTCTAAATTAGACTAAAAATATTTAATAGGGTCAGTTGGACCAAAAAAAAGTCAGGGTGTCAGCGAGCTGATTTATTCGCTGATCATTCCTATCGTAGGGACTCGTGACCTGAACCGACCACTTTGTGGTAAGGTTGGATTGATGATAAGAGGTATTTTTTATTAAGTATTTCTCCAAATAAGTGTTCGCAAAAGCTATGAGTGCTAAAAATATGTGGTGACAAATTAAAAGTATTAGGACTAGTATCTACCTGCCGCCGCTACCAGGTACTGGATGATTCTACTGCGATGCTCCATTATCAGCGTCACTGTTGATAAAAAAATACAAGTTTAGTACCTATAGGTACGCCATATAAAGTCTTATTAAATTTTTTCATAGACCAACCATTTCTTTCCCAGGGGAAACCTCATGCCATTCACCTTGTCACATGAGGGGAACAAGGTGGTGTGTGGGACTTTAACTCTAACCAAAACCTCTGGGGCACAAAATAATTACACACAGAAGGTAGACTCAGCCTGATTTTGAATTTAGAAGAGTTTGTTGACATATGCTAGGGTTGTTGCCCGGCATGAGTAGGTACATAAGCGCGCGGCCTCTACCATACACCTCGACAGTTTGACAATCTTATGTCATAGGCTAGGATTAATGTGGTCGAAAAGGCGTATTTCCCCGTTAGTGCGCATGCGTGAGTACATGACACGTTTTTAGCTCTTAGTAGGCAGCCTACTTTCTGTATGTAATTATTTTGTGTCTGGGGTTTCCATCTCACTCAGTGCAATCGCAATCAGATACCCCACAGACGGGACTGAACCGTACCGCTAATCTATCTATGATTACTTTTGACACTATCTTTTGGAATACCAGTAATTAATTAGAAGTATTTTATTTTTTCACATTTATAAATATCGATGTTATCAATTTTGATATCGGTCAAATTAGAAATCTATGACAGATAACTATTAAAATAATAATTACTTGGCTTATTATGCCTGACAAAAATGAAAATTCGGAATGAACCTAATTTTCAATACTTAGTTATTCTTACTTATGAATACTTGCTCAGATTCGGGCACCAAAATTAAAAAACCATGTAGAGAGATTGGCTGCCACATTGCTTATTTAAAAGGCTAAGCCCACATACCTACATGCACGATTACAGTAATCTTGGCATGTTTCGCCGTGAATGACAGATACAAACGTGTGGGAGAGACGCGATACAATCCTAACTAAAACTATAATGCGATAGTAACTCTGTCTGGCTGTCTGAAGGGATTATTAAACAATCAAAAATGCTACCCAAAGATACGATACGCGGACGAAGTCGCGGGTAACAGCTAGTTTGTAAATAAATCCCTTAGGTTCCTCGTTCACGTACTCTACAACTCTACTTTATAGGGTTCCGTAGCCAAATGCCAAAAAAACGTCTGTCTGCCCGTCCGTATGTCACAGCAACTGTTTGCCGAAACTAAAAGAACTTGGTAGGTTGATTATATTTTTGAGCCGGATTAAATGAATGAATCCAATGCCAATCCAACCGTATGAATCCAAATTATCATACAATAAAATAGGGGCTCCCTAAACCCAGAACTGAGTATCAAAAACGTTTTTTTCACCCAACCCACAATATGTGTGGGGCATCTACTGGGGTAGGTCTTCAAAAAATATTATATTGAGGTTTCGCATTTCATAATTTTTTCCGAACTGAATAGTTTGCCTGAGAGACGCTTCTAAAGTGGTAAAATATGCGTGTCCGTCCCGTTCCCCCCTAACTTGGTAAACTAGTTACCAAAATTTGACAAATGAGTTGTTATAATGCTCGGTTGTAGGCTACAAAACGTTAAATTAACTACAGCACCCTCTAGGGGAGTAAAGTAAGGAACTAAAAAAGGTACTTGACGAAGTTGTGTGGGTTCAAATGAAAGAGCTTTGCACACTTCGAGTGTGTAAAAAAACTAAACTTTGAATTAAATTAAATTGAGACAACATCACATACATTGTCCTAGTCCCAAACTAGGGTTTTCCCTTGTACTATGGAAACCAAAAACAACCAAGCAACCACAAACACCCAGACCCAAGACGAGAGAGAGATGTTTCATCAACAAACATTTGTCTTGGTGCGGGAATCAAACCCACGATCCTTACGTCTCAACACTACGCCAAACAGGTCGTCAAGAATTTATAAAATTACTTTTTAATAAACTAATTAGGTATCATCATACTCGTAATTGGACAAACAGGTGTCGTTATCGGCCAAAAGAAGCCACGTTAAATTGACTATATAATACCGAGCACAAATTCACATAATTCAAAGTAGGTAAGTTAATTAGCCGTGGTCGTAGGTACATACATTTGCCACTTTCTTATTAATAAATGAATATATTTTCGAAACAGTACGTGACATGCTATCCTTAAACATATCTCACAAATCATAATTTATATTAATTTCGTATCTTACAATATAGTCGACTTTTAGTTTTCAAATTTTCCATCTATTTGTTGCGTTGGTTGGGCTTTTGTTGTTTTTTTTTGCTATCTACTTATATTGTGTATCGTTTTTTATTTTTAATGGTCTTATACATGTAGAGATACAAAATACCTAGGTATTTTATTTTTTCACATTTATAAATCGATGTTATCAATTTTGATATCGGTCAAATTAGAAATCTATGACAGATAACTATTAAAATAATAATTACTGCTTATTATCTGACATGAAAATTCGGAATGACCTAATTTTCATACTTCTTACTTTCAATACTTGCTCAGTTCGGGCACAAAATTAAAAAACATGTAGAGAGATGGCTGCCTACGTTGCTATTAAAAAGGCTACGCCCACATACCTACATGCACGATTACAGTAATCTCGGCATGTTTCGCCGTGGATGATAGATAGAAACGTGTGGGATAGTAACTCTGTCTGTCTGTCTGAAGGGATTATTAAACAATCAAAGATGCTACCCAAAGATACTATTCCACGCGGACGAAGTCGCGGGTAACAGCTAGTTTGTAAATAAATTACTTAGGTTCCCCGTTTACGTACTCTACAACTCTACTATATAGGGTTCCGTAGCCAAATGCTAAAAAACGTCTGTCTGCCCGTCCGTATGTCACAGCAACTGTTTGCCGAAACTAAAAGAACTTGGTAGGTTGATTATATTTTTGAGCCGGATTAAATGAACCAACCGTATGAATCCAAATTATCATACAATAAAATAGGGGCTCCCTATACTCAGATCTGAGTATCAAAAACCTTTTTTTTTTTCATCCAACCCACAATACGTGTGGGGCATCTACGGATAGGTCTTCAAAAAATATTATATTGAGGTTTCGCATTTCATCATTTTTTCCGAACTGAATAGTTTGCCTGAGACACACTTCTAAAGTGGTAAAATATGCGTGTCCGTCCCGTTCCCCCCTAACTTGGTAAACTAGTTACCAAAATTTGACAAATGAGTTGTTATAATCCTCGGTTATAGGTAGGCTACAAGACATAACGTTAAATTAACTACAGCACCCTCTAGGGAATAAAGTAAGGAACTAAAAAAGGTACTTGACGGAGTTGTGTGGGTTCAAATGAAAGAGCTTTGCACACTTCGAGTGTGTAAAAAAACTAAACTTTGAATTAAATTAAATTGAGACAACATCACATACATTGTCCTAGTCCCAAACTAGGGTTTTCCCTTGTACTATAGAAACCAAAAACATCGAAGCAACCACAAACACCCAGACCCAAGACGAGAGAGAGATGTTTCATCAACAAACATTTGTCTTGGTGCGGGAATCAAACCCGCGATCCTTGCGTCTCAACACTACGCCAAACAGGTCGTCAACTTCAAGAATTTATAAAATTACTTTTTAATAAACTAATTAGGTATCATCATACTCGTAATTGGACAAACAGGTGTCGTTATCGGCCAAAAGAAGCCACGTTAAATTGACTATATAATACCGAGCACAAATTCACATAATTCAAAGTAGGTAAGTTAATTAGCCGTGGACATACATTTGCCACTTTTCTTATTAATAAATGAATATATTTTTGAAACAGTAGGTACATACATACGTGGCATGCTATCCTTAAACATATCTCACAAATTATAATTGATATTAATTTCGTATCTTACAATATAGTCGACTTTTAGTTTTCAAATTTTCCATCTATTTGTTGCTTTGGTTGGGCTTTTGTTGTTTTTTTGTTATCTGCCTACATTGTGTATCGTTTTTTATTTTAAACTAGCGGCCGCCCGCGACTTCGTCCGCGTAGAAAAGTAACTTTTTACCCCCATTTTAACCCCTTACAACCCCCTTTTCGCAATAAAAAGTAGCCTATGTCCTTTCACAGGGTCTACATTATCTGTACACCGAATTTCATTTAAATCCGCTGAGTAGTTTTGGCGTGAAAGAGTAACAGACAGACAGACAGAGTTACTTTCGCATTTATAATATTAGTATGGAAGTATGGATGGTCTTATACCTACATGTAGAGATACAAAATACTTCTATTTTACTTTTTTCGTTTATAGCAATTTCCATGGACACTTGTGCCGTGCCTTTTTTGTGCATGTTTAATTTTTTTAAGTGTTCAATACCTAACTATTTTTTTTGCACCGCTATAAAATAAATTAAATTGCCGGTCATGCATGGTTATTGTTAGTAATTTATTCGTGTAATTTTGGAGTGGTCTACCTATGTCTTCTTTTTTCGGGGTAGAGGTAGAGGTTGGTAGTTTATGGTACCTACCTAGGTACTATGTACTATCTAAGTTGGTAATTCATTTGTCCCATGTTGTTTTCGATGAGGACAATAATCTTTATTGAATAATTGTATGTTCATTATCTTTGTTCACTTTGTGGTATGATATAAAAAATGATTGAGTATGGAATAATCTCACTAAACAACAATAGCCGTAGAGAGGTTATGTAGGTATCACGGAAAAATCGTCCATTGTCTACGGAAATAATGTCTTAAAATTAGCTTTGAGTCCATTCAACTACAATTGATACTTTGTAAACAAACAAACCAGAATAAATACCGAATAAAACTCACCAATTAACCTCACCTCGCAATTAAAACAGGCGCAAAATGCCCTTGTGTATTTTTATAGAACTATTCTCGTCACTTAAAAACAAACACTATTTATTACGTATCGTAAATAAAATAACAATTTCGTTGACAATATCCTAACTAGATTAACAACCGGTCCACGAGGGACTCGGGTCGAGACTAAACTGAAGTTATTGCAAACCTCTTGTCAGACAGAAGTCATTTGCGCTTTTATGTATAGCATTATCGCAGACGGGTAACTCTTGCTCGGTCGCATATCGTTCAATCGCTCACAGCTGTGTACGTAGGGAATTACAGCGCAAGTATAAAATTGATATCTATGCTATAGGAATTAGGATCGATAGAAACGCCAAACACTGAAGGGCAGGGTCTGAAATTCTCGGTATAGATAAGTACCAACCGAAATTGAAAAAGGGAACGATTGTTAAACCTAGGTACAACCTACAATGTATTATGTAGTAATATGATTATCTACTTATGAATAGCTTCCAGTACGAAACCATGCTTTATAAAGTAAGCCCTCATGATAAAGACTACACTATAAGCAAACTTGATTAGGTATCCTACTTGAGTAGGTAAAATACGGATAAATAAGCAATTAAACTTGACACTAACTAAGCCAATGCCAATCTAATAACAATGTTAATCAATGGAAATAATTTATACAGGTTGTCATTTTATTATACTTTCCGTATCATGGATCCCTCTTGCACAAATTAATAGATAAATCCTCACAACATCTCATACCTACATTGAGCTGACTCCGTATTAAGTAGCTAAGCACTTGTGTTACAGGTAAGTAGGTATCAGACAACAGAGGAATCCCAAATATAATACTTATACACCTACATAATATATTACACCCAGACATTAAACAAATACAAGCGTTCATCACATAAATGTTTGTACAGGGTGGGGATCGAACCCACGACCTTTGGCGTATGATGCAGGATCACTACCAAATGCGCCATCCGTACAGACTGCCAAATGTCACACAGCACAAATGGGTAAAGTATCGCCGGTCTTCTCACTGGTAACGATCTCTTCCAGATGACCATGAGAATAGAAGACAGGTTACAGGTTAGTTCGAAACAGTAACTTATTGGTGGTAGACTCTTATCTAGAGGGTAAAAACTAAATCTCTCTGAAAGAGCGGTCATATGTACCTAAGTTTGAACTAGATAAAAATATGACCGATTGTAGTTGGTAACTAATGTTTGGGTATTTTTTTTTTATATTATAGGAAGGCAAAAGAGCAAATCGGGTCACGGATGGTAAGTGATCACCGCCGCCCATGGACATCAGCTACACCAGAAGGAGTGCGGATGCGTTGCCGGCCTTTTAGGAAGGTATAGGCTCGTTTCTTGAGATTTGAATGTCGTAGCCGGTTCGGAAATACCGCGCGGGAAGTTGATTCCACAATGAGGAGTGCGTGGCAGAAAGTGTCGAGTAAAGCGCACGGTAGTGGACCGCCATCCATCAGGTGTATGGATGGATCCGAGTTTATGGCGTGTAGTGCGGTGGTGGAAATTTGGCAGCGGGTATTAATTTCGAACAACTTCCTCGGAGCACTCACCGTGTAAAGGCGGTAAAAGACACATAGAGATGCAACATCTCTCCGTCGCCGACTAATCGAGTGTCCGTTCGGGGTCCGATTCCCGGATCGAGCAAAAAGAAGTAGCGATAACTTGATTTCTGTGATGATTTGTTTTTCCTGTAGTTAGGATAGTAATATAGGATGATTATAGGCTGACTTTTTACTTAATTCAGTACCGGAGGACATGGTTGTCTACATCAGTAGGCATTATTATTATTAAGATCAAACAAAAAATAACCATTTGCTGCGTAGGATATTTGGGAAATTCTTTTTTCGCAAACACTGATTGCATGACCTACCTATTAATCTATGTCATAAGTAGATACTTTAGCCGGTGATCCATAATCACGTGCAATCTCATACAATCTAATCGAGTCGTATTTTTTCGTATTCATGTTGGAAGTTCGCAAAATACACCTAGATAATGATATATTACCTTTAACATTAAAACTCACTAAAAATATGCTTTCAAAAAAAGGTTCTTTATTCTTTTATTTTATGTACATACCTAAGTATTCATCATCATCATCATCAGCAACCCACGCTCGTCCACTGCTGGACATAGGTGGAGACCTATGTCCAGCAGTGGACGAGAGTGGGCGTGAGCGTGGAGCGTTGGCGTGCATTGGGGGAGCCCAATGCACGCCACCGCTCCCGATTTTCGGCCACTCTCATTCAGCTCACTCCAGCCAGCCTTCGATTGTCGTCATCCCATCTTGTAGCAGGGCGTCCAACACTACGTTACGTACTACGTTTCGTCCTAAGTATTATAAATATTTATTTTTAATATTTTGTATTATTGTATTGATATACCTAATAATTATCTATAGTTACATTAGTATTATTAGGATTATGTGAGTAGTTAATCCAATAATTACTTAAAAGTTCTCCTTTCGCCGCACCCTGGTCCTTTCTGCTTGACCCAAAGGTTGACTGGTAGAAAATGCCTCTTGGCATTAAGTTCGCCTGTTATATGAAGTTTTGTGCAATAAAGGATTTAAATACCATAAATAAATAAACATAGATGTTAAAAACTCAAGAGCTGTACGGATTCGCACCACGAAGTGTCTGGTCCAACCCACCTACCCATCTGTCTGTAAACGATGGGTTATGTCGGAAGGCGTGGGTATACCGACTAAAACTCCTGGGACTCTCTCTCATCGTCCTTAAGTGGGAGAGGATCGTGGGGCAGAGGTACGGAACCTTACTCCACGATCCTCCCCCGGACGGCAGCCCGCCTTACACGGCGGGCTTAGGCGCTTCCTCCCCGGGTCCGGGGGAGGGAGAGGGACAGCCGAGAGGAGTACGAGCCGTCCCCTCCAGGCGTGATCCGTGCAATGCCGGTGATGGGTTAGAGCCCCGAGCACCAGCGGACCCCTCCTCGGAGAGGGAGGAGACGCATATTGGCGTCGTCTCCCCCCTCCGTGCCCTGCGGAGCGCGGGAGCAAGAGGGTCAGCCTCTCGCTCGCGCTCCGCCGCCTCCTTCGCGACCATCACCTACCACGACTCCCCGTACGGAAGGGTCTTATCCCACCCCACCCCCATAAATCCATACTAATATTATAAATGGGAAAGTGTGTCTTCTGTCTGTATGTTTGTCTTTCTTTCACGGCTAAACAAAGCTACCAATTGACTTGACTTTGTAAGTGGAGATAGTTAAAGGGAAGGAGTGTAAAATATGCTACTATTTGCCCCTTTCTAACCCCCCCATTTTAGGGAAGTCGGGGGCGTACGAAACCGCGGACAAAAGCTAGAAGAAATAAAGGAAGGTTATAATGCTATTTATTCAGTATTTTATTATAGATATTATGTTTAAACTTGTTTATATACTTAAGTACATATATGAATAATCTGACTCCACAATTAACGGATGCGAATATGCGATAGAAAAAACTAGATAAAACTGTCATGTTGTATTTTTTAAATTAAATATCAACATTTTCCTGAAGTGGCCGCAATATTTTTAACCACCTCCGGTACCCGCACTCATTTGACGAAAGACTAATGCTTCACTCCGGTCGAGCCGGCCCATTCATGCCGAAGCGTGACCTCAGCTTTCTAGCGTTAGAAAGCTGAGGTGCCAGACAATCACACCAATCAACCTGGACTCAAACTAGGGCAACCCCTGTACTATGAAAGAGTAAGCAACGATCCAACCACCCAGACCCAAGAAAACTTAGAAAATTTGTTTGTCTAAATTGAATTGACCGGGAATCGAACCCGGGACCTTTCGCGCTTCGGGAACACCTTAGCCACTGCGCCATCGAGGCCGTCATGATATAGAGTAGACTTATTTGTCTCGGAAGTCTTGAGTCACTTAACAATTTCTAAGTAACATAGTATTTTATCGGAAACAAAGAACCACTGTTAGCTTGTTTCTAGTAAGTTCAACTTATCGGCTAAGTTACACAATTAGGTAACAAAGAAACTCCCTTTAACTAGAACCCGAACGGTCGCAAGGAATCCCCGTTAAATGTTTGAGACAAAACCACATTTGACAACTGTAAGGACAAAGGGTCGATGTGGTCTGAACACCTAATTAATAGATGGGTCATTCTCATCAAGAAGTCATTATCGTGGCAGTAAAACATAAGAATCTAACTATAATATTACCTACACTTTAAATTGTAGAAGCCCACTCCTGTAAACAAGTCCTACTTAAATACCTAATCGGTAAATTTTAAGATTCTTATGTAAGGTATATTTGTTGCAGTTCAAGACTGCCACTATAATGTCATTTTTATGAGAATGACACAACCTAGGTCACCACAAGGTAGAATAAAATAAGATTTTGAAGAGTAATTGTTACCTAAACCCATTGAGGTATAGTTATACCTCAATGCCTAAACCTAACTCAATTACCCGCCTCTTGTTAAAAGGGTTTTGAAATCTGAACTGATTAAAGAAATATAGACACTGATTAAGGACTCTGATTAAAGACGAAAGTATAAAAAACTGTCACAATTTCTTCAATCGACTGTCGTGATTTGAACTTGACAGGTTGTGGTAACCTGATGTGTGGTTGACTGTACAAAATAAAATAACGCGTAAATAGCTGTTGCCTTAGGCTGTTGCATTATTTAATGCCATAGACCTCAAATTCTATGACATATGTCAAAGGCTGTCAACGAATCCTAAGGACAAACTCTTTAGTCTATTACCTGCCTTTCGAAAGTGTCGTGTGGCATAGGGCAGATTTTAATGTGAAATTACAAGAATAAAACATTATTTATTAGTGGTTTCGCTATGTCAGAACACGTGTTACCGGCTGAAGAGCCGATAAGATTTGTAGCCCCTATAATTCAAGACAATCCAACGGGATGGGGGCCTTGCGAAATGCCGGAACAATTCCGGGACATGCCCATACCAACCATTCAGAAGGAGATCGTTTAGGAAAAATCAGTGACTGGACCATGGTTCAGGATAAGAAGTACCAGAGTAAGTAAATACGCTACCTACTTAAACTAACTTTGTGTTGAAATAAATTGCATTTAAAGTCGGGCTTTTTGAGGTTATAATGACGTTTCGTTTACACCTCGCCTTGCGTCTGTAAGTTCAGTTTAATATTGCTAAACTTACGTAAATCTATAGAAACTTTATTTCGAGTTATGTTTTCATTTACATAGGGTCAATGAAAAGATAATTTCTATGTAATAGGCGTTAAGTCTTATCAGGAAATAAACAAGTGTAAATAATCACTGGGGTGTACCGTAAATAACTTATACTTACAGGAAAATTAAGGCATTAGGGTAGTCTTCAAACCATTTTTTGCTTTTCAAAAACTCCATTTTAAAAACAAACAATAAAAATAAGCCATTAAAATTGTCCAGACAAGTACGCGTCCCAATTCGGCGCTGGTTCGTCTTACGCGTACTTCCACGATGAGGATGAGAGCACCTTCCACCTGGTGGACACGACGCGTGTGCAGAAGCCGCCGTACCAGCGCGGGCGCGCCCGGGGACAGCGCGGCCGCGGCGCCAGGGCGCTAGGGACGCCAGGTGGCATGACTACATTGAACAAGGTACAGGTTTTCCCTCCTCAATATGTTTATTTTACAAGATAGAGGTTCCATCTATTCCATATGTTCTGAATAATGGTGAACGAGGCCCTTAAGCTAATATAAAATCTTGACAACACACAAACACACTCACAAGCAATCACGCACACACACAATCATATATAACAAAATTAATGTTTATATAAGTTAATACTTCGGAACACTGACTACCTATAGTCGGAGGTGGGTGTTATTAGCTGCTACACAGTTGTTAAACTAATGTGGCTGTTTCATAAACTTACTGTAATTTCACACTGTAAAATTAATAAAGTTCTGAATAAATTTATTATTATTATTCAACAACAGTTTTTTGATTGTTTTGATTAGATTTAGTAAGATCTGAACAGACAGTCACCTTCTAAGTTTATTGCAGCAACGTGACCGTAAGCTTGGTAAGAGATGGGGCCAGCGTGGTGCTCCTATGAAGATCCGTGATGCCTCTGTCACTGTGAGACCTACTTGGGTTACTATTGAAGACATGGACTTCCCTCGCTTAGCCAAGCTGTCCTTGCCTGGCATCAAAGAAGGTATGTACTAAATTAATGAATAACCTTCCTTTATTTTTTTACTAGCTATTCCCCGCGGCTTCGCTCGCGCCCCCCACTTCCCTAAATGGGGGCAAAAAGTAGCCTGTTACTCTCCCTCCCTTTAACTATCTCCACTTAAAAAGTCAAGTCAATTGGTAGCTTTGTTTAGCCGTGAAAGAAAGACAAACATACAGACAGACAGACACACTTTCCCATTTATAATATTAGTATGGATTTGTGAGAGAGTGGGGTAGCATTCTGTACGGGAGTCGTGGTGCGAATCCGTACAGCTCTTGAGTTTTAACATCTATGTTTATTTATTTATGTATTTAAATCTTTATTGCACAAAACTTCATATAACAGGCGAACTTAATGCCAAGAGGCATTTTCTACCAGTCAACCTATGGGTCAAGCAGAAAGGACCAGGGTGCGGCGAGAGGAGAACTTAAGTAATTATTGGATTAACTTAATCCTACTAATACTAATGTAACTATAGATAATTATAGGTGTAACGCGAAGGGCTAACACGCGCTCCTATTTAAACCTCGCGCTCTTTATGGTTTTATTACTCACGCCTCCCGTCAATGTTCCACGCCAACGCGAGCCCGATGCCCGCTAGAGGGCGCGAGCCAGTCCGCCGATGGCCGCGACGCGCGCGTTTTGACTCCTGCCCTTTTATTGTTATTCTTATCGTTTTTCCCGTGTTGCTTGTATTGTTTTCATTCTTTTATTGTTTTATTATACTGTCGCTATCGAACTGTGCCTACGAACTTATTTCCACGCCCCAATCTACACACTATTACATAGGTAGGTATATCAATACAATCTTCTATACTATAATATAATAAAGCTGAAGAGTTTGTTTGTTTGTTTGTTTGTTTGAACGCGCTAATCTCCGAAACTACTGGTGCGATTTGAATAATTCTTTTTTTGTTGGATAGTCCATTTATCGAGGAAGGCTATAGGCTATCAAACATAATAATATTAAGGGGGTTGTAAGGGGTTAAAAGGGGGGTAAGAAGTTACTTTTCCACGCGGACGAAGTCGCGGGCGGCCGCTAGTAATACATAATATTAAAAATAAATATTTATAATACTTATTTATTAGCCACTGCGCCATCGAGGCCGTCATGATGATATAGAGTAGACCTTTAATTTGTCTCGGAAGTCTTAAAGTGGCTTAACAATTTCTAAGTAACATAGTATTTTATCGGAAACAAAGAACCACTGTTAGCTTTACTGTTTCTAGTAAGTTCAACTTATCGGCTAAGTTACACAATTAGGTAACAAGAAACTCCCTTTAACTAGAACCCGAACGGTCGCAAGGAATCCCCGTTAAATGTTTGAGACAAAACCACATTTGATAACTGTAAGGACAAAGGGTCGAATGTGGTCTGCACACCTTAATTAGTAGATGGGTCATTCTCATCAAGAAGTCATTAGGTCGTGGCAGTAAAATATTAAATAGTACAAGCCTGCACTCCTGCAAACGAGTACCTAATCGGTAAATTTTAAGATTCTTGCTTGTGTAAGGTATATTTGTTCAAGTTCAAGACTGCCACTATAATGTCATTTTTATGAGAATGACCCAGGTACGTAACTAACCTAGGTCACAAGGTAGAATAAAATAAGATTTGAAGAGTAATTTATTGTTACCTAAACCTAACTCAATTACCCGCTTCTTGTTATAAGGGTTCTGAAATCTGAACTAATAAAAAAAATACATAGAGACTGATTAAGGATTCTGATTAAAGACGAAAGTATAAAAAAACTGTCTTTCTTCAATCGACTGTCGGGATTTGCACTGACAGGTTGTGGTAACCTGATGTGTGGTTGACTGTACAAAATAAAATAACGCATATATTGCCGTTGCATTATTTAATGCCATAGACCTCAAATTCTATGACATATGTCAAAGGCTGTCAACGAGTCCTAAGGACAAAACTCTTTAGTCTATTACCTGCCTTTCGAAAGTGTCGTGTGGCATAGGCAGATTTTAATGTGAAATTACAAGAATAAAACATTATTTATTAGTGGTTTCGCTATGTCAGAACACGTGTTACCGGCTGAAGAGCCGATAAGATTTGTAGCCCCTATAATTCAAGACAATCCAACGGGATGGGGGCCTTGCGAAATGCCGGAACAATTCCGGGACATGCCATACCAACCATTCAGTAAAGGAGATCGTTTAGGAAAAATCAGTGACTGGACCATGGTTCAGGATAAGAAGTACCAGAGTAAGTAAATACGCTACCTACTTAAACTAACTTTGTGTTGAAATAAATTGCATTTAAAGTCGGGCTTTTTGAGGTTATAATGACGTTTCGTTTACACCTCGCCTTGCGTCTGTAAGTTCAGTTTAATAATGCTAAACTTACGTAAATCTATAGAAACTTTATTTCGAGTTATGTTTTCATTTACATAGGGTCAATGAAAAGATAATTTCTATGTAATAGGCATTAAGTCTTATCAGGAAATAAATAAGTGTAAATAATCACTGGGGTGTACCGTAAATAACTAATACTTACAGGAAAATTAAGGCATTAGGTAGTCCTCAACCATTTTTGCTTTTTCAAAACTCCATTTTAAAAACAAACAATAAAAATAAACCATTAAAATTGTCCAGACAAGTACGCGTCCCAATTCGGCGCTGGTTCGTCTTACGCGTACTTCCACGATGAGGATGAGAGCACCTTCCACCTGGTGGACACGACGCGTGTGCAGAAGCCGCCGTACCAGCGCGGGCGCGCCCGGGGACAGCGCGGCCGCGGCGCCAGGGGCGCTAGGACGCCAGGTGGCATGACTACATTGAACAAGGTACAGGTTTTCCCTCCTCAATATGTTTTATTTTACAAGATAGAGGTTCCATCTATTTCCATACATTCTGAATAATGGTGAACGAGGCCCTTAAGCTAATATAAAATCTTGACAACACACAAACACACTCACAAGCAATCACGCACACACACAATCATATATAAACAAAATTAAATGTTTTATATAAGTTAATACTTCGGAACACTGACTACCTATAGTCGGAGGTGGGTGTTATTAGCTGCTACACAGTTGTTAAACTAATGTGGCTGTTTTCAAACACTTACTGTAATTTCACACTGTAAAATTAATAAAGTTCTGAATAAATTTTATTATTATTATTCAACAACAGATTTTTTGATTTGTTTTGATTAGATTTAGTAAGATCTGAACAGACAGTCACCTTCTAAGTTTATTGCAGCAACGTGACCGTAAGCTTGGTAAGAGATGGGGCCAGCGTGGTGCTCCTATGAAGATCCGTGATGCCTCTGTCACTGTGAGACCTACTTGGGTTACTATTGAAGACATGGACTTCCCTCGCTTAGCCAAGCTGTCCTTGCCTGGCATCAAAGAAGGTATGTACTAAATTAATGAATAATTTTCTTCCTATTTAACTTGATAAATTAGGAAACAATTGTATTTTTTTTTCTTTCAGGTGAAGACATTGTGTGTTGTGGTACTTTGGAGTACTATGACAAAGCCTATGACCGGGTCAATGTCAAACATGAGAAGCAACTACAGCGCATTGACCGTATCTTCCATACTGTAAGTTACCTTTGAACCTTACTAAACCTGATTTTAATTGGTAAAGGAATATTTTTCTTATACAATAAATTAATTTCAGGTGACAACTACTGACGACCCTGTGATTCGTCGTCTTAGTAAGACAACTGGCACGGTGTATGCTACCGATGCCATTTTGGCCACCATTATGTGCTGCACTCGCTCAAACTACTCCTGGGATATTGTTATTGAGAAGATAGGTAAGTCTGCAATTTTACTTAGGCCCGATACAACCAATCTTCATCTGAAATTAAATCTTTGGTCAATGCTGTTATTTGTATGGAATGACAGCTTTACTGTTGGATAAAGATTGGTCGAATTGCACCTTAAAAAGTATTTAATAATTTATTTATACTGGTACACAAACAGATCACTGTCTATTATACATCCACATTCCACATATAAAAAAAACATACTTGAACTCCTTTTCCTGGCTTTAATCATTGAAAGGAAGGTAGGTCTTCAAAAATAGTGGTAATTCTATATTTGTTTTTATGAATATGTCATGATTGTTTTAAATATGTACAATAGCAATTTCGCATCTAGAATTGTTTTTTCTTCATAGGCGCTTAAGCTACTTAGTATGGAGTCAAGCTCATTATATGAGATGTTGTGTGAATTTCATTTATTTATTTATAGGGGACAAGTTGTTCCTCGACAAGCGCGACAACACCGAGTTCGATCTGCTGACGGTGAACGAGACGTCGGTGGAGCCCCCGGCCGACGACGGCAACTCGATCAACTCGCCGCGCAACCTCGCACTAGAGGCTACTTTCATCAACCACAACTTCAGCCAGCAGGTCATCTACCTAATTACTTATTATCATCATCATCATATCAACCCACATCCACCCTCTGCCTGAGTATATTATGCTTCTTCTCTATCTCGCCACTGTCTACGGTCCCAAGCCAGCCTTTTTTTTTTGTTTTTTATGCACACCCTCGGCTGGGAGACCGACAGGTAGTGTTGGGCTCTCCCATGACTGGGGCCTCAGCTGTTCTAAGGCCGGTTAATAGGCATACCAACTAAAACACCTGGGCCTGTTCCCGGCTTATCCAGCGCTACGGGGTGGGATACGGGCTAAACAAAGTCCTAAGCCAGCCTCATCCATTGTTTCCCCACTACCATTATATTCTTTATAGCACAGAAATAGAATACTCCTAATGTCAATATTATCCAATGAGTAATGTCCTTTTCTGTTTTCTTTTTAAAATTGACTAATGATAGTACTTATTTAATTTTTTTTTAAATAGGTGCTGAAGTCTGGCACGAGCGAACCCAAGTACAAGTTCCCTGAATCGAACCCATTCGTGTCAGAGGAGGAAGGCGAGGTCGCATCCGTGGGCTACCGCTACCGCAAGTGGAACCTAAACAATGGTGTTGTAAGTACATTTTGTTACTTTGAGTATGGATTACTAGCTTTTGCTCCCCCCACTTCCCTAAAATGGGGGAGTTAGAAAGGGGCGTAAAGTACCAAGCCTATGATACTCTCCATCCCTTCAACTATCTCCTCTTAAAAAAACATGTCAATTCGTCGCTCCGTTTTGCCGTGAAAGAAAGACAAACATACAGGCACAGACAGACAGACACACACACTTTCCCATTTATAATATTAGTATGGATATGAAGACGTCATAAAGGCGATATGTAAAGTATTATATTTGTGTTTCCTCTGTAGTCTGATATCCGTAACACAAGTGCTTAAGCTACTTAGTATGGAGGCAGGTCAATGTACGAGAATGTTGTGTGAATTTATTATTATTACTTCGTTCCGGGATCGTAGTTCCACTGTCTACCAATAGATGGCGCTTAGCGTTGATTGTATCGCGCTAGTGTTTCGTGTTTTCGGTTTACCTACCTGGCGTGGAATATGAGATTAACCTCTTTATAAATAGTATAGAAGATTTTATTTTATGTAATGCAAATATGATGAAATAAATTTATTGTATTTGTATGTATAAAAAATTTACGTTTTTTTTATTATGTCAGGTGCTAGTAGCCCGTTGCGAGCACGACGCGGTGATGCAGGGCCCGCAGGGCGAGACGCAGTTCCTGTCGATCAAGGCGCTGAACGAGTGGGACTCGAAGCTCGCCAACGGCGTGGAGTGGCGCCAGAAGCTGGACACGCAGCGCGGCGCCGTGCTCGCCAACGAGCTGAGGAACAACTCCTGCAAGCTGGCCAAGTGGACCGTCCAGGTAGGTTTTGGAAATAAGAAGTCAACGATGTACCTATATCTGAATGAGATCTAATTTCTCCGGAACAAATCCGATTTTGTCCCTGTTCAGACGAAATTGACTTAGATATGGTTTCTGACAGTCTAAAACAAGCAAAATGTTACACCAAGGCTCAATCGTATCAAGATACGTCCTATTATAACCGCTGTAATTACTAAATGAAATAATGTTATTGGTGCAAGCTACACTGACATACTATTGTATCCTGCCCGTGTGTATTGTGCCCTGTCATACTATTGCCGCATATATTTCCTATTATTACATAGACGTAGCCAGTAGCCTCCTTCCCTGAAAAGTTAAGATAGAATTTAACGAGCTAGTAACGGGTATAAAGATATTGAGTATTGGTTTATAATAACTACTAGCAGTATTTTTCTATTTGGGCTTTATCATCCTGTTTGATAAAGGTCTACATGCTACATGGGTCTTTATAATCGTTTCATCATCATCATCATTTCAGCCAATAGACGTCCACTGCTGGACATAGGCCTCCCCCAAAGTTCTCCACACAGATCGGTCCTGTGCCACCCGCATCCAATGGACTGCCGCGACCTTTACCAGATCGTCGGTCCACCTGGTGGGAGGCCTGCCACGGCTGCGGCCTCCTGCGCGTGGCCTCCACTCAAGGACCTTTCCACCCCAACGGCCGTCTGTTCTCCTCGCAATGTGCCCTGCCCATAATCGTTTATTATTCCGTAAACTATTCTCAAGCAACACGATTGTCAACAGGCCCTCCTGGCGGGCTCCGACCAGATCAAGTTCGGGTACGTGTCGCGCGCGCAGGTGCGCGACAACTCGCGCCACGTGATCCTGGGCACGCAGCAGTTCAAGCCGCACGAGTTCGCCGCGCAGATCAACCTGTCCATGGACAACGCCTGGGGCATCCTGCGCTGCATCATCGACATCTGCATGAAGCAGAAGGACGGTGGGTATTGGTTTTGCCAGCTGGAGACCGCGAATCGGAAAGCGTAGTGTATACTCTGTCAATCATCATCAGCCTGTCTCAGTCCACTGCTGGACATAGGCCTACCCAATGTTCGCCATTTCACCCTGTCTTCGGCGGACGCATCCAGTCTATACGAACGGCTTTTCGCAACTCTGTCAATAAAGTCGTGAAATGTATTTTTGAGGACTATTACGGAATTCCATAGATTCCATAAATATAAATGCGCCAGACAATCACACCAATCAACCCGATCTCAAACTAGGGCAACCCCTGTACTATGACTACCAGATTACGATAATTAACTGCCGGCGTCAACCCAAAACACCCAGACCCAAGAAAACTTAGAAAATGTAGTTTCTTAAATTTACTTGACCGGGAATCGAACCCGGGACCTTTCGCGCTTCGGGCAAACACTTTAGTTAGCCACTACACCATCGAGGCTGTCAAAATTACTACTGTTTAGTAGGCTACCATACCTATGACGTAAGCGGCAGTGGCGCCATCAATTAATTTCATGACTTTCTTGATGCATTATAGGACGGCCTGCGGCTAGATAGTGGCGATCTGCGAAAAGCCGTTAACATAATAAAAATATGTATTGTAGTATTATATTGTTTCATCTTATATCTGTACCACAAGTGCTTAAGCTACTTAGTACAGATTCAAATCAATGTATGGGATGTAGTGAGAATTTATTGTTAATTTCAATACTAGTAGCCTGTTGGTCTAGTGGTTTTAAGTACCGGGCCGTGATCGGGGTCCCGGGTGCGATTCCCGGGTGGCAGCAAAAGTTTGTTTCGGATTTTCGAACACAACTTTAGTTTGGAGAAAACCGAAAACAACGAAGGACTACAAAAACCCAGACCAACACAAAATATCTGTTTCATCAACAAACATTTGTATGGTGCGGGAATCGAACCCCGCGACCTTACGTCTCAACGGCCTTCTCAAACCATGCGCTAAAACGGGTTCGTCTATGGCGGCCGGTGGGTATCGCTTGCATTGCGCTAGTGTTTCGCCTTTTCTAATACTATCTGTCGATGTCAATAGATTTTGCCTCTTTATAAATAGTATGCATTTTCTTTTCTCACAGGCAAATACTTGATCATGAAGGACCCCAACAAGCCGCTCATCCGCCTGTACGACATTCCCGACAACACGTTCGAGTCGGACGCGTCAGAGGACAGCGGGGACGAGCCCGCAGACACGCCCTTCGCCCCACTCTACTCCTACGGGAACGCCAAGAGGATTTAGCCCCTACGCCTCCAATACTGGTAATATACGGATCCGCTATTCAATCGTGTATTTTATACCGTACCTGTCTCTGCGACTATCTGTGTACAAACGATCGGATTCAGTACTGGTAGTATACAGATCACATCTAGCTATTCAATCGTGTATTTTATACCGTACCTATCTCTTTGACTATCTATATACCAACGGATTCACATAATCCAGCATTATTGAACATCTATTCTGTATTGAGTCACCTAAGTCGGCGGTCATAATACACTCATTATTTTCACTCACGTTATATTTTACTTATATCCATACCCGAAACCTGCTGGTTATTAATATTATATTTGTCTGTCTGTATAGTCGAAAAAATCCATAACATCGGAAAGTGTAAAGGATTATCGCTTAGTTAAGTATTCCGGAAAGTAAAGTAATCATAATGTATTGCATATTTTTATTCAACAGAATACAATTTTATTGTCACATTTCGTGTTTTATTTAACACTTATTTTTAAATAAAATATTATATTATGTTACTGGCAACTTGTATAGTCTATCTGTAGAATGCCAAAAACATCACAGAAAACCCGTTTTTACGCCAAATACTTACATTTATCCACTACCTACTAATGTACAGCAGTAAAATAAATTAGAATTGCTTTTTATCACTGTATATCACAAAGTTACGTTGCTGAGGAACAACAGTACCACCCTTTAAATAAATAGCAAACTTAAAGCAGTAGTTATAAAGTTGAAATTAAGTATTTCTTAAAACTCCCATTTCGGGGATATTTTAAAGAATATCATGAACCATTCTCTGCTGCTATACCCATGCCATACATATACCATAATATCTGTTGAGCAGTGGTATATAGCTTAGTGCATAAGAATGCGCCTTCGAAATGAGTAATATACTCTCTAAAACGTGTAAGATCACTGGATCATGATACAGAAGATCCAGACTAACTATGGTCTGGTTTCCTTGTTGAAGGATTGCGAAGGTCTACGACAGTCCCTTGATTGTGATTACCAATCTCCCCAAAGCCTAGTTTATGGGCTAAGCGTACCCCGAGCGCGTGATTCTCATCCAAGGCGACAGCTTTGGATCAGAATCACGCGTTAAGATGAGAAAGATTCTCTGCCGCGCTCTTATTAATCTTATGTTCAACTATTTCGCTGTCGTCGGTGTCGCTCCGCAAGGCTTCTCTTTCAGCAGACATTTTTACATCATCTTGTACTTCCTCCAATGTCTTATTCCCAGTTTCCGGCACACAGTAGTATATGAATGCCACGCCTACGTAACCTATGACAGCGAACGACCAAAAGACCGTGTAGTGGCCGAATATTTCCTTTACGCTCAGATAGAATTTAGTTACGAAAAAACTTAGGACGCAAGCTAGTTGCGTCGCAATGCTAGACGCAACCGCCTTTACATTCACGGGAAACAGCTCTGCCTTGGAGCACCATGGGCAAAGGGCCCACTCCGAATGAGTACAAAATGTTAAAACCTATAAGACCGACGAGAGGCAGCATTGAAATTGATTGTAGAGTCTCCGGAGTAACATTTGAGTTATCCTGCAAGTAGAAGTAGATGCCAACCATCGTCATAGCGACTGAAACTCCGAAGCAAGACACGAGCATGAGAACTCGCCGTTTGCACCACCGAGTCATGAAACGTTGCGCACACACCTGAAATACAGATATTTAAATTATTACTTGTTCATTCGACGACGTCTTTCCCCAATCTTCTCTATTTTGGTATTTTTAATCGGCGAAAATGATATGACTGGCAACAAATAGTGCAGGATCGGAAAAAATGGCGTTCTTTTGTTTCGGAAGCCAAGACTTTTTGGGTCGCTGAGCCAGTGGACTAAGTACTTGTTCATTCAATTGCCAATATTATTTCTACTACACAAATGTAGTAACTTTGCTGCTCCTGCGACAGTGCTTTTGTGCATTTGTTTCTAAACAATAACTAGGCATTGCAATAAAAAAACGCCTCGAAGAACCTAAAGTAAATAACTTAATCTTATCAACACGTAACATTGTCTCGATACCATCTACTTAGAAACAGACATGTCTTACTGATGCGAGTGTCTCATCAACCTTGTTGCTTATCGTGAATATTTATAACTGTTTAGATTGTTTGATGCGATATAAAGACATTTATGCGGTTGCTATCTTAATTTCAACATGGGAAAATTAAGACATTGCAATGTTATAATTTGGATTATTTAGCAAGATTGCATTTTATTTCAGCCTCATCAAACCTCTTTAGGATTCACGGCCATCTTAGTCGAGTAATTAGGTAATTAGACATATCTCCATAAAGGTCACCTTAATCTTACTATGTTGTAGTCCAGGCGATTGCGTCAAAATCATCAATGAGTAACCAGTGTAGACTTACGTGGGTACAATCGAGAAAATTTAATGCTTAATATGTCGACTTGATTCTGTAATTGGTCATGATGTTACATTTCCTAGCAGTAAACGACTAATGATGGACTAGGTACACATTAATTCTAAAATTGAAGAAGACAACGTTATCTATTTGTTTCAATCTCAGACTTTACGTCAAATATTATGGGACGGATCTTTGATACATATGGGTACTAATATTTGTAGCCAAACTTATAAATGTAACTTAAAGATCTTTCTTATACCTATTAACTTGTAAATGGAGTTCGCCATTAGTATAGCTGGCGGCACGAAAGAGTAGCGATGACCATTATTTTGCGCACTTGTAAAAAATAAGACTTTCTATTAAAATTGGTTTCTGCGCACTCAAGGTCATAACTACACTTTCTTGCCGTAGACTATTATGTATATTTATGAGAAAACTGCAAAATGTTTAATTGTCTCGACTAGGTACTGTACAATAAAGGCTTCATATCCCATGCAATGGCATGCCTTAAAAGGCTTTTGGGTCTTACGACGCTAGGCACAATCAAAATGTTTGTACAGGCCGCGGCAAATAAGTTTAGCGGTGACCTTGAGTGCGCAGAAATCCATTTTAGTATAAACTATTTTACAAGTGCGCAAACATTCCCACTACTTACGCCGAGCGCTACACTTACGTGCCGCGGCCTGTACCCATAGTTAGATATACTCTTGCGTTAGTTAATAACATTTACCTGCGGCTAGTTGAACGAATCCATATATTATGCTAGCTCGGGGCCCAGATACAGAACTGCTGTGTCGGAATATCACCTCTAAATAGCTCTGAATAACTAGTACGCCAGTCATGTACTGCAGGATCTTTAAACCTGTGAACAAGGTTTTTGTAGGTAACCACTTACTGCGTCGACTCAACGACCCGATATGGATTCCGGCCTCCGACACGAGGTTTTGTCCTTCCATACTATTACATACAGGCCGGTCTTTGTAGGTAGGTGACCAAGCCAAGTTCCTTCTCGAACTGGTCTATCCAGCGATGCCTAGGGTGCTTATTGGATTATTGACCCAGGAATGCTCCCTTCGCATTGGCGTAGCGTGGGTATCAGTGGCCCAGGGCAGAAGACTATTTATCCTCCTCTACCCATCAGGATGAAGCCTAGATTTAGAAGCCCCCCCTTTCCCCCTCCACTGGTATGCATTATGCTTAGTCCTACAAAACTGAAGTGATTGAATGCTCTATGTGGATTGTACCCGCTTCAATTGTGATACAATCTAGTTAATGGTTTTATGTTTATTTATTACTTAGGTACCTACATTACGTGCTAACCTACAAAAGTTAATTAAGAGTCGGTTATCACTTAGTGGGTCCACGAGAAAACAGGGGAAATGAAATAGAGGATATAGGCAAGAGACTTTGTCATCCCCTTAAAAGTCCGCACCCAGGACGCTACTGTTCGCTCCTCGATCCGACTCCATTCTCTGAACGTGGCTGAGCCAGCACAGAGAAGAAGTTTATTCTCGGCCTAGTAGACTTAATTGGCGTATCAACTAAAATGAACCTTAGCATTACCAAAGACATAACAAAGAGAAATAAGGATGTTTGACTTGTATCAACAACAGTGTGCTGGGGAAATAAACTCACAATGATTATGTGAAGGTAATGTGTCTCGCCGGTGACGTTGCAAGGACAAGAGAAAGAGATTCCGTAAACTCTTGTGTAACGTCGGTTATTTATGCTATAACATCACATAATTATCTCAATTTCACTGGAGGAAAAGAGTTCTTGATTGGGCCGGGCTGGACCAAAGTAATGCCTTGGCCTTACAAAAAACTGAAGGTGAAGCAGCGCCTACACTGTGTTTCGCCGGATAAATGAGTGCTTTAAATCTATTTCAAAATATCTTGTACTAGCTTTTGCCCACGGCTTCGCTCGCGCTCCCCCACTTTCCTAAAATGGGGGGTTAGAAAGGGGCAAAAAGTAGCTTATGTTACTCTCCATCCCTTTAACTATATCCACTTAAAAATCACGTCAATTCGTCGCTCCGTTTTGCCGTGAAAGAAAGATACAGACAGACACACTTTCCCATTTATAATACGAGTATTAGTGGATAAGTAGTTTTTTTTAAATATGTATGACTTGCCTGCTACAATATACAGCGCCCTCCTATATTTTTTGTTGGTGAAGAGTTCTCTCGCAGTTGTCTTGTTCTCCATACTCTCTCTCACATGATCCTGTATAATGCTGAGCTGCTCGTCAATCCACTGGAATGATAATGAAACCTTTTTATGCCCGTGGATTGTTGTGTTTTTAAATTTGTTTAATCTTTTAACTTTACGACCTGCTCAATTTTGTTGTCTCTGTCGTCAAGTTAACTTAAGTATAGCTTGATATTTAATAGCTCCTATAGCTAGGTTGCGTTTCAACAAAGATGTGAAACCATGCGTGCTTGCGTAGTGTTACTTCTCTGAGCGAAGGAAGTAAACTTTGTGCTACTATTGGTTCTTAACTGACACATCCCACGCTTATCTGTGGTGGAAACGCAGCCTAAGGGCGTTTGAGAATAGAGCACGTGCAGCAACTAGGTGGCAGCACATGTATTGACCAACAGAACTAATTAAGATCAAATTGATGGCACCAGTTGGCAGGACATCTTAATGACTAACAGGGCAAATTAAGTTCAAAGATGTCCGGCTGCCAGCACTGTCAAAGTCTGACAAAATTACCTTTTCATCCTCAAGAACTGCTTTCTAGCCGCGTCCACTCTGCCGACCTTGAGGTGGTAATACTCTACGGCAGCCAAAGACAGCTCGTCGCGTGTATAATATAAGCGGGATGGCCACCAGCATGATGCAGTCAATGTCGTGTACGACACGTGCCGATGCCGTAACCACCAGGCTGCCGAAGTAATTCGTCGCAGATACCTTCTCATCCTTAGCTCCTTTTATGATCTTGAACTGCTTCCTAGCCGCGGCCACTCTGCCATCCTTCAGGTGGTAGTACGGGGACTCAGGCAGCCAGAGACAACACGTCGCGTATATGAGTGGGATGGCGACCAGTATGCCGTTGAGCGTCGTGTTTGACACATGTCTATGCCGTAACCACCAGGCTGCAGAGGTTATTCGTCACACATACCTTCTCATCCTTAGCTCCTTTTATGATCTTGAACTGCTTCCTAGCCGCGGCCACTCTGCCATCCTTCAGGTGGTAGTACGGGGACTCCGGCAGCCAGAGACAACACGTCGCGTATATGAGTGGGATGGCGACCAGTATGCTGTTGAGCGTCGTATACGACACGAACGGTCCGATGCCGTACACCACGAGGCTGCCGAGGTTGTTCATCACCTGGATCAACGTACCAAGGGCTCCCCGAACCTCTTTGTCAGCTATTTCGGTTACGTATATTATTGTCACCTGCAATACCAAATACTTAAGCTTAAACTAACTAAAAGGAACTAACAATAATAACATAAACCCCCTTATTACAAAACGTGGTTCAAAGTTAGTTTTGGTTTAAAACTGATGATGTGACTTTCATTTATGTTTTGCACAATATTTTCACTTTGTAAAAGTGTTGCCGTTAACGGGAATTATTTGACAATGGCATTAACTGCCATTTGGCGTTAGGCGATAGCTCAAGCACTCAAGTGGCGGAACATCAAAGAGATTAACGCGAGAATTAATGCGATGAAGCGGCCACATTACGCTCTGTTGACGTCCATTTTGCTTGAATTAAAGTAAATTCAACGCTGTTTTCATCACCAATGGAAGTTTAGCCAAGTATTTTTAAGCACTTGTAAAGTAAAAAGCATAAGTGTTCACACGAATTTTTGTCCAGGATGGGGATCGAACCGACCTTTGGCGTATGAGGCAGGGTCACTATCAAATGCGCCAACCGACCAGTCAAATTAGATTTTCAAAGGGTTTATTAGCTAAGTGTTAAAGTGGTAATGCATTCAAATGCACTCACTCACCACAGCTACAGAGCCGGTCGTCAAGCCCATCATGAACCGCGCGATGCACATCAGCGCAGGCGATTTAGTGAATAGTACTATGCACTGAAAATAACAACATTTAAAACTTTACGGACAACCACAAGGCTTATAGAAACTGAAATGGCAAACACCTACGTGATATAATAGACACCCAGCGCCATCTATTGTGAAATGAATAGTGAAATCACGTCGCGCAACGAAATGAAGGCAGGATTTAAACTTACTTAACATATTATTGTAAGTATATGTAATGTATCTACTTATACAGTATCGATAAATATAAAGGGTATGTAATGGAAATCTACCTTTACTTTTAAAACTTACGAGTCGGTAATGATCAAAGCGGTTTCATCCTTGATCATTCTAGCGTTCCTGGGGTTCTGAAGCGATGTCTCCTCGCATCAGAGCAGACGGGTCACCTGATGTTAAGCGATTGCCGCCACCCATATAAGTCTACTTCTGCAGCACCAGTAGTCACAAGTGCGCTGCCAACCTTTAGCCTCTGGTACCCTCACTCACACGATGACACATAGCGCAGGCTCCTGTGAGGCCGTGGTATCATTCCTGTCGAACCGGCCCATTCATGCCGAAGGGCTCTCCCACGGTTAAAAACGTTTTTAACGTAACTTACCGCAGCTATAAACCTGGTACTGCAGACATGAGGAAGGTGCGGTGTCGACCAACTCTCTCGCTCAGTATTTGGCCGAGGTAGCAACCTGGCAGAGCTCCCACTGCTAGCAACGACACCACCCATGATGTCTGCTCCTGGATGCCGAATAACAACTTTACCTTTCACTAATTTACACCCAATCCTACCACGGCCCGTTTAGCGCAAGGGTTTGAGCGCCGGTTGAGACGCAAGGGTCGTGGGTTCGATTCCCGCAATAACATAAGTTTGTTAATGAAACAGATATTTGTGTTGGGTCTGGGTGTTTGTGGTTCCTTCCTTGTTTCTGGTTTCCATAGCACAAGGGAAAACCTTAGTTTGGGACCAGGACAATTTGGTTTGTTGTCTTTTTATTTTTATTAATTTATTTAATCCTACTCACCTAACGTCCCTGTAATACAGTTCGGTCGGAACATAAAGATGTAAATACGTTAGGACTTTGTCCTAATAGCTATCTAACTTCTAAAATTCTCACGAAAGGTAGAGGATATTTATAAGGCTACCTAGGTACCTATATAGTGAAGACCATACTTTTTGCAGTTGACTGTAAGATTTACTAACCAAACCAAGCCCAAACTATGATTTTGTGTCCTATTTAACTGGGAATCCAACTCCTTAGCTTGCTTTAGCTAGGTTAATTTTGCTACCGGTCGGTCTCTTACTTTCAAAATTATTGTTCTTAGTTATTTATATTTTTAGCCAATGAAATGAAATAATAACGGAAATAATATAAGCAATAATGTTTTTTTTTAATATTAAATAAGCCGTCTAGCTTAGAATAATAATAATACCAAAACAATTTGTTGGGTTTCAATGTTATTCTTAGATCAAAATGTAAACTACTCACTCATCCGCCCGGTGTATTAGATTTAGAAGTGAACAGATAAAAAAAAACAAAAACGGTAGAGATCGCACGAAATATATAAACTGTATTTTTGAGATTTATCTATTTTTGATATTTATCGAAATCACAAGCACGAGTATTGAGATAAGGAACTTGCTATGATATTTTATTAGGCGCAGATAAAAAGTGTAATTCATAATTAAACGAACTTTTTGCGCAAAAATAAGTCATATCGTAATAAATTTATAATTAGTTTCGTTTGCTTGATGTAAGTACTTATACTTATTTAAATTTTCTCGCGTTTAGTCCCGTTTATATAAAGTACGTACTTACTTATTTACTTAAATGTACTATACCTAGCCGTTTTGGAATTTGACATAGTACGACATTAATAATAACGTAAGCACAATCCATTTAAATAATATGTAACCAAAAAAAAAAATTTTGACTGCAATAAAATATTATTAATAATACTTACATAATATTATTATACATAATATTATATTTTTATAGCAATCTCATTACTGAACTTTTGACTGCCCTAATAATTGTACCTGCAAGTATATTGCGTAAAGTTTCTAGAATAAATTCATACTGCCTAGCGTGACTCACGAACTTAAAAAAGTTTAGTTTTACTTGTATCCGTA